>OZ004717.1:14929186-15529186 GCA_963924515.1 Vespertilio murinus | reverse complement strand
TTGGAAAGCTTTCCGACCACGATTCACATTTGATATCTGTGATGAAAGAAAAGACAGTAGGAAGCAGAATTGGGCAGAAATTGCTTCACACCATAATTTAGACCTGATGAAATATCAGCCAACTCAATGAGGAGAGCTCCAGAGTAGAGATTACCCATCAGGAGAGGTCTACACTGGGCAGAAATGGCCAGGCACCAGGACCCCCACGTGTTCAGTCATTGGCTGGGGACTGCCCAGAAGGGCACAGCCTCAGCTTAGAAGCAGAGATAATCCTGAAGGCAGCAGAATAGTAAGTTCTTTCTCAAAATAGTAAGTTCTTTCTAACGGTGCATCTCCATAGCTGCCACAGTAGCCATTATTATTATTTCAGTCTGACTGTAATCTTTCATTTTTTTTATGAGGGTAGAGGTGTGTGTTCTCCTGAAGTGCTAGCTAGATTCAGAGGCTATTTGACATATGGAAATTATATTTCAACTCCACAGAATGTCTTTTTCTGCTATATGATTAATAGCTCAGCAACGGTTGCCTTCTGTTGAAGAAAAGACATGGTAGGATATATATAGCCCACAGAGGCTCGACAATTTGCTTGTCTTTTATGAGACGCAAATCAGTAATTATTCATTCTTTTCTTGGATCGAGAATTAACGCTACTACCATAGGTAAATTACCTAGAACTTCATATTTCTTTCCTTTTCACTCGGATTCCAACTATATCCAAATAATTTAAAAATTTCAAACGTCTTTCCAAGAATAACAGTTTAACTCTGAATAATGGCAGCATTTCTAAACTTTTCAAGACCTCCAAAAAGTACTAGAAAATTCCAAAAAAAAAAGAGAATGCACTCAGAATGCCTCTTGATAATTCATTGGGTAACTGCCATACTATCCTTGATGATTGCTTATTAATAAAGTTAAGCAAGGCCAAATTTTATCAATACTTCTCCCGCCCCCAAATAAAAAGGACCCTCATTGTCAATCTGCTCTTCACTTTTTTAAATGCCAAGGCAGCTCTAGTTAGCATTTGCAAGTGGTCCATACTCTGGGCTTCCAGAAGCAATGATATCGTGAAATTGGTACCTAATAGGAGGAGGCAGAAGTACATCCGAGTCTCACCTGAATAGCAAGGTTATTGAAGAATGACACTTTTTTTTTTTCAAAAGAGAGCAACAGAAGAGAAATGGTGAGCAAATAAAACTTTGGTGGTTAATTTCAGGGAACATTTACGTGAGACATGGTAGCTGTAAAGCTCAGTGCATAAATTCAGGTATGCAACTGCAAGAACTAAATTTGAATTTATATAAAACTCAGTTTCTAATTGAGGAACCATTCTTGGGGAAGGACAGAAATTTAATCTGTTTGGTTGGAATTTGCTCCACACTGCTGCCTCCTCATTTTTCAAGGCTACTCTGACTCATGCAAGAAAGTAATGTTCAAAATATTTAACAACACATAGGGCAAGGTGACCGATTGTGGTAGGGGCAGTGAAGATGGTCCCCAGTGATTTTCACCTTCCTGGTTAGCACACCCTGTGCAGCACCTCCTACATTGAATAGGATGACTTTTATTGCCAATAGGACATTTCAGAAATGATGGAATCTGACTTCTAATTCTAAGTCACAAAAATATTGTAGCTTCTGCCTTGCTCTCTCTTAAATCACTCATTCTGAGGAAAGGTAACTGCCATATGATGAAGACACTCAAACAGCTTCACAGAGCCCAGCCAGCATGGCTCAGTGGTTGAGTATCAACTTATGAACCAAGAGGTCATGGGTTCAATTCCTGGCCATGGCACATGTCCAGCTGAGGGCTCAGTCCCCTGTTGGGAGAATGCAGGAGGCAGCTAATCAATGATTCTCATCTTTGAAGTTTCTCTCTCCCTCTCCCTTCCTCTCTGAAATCAATTATATATAATTTATTTTTATTTTTAAAGTAGCTTTACAGAGAGGTCCATGCGGCAATGAACTTGCCATCCAAGTGAATGAGACATTTGGGAACTGGTCTCCTCAGCCCCAGTCAGGACTGCAGACCCAGCTACCTTGATTGCTAGCTCATGATAAACTTTTGAGCCAGAACTGCCCAGCTCAGCTGCTCCCAAATCCCTGGCACACAGGAACTGTGTGAGATAACAAATGTTTGTTATTGCTTTAAGCTGCCAATTTTTTTTAGTAAAGTGTAATACAGCAGTAGATAACTGCTAAACCAACAACTCAGAAAAGGTGCAGAAACTGGCTTTTGTGGTTATGAGAGCATCCCGGAGGCTCCTCTGCTATCCCAGGCATTAATCCTTTAGTTTGGGGAGAGTGGGTGATTCTGTGCAAATGGTTATTTATCAACAATTACAGAGTCCTTTGATAATTTAACAACCAATACTGCTATACCAGTTACATATCAGTCATGCTTGTGCCATCTCAAGGCATTGGGAAGCCCACCTGGTTGGCCTTACAGGTTGGCAGTATAGCCCTTGTTTCTCTCGGCTGGCACCTTCTTAACTCTCCTACTTTTCACTTTGCAATTTGAGGTTCCCCCTGTAGTCATATCTCCCAGCCTTTTATCTTCCTGAGTGCTCTAACCTCCTTGAGACTGTGACTGGACATAGGGCATCTTTCCCTGGGAGCCACCAAACTCTACTTTTATTAGCTGCACTTGACTCTCTTCCTCTCTGCCCCCCCCCCCCAACCCTCTCCCCTGCCTGCATTTCCCAGCCCTTCAAGAGCAGTATTTCAGTCTCAGGGGAGATTCCCTCATATCCTCAGCGCTTTATTCCCTAGGCATTGTCTTACTTGTGATTTACCTAGAAGCACCTACATGTGTCCTTTGTGATGGGATTTTGAAAACTGAAACCGGAGAGAAAGGCTTCTGAATTGTGAGTTTTCTCCCTCTTAGACAATAATTTGGTCTGGAAGAGAGGCACATTTAAGAGAGAGGGAGAGGGAGAGGGAGAGGAAGAGGGAGAGGGAGAGGGAGAGGGAGAGGGAGAACATCATTTCTTACCTCAAAAATGCTATCCCACTCTTATCTCTAGAGAAAATATCTGCTCTCTAAAGGAACTGGCTGGGACATGATTATTTCATCAAAGTTCAGCAGGCTCTAATTATAATCATTAGCTTCAATTCCACGGTAATAAAGAAGCTCTTTGTTTTGCTTTTCCTAGTGCTTAAATACCTTGAAAAGAGATACTTTGCTCATAAGGCCAATATACCCTACTCATATTTTTTATTGCTTTCCTAGAGAAATTCTTGCCTGACTTCCCCTAGATAGGGGTTAGGTTCACTTCTCATATACTCCAGTATTCCCCGACTTTCTATCCCTAAAAGCGTTTATCCCACTGCATTATCTACTTATTTGTGTCTATCACTGGATTCTAAAGTCTATTCAACACTTGTCCATGATCTGTACCCAGAGACTCAATAAATATCTGGAATGTCAGGAGTTCTATTAGTTCACTGCTCACCAATTTGGGCCTTTATGATCCTGTAAATTTTCAGGGGACAGGGGGAAGGGATCAATATAAGGTTGCCAACTGTTTTATCTTGGTAACTGAGGACATTAAAAGTAACAACTACAGCCCAACAGGTATGGTTCAGTGGTTGGGTGTTGACCTATGAACTAGGAGATCATGATTCTATTCCTGGTCAGGGCACATGCCTGGGTTTCAGGCTCGATCCCCAGTAGGGGGGTGCAAGAGGCAACCAATCAGTGATTCTCATTATTGATACTTCTATCTCTCTCCCCTCTCCCTTCCTCTCTGAGATCAATAAAAATATATTTTAAAACAACAACTACAGCACAATCTGCCTCCACAAGCACTCCCAAGCCTTTCCCCTCCCCTGCCTCTTCTAAGGGACCCTAGGCTGGCAACCAGGGCAGCAATGGGCAGTAGGAGTGAGGCCTGGGCAAACCCCTGAACATGTCCCTGAGGCCCCCTCTTCTCTGACTCTTTCTTATTGCCCTGTCTATCCTAATCCCTTCCTTGTTTTACTGTCCCCAACTTTAATAAATGTGCTCTAAAACTAACCATTGTGAAATTTTTCCTTCTCAAAGTCAAGGTCCCTCATAGTAGACACTGACCCTAGTCAGACCCACTAAGAGCCAGGTTCCCCTTCAGGTAACAACAGGAAGAGCAGATGTTTACTAAATAGAGGTTTGCCCAGCTCTAAAGATAGGTCAGAGTTATCTCTGATAATCTCTTATGAGCTATGTATTTAATTTCAAATTTTCTAGGTAGTTTAGGGAGGAGCAGGGGGAAAAAAAGAAAGTTAAAACTACAATTTAACTTCAAATCATTTCATCTTAAAACCACTACTTCAACACCAAAGGAGTTAAAGGATTTACTAAAGAATAGTCCCTGGGGCCGAAACCGGTTTGGCTCAGTGGTAGAGCGACGGTCTGAAAGGTCCCGGGTTCGATTCCAGTCAAGGGCATGTATATTGGTTGCAGGCACATCCCCGGTAAGGGGTGTGCAAGAGGCAGCTGGTGGATGTTTCTCTCTCATTGACGTTTCTAGCACTCTAGCTCTCTCCCTTCCTCTCTGTAAAATATCAATAAAATATATTTTTTTAAAAAAAGAATAGTCCATGGAAGCCAGGACTCTCGACCAGAGAACAGTGGCAACCTCTACCTGAACTAGTACCACACGGCAGACACATTTGAGAACCACTGTTACTTCTTAAATCCCTTCCGACTCTCAAATAAGTTAAGGCAATTGAAAATAACAATTCATCTATTTTCAAGGTGGCAACGCATAGATTTTTTTAAAGACACACTCTCAAATAGTTAAACCTTGTTTTCTATCTGTATTATCTGTCTTTAAAGAGAAAAAACATCATTGAGTATCTTGGCCCATGATTCTCAGCTGGCATCCATTATCCTCTTCAACAGAGTTTTTACTTCTTCCCAAATTTCTGAAGGAGTGAATATACTAGAAAGTAAGAACTACTGTAATTTTATTTAGATTTTTTTTTAAAGAACATGTTTGGGGCAGGGTTGCTCCTGTATGATCTCAGAAGAAAAATAAAATTATCGTTGAAGTATCTCATGACGCCAAACATTTCCGGTAAATTCACTTTGGTTATAACTCATCTCATAAATTCAGCAAAATTCACTTTGGTTAAATTTTACACTAATGTAGGGTAAATGTATTATCCAAGTATCATTTCACAAATCACAAAAGTACTAGATCTCACTGACAACATAGTGGAAATGTAAAGTACAGTGGAATGGAAGTTGATACAATACCTATCTCTACAGATAGGTATGGTGTCAACAAATGGCAAATACAATAAAGAAAGCACAGAAGCGGTGTTTCTATTTTAAACTTTACTTATTTTGAGGACTCAAGGTATAAATTACAGCAGCCTTTGGGAAAGCAGAGCCATTAAAATTAGAAGATGGAAAAAATGAAATAAATGATGATGTAATCTTTCCCTTGATGACACTGGAGATTCCCTTTAAGATCCTGCCTGCATGCTGTGTCTGTTGTAATGCTTCAGGCTAAGGGAAATTTCTGAATCTGACTTGTGCCTTCCCATATCTATGCTTCCTCCTTATTTTTATTTTACTTTGTGTTGTACCTTCCTTGCTATCCTTAGAGAAAGAACAGAGGTTTTAATATTCTAGTTTCATTTATTTTTTTTCTTACAATACTAATACTGAATGCAAAAGCATATTATTTTCTGTTATAAAACAGTTTGCAGGTAAATGTTATGGCTAAAGTCCAGCCTATCAATAAAATTGTGGATGAGCCCTAGCCGGTTTTGCTCAGTGAATATAGTGTTGACCTATGGACTGAAGGGTTCCAGATTTGATCCTGGTCAAGGGCAAGTACCTCAGTTGCAGGCTTCTCCCTGTTCTGGGCCCTGGTCCAGGCCCATGCAGGAGGCAACCAATCAATGTGTTTCTCTGTCTAACATCAATATTTCTCTCTTTCTTCCCTTTCTTTTCCTCTCTCTCTAAAAATCAATGGAAAAATATCCTCAGGTGAGGATTAAAAAAGATTGTAGATCAAACAATAACCATATGCAGGAAGAAAAATTATAAATCTCATGAATTATAAGAATCTAGTACATTTAACTCTGGTTTGAGATATAGAACAGGCATAATCAATTTCGTGAAAAGTAATATATTTTAATGCATCAGTTGCCCCAATTATAATACTGCCTACTATATTAACTTAAGGAATAATTAATTTAATAGCCAGAATAGAATTTATGATTATTATCATTAATCTCATCTGATTCAATTTGAGTATATGGCATAAGAGGTTAGATTTGCACTATATGTATTTTTAATGTAAACTAGAAGATTTTCATGTAGTTCATAAATATCTAATAACATCTTTAACCATTAATTTTAAACAAAAGTTTCCCATTCTAAATATGCTGAGAAGTGAAAAACAAAATAACATTATTTTGATATCATTTTTGAGAAGTGTTAATGATAACAGCTAAATATTTTTGAACTATCAGGGGCTAAATTTAGCTTATCATTTATGAAAATAGTTATAACTGGCAGCCTGATATCAATGCACAGATACTTTAGTGTCAACACAGACAGGATTATCAACCTGAGCTGCATGCTAAGCACAATTAACTGAAAAACAAAAGTTCAACCAGAGTACACTGGTCTGATTTTTAATGTTCTCTAAAGTTTCAGATCACAGTCACTTAAGAGTATCTACATGAAGCGAACTTAAATAGGCAGGTTTTTTAAATTAGAAAAGATAAAGAATTTTTTAATTTGAGAAAGAAAAAGTATGTATTACTCAATAAAATTTAATTAAAATATATTTTATTGATTTTTTTACAGAGATGAAGAGAGAAGGACAGAGAGTTAGAAACATCATTGAGAGAGAGACATGGATCAGCTGCCTCCTGCACACCCCCCACTGGGGATGACCAGGAATTGAACCCATGGACCCTTCAGTGCTCAACCAACGCTCTCACCATTGGGATTGCCAGCCAAGATTCAAATGATGTCCTGATCTGAAGCATAAATTCCAGGTACTTAATGTTGTTAATAATAGGGTGCTATTTTGGGGGATGGGGGTGAAGAATAAGAAAGAATAATAGGGAGGAAGAAAGCATTGATCTAAACTAATCACTACAAGAATTACTTTGTAGTTTTTATTATGGAAAATCCTCATTTGGAGTGCCAATGGGCAGCTGTACTCTGAAAAAACAAATTAGAAAGAA
The DNA here is from genome assembly GCA_963924515.1 of Vespertilio murinus. NCBI lineage: Eukaryota > Metazoa > Chordata > Mammalia > Chiroptera > Vespertilionidae > Vespertilio > Vespertilio murinus. The sequence continues at coordinate 15,521,996 of OZ004717.1, read as the reverse complement.
ATCATTCAGGCAAGTAGAAAGATGAAGAAGAGATGAGAGTTCTGGTGGCTCTGGAGAGAGAGAGAACAGAGGTAATGAAGTCAACAGCCTTGGATCTTGATGACATTCTGTTTCCTTGTTCTAGTTTCTCACAAAACCTGTTCTTGAGTTTTTGAAATAGTTCTTTATCCTTTAAATAAATCCCCCATTATTACTTAGCTAGTTTGAGTAAGTCTCTGTTCCTTAGAACCAGTGACTAAAGAAGGACGTAAGCTGTTCCCTAGCCTCACTTTGAAAACCAAGTTTTGCAGAGATGTACTGTTATAGGCAAACCAGAGGCCCAATGCACGAAATTCATTCAAGGGCCCTGGTCCCAGTGCCTGCCTGCTGCCACCATGGCCGGGGGCCTCTGCTGCCTCTGCCGTGGCTCCTGCCTGCTGCGGCTTTTTTTAAAAATATATTTTTATTGATATTTTTACAGAGAGACTGGGAGAGAGATATAGAGCTAGAAACGTCAATGAGAGAGAATCATCGACCAGCTGTCTCTTTCTTGCAGGCCCTCTACCGGGGATGTGCCTGCAACCAATGTACATGCCCTTGACCGGAATCGAACTTGGGACTTTTCAGTCCGCAGACCAAAGCTCTACCACTGAGCCAAACCGGTTTTGGCCTGCTGCGGCTTTGTCTGGAAGGAAGGACATTTGGTCTAATTAGCATATTACGCTTTTATTATTATAGACTAATCTAGTAAAAACTTTGTATGACGATTTGGATCTTTTGTTCATGTTTTTTTTTTTTAAATACAGTATATATTTTATGTAAATGTAAAGATGCCAAACAAAAAAAGCATAAATTTAGTAAATATGAATAATATAATGCAAAAATAAGAGAAATACCATTTGTTTTGTTTTGTTGTTGTAGTTTTGTTTTTCATGTGTATCTTCATTCATTTTATTTTTTATTATTTTTAATTTACCAGCTTTATTGAGATAATTCACATACTATAAAATGTATTCTTCTAAAATATGTAATTCAGTGGTTTTGGTATATTTATGGTATGATGAAGCCATCACCACTGGGTAATTTTTGGAACTTTTCATTACCTTTAAAGGGAACCCTCTGCCCATTACCAGTCACTCCCCACTCACCATACTTACACACACACACACACACACACACACACTTACAAATAGGCTCTGTAACTGAGTGAAATTGCTCTCTCTCTGATTCCATCTTGTCCATGCCTGCAATTCCAAGGCCTTCAGGCTAATAGCTCCTGCTTTGCCTTGTATTTAGACTAGCTAATCATTAGAGGAATTCTGCAGAGTTCACAAAAACAGGCCCTCCCATTTTAATTTCCCTTGATGAAAAAAGAAGCCTGAACTCTGTACTTTCTTAAAGTGGATCTTGGTTGGCATCTTCTGGATCAATAAAACTTTCTTTATTCCAAACTCTGACTTTTTGAGTTTTGGCTTTGCTAAGCATTGAGCAGATGGACTTTGGACTGTTAACAGGTCCAGTTTTAAATTGAAAATTATTAGTATAATATATTAAATATATATATATATATATATATATATATATATATATATATATATTTGTATGTGTGTGTGAAATGTTTAAACCTTGACTTCTCATTTCTAGTCTCTCATCCTTTGTTAAAAGATGGGTTTGTTTTTTTTAATATATTTTATTATTTTTTTTTACAGAGAGGAAGGATGAGGGATAGTTAGAAACATCGATGAGAGAGGAACATAGATCAGCTGCCTCCCGCATGGGGATGTGCCCACAACCAAGGTACATGCCCTTGACTGGAATCGAACCTGGGACCCTTCACTCCGCAGGCTGATGCTCTATCCATGGAGCCACATCAGTTAGGGCATAAAATATGGTTTTCCTTTTCAAATTAATTTTAATTAGGTTTTTATTTTTATCAAATGTATGAACATGGTTTTATGATAGATCCTCCCTTCCCCCAACTGATGGACAGAGTATGACATAAACTGCACCTGTAGCATGGATATTCCTGAGCACCTAACCAGGCACCTTATATGGACTGTACATTGAACCATCGATCAGCACCTGCCAAATACCGTAAGCCCCCAATTCCTACCTAGGTCCCTAATCATGTGCCTTACATAAAACCACCAATCAGCGTGTGCTGAGTGCCCTAAGCCCCATCCCTTCTTTTTCCTCCCCGTAAAAGGCATGTTCACCCAGCACGTGTGCTCTTTCTCCTCTGGAAGGCAGCCCGGCAGGGGTCTTCTCCTCAATAAAGCCTGTGTCCTGGTCTCCTGGTCTCTGCCCTCTGTCTCATCTTTCAGTTATACTTAAGGCAAGTTTTACTAAAAAATTATAAAAGATTCCTCCTCTCCCAAACCAAATACTGAATTCTTCTAAATATGCTTCTCCTCATATTTCCATATTTCTAAATAATACACTTTGCTTCTGTCTCAGTATAACAGTGTTATCTCTCCCACTTGCTTCCTTTCCTCTTTCTCCATCCTTTCCATATAGGGTTTATTGTATTCTGATTATTCTGAAGGAAAGGGCGTGGGGGGAGGTGCAGGCATGCTCCCAGGATGGAGAGCTGATGCTGGGACCTTGGCTCTGAGGGGTTCTAAAGGCTGGAGCTTAGGGGAGGATAGAATATTCATCAGTTTTATGCTGATGCGCCAAAATGAGATGTATTCCCTTAACTTCATCTGCCCCTGGGAGTGGTTGGCAAATGGCACTAATCGGCTTTCTGCTAGTTCTCTGAATAGACAGTTGTTTACCCTCTAATTGAGGAGATATGCAAACCATTTACTCTTAAGTATCCTTAGTTAAGGGAAGATAGGTTTTTCTAGATGACATCAAACTGCTTGTTCAACCATCTGTCTCAGTTTCCCTATTCCACTTACTGGCTTACTAGCCTGTCTCACTGGCACCCAAATACATTTTGTCAGTGTAAGTCATTTAAGACAAATAGGATAGTTTGCACACATAGGACACTACAACTACTCCTTCTTTCTCCCCCGCCCCCAGAAAAAAATATCTAAAGTGTTCGTTTGATAGTTTTTATTAGTTTTCTTATTTGCATAAATTTGCTCTAATTTTTCTTTTTAATTTATTTTATTTTTTTTCCATCACCACCTTCCAGCCTGCAAGAATACCAGGGTTTCAGCTTCTAGGATAGGAATTACTTTTCTTAGGAATATGGAAAGTAGACAAAAATCTGATATTCTAGCCACGTTCAATTACTCTCCTTGTTGTCAGCACTGAGCTTCACCACCAGCTTCCCCAGCACCTTGTACCTCCACGTCCTAAACCTTTCCAGGTTTCTGTAGGGCAAATTAGACTAAAACTAGAAAGAGAGGGAAGAAGAAGAAAGACACAAACAGCATGTTTCTCATGGAGAGCCTATGTAGACACCCAGGCTATAGCTTTCTTTACTGAACACTGTTCTCCATCTGCTTTCCATCTCCCCCAAAAATTCTGTTGAAATATTTCATCATCATTTTTTTTCATCACAGTGTTGTTCTTTTTATTTCTTCACTTACTTTATTGGGGCTTCGGGCGAATGAGGAAACAGCGGCATGTTCAACCAGAAGATTTTTCCTCACTTCATTTAGTGTGAATTCAGATTCCCTTCTAAAAGATGCTTCTGCTCATTGCTCTTGCCAAGTCCCGAGTTTATCCCCAGGGCATAATACTTGAGGGATTTCAACATGAAAAAAAAAACAAAAAAAAAAAACACCATTACCATGAAGAATTTTCCTGAATTTACATAGAGAAACTTCAATTATAACGTTCTGTAGTTTTCCTTACCGAAAAGCATGGTATTAGCCAACAAGAAAAAGCACACCAGAATAGTGGTAGCCACAGTTGGCAGAGTTGTGAATTTTTAGGCAATGAACACACTGGCTCAATGAGTGGAACAATGATTCAGTTAATTTGATCAAGCTGAGTGATGGAGCTCTAGGGACATCTCCAGAGGTGGAGAATCCCATGTGTTTGCCACTGGCCCTAGGAAATGTGGCTCTGCTCTTCCTACTGCAGCCCTAAAAAACACAGTATAGAAATTCAATTTACCATATTCACTTTCCACCACTGGGAATCACCTGAACTTTTACATAATGGCCAAGTCTTTTAAATTATTTGATCAAAGTCTGAGGAAAGTCTAGTTGTAGACTATAGGCTAATATAAATTTTCACGTTAGGAAAATAGCTTAGTCCAGTTTATCAAATAAGCTTGCCCTTTTTAAAAAAATATATTTTATTGATTTTTCATAAGAAGAGAGAGGGATAGAGAGTTAGAAACATCGATGAGAGAGAAACATGGATCAGCTGCCTCTTGCACATCCCCTACTGGGGACGTGCCCGCAAACAAGGTACATGCCCTTTACCGGAATCGAACCTGGGACCTTTCATTCGGCAGGCCGACGCTCTATCCACTGAGTCAAACCGGTTTCTGCAAGCTTGCCTCTTTGTTCTTCATTTCATCCTGCTCTTGCCACTATATGATAGATGCAGGCAGCCATTTTTACAGTCCTTAATTTAATTTATTTTTTTTTAACTAAGTTCTTTAAAACACATTGTGCAATTGTAGCCTTAGGCTTATATCATTCTTCTAGAAACATCCTTACAACTTATGCTGACTTTTTTTTTAAGTCTTCCAAGTTCTCATGTACATGCATTTCCATGTGCTGTTTCTCTTTTCTACATATTGCACAGTGTAGTCAAATGGCCACTGAGTGAAGAATAGAAGTGTGTTAGACCTAAGCCATTTTCTAAGTTTCTGTGAGTGCTCATTTCCCAGAGTTGTGTGATTCAAACCAGAACAAGTAATATGAAATGATAAAGAAATCTGTATAATCCATCCCATCATTGTTAGTTTTTTAAAGAAGAACGATTCTGTTGAAAATGGTAAGGAATGCACAATTTAATCATTGTAATAAAAGAATATTAATGAATTAATTTGATGGATTTAACTTTTAAGATGTTATGGCTTCGTAAAAGGAAAATATAAGATCTTCTCCAAGTTATGGTTTTCTCTGTAACTAACAATAGCTTGTTATAGGCTGAATTGTGCCCCTGAGGATGGAATATATCTATAACTTTGAGAGAGGGAGGAAGGAAGATAGACACACACACACACACACACACACACACACACACACAGAGAGAGAGAGAGAGAGAGATGTGAGAGAGATATTGATTCAATTGGTTGCCTCTCCTATGCACCCCAACCAGGGATCGAACCCACATCCTAGGTATGTTCCCTAACCCAGAATAAAATCTGCAACCTTTTAGTGTATGGGACAACACTACAACCAACTGAGCCACACTGGCCCCAACTCATATTTTGAAGCTACAAATGCTTGTAAGACATCCAATTAAACATGTCCAGTAGGCAGTTACCATAGGTATGTGAGCCTGAAGTCAGAGGAGAGATTTGGGGTGGGGAGAGATATAAACTTAGAAATCACCAGCAGATAGGTGACATTTAAAGCTATATCTCTGGATGTTTTACAGAGATATTCAAAGAGGATTCTAACGCAATTAGGTTCAAGAGATATGAAGGATCCAATAAAGGAATTTAAGAAGAAGCATCCATTAGGGCAGGAGAAAAACCAAGAGAGTGAGTGTCCTGGGAGCTACTGTTCAAAATGCTCCTCATAGGTTAAGTAGCTTGCAGACTGACAATGAACCGCTGGATTTAGAAAGATGGAGGGCATATGTGTCCTTGAGAAGAGGTATCTAGGAAAAGGAGTATGCAAAAAGTCTGGTGGGTGAAACCACAAGACATTTTTAAGCTTATGATGCATAAGAAAGGGAAATGAGGGCACAGGGAAGGGAAGAGTTGCTGGAATGACAACCTGAGTTGAAGAAAGGGCATGGGATCTAGTAATCAAGTGCAGGGGCTGACCTTGGATAGAAGCACAGATAACTCACAAATAGGACAAGAGAGAAGGCGGAATGTATATTGTTTACAGAAAACAGCTCATGCTTATTACAACTTTTCTTAAGTTTATATTTTATCATTTATGTGCTATGTTGTTTCATGTGTTGTGCTAGTAATTGGAGAAGGATTCTTACCTGAAACTGTATGTAAATGTTTTCTTAACAAGACCCAGAAAGAATCCCTGTTTAATCTCACTCTCAAAATTCACTCAGTTTTCAAATAATATCAAGCCTACTTTATAATACTTCTGTATCTTCTTTTTTTTCATTTTCATTACCACTGCTAAGCTTACACCCTAGTAACTTCCCACCTCAAATATCACAGGGGCCTCCTAACTGGATAAAGCTCTTTATGGTAATTGTTTGAAAAGACTGTAGTTTTTTCAATTTGTTGGAAACAATCAAAACTTCGTTTTACCCATTGTATTTCCTTGGCACTTAGGTTGAAGAGATCCCCTTCTATTCTGTTCATCAAGAATTAATGTAGAATTTTGTCAAATTATTTTTCTGTAGTTATTCAAAATACTACATTTGTGTGTTTTTTCAGCCTGTTATATGGTTAAATTCTTATATTCCTTATAGAATATATTTTAAATCTTCAAGAGGAACAATGATACGGATTTTGACCAAAGGGGTCTCTTCTTCATTGGACTGTTTTTTAAGATACTTTATTTTTATTTATTTATCTTTTAAATATATTTTTAATTGATTTCAGAGAGGGGAAGAGAAAGAGTAAGATAGAAACATTAATGATGAGAGAGAATCATCCATCACCTGCCTCATGCATGCTCCCTATTGTGGATTAAACCGCAACTAGGGCATGTGTCTTGACTGGGAATCGAACCTTGATCTCCTCTCATGGGTCAATGCTCAACCACTGAGCCACACCATCTGGGCTAATTGGACATTTTTTAGAACTGATGATCTATAAAACATATGGGAAGTGCTAATATGGAGAATAAATGTGTAAATTGGACATAATCCCTTTTTAAACTCAGGATTACTAATGTGAGTAACCAAGATAATGTAGATAAAGCACTTAGCTTAATGCTTAGCACATAATAAATATTCAAGAGATAGTCAGATATTAAAAGCTAATTTATATATTAATTTGAACATAAATTTTACATTTATCATATGCTTACTCTTTCAATATCATTGTTAGTATATTGTTAACATGAAAATTAAAAAATAATTATTTAATATGTGGTTAAGTTACTTTTGGGTTTTATTTTTTTTTAACCCTATGAAGGAAATGGACATATGTTCTGCACTTGATCTTAGCCAAAAGGCCAAGAAGCGATTGGACATATATTCTATCAGAATTATAACGAGCAGTTGTTTTCACAGCTCAGATTTACCAGATTTCAAATTTACTCTTCAGAGAGAGGTCTGACTCAAGGGTTCCTCAACACCAACGTGCTTATTATTTTAACTTTTTTCACAGGTTGGAAATAACTTTTGTGACATTCCTTCCACAGAGTTAAGAAAAGGGGAACGAATGCCTACTTTATGAGCTAGCTTGTTCCTAAGGAACAAGGAGACAGTTGACCTTTTCTTGTTCTCACATGTCCCCTCACACATGTAGGAAGACTTCAGCTGTGTGGGAAATCTTGGAGATCATTATATGAGCTTTCATCATCACTTTGTACCAGAGGAAATGGACGCACATCTAGGCAGCCCTAGAAAGCAAGGATATAATTATTGAACACATACACCACACACACACACACACACACACACACACATACACACAAATCAATGCAGCTTTACTTTTATTTTCTTTTATGCTAGATGCCTAATGCAGGAAAATTTGTGCAAGAGTAGGCCTTCCTTCCCCCAGCTGCCAGCACCAGCTTCCTTCCTGCACTAGGGACCCAGGCTTCCCTCCTCTGGCCACCAGCGGGCACCTGACCTGAGCTGGCTTTCCCCGGGCCTCCAGTAGGAAGGGACCTGGGCTGGCTTCCCAGGACGTGCAGAAGATATCCAGACTACTTATCATATTGCCCTTTTACTATTATAGATTTTTACTTGGAGAGTCACAAATTTACTGTCTGCACTAATGTTATACAATCACAGACACTTTACTGATCACAGACTGAGTTTTCATTAAGAATTCTCAGGAAAGGAGAAGAACCAGATAATTTCCAGTGACACACCAAATATCTCTTTACTGTTGCAAGTTTTGCTTTAAAACCAAGTAATGATATGGCTCTGATGATTTGTGGTACCCGGGACAATAGTTCTCTGACAATTCTGAACAGCAGTTTATAATAACACTTACATATGGGTTTGATATTACATGTTGTTAAAAGATTCAGCAGGTCTAGACTGGAGTTTATTTTTTAAGTGTATGGTAATGATCTGCTGTATTCCAAACAGAAGGGTGTGTGTGCCTCAAAGCAAGAATAATTGGGTAGTAGGAAGTACCCATATTGCCTATGTTATCTGAGGAGTGGGGGTACAGAATAGGGGACAGAAAAGATTCATGAGGCCCTCATTTGCTAGCTCTGGGAATGCATAGAGAAATGGTATCTGGATCAATCCACATGCTATGTACTTGGTATAATTCTGCTTCAAAGGAGTCATGAAGGCCAGGAGACTAGCTTTAAAAATCAAGAAAGCTAGGTTTAAGCTCCACCAGTACCACTTACCTTAAATGAACATATTAATTTTCTGATGTTTTTTTCACCTGTAAAATTCTCATCTCATCTTAATCTTAACTCATAGTTTTATGATAAAACTATAAAAAGTGACATGCAAAATACTTTATAAACTACAAATCACTTTAATAATGCTTTCTTTTACTCAAATGCAAAAACTTAGAAATTATCATTATGGTAGTTTTTCATAACATTCAAGGAAAATAAAAGTGCCAAATTGGCTTTTATTTTGTGTTGTGTTTTTTTTTTTTTGTCATGGTCTAAATGACTGCAAATCTATATCTTGAAATATGTATTAGTGTTTTCTGAGTTATGTAGTTGATGCTGTGAATCTATAGCTTCTAACATTGTTATTTCCCCCTCCTAATAACCTAGACTATTGGCACATGGCCATTCTCCCCATGTCTTGAAAATAATTGTTAGTGGCTTGTGATGACTTCAGCTAATTCCTTAAGAAACCTAAGAGGAAAGAGCTGAAATTTGCAAATTGAGGTCTTCTCAGTTTAGAAAAGTATCTATGTTCTCATATGTTTTAGAGCATTCTTTCATCCATTTGTAGCCCCCTACACAAATCACATAACAAATGAGTTTTTCTAAGACATAGATTAAAAGTAAATAACACTTCCATCTAATTATTAGGATAGTTGAGATATTCTTTTTATTTTATTTCTCATAAACATCTTTCCATTCCTTTTATTCTCTCGCATAATTATACCTTCTTTCTTTTGGCTTCTTATTTGAACTCTGCAAGAATATCCTAAGATATATTCAGTAGTGTTAAACACATTATTTCCCATGGATATTTTAGAGAAAGACCTTTTTGAGTTGCTTTAAGTGTTAGCTTCCAAGTGCTTTTATACTCTATGCTTGATTTCATTTATAAATAGAAAATTTATAATTTTGTGTTCATCTGACTTTTAAGTAAATGTTTTTAAAGTATTGCTATGTTTTTCAAAGTACTGCTATCAGAACATTTCTGCTGACCTCATGAGGCAATGACCCTTTTCATTGAATTAAGAACTCTTTGAGTAGGATTCTTATAAATTTACAAAATATTATCTTAAGAAGATCCTTTACCAGTCTCTTAAAACACTGCTTTTTAAGTATGTTATTATATATGGGGCATACAAAATGCTATATTTTTATTGTTTAGCCATGAAGATTTTAAAATTTAATTAGTGAAATTTAATAAAATGAGAGTGCCTGGCTTCTATTAATGTTTTGGATAACTCATCTAATCAATGAGATATTCTTAGGCAAATGTTTTTGTTTGGATTATGCCTTATTAAAATGGTTAATGGTTAACAATAAGACACATGCCAAAGATTTTATTAACATTAATAGCTCTGTCTTAAGTAATTTCATTTACTTTCATTAAATTGAAGACTCTTCTTTCACTGTATGCAAGCTTTTAATTTTTATTTATTGTTTTTAAACATTATAATCATTATAGATTTCTGTATTCTTACATTTTTTTCCATTCTTTCATTTTCCACATAGAGATTCCAGTGTGAAGTATTCTTAACTCTTAACTTTCTCTTAATGAAGACATTGGCATAAACATTGAATAATTTAATCAAAATTGCAGGAAATGATAACATAAGAAATGTTGCAGGTATTGCCCAAGTTTAGAAATTTTAAGTAAAAATCAATGTAGCCAATAAATTGCAGAATCAGTACTCAAATCCAGGTCTTCAGACTTCTAGACCTAGTATTGAATTTTCTCCCTCTTTGACCCCTCAAAAAGGAATCATTCTCTAATCACAAAAGTAATACTTATACATTTATAAACCTGAGAAATTATAAAGGCAAAAAGAAGAAAATAAAAACCAATAAATTAAAACATCATGGTATATATTCATCTTGGTTCGTGCTGCCCAATATGATAGCCACTAGCCACCCGTGGTATTAAAATTAAATTAAATTTAAAATGTAGTTCCTCAGTTACACCAGCCAAACTTCAAGTGCTCAACAGCCACAAGTGGACAACACAGATACAGGATTTTTTTTTTTCATAGTGGAAAATTCACTGGTGCTCTAAGTGAATTTTTCATGCATGAAGAAGGGCATACCCAGAGAGAGAGTTGCATAAATTTATATTTTAAAAATAAAATGGAATCATACTATATATAATATTTTACTATCACTTTTCATTAAACATATATAAACATTTCCAATGTTAATATATATAATCTGCATAGTCCTTTTAATGCATGAATTATTCATTGTAGCTGTATGCCATATATATTTAATCAAGCTCTTTTTTTATAGTTTTACTTTTTAAAAAATATATTTTTTTATTGATTTGAGAGAGAGAGAGGAAGGGAAAGAAAAAAGAGAAAAAGATCGATGTGAGAGAAAAACATTGGTCGGCTACCTTCCACGTGTACCTGGCCGGGAACTGAACTGGAACCTTTGCAGTGCATAGGACCACACTCAGCCAACTGAGCTACCAGTCAGTGCTCCTCTTTTTGTACTTTTAGATGATGACCATTACTTTAATGTGATATTTTTCTGTGCTGCAATGAACATTCCTTTATATGCAACTTTATATTTTTATCTAATTACTAGAAGTCCAATGCATGAAGATTAATGCACTGGATTGGGGGGGTCCCTCAGCCAGGCCTGCTCCCTCACAGTCCGGGAGCCCTCAGGGGTGGGAGGCGACCTGGAGATCAGGGGAAGGTGACACCCCTATAACACCTCTGCTGTTGCCACTGCAGGCGGAGCAAGCCTCAGCTGGCCCTGGTTACCTGAGGCTATGGCTGGCTCTGGATGTCTGGGCAGCTGACATCCGAGGCTTGCCTGTTCCTCCGGCTGTCCTTGGGTGGTTGGGGTGCTAAGGAGACTGGGGGACTCTGGAGATGGGCGTGAGGCACGGCCGGACCTGCCTGGGAGCAAGGCTGAGGGGACTGGGCACCACCATTTTATGGCTGTGGGCACCGCCATCTTTGAGGGCATGACAGTTAATTAGCATATTCCCTCCTTTCTGACTGTGGGTGCTACCATCTTTGTGAGGGCATGATGGTTAAATAGCATATTCCCTCTTTATTAGATAGGATTTCCTTAGGATGAATATCCAGAAAGGGATACTTTTAAATGAAAAAGTATGCATAATTTTAACATATTTGCTATAAAGACCAAATTGGCTTCCAGAGAAAAGTGTATCAATATACATCTTCACCAGTAGTGAGAGAACTCACCTGTTATTCCTTATCCTTACTAACATAGGTTTTTGTTTGTTTGCTTTTTAAATTCATGAGTACCTCACTTACTTTATTCTTGGACCATCAGTAACCTCAGAAGTTTTATATTTAAGAAATCAAATAGTTATAGAGATAAAGAACCATTGAACCAACTGTCAAACTATAGCAGAAGGCAAGGGAGGTTAGGGCCGGAGGGGCTGTTAGAGATCAACCAAAGGACTTGTATGCATGCATATAAACATAACCAATGGATACAAGACATGGCGGGGGGGGGGGGGGATGAATGCATATGCGGGAATGTAGGGGAGGCTGGAGGGAGGTCAAGGGGGAAAAAAAAGGAGACATATGTACTACTATTTGTAATCCTTCAAACAATTAAAAAAAATCGAATACCAGCTAAATAAATTACATGGAGAAAAGAGTATGAAATAAATCTGGAAAAAATTAAAGTGAGTTTAAAATTATATGTGCATATATAATAATATATAAATCATATGAATCATATATATCTCTGTAAACTTACATGTAATTATATAAAATATGAATGTAAAAGTATATTATATTCATATAGGTATAAATCCCCACACATGTCAACATTTATATTTAGGACTTATTTTCACTTAATACTTTAATAGGCACATTATTATTTTCTGCAAAACATTATAATTATGACAAATTTGCCACTACACAGACCATTTTGAAACCACAATAATACATTCCAGGGTGTGTTATGCTGGGAAATTGCCATTCTGGGAAGTATGAAGTCACTTGGCCTTTAGGTTGGTACATCGGAATATGCTCAAGGAAAGTAATATCTAATCAAAAGTCATGTATTACAATCACTACTTAAGTATAATTTCATTAAATTTAGTTCTAATAACACCTACTTATTCCATGGAATATTTTAAATGCTATGTCCTCTGACTGAAGATTTTTATTAGTCATTAAATTTGTTTGTCTTGAAGTACCAAAACTTAAAAAATATATCATAAGCTATAAAACAAACCAGAAACAAAAGTTTATTCCTAATTGTGGTAGAATCCGAGTAGCTAGATCCAGTTCCCCTGTGGAGTAACTGATGATCTCTCCCCTCTGAGCTCATACATTCTCAGATTCTGTGTTTTCTGCTCATCCTATCACATGGCCATAGGCGGTATTACCTCAATACATTACATTAGCTCAAATTAGCTTCTCAGATGATCTAATCATCATGTGAAAGCCCTGAGGGAATGGAATGTAAGACAGGTAGAGGTTGATGAGAAAAATAGAGGCTGAGGGCCATTCAAGGTCAGAGTTCTTATAATAGGAATGGGATTATTGGATTGGACCAAAAAAAATAGACAGCATATTTACATTAAGCTAGATCACTTTGTGATATTTAGGTTGAAAATCATATATTTTTTTTATATTACTTTGGGAAGTTTGGGAAAGAAGGTGAAAATTTGAGGAGCTCTGATGCAAAAAGAAGAGTATATCTGGTAGAAAATAAGGTATGAAGAGGGAGGAAATTCCAAGAGTAGAATATATTTGCTCTTGCAACAAAAACACTGAAAGAAATTAGTTTATATATATAAAAGGCTAATATGCAAAGTGTCCCCTCAGAAGTTCAACTGGGATACTGGGTTTTCGATCACTCAGTATGATGTCTGCTGGCCACCCGGGGGTGGCATGGAATAAAGGAAGGCCCCTGCCAGCAGCCAGCAGCCAGAGAAGGAAGGCGCCACTGGCAGCTGGAAGGCCCCAATGGGCCCTGATCACTGGCCAGGCCTAGGGACCCTACCCGTGCACGTATTTTGTGACCAGGCCTCTAGTATTTATATAAACAATGTATGTTTCCAACTATAACATGAAGGTGGATGAGTGATAGAAGTTTTTCATAAAGAAAGGCAAAATGTCATAGTTATATTAATGAAATTATTTAGATCACTGATATTTTAATTGCTAGGACCAAAGATGAAATTCAGCACTACCAAAATAGAGTTGTTTAAAGATTTAAATTTCAGATCTAAACCACTTTTATTGATTATTAGAAATTCCAAAGTCATCTGATATACAGGGTGGGGCAAAAGTAGATTCACAGTTGTTCATACAAAATATAATAAAAATAATAAAAACTAATATAAGAACACAATGTTTCATGTACTCACAACTGTAAATCTACTTTTGTCCCATTGTGTATATCAATACCAATTTGCTAGACAAATTATAAAGGATTCCAAAAACTGTAGCTATTGATTCAACATGTATTTTTTTAAAATCTCTTCATAATAAATGATTACTAGCAATCTTATAAAGTAAAAGATATAAAATAACTTTTAAGACACGGGTTTAGAATTTATTATTTCTTTGACTTAGTTTGTTTTTTTTTTATTTATTTTGTTCAACATGTACTAATCTATTATCTATAAAATATTACCTATAAAGCAACTCTAGAATACGAAGTAATTATTCCATGTGCATATAATTAGTATGATTTCTAGAAGTTCGCATAAGTCAATATGATGTACTTTGAAGTAAAGCAATCTCTCAATAGGAAAAGTCATGGCAACATGCAATTGAGAAAATTGGAATATGATTTTGTGTTCTTATAATAATGGTGCCATAAATATAAGATGAAAACATTAACATTAGATTCAGAATATCTGAAGGGTATAATTCCCCTCCCACTGATAAATCTTAGAGAAATTTTTAGTTTATAGAAGTTTAACATTTGAGAATGGCATATAAATTCTTTTCATGGGCTCTTTTAACAAAAGATCAAGTTAAAAGTGTGCCTGATAAAATTCTTTTTCTGAAAATACTTTACCTGTAACTTAAAATCCTAAGATTCCACAATTTTATTTAAATATACTTCTAAGAAACTGTCATTATAGAAAACCTTTTTTCTTTAAAAGGAATTGCCAGTAATTGAGCAAAATTTAACTCGCCCTTATGTAATTTACTTTAATTTTGAATTGAAGTAAATTTCTTCATGCCCCTGAGTAATTCAAGTAGATACAAAGAACGGAAGTTAAATACTTTATGTGTGTCTATGTTTGGGGAGGAGAATCAGAAAACAGATAGACTTAAAATCGTCAGAGAGTAGATAAGGCCTAAAGACAGTTTTTAAATAACACATGAGAGGTTGTTAGGTAGATAGTAATAAAAACTAGTAAATACTGAGCTCTTATTAAACATTCTAAGTGGTGTATATGTATTAATTACTTTAATCCTTAAGATTCTCTGAGGTAGGAAATATTGCCTTTATTTTACAGATAAGAGAGCTAGACCATCTGGCTCAGACTTTCTCCCAGTAGACAGAGAGTCTAAAAGTCAATCCCAGAGAGTATGATTCTGAGGTTCTATCAGAGGCAGGAGAAATGACCTTCAGTCTCTCCCACCCTTAAGTCCACCCTACAGAGAAGGTCAAATTAATTAAAACTCCTTACCTCTACCTTGCTTCACCCACTCATTTACACTTTTCCACAGTTCTTTATTTTTCTATTTATTTTCTTATTAAAACTGTCATATATGCATAAACTGAAACTCCTTCAGAACTTTAGGAAAACACATTTCCCTCAAAACCCCCTTCTCCCCCTAAAAGCTTTTTTAAATCAAAGGCCTTTGTGTTTCATAACTGCTATCGCTGAAATAGGCAGACTTCTGATTCCGTCTTTTCCTCACATTCATGCTATAGCAACCCTAATCCTCCCTCAGACAATGGAGACTTCCAGCTGAAGAGAGAGCAGGGCACAACTACAAAAGGTGGGAGAACAAAAGTGTGTTTATAGAATTCAAAATATTTTTTAAAAAATCAAGATAGTTTCAGACTGTTATTAATGCTAAGAGGGGGGGAAAAATCTCAGTGCAGAGGGCAGCAAATGGGAAAAGAGATTTCCTGAAGGTGGTCAAGGAAAGCATAGTGTTTGTTTCTTGACCCCTGGTTGGGATAACCAAGCAGAGGGCAACAGGGGCAGGCAAAGCAGAGCAGTCCAGGAGCAAGTGTGAAGGCCTGCAAAGGGCAAGGACTTTAATTTCTCCAGGGAAGTGAGAGCAGGCCCTGGAGCATATATTCTAAAGTGGACATGTGACATCCAAGTAGAAATGTAAAAGAGAAGTTTGGGTGAGTGGTCATACAGAGCCCTGTACGGAGGTAAGATTACTGTGGATTTGGAGAAGGTCCAGGGCTAACTCCTGGTGCTATCCAAACTGAAGAGCTTGTGGAGAGCAGGATAGGCTAGTGAGGTCCGGGCAAAGCTTTGATTCTCTCAGGCCAGCCAACACTTATAGTCGCCATGAAGCATCGAGTGTTGATGCATATAATTTTTGAGCTGTATGCTCATCTAATCTATTATTAAATGTGACTTTGCCAATATGAGGTTTTTATTATGACCTCATGGTTTTGTCTTGTAAAAAAAAAACCTGAGCAAATATGGATTGGATTGAATTAATGGTATTAGCAATCAATTTTTTGGCCAGTGCAAATTAGTGTACATTAGGGACTATAATTATTAAAGAGGTGGAGGTGCAGTATATATGAGCAATGCCTTTTAAATGTCCAAATCTTGAAACTGATGGATCTGACATTAATGACATCTTTTCTCAGGCTGAAGTTAATAATAGTAGCAACTATTCTAATATTTTATATTTTAGGAGCGTATATACTCTATCCACTATATAAGCATAGCCTTTCTAGAAAGATACTGTGTACTGTGTCTGATTGTTCTATTATCCCAATTCACCCAAACTTTAATGACAATTTTATTACTTTTAAAACGTTTATTGTTTTAAAGTTAGACTTAATGTGGGATAAACTGTATCATAGAAAACACAAGGACGCAAACAGCAAAAGCAGTTTCATTTGACACATAAATATCAGCATAGAAAAAGCAATGTATTTATCCTGTCTCGTTTTTTGAACTTCAGTACCAAATTAAGTTGGATCAGTGTTCCAAGTTTTCTTCAGGCAAAAATTTTTTTTTTTGTTTTCTTAACCAGCAGTTTTCACTTAATTCAAAATAACTCTGTGGCAAATGCCCAGGTTTTATATTAACACATGTAATTTTCCAGAAGAAATGTCAAGTCCTATTGCTCGCCCTTTAATATGGATTGATTAGATGCAGTGTCAGAGTTCTATTAAGAACATCTGAAATAAAGAATGCCTAGAAAAGTGGGTGCATCAGTGGTAACATTAATATTTTGTTTCAAGAGAGGGACTGATTTTTGCTAAAGCTGCACATTTCTCTGGGCTTGAATGGACTGGATAGAATTTCAGACTGAGTGATGAAGTACAAACACTCGCATTTAGATTCTTTGTTATTTTACACATGTATACATGGCTATCAAGGGAGTTTCTGGTTCCTTGTGATATTCATTAGCTTTGGGGGTCTCTTAAATCATCCAGCTGTAGCATACTGCAATAGATGTGTGCATCCAATTCCAACACCTCCAGGTCATCCTACAGTTCCCATGGGCCACATTTGTCAAACTTAAACTCAGCCTGTGAGGCTCTTGGACCCGGAGTCTTGTCTTCTTCAGTGCTGAATTCACAACAGTATTGTTTTTACTGTTCCTGATTACACTTTAATTTTATGCTGGGAGATTCTTTTTCCTTTACATGTAAAGCTTTCCAAGACTAGATCATATATGTAAAACAACCAATAGTGTTTCTCTTTTTTAAATCATAAACTAAGTACAATTACAACTCTTTTTGCCTTAAGTTGACCTATCTACTCTGGCCACAATTTAAAGTTTAATATATACTCACCTACACCTTAGAATTAATCGTTCTTTTATCTCTTCTCTTTTTCATCAGAGTCACAAATGGAAAAGTTGGTCTCTGTTTTTTTTAGACATGAAGCATTAGGGCAGTGAAAAAACAAAACAACAACAACAAAAAACATGTCTGCCTATTTTTTGCACTGCCTCTATTCCTTTTTCTTCTCCCGATGAAATTTCTCATATTTACCTTATTTCCCACAAGAGTTGCTACAGTATTTTCTATGGCGCTAGCTTCATTATTCATTTAATGTCAAGTATACATTGATCCTCTATGTGCCAACCACTGCCAGACTCTGGGGATAGAAACAAGAATTTTAGACAAGCTAGACCTTCTTCCTCTTGTTTTGGAGCTTGCTAATTACATTCTAGGATGTGAAGTAATCCTATGGCGGAGGTACAGGTTCTAGTTACAACCAGATAGTTAATTACATTCTAGGATGTTGAGTAATCCAATTGGCGGAGGGAATGGAACCACAGGTTCTAAGTGAAGATGTGAAGGGATTTCTTCCTTAAACATCCCTTTTTCTCGTACTTCCGTAGCTCTACTGCAAAACTTACTAAGTACCCACTATGCCTCTCCTATAATAACTTTTATGCATAATTTTACTTTCATTATATCCCAAAGTCGCATATCAGTCTTTTAAAGTCCCTGCTCCTATAAGCATACTTGGCTTTTCTGAGTACAGATTCATTAATGTAGACCACTGTTGTTGTTTTTTGTGTGTTTTTTTGCACCAACTGCCAAGTGAGTGACTTGATACTCTATTATTCTTCAAATGTCTTTATAAGGGGCTGATGCTTATAATAGTTTCTGCCTGGACTCTGAGAGGCTTTTCTAAAATGCCACGAATCACTAACATTTCAGAAGTGAACATCAAGATCAGGCTTACCAAAGACTCACTCCATGTTCTGAACTCTTGTGTCTGATGTTCCTTGTTATTTACCATCAATATATGTCCGTCTGTGGCCAAGTACATATATAATATATACTCATGTATTCTTATGACTTCTTTATCATAGAGCACTAAGGAAATGAACAGGTATTTCAACTTTTATAATAGTCCTTCAAAGTAACAACTGATATAGGTTCCAGGCTATTTTTGCTAATGATATAATCAATTTTTTAAAAAAAAAACTTTCATTTAACAAATTACATTCTGTATCAGGTACTTTTACAAACATTATCATATCCACTGTGGCATTCAGGTATTAGTATCTGTATATTTTAGAAAAAGAAAGTGAGGTTCAAAAAGATGTATAAGTTGTTGCCCAACTAGTAAGGTATCAGAGAGAACCTAGATTATGAGTCCAGGTCCAAGACTCTTTTGGTTTTTTGTTTGTTTGTTTTAAATATATATTTTTTTATTGATTTTAGAGAGGAACGGAGAAGGAGAGAGAGTGATGGAAACATCAGTGATGAGAGAGAATCATTGATTGGCTACCTCCTGCATGCCTCACCCTGGGAATCAAGCCAGCAATCCAGACATGTGCCCTGACCGGAATCGAACCGTGACCTCCTGGCTTATAGGTCTATGCTCAACCACTGAGCCATGCGGGCCTGGGCCCTTTCACGTTATACCACACTCCTTCCCTCTAGTGAGCAGTCTCAGATCAGTCCAGGCCCTGAGACTACCAAAACCAAGGCTTGCAATGTGTTAGGTACCACTTTTTTTTCAAAGGTTGTGATATTTAATTAGTATTTTACTTACTTGAAGTTAAAATACCCAAAATGCAACCTTGGATATGTTTATTATGGCTAAATTACTCCTTAACTTCTATCAGGGATTTTAATGAACAACCTAGCCTACCATTTCCCCTTCTTCTGGGTGCCTCCCCTTCATTCCCACAGCCTTTTGACCACTTACCTGACTTGTAACAATACTTACTAATGGCTATATTAACATACATACATGATACCAGACACCATACCCCACCTTGCATATTAGATTCATAGAATACACCTCAGTCATACCTACACCCAAGTTGAATGTTCACTGTGATTTTTTATTCTTGTCACCTTCCCTTGGGACCTGTCCTACAGCTTGTCCTAGCTTCAGCTGCATTTATCTGGTTCTTGCTCTGTTTCTTCCTGGCCTGCTAATCAAAGAATAAAACCGCCATCGCCAAGCTTATCAAAATTTTAAAAAAAGAAATGTTTAGCTTCAGTCTTTATTTTATTGCTCAGATTTTTTTAAAGATTATATATATTTTTAAATAGATTTGTATTGATTTTAGAGAGGAAGAGAGAGATAGAGAGAGCTAGAAACATCAATGATTAGAGAGAATCACCCATCTGCTGCCTCCTGCACGACCCTACTGGGGATCGAGCCAGCAACCCAGTCATGTCTCCTTGGCCAACGCTCTATCCACTGAGCCAAACCAGCTAGGGCCAGATTTTTCTTATTTGGTTTTTTACTTTCTTGTCCACTTTCAAATGGATCCTCCCATCACATTTCCGCCAAATTCATGTTTCTGAAACTTTAGTTCCATTACATCATGCATATGACATTTCTGGAGTTTCCTATTACCTAAATATTACTAAGTCTTGATGCGCAAAGTCCATTATAATTTGATCAGAACTTGGTAACCTGAGTCAGATGGGTATATACCCTATTTTTCTCCCACCCCAGCCCACTCCAGAACCTTTTCTCATTTTCTGCACTTACTCTTGCTTTCTCTCTCTCAGGCTTATCTAATTCCTCCCAGTTTTTTAAACTCCCAGTTTTATAACCACCGAGAAGCACCCCCCTCTATGATCAGCACATACTAATATCTCCATTTCGAATTTATTGTCTGTGATACTTCTTAAAGCACGCAGCTTCTTAAAACAACCAAATTCTTTTCTAAGCTAAGACTTTTCAGTGGCTTTCCATTGCATTTAGATAAAAAATCCAATCTCCATGCCATTGATTTCAAGGGCAGGTATAATCAGGCCCCTGTCCACCTCCCCTTTGTCAAGTCCTAATTGATTGGTTCTTTCATTAAGAAGTGAAATGGGGATTCAAACTCCAAGAGAAAAAAGTCAGCCAAGAGGTTTTCACCAAAATTCCCTTGATTATTTTTATCCAAGTTAATATTAAGTAATAATGAAACTGTACTCACACAGTTCCTGGTAAAATTTCATTATTTTAGAAATCTGAATAGTTGCAATTGCTATCCCTATCTTGCCCCTCCCCTATCTTAAGATGGAAAGATAATATAAGATTCATTTATGGTTAAGGTCTGTGAATGTGGTTGGTTACTTCTCCCAAAGGTGGGGTGGAGTACAGCCTTACCCATTCTTTCCTAACCTACATGAAGATTAGTGTTGATATCCAGTTACAATGTTTCTTATTTGGGACATTGAGAGGTGGGCTCTTGTCATTTTCTAACTTAACAAAAACACAAATCAGCAAGGCTATATGCTTCTCTTTATTTTTGGACAGAGAATAGGATATGATAACTTTATAAAACAACACCATTTTTTTTCTCTTTATTAAAATTTTTATATAAAATTTTGGAATTTTTGGAATATCATAGTTAGATCTCATACTACTTTACTGCTATGTTTGAAGAGCCACGGTCAGTTTTCTAATTCCGTCACTTCAGTAGTTAAGAAAGTGATGTAATATAGCATATTCCAAGCCTCCATCTGCCAGCAGACTATACCAAGGGTCTTTTGCCTTATCTCAAGCCTCTGGCTTTTTACTGTATTTACCCACACTGGCTTCCTTTCTGTTACTCAAGAGGGCCAAGCTGCTTCCCACCTCAGCTCGGGAAACAAGCTTACCTTGCACTTACTCTTCCCAGAACGTACTTTCTTTCACCTTTGTCCTGACTGATTTCTCCTCTCCTTTGAGGAGACCCACGTTCTCAAACAGACCTGTGCTGACGGCCCAATCTGAAAGAGATTTCCTCTTTAATTTCTGGTTTAGCAGCCTGACAATTGTTTTTACAGAACTCTTAAGGATTCCACTTAATCACTTATTTACTTTTCCTTAAGTTTTGGAGTATAGGTTCCATAAAGGCTGATCCTACCTGCTTTATTAGTTATTGGATACTAAGTGCAGTACCTGGAACAGAGTTCACAATCCTATATAATAAAAGCCTAATATGCTAAGTGTCCAGTTGTCCAGTTGTTCATTCAACCAATCAAAGCATAATATGCTAATGCTATGCTAAGGCCATTCAACCGCTCAGTATGATGTGCACTGTCCACCAGGGGGGTGATAGTTGACCGATCGGCCAGTTGCTATGATGTGCACTGACTATCAGGGGGAAGACACTCTGACTAGTAGGTTAGCTTGCTGCTGGGGCCCAGCCAATCAGAACTGATGGGTCAGACATGCCATGGAGCCTTCCCATGGTCCCTCCCCTGCTCCAGCCGTGCACAGGTGGGATCCCTCAGCCTGTCCTGCACCCTCTCACAATCTGGGACTCCTCAGGGGATGTTGGAGAGCCAATTTTGGCCCAATCCTGCAGGCCAGGCCAAGGGATCCCACTGGTGTACTAATTCATGCACTGGCTTCTAAATAAATATTTGTTAAGTGACTACTTCTCATATTTGTTAAGTGATTACTTCTCTCATTGCAGTAGTTATTTTTAATGTGCCTATTCCTTGATTCCTCAATTACACTACAATATCTTTAAGAAGACAGAATCTTGAACCTCTTGATCAGGGGTTACAAATACTTGTTAAATGATATGCTTTATTTGTTTGTCAGAATTATAGTTCTTAGTATTCTTTTCAAAATCAGTATTTT
This sequence comes from Vespertilio murinus, assembly GCA_963924515.1. Taxonomy (NCBI): domain Eukaryota; kingdom Metazoa; phylum Chordata; class Mammalia; order Chiroptera; family Vespertilionidae; genus Vespertilio; species Vespertilio murinus. Next base: position 15,499,700 of record OZ004717.1, on the reverse strand, counting down.
ATTATAATGTTGGTTGATATTTTGGGAATCCCCTTAAAAATTAAATATAACCCAGATGGCATGGCTCAGTGATTGAGCATTGACCCATGCACTAAGAGGTCACTGGTTTGATTCCCGATCAAGGCACATGGCCTGGGTTGTGAGCTCGATCTTCAGTAGGGGGCATGCAGGAGGTAGCAGACTGTTATCTCTCTCTCTCTCATCAATGTTTCTATCTCTCTCTCCCTCTCCCTTCTCCTCTCTAAATAAAATATATATTTTCAAAAATTAAATATAACTAGAAGGGGAAGGTCTAGCAGTTTTAGAGCTTGAAGCTAATGCAATTTGCTGCTTTTTATTTTCTTGTTGATTTGGAGGGATTCTTCATATATTTTGGATACTAAATCTTTGGTTGACAAATGGCTTTGACTCATTTTTCACTTCTGGTATCTTTTATAAAGAGTGAGTTTCCATTGTAATGTAAAAATTGTCAGTACATTCACCAGATTTGTACTTTTTGAATCTTATATAATAAACCCTTATCTAATCCATAGATACTCTTATATAATTTCTCCTGTACTATCTTCCAGAAGGTCACCAGTAGAATGGAGCCCTAGTTGCTCACAGTGGTAGTCATGCATGTCAATAACTTTTCCTCCTTTAGCATCTCACTTCTTCAGTACTTTTTTGGGATCTCACCAAATCATTGTCTTGAGGTCTGCTTTTGGGAGAACTCAACTAAGTCAGTAGCAGTCAACAATGGCTGCGACTTATAGTTCAGGCACTTCTCATCTGTGATGTCTTCCTTGATACTCAATAAAAAGTTACTTATTCCTTTGTGTGACCACTATCTATATATATAAAAGCCTAAGCGACAATCTGACCATTCAACCAGTAGCTATGATGTGCAATGACCACTAGTGGGCAGATGATCCGAGTGGTAGCTATGATGTGCACTGACCACCAGGGGGCACATGCTGAACATAGGAGCTGCTGAGGTGCGGTGACTTGGCAGTTGTGGTTCTCGGATGATGGATGCACCAGGAACCAGAAGGAGGGAGCCCGATTCTGGGGTGCATCACCCGAGAACCACCTTCTCACAATCCAGGACCCCTCAGGGGATGTCAGAGCGCCGGTTTCAGCCTGATCCCCGTGGGCCAGGCTAAGGGCTCCAGTGGTACACAAATCCATGCACCAGGCCTCTAGTATGATATAAGCCACTAATATAGCACATTTTGTTTTAAGCATGTTTCTTTCCTATCATACTGTGTGTTCCTGTCTTAGTTGTTACTATATTCCTATTGTATAGCACTGTATCATGCATTTAGTAGATACTGACTAAATGTTGAATATGTTAACAGCCCACTGTATCATTTCTTACCTGGGGACTTCTCTCAGAAAACAAAATATCACAATCCCATGAGCACCCCAGTCATCCCCTTCCTTCTCCCTTTTATTGTCATCATTTCCATCACTCTGCGTTAGCTGCTGCCTCAGAGGTTAAATCTCTGGATTGTTCTAGGCTAGCAAGGTATTCATGTGGGACAAATATGCTCTCTGTAAGTGAATGTCCCTCATGACATTTATTTTCTTTACCCATGTTTCAGCATTCCCGGTCTCTGAGACAGATTTTTTAACCTAAACATTGCCTCATAGCTGGCAGATCGTGTCCAGACCCACTGAACAGCAGTTTACTATAAAAGTCTGTTATTCACTGGCCTAACATATGGTCAGCAGGACAGAGAGCTGCCCTTCTGATGCAGCAACAAAACTTTATTTGACATATTTAGTGACATATTTAGTATATTCCCTTTTTTTCTTTAACTTTATTAAAGAAACTGAAATTACCTTCAAGTATTGAAATAAAGTAGCTGGAAAAGAAAAATCGCATAGACAGTGTTGTGGCTGCTATGTATTTATCTTACCCTTCCTCTTTAAAAATTCAAATCCTGCCCACCCAGTGTGGCTCAATGGTTGAGCATCGACCAACTTATGAGCCAGGAGTTCACAGTTCGATTCCTGATCAGGGCATATGCCTGGGTTGTGATATCCATCTACAGTGGGACAGCATGCAGAAGGCAGCTGATCAGTGAGTCTCTCTCATCATTGATGTTTATTCTCTCTCTCTATCCCTTCTTCTCTGAACCAATAAAAACATATGCTTAAAAAATTCAAGTCCCATGAGAAATAATAAACAGAAAAAATATAGTTACTATTGTTAATGAAATAGATGCCAATTCTTAATTTAAAATGACAGTTAAAAGGGCAAAAATAGGAAACTTGGAATTTTAGGCAAATTTTTACAAAAAGAGGAAAAATGAGATTTTTCAGGCCAGTGTGAAGGTAGAGCAATGCCAATGTAACCACTGACATCACTGGATTAGTATCGATGTATTAACAGCTGTCTTGGTGAGGCTTCTCACACTGATATCCAGTTGACCATGAGTTGAATGTAGTAAAAAGGAGTGATGAGGCAGAATGGGTGGGGCTGTATCAGTGGTCAGACAGGATAATCTGTGAGATGAATATGGCTCAAATATTAAGTCTTGCAAATGGTGACCCTAAGTGCAAAAAGAAACGTGTTGTAACCAAGATTTCAAAAAACAACCACCAAGTAGACCTCAATAACTTGAAAGGCCAATAAATTTACAAAAAGAGGTTCAATTGCACTAGTAATCAAGAAAATGCTATTAAAACAATAATAAAACATAATTTACTTCCAGTAAATTACCAAAACAAAAAAGAAAGAAAAGAAAAAGTAACAAGTATTAGTATGGGAAAAGAGTATCAGGAACTCTCACATGCTGTTGATAGGAGGTTAAGTTATATAATATAATGTTGGAGAGAAATTTGGCAATATCTGAAAAACTGAGACTAAGTACACCTCAAGGCTCAGCAATTCCTTGATAGGTATATCATAAAAGAAACTCTTGTACACATGCACACGAGTGCCCAGGAATTTTCAAAGCAACATTGTCTGGAATAGTGAAAAATTGCAAAGGACACATTTTTAGCAATAGAAAAATGGATAAATAAACTGAGGTATAGTCACAAAATAGATTACAAAATAAATTTCAACAGATTATAGATCTGTTTAAATGAATTAACTAGAGTTACATGTTTCAGCTTGTATAAATCTTAACAATGTAAATTTGAGTGGATGAGGCAAGGTGCAGAAGGATACATACATAAAACTTTGATAATTTGCAAAGGGTACAATTTTTAAAAATGCATAAATAGTTACCTATAGAAGTAAAAAGAGGATGCATGAAAATGATTAAGATTAGTCAGTAGCTTATCTATGTAGTTGGAAAAATAATTAAGACTTGGGGTGGATCAACAGGGAGCTTAAATTTATATATAATGTTTTACTTCTTTATATTTTATTTTTCTAAATATATTTTTATTGACTTTAGAGAGGAGGGGAAAGGAAGAGAGAGATAGAAACATTAATGATGAGAGAGAATCACTTATAGGCTGCCGCCTTCATGCCCCCTCCTGGGGGATCCATCCCACAACCCTGGCATGTGCCCTGACCAGAATAGAACTGTGACTTCCTGATTCATAGGTCGATGCTCAACCACTGAACGACACCAACCAAGCTAATGTTTGACTTTTTAAAACCTCTTAAGCAAAATAGGAAAGTTACTTAAGGAAATTAAGAGGTGGTTATATTGTTTATAATAATATCCCGTATTGTTCTTTATTTTTGAAACCTATATTTTAAAGACATATTTTACTTATAGTGGTTGCTAAATCAAGTGCCCACTGGTTTCAGGCAGGGGATGTACATGCAGGAGGCCTTCCAGAGGGGACCCATGTCCTTTCCAAAGAGGGCAACTGCTTCCTGTCCCAGTCATCTGTTGCCAAGAGGGAGCTCAGACTTCATGGTGCCAGGTCTGATTTTTCCAGAGAACCAAATGCATTGGATATTTTTTAAAAATGTGAAATGTCTTCATTTTTTAAAAGTTGACAACTGATTCGGATGAACTAAACAAAGCAAAATGAAACACTGTGAGGATACAAGCAACAAATAAACGTGCCTGTGCATTAGATTCAAACCACTAGATGTACTATAGGGTCTTCTATCATAATCTCTTTGCGAGGTAAATATAGGAAAAATATTCTAAAATCTTTTGTTGTGGAGGATTTTATTCAAGTGGAGAAGGTGAAAATGTTCCAGGGCGTTGCAGAAAAAGTGTACTAGACTCCCTGGAGCCCTGCAGAGAAGAGCTTTGGCCGTGCTGAGGTCGATTCTTAGGTTTTTGTATACTTTACCGTTTGCAGGTCCTTCACTACGAGGACCTCAAAAGAGAAGCCAGACTTTTCCATTGAGTCCAAGGCTGTGTCAGCAAATGCCAGGCCCAGCAGGCTCGCTCTATTGTAAGTTAAGGCTCCAAACAGCTGTAAATAGTTTGTGCCAAGATCTCTACAAGTGTGACAAACTCACAGCATTCTATATACCCCAGGAGGCCAATTAAAGCTAGGAGACCACAGATCACAGTCTCTGAATATAGTCACCACACCTCTCAGTGCTGATGGCCATAATATTTTTTTTTCTATTCTCTCATCAGAAATGAAGCCTTGGATTGAAAGGTATTTATCCATGGGTTTTGGTTTAATTTTTAGCAGAGTGTTTTGAACTAAATATCTCCTAAAAAGAAGTCATTGCCTAATGTCTACTCTGTACATTTTCTTATCAACATGTTCTCATGTGTGAATTGCGTAGCTTCTTATAGGTTACCTAGTCCATAGAAGAGTTTGTTCAGTATATTATTTGGATAGAAACTACAATTACTGTTTTCTCAAAAGTGCTGAAAATCCATATGTTATATAGAAATCATTTGCGAAACCTTTTATGAGAATAAATCATGCATTTTAATTTATAAGCTTTCAGACCAGAAAATCAGTCCCTCATAAAGGAACTTAATTCTGTTCCTGTACTAACACATTTCAAATATCTTTCAATTCTTTACCACAGTATTCTTGTGTTCATGGGCCAGTTTCATATAGTAACGTAATTGTATTATATTATATTATATTATATTATATTATATTATATTATATTAGCAACATGGGGCTGGAAGAGCCAAATGGGGATAAAATGAATTAATGATCACATGATGTTCTCATAAATATTTGTATCTCTGCCAGCTGCTATGATACCTTAGAAATCATTGGCGTATGGAACACTCACAGCAAAATAGGAGATTTCTGGTGTGCATTATACCAAAGGCAACAGCGGGTAAAAGAAGAATGCTAAGGTAGAACTCCTGCCTAGTGGAAAACAGACTAAAAAGAAACTAAATACAAAACCTAAGGGCAAGCCTAGGAGATTATTTTTAGTTTGTGAATAGACATTTTCATATTTGACTGTATCCTCAATGAAAAGGAATCACATTTTGAAAGAACGAAGACTCCCTTAAATCTACTGATTGCATTATTTACAAATGAGTATGGTTTTCCATTCTTTTGTTTTATATACAATTTTGTTCACATGCAATTTTACATACACATCTATCTATTTAACATTATCTGCTGAGTAATTGTCTTGGAAATCAACTGTATGCAAAACTTTGAAAATGAGAGCATTACATCTTACATAATCAGGAAAAAACTTTTTCCTTTCAGTTTTATAGGGTATCCTCCCAAAAAATGTGTATACACTTTAACAGTCGATAGCTCAAATTTTAAAATGAAATGTATTTTAATAAACACTTCTTTTATAATTACTCAAAGTATGTGTATACATATTTGGGGACCCCCTATAAATGTAATTTATAATAGACAGGGATTATTTATTGTCCAATTTATTTTAAAAACAAAAGAAGCAAAAAAATCTCTTTGTACTTACGTTGAGTGACTATGTATAAACAGATAGATAGAATATAGTTAGGAATGAAAGCATTAATCTGGATTGTTCAGGGAAAATAAACTACCACTGAGGAAAAAGGGACTATAGACATACACTACATTTCCCTATACAATTGTGTAGACCTGTTCTTTATTTTCTTGTTCAGAAGCAAAAAACAAAAACACAAATGATAAGTCCTGGTCTTCTTTTGTTACTTATTGAAATAACAAGGAACCAACAGACCGGTAATAATTCAGCTCTACGTGGTTAGTCAAGCTTTATCACAGGGGAGCTTAGGAACAAAACACTCAAGTGGTCCTATCATTTGTCTTGTCAATGTGTTTCCACTCTTCTGCCTTGTAAACAAAACCACAATTTTATTTGGATAGAATCCCCCAGCACCAAGCCTAGAGAATAAATTCCTACTAGCCTCTATCAATCATAGGAATCTCATTCTTTATTAACCTACAGTTGAGTATGCAATCTAGTTTGGAAAAATAAGACATAAAGAGAATATTCTTTGAAAAAGAAGTCTTTTATATTTCTTTTCTGCCTGTCCCCTTCTTCCTTGCTATGAATACTCTCATATAATGCTATAGCATCTTGTGATCATGAATAGGAGTTGGGGGGCACAGAAACCAAAATAATTCCAGAAACATTGACTAATACCCTGACATTGCTAAGCCTTTGAGGAAACTGCCTATTTCCAGACTTCTTAAGTGAGAAAACAAACTTCTGTGTGCTTAGAACTGGGCTCAAGACTTAACAGTTAAAAATATTTTGCCTAATACATTCAACATAAAAAAAAATATACTAAATTGAAAACCAGAAATAATAAATAACAAGTCTTGATTGAGTTCCTATTTGCCAAGTTCTGTTTTCACCATTCAGATGCTCATTTATGCCTCAAATAAACCTATGAGGTATATAGTATATTCCCATTATCTTTATTTATAAGGATGGTAAGCTACAGATAGCTTAGCAATATGAGTGGTAAGTGGTAGAATAAATGATTTAATCACTATACCCTGGCCATGTTGTCTGATGAAATTGGTGTTTTCAGATATTTATAGATCAACTTAAAAGTTCCTTTCATCTGAACTTGAGTAAAAATGATTATAGATGAAACTGTCAAAGAAAAATTTTTTCAGATAACCAAATCTAAGTGAAGAAGTTCACTGCTCACTCCAGCCTGTGTTTATTCTACACTAGAGGTCCAGTGCACGAAATTCATGCATAGAGGTGTGTGTGTGTCCCTCAGCCCAGCCTGTACCCTCTCCAATCTGGGACCCCTCAAGGAATGTCCAACTACCCAATGGGATCAGGCCTAAATAAGCAGTTGGACCTCCCTCTCACAATCCAGGACTGCTGGCTCCCAACTCACCTGCCTGCCTGCCTGATTGCTCCTAACCACTTCTTCCTGCCAGCCTAATCACCCCCTAACCATTCCCCTGCCAGCCTGATCAATGCCTAACAGCTTCCCTGCTGGCCCAGTTTCCCCTAACTGTCCTCCCCTGCTGGCCTGATGCCCCCAACTGCACTCCACTACATGCCTGGTTGCCCCTAACTGCCCTCCCCTGCAGACCTGGTCCCCCCGAACTGTCGTCCTCTGCAAGCCTGGTCCCCCTCCCTTGCAGGCCTGGGTCCCCCCCCCAACTACTGTCCCTTACTGGCCTGATTGCCCACAACTTCCCTCCCCTGATGGCCATCTTGTGGCGGCCATCTTGTGTCCTCATGGGGTGGCCATCTTGTGTGTTGGAGTGATGGTTAATTTGCATATTACTCTTTTATTCGATAGGATTGTTGCTAATATGAAGCTCTGATTGTATAGGCTTTTGTATCCATTGTTTTATAATTTTTTGGCATGATTTTTTTCAGAACAGTACAGGAAAACTTTTCACAATTCCAACATGTAAGGAAAAAGAAGCTATTAATTCAATATAAAATACCAGATTGTCTCAAATCATATTTAATGGGAATGTTGACAAAACAGGCAAAACAGTAAGATTACCACCATCAGTGTTCAATCAGTGAATTTTCATCTGTTTATAACTAAAAATCAGGAAGCAATGAAAAGTTAGCTTTTTCAACACCAGGCATATAAATAGCAACCACCACCAACAGGGGAAAATTGCATACTTGGAAAATAGAAATTTGGTACCAAAATTGAGCTTCTAATAGTGATTATAAGGAAACCAAAATTTAAAGACATGATACAGAGACACAGTGGGCACTCATTCATGCATTACTTTTGAATGCATTAGCCCATATGTTGCTATCATAAACATATAACTTATAAACTGTAGTTGTTTCTTCTCCTGAATGGTTCATTTCCTGAGTTTCATTTCTTTTGACTTTCCCCAGAATATTTGCTTTTTAAATTGCATTAAATTCTTGCCTCATTTGTGTTTACCCCGTACTTCCATCAGCACTTTAACAATATGATGATATTTTTACAGCCTAGCTTTTATTTCATTTTAGCTTAAAGACTTCCTTTTATAAACTAGGATTATTAAAAAAAAATCCACTTTTGTCCATTAAAATGTCACAGAAACAGACAGAACCAATATGAAAGGGAATGTGTCGCATTGTAAAAATATTGATAAAATAATCATGGTGAATGGTAACATCTTTTAGAATGTACTACATTAGTTTGGGATAGAATTTCAAAAAATCTGTACATTACCAAATTATACTCATTAATATCTTTAAATAACAGCTGTAATATTACCAAGTATATAGTTAATTTTTATGTTGATTTATCTGTTCAGGAGATGTACAGGCAAAATTTGAAGCAGGTCAACTTTGTCTTCTCTCCTCCCCTCTGAGCCTTGAGGTTTTTGAACTGTAGCGGAAAACCTGTACTCACTGTGGTGTTTTGAGAAGGTTCCTAAGGTATCTAAGTCTACTTTTCTCGTTAAAAATAAAAATAAAAAACAGATTCTACAGCTTCAGAATTTTTATAATTGCTTGAGCTGATGCTTGTGAAGCAATTTTATAAAACATTAAACATTTCAAACTTTTTTTAATCTCATCTTCTTACGTCATCAAAAATTACTTATTATGTGTCCTTGTTATGGAACGGCTGTTGATAGCTATAATCTGTCATAGTTATTCAAGTTTCTAGTTATTTTAGCTGAAGGAAAAAAAGGGCTGGTGATGTTAATAATGAGAGGCCCAAATTTGCCAGCCTTCTGGGGTAATCAAGCAAATGTGCTCAGCTCCCTGTTCTGAAGACACTGGGAAAGTCAGGACCCGCCACGATTTCCCAGGTGTTTTGGGGGCGGTGGGGGCATGGGAGAGGCTTGCAGGATCCAGACACCTCTCACTGCCAGTCCCAATCTCCATTCACTGCCTTGCTTCTGTGACCTTTCTTTGTCTGTATCCTTAACCCCCTGTTTATTTCCCAAAGCTGCACCAACAAAAGACTGTTGGGTGAGTAGCCAACTTTTTATTAAAAAAAAAAAAAAAAGTTTGGGGAGGGGGGATATACCCAACATAGAAGAGGAAAGAGGGAAAGTAAAATGATTACTTCTAATGAGAAGATTGTTTTAAACTGTGCTCTCTCCCCGTCTTAGGATATTTCTGTCTTTTGTTTTTTAATACACTCTCTCCTCCTTGTCCAAGACTCCCAAACCTCCAGTCTCTAGCCTCACACACAACACATTAAAAGTTCCTGCCAGTATATTATGTTAATATGTTATTAACATAATTATTATATAATTTTTTCCTTTGTCCCCTTCCGTTTTTTTCCTTTAGACTATCCTGCCATCACTTAAGAATATTGATATGTTTATTAAAGTATTTTTCTAAATAGAATAACAGTATAGAGGGCTAAGACAAGCAGTAAAATTAGAATTTACCTTTAAGATAGCTTGAAACACTATGCTGATTACTTCCAAGTGTCGACATTTCATTTAACCTTCACAACAGCTTTATGGGATGGGTACTATCCTATATCATAAAGAGGTGGTATGCAAATTGACCATCATGCCCTCACAAGATGGCTGCCTGTGACCAGGCCGGCAGGGGGGTTAGTGAGGGATGAACAAATGACTGAATAGCAGGCTGCATGGGGTGATCAAGCCAGCAAGGGGGGCAGTTGGAGTTGACCAGCCCATCTCGGGGAGTGGGCAGTTGGGGTGATCAGGCCAGCATACAAAGGCAGTGAGTGGTGATCAGGCTGGGGCGTGGGGAGGAGGAGGGGGAGTGACAGCTAGGGGTAACCAGGCAGGCAGACAAGTGAGTGATTAGGAACCAGTGGTCCAGGATTGTGAGAGGGATGTCCAGGACTGGAGAGGGTGCAAACTGGGCTGAGGGGACCTCTCTACCATGCACAAATTTTGTGCACTGGGCCTCTAATCATCTTAATTTTATAGATTATGAACCTGATGCCAAATTTGTATCTACTTATTTGTTTCTGTTCTTTTTTTAAAATATATTTTTATTGATTTCAGAGAAGAAGGAAGAGGGAGAGAAAGATAGCAACAACAATGATGACAGAGAATCATTGTGTACCCCCTGCTGGGTATTGCAACTTCATCTGGGTCATGTGACTGGGAATCAAACCATGACCTCCTGGTTCGTAGTTTAACACTTAACCACTGAGCCACACTGGTCGGGCTGTTGATGTTCTTTCAATAATTTTGTTAAAGGAAATGTTTTTCATTTAAATTATATTTAAATAATATTCTGATCTAAAAGGTTGAGCTGGTTTGGATTTATCCTTTCTAATAAAAAACAGAAATAGTCACTCATCATTTCCACTGATGGAAAATAATTGGAATAAAGTTGTTCGGGTTTTTTTGTTTGTATTTGTGTGTGTGTGTATGTGTGTGTGTGTGTGTGTATGTGTGTGTTTAGTTTTCTCTACTCTTCCTTGATTTCATAGATATATGTAATTAGCTTTGAACCATAATTATTCACTGATTACATACTTGATCTTATCACTCATCCTGCTGTTTACAGTTATTGATGATAATCTTTATTGAGTTGTGGATTGCCACAACTTTGGAGAAAAATGACTTCTCTACTTTTATCTCTAAAAGGAATTCATGAGTGTTTGTTAAATATGCACACAATTAGTTTGTAATAGTGACAACATTGTAGCTTCTTTTTTTCTTTTTCAGCATTTACAAATTATTTGGCTTGTTTATTATTTTTAAAGTATTTGTGAAAATTCAACATGATTTTGTGGCATGATTACAGAGAACTGGGAATGTTATGTTCTGATCTTGTTATTCTCCCCAAATTCCTGAGAGATTTTAGGCAATTTTAAAAATTTCCCTTATTATCTAAATCTTTATTTCAAATGGGAAATGCCTTGCCCCATAAAGTTATAAAATACATTAAATAAGAAATGGGGTGACCAAGCCAGCAGGGGAGCAATTGGAGGCGACCAGGCCATGGGGTGGGGGGAGGCAGTTGGGGGCAATCAGGCCAGCATACAAAGGCAGTGAGTGGTGATCAGGCCTGCGGGGAGTGGGAATAGCTTTAAAATAAATTATAGCTTATTTAAAATAATTTATAGCTTATTTAATGGAATTTTACAATACACAAAATTAAAATACATTTTATATGCAATAATATAGTATGTGTTCTACTTATGAATTTAAAGCCTGTAAGGGTTCTTAATTAAACACAGTGTGAAAGGGAAATCCTAAAATAAAATGAAGGAATTTTTCTTTTTATCAGTTATTCATACACATAATTTAAAAAGCTAAATTGTTCTACAAGATTATTGAAACTTTATTATGAAAAACAGTACTTTAAAGACTACACACTGAGTATATTGGAAGATCTGAAGATCTCTGAACACATAATAATCTGGCCACTCACTATATATATTAGAGGCCCGGTGCATGAATTTGTGCATGGTTGGTGTCCGGCCAGCCTTACCAAGGGGCAGGGACATGGGTGGTTGGCTGGCCTGCCTGCTGGTTAAACCTCTGGTCGAGGGGACAATTTGCATATTAGCCTTTTATCATATTGGATTACATAGGATATACACTGAGTGGCCAGATTTTTATGTGTTCAGAGATCATAATAATCTGGTCACTCAGTGTGTGTTGTTTATATTCATTTTTCTAAAAATATATGGTTTTTAAATTTTCCAATACTGGCTACTTTTGTCTTTTTCAATAGGCATCCATCTATTGATATCTTACTGGGGCTGAGGATATGGTTCTCTTTTCTCTGCATCCCATCATACAGGCACTTGTTTCCTATTTCTTACCCTTCCACTATAGTTAAACCACAATTTTAGTTAGATCATTGCTTAGTGTTCACAGTTATATAACTTTGTAAATGCCATTGAAAAGACCGTGATTTCCATGTCTTTACATTTTCCCTGGAATTAATAATTGCCTCATTCATCTTGATTTTAATTTTTAATATATTTATTCATTCAGATCTTGACTTTGTGCCAGTTGTCTGAATCTCCACATAAGAATTTATTATTTTCTCCTTTACCTGCCAATTCTTTGTCTTTTTGCCCCACTCTCTGCGAGTTTTTCTCAAATGTAGCCTCTATCTATTATTGCTTAAAACTGCTTTTATATTTTTAACTAGAGGCTCAATGCACAAGCAAGAGTAGGCCTTTCTTTCCTTGGCTACTGGCACCGGCTTCCCTCTGACACCCGGGACTCTGGCTTCCCACCTCCACCCACTGGCAGGCAGCTAGGACCCAGGCTGGTTACCCCCAACCCCCGCCCACCTTCATCAGGAAGAGCATCCAAAATGACATCTGGAAGATGTCTGGTCTAATTAGCATATTACCCTTTCATTATTATAGATTCCCAAAAACTCTTGCTTGTCTTATGTTTGCACTAATTCTCACCCCCTGTGGATATCAGTGATTGTCAAGTTTTCCTCTTGTTGCATAGCTTCTGTTTCCTACAAGGTGTTGCAGATTTCCTTTTCCTTTTTTATGTTCCGTGCTAATACCTTTCTTCAGATGTCCAGTAATCTTCATTATCTGCCCATATTTAAGGACAGAGGACTAAAACGCTGATTGGAAGATCTGAGCATGAGGGATAACTATCCAATGTGGGCTACACAGTAGGATCACTTGGCTAAAATATTGTGTTGATGAGCTCCCAGTGTCTTCACTAAAGAATCAACAGTTTTCCACTACTAAGGAATTGTGGAGACATTTTATTTCTACTTCAATATTTTACTCCAAGGAGGAAAAAAGATTCTAAAAACAAATAGTTACTGGGCATATCTAAAAAATACACATGAAGAGAGACCCTTTCCATGTCAACTATTTTGCCCTTATTCAAATCCCAGTGAATTTAATTTAGCAAATGGATTTCTCAAGTTAAATTTTTCTAGAACTCTTTCATAAAATTTTGATGCCTGCTTTTTCTGATATTCTTATAGATGTCAAAACAATTTGACATGAAATTATTAGATTCAAAATTATTACTGGCCAGGTAAGGCTCATCTTTCATATTAAATTAAGTAACTTAGAGTAGATAATATTTATCCTCCTAAATATATGCGGTTGTTATAAATGTTATGCTCCATTATTTTTTGAGATTCAGAAACTCTTGTTGCTACAACACAGTTCTAGTGTCTGATAATAAAATTGTTCCCAGTCATATAATGGCATAAATGTGTAACTATTTGGGGATAGAAGAATAGAGTATCAAGGATTATGGCTGCTTAGTCAACTGAACAAATTGAAAATCACTTTCTTGAAGGATCTGTCTGTTTTTAATTTATGAGAACTTGGCACTCAGCTGTAACCTAATAGCCAAGGCACACATAACTGCCTGTGCAGCACCGTCTCAGACAACATCATTGCTTGTCTTATCTTCACCTTCTCAACACTCAAAATACAGAATGTAACTTTGTCCTCTCTCACCTCTGTCCCTTTTCTTCTTCTCCTGGTTGTTATGAAAGCATTCTGTTTATTATTGGTTACAAGATCCCCTAAACCTGGATCCTGATCATATATAGTTTCACCAAATTTAGTCATCTCAGAATGTTCATATGTTATTCATAATAGCAACCTCAAGGAGAAGGACTAAATCTTCTCTAGATATTGAAATAAAATATAAACGAAATCATCAACTTAATTCTTCCCTAAGAGTGAGGAAATACACTTTCGCAATGAGTGTAGATAAGAGCCGCTTGTGTTCACCTGGAAAAATAGGAGTTAACTAGCTGGAGAACTCCCCGTCCTTCAAGCAATCATAACCTTGACTTTAGCCTCTAACATGCTTTACTTTCACCTTCTCATCTCTCTGCTTGTACTCCAGGCCCATGTGTTTAATACACAGGAAAAGGGCCATGATATACAGAAGCACATCAAAGGGATTACTTTTCAACCTATGTTCCTCCCATCCTACCCCACCACTCAAAAAAAAATGTCCACAGTTTAAATCTGGATGTCCTTAGGTATTTTCACCGCAATGGTTAATGATCTAAGCAATATTATTCCTATCCATGTCTTATTTCTATAGCTATAGTTCCAATATCATCTCAGCTAAGAAGCTTGGGTTGGTATTTCCAGGTGCATCGAAGCTTGGCCTTCAGTTTCTCAAGTTGGTCTTCAAAGGAGCCAGAATATCTGGAAATCCATCAGTGTTTTTCAACTCCAAACTCCTAAGAGTTATCAACCTCATCACCAAATAGCATTTAATAGGCTCCACTATGTCACTGACCCTACAGCTTCTGGAACAGGAGCAAAAGGAATAGGAGTGGATATATGGCACCCTGTCCAGCAGAGCTGCTGCTGTATACACATGATTTAACACAGGCCCCGAAAAGAAAGAAATCCTTGGATTTTTAAGGTACATGTTTTTTCACTTTACACTGATTGTAACAACTGGCTTTACTGGCTCTGAAAAGGAAAAAAAAACCCTGGTAAATACTTGTCAAATGCTATCATTTATTGTGCATGCCACTTGTAGAATGTGTTTGTGCAGGAGAATTTGCTCTTTCCATATGGTTTAAGTTAATGGTAAAGTAGAACTAAACAAGTGCATTTTGAAAGCGTGGTGCGAATGCCTTCCATTTTGGTTATTTATAGCTGTCCACAGCTATCAATGTTTTTATTTAAAAATTATAAGAGCAATTATAGGGCAGGAGGTGTGTGCTGAGCTTGAAAATATGACCCAGAATGATTCGTATGGTAAAGACTATATACAAAAGTAGCTTCCCTGAACAAAAAGAGTTATTCTTAGCATTTTACTTTATCCAAGGATATTGATAAAGTTTTGCCCCTGGAGAAACTCCCCATCTCTCTCTTTCCTATTGCTTTGATGATTTTCTTATTTTTAAAAATGAAATTAGACAAAATGAAAGAGAAGATACAACTATTGTAAGAGAGGAGACAGTATTTCCAAAAAGTTTGGTTGTTTATCTAAAAGGTCCAATAAAAGCAACATTAAAATAATGGGAAACAATTAGAATCCCTTAAGCATACTACTTAAAAAATATACAATGAGCTTTCCTATACAAACCAAATATTTGGGTGGAAATTATACAAAAAGAAAAATCAAATTTACAATAGAAATCAACAATCAAAAATCTAGGAATAAGCTCATTAAAAAGCAAAGAAAAATTAAAATTTTACTGAGATGTCAATATGTAGGGAAATATAACATTCTATTTTTCTTAACATTTCTTTTATAGAAAGACTTATTATTGCAATAGTATCATTTATTTTAATGTAATTTATTAATTTACTCTAATTCCAATTAGAAAACTGATTTTATGAAATGTGAAGAAATAATTACAATTTTTGTGTGGCAGATGATTGGATACATCAAATTATTGAGAAAAAATATGAAATAAAAGAATAATAAAGAAACATTTTTAATAAAGTTAAAGTAATTAAAATACTATGATGCTCCTCACCAAGTAGCTCAGTTGGTTGGAGTGTCATCCTGTACACCAAAATGTTTCAAGTTTTATTTCTGGCCAGGGAGGCATGCAGGAGGCAACCAACGATTTTTCTCACATTGATGTTTCTCTCTGTGCTACTCCTCTCTCTTTCTTTTTCTCCTTATCCCTTCCTCTCTCTCTAAAAAAAAAAAAAATCAATAAAACCATACCCTCAGATGAGGATTAAAAAAACAGACTATGATACTGGAACAGAAAAAAAATAATCAATGGAACAGATCAGAAAATCTAAAAATGAATACAAGCACATTTGATAATTTAGTATCATCGATGAAGGAAAGACTTCAATAGCCAATAAATAGTGTTAAGACAACTGTCTAGCCATTTGGAAAATAATTAAGCTAGATTCTTACCTTACTCATTATACTAAAATAAATTCCAGATGGATCAAAACAATTTAAATAAAACCCATAAAAGTTGTTTTAAGAAAACTCAGATAACTGTTTTTAATAACATTGGAATATGAAAGGCTTTTTAAAAGTGACACATGACCCAGAATTCAAAAGGAAAAGACTGATAATTTTTACTACATAGAAATGAAAGTTTTCTTTATATTTGAGTAAAACCAAAAGATACAAAAATACTGCAAAAAGTGAACATGACAAATATGGTAGACAAAGGGCTAATTTCTTTAATACATATTTTTAAAACTTTTAATTTGAATATGCATAAAATACATGAAAACCCAATTGCAGAATTGATAAATGGCTCAAAGTTGCTGGTCTCAGGGGGGAAAATGCTGATCACATAAACCTATAAGAAGACACTCAACCTCATTCACAAATTTTTAAAAATGCAAAATAAAATAGAACAATACAAATTTCTATAAACATATAATAAGCAAAGATTAAAACTTGATAATATTAAAATTTCTATGTGCATATGGGCAAAGATGAAAAAGTAATATTATTAGTGAAGGTTTGTTAAAAGGAGAATAAATTAATATACTTTTTTGAAAGGCAATTTAGCATTGTTTATCTAAATATAAATATGAATTTCCATTGATCTAGCAATTGTACTCTAGCCATTTAAGTAACAGATACACTCACATAAATGCTCAAAAATATATATATACAAGCTGGGTTTATATTCAACCAGTAGGCCAGTTAAAGCTTTGGTGGTTGTTAAAACACAGAAAGCCTGTTGGAAATGGTTGCTGCACTGAGTTCCCTGAGTTCCTCACCCAAACCTCAGCTACCTTACCCCCTGCAGGGGGCCTCTCTGTGACCCTGCAACCAAAGGTTAATGCCTGGGCCAGCAGGGAGCCACAGAATCTCCCTCTAGAACTAAAATTGGGATATTTTTATTTATTTATTTTTTTTGGTCAGTGCCCATGATATAGAGATTATTAAATATTCTCAACATTAGAGAATAGAAGGTTCACTGCAATTTAAAAAAATATAAATACCTATTAACAGAAGACCACTTATGTGATTTGCAGTATGACAATATCATGAGGTATTGTGACACAATTTAAATAATAATGAGATAAACTTATATGTAATGATGTGGAGAAATATCCGTAATATATTGTTAAATTTAAAAGCCATGTTATAGAACATTATATTTGTTCTGTTCTTACATTTTATAAGGTTTTATAATAAATATTTTTAATATACATATAAAATGTCAGGAAGGATACACACCAAAGACTGAACTAGATAATGGGAGTCTGTCAAATACAGTCATCTAAATATTAAAAAGAAAGCAAATTTGGGATAAGGTAATAGAAGTGTTTTGCTTATTGACACATTGAATAACAATATCCTGGACCAGGTCTAATAACTAAAGGTAATTTCAAAGAAATAATTAGCACACATAATAGTTTAAGATTTATGCAACAATTATGTGCTATGAAAATATATATTATTTCAAAATCTTGTATAATTAAAAGCCTAATATGCAAATTGTTTGTCCAGGAGTTCAATTGCTCACTATGACATACACTGACCACCAGGGGGTGGCGCAGAACATGGTGGGCATCAACAACAAAGTGCTGGCAGTGGGTACAATGGAGGTGCTGCCAGCTCCGATGGGCCCCAATGAGAGCCGGACCACAGCAGGATGGTGGAGCAAGTGAGCAGGTGGCACCAGGCCAAGGCAAGTGCAAGCAGGGGCCCCATTACCCTGCTGATAGCCCCACAGACGGCAACCAGTGGTGGTGACAGGGGCTGGGGCTGCCACCTGACTCCCAGGCACTGAAGGAGCTGGGCAGAGGGCCTAGCCCCAATCAATAGTCCTGCAAGTGGGATGGTAGAGCAGATGAGGGGGCAGTGTCAGGCCACAGGGGGGGTGCCAGGCAGGGCTGTAGGGCTGCGAGGTTGGGGACATGAGCTGGGGCCAGATCCCTGCAGGCCACCCCGAGGGACCCCATCTGTGCATGAATTCATGCATCTGGCCTCTAGTGTGTGTGTGTGTGTGTGTGTGTGTGTGTGTGTGTGTGTGTGTGTGTTATTTTTACTCATGACATAGCTCCAGATACTACTAACACTCTAATGGTTTGTCATTTATATTCATAATTAGAGGAAATGCTATATTTTAATTGACTATTAATAAAAGTAAAGATATAATCTTTCCCATCCAAGTGTACAGATCTTCTGAATTCTAGCATGGACCATTTGGGAGAAGATGGATTTCCAGAAACTCTTCCTATGGTATTTGTTTAAAAATATTACTCCCTCATTTGAAGCAAGTTTTGTGTCATTCAGTGTAGCTATGAGGTCCCCTTGTTTAGAGACAGCCAAATACACTTACAAAGAGGATAGAGGATTTCCAGACTTTTTAAACAGGGCTTTAATGTAATACCATGTTTCCCTGAAAATAAGACATCCTCCGAAAATAAGACCTACTTCATGGAAACACGATACATCCCCTGAAAATAAGACCTGGCGCATCTTTGGGAGAAAAAATCAATATAAGACACTGTCTTATTTTCAGGGAAATAGGGTAGAGTATATGAAGCTAGCTCAACTTTTACAAGTACAGTGCATTTACAATATATATTTTCTTTTTTTTCTCTCTCTCTACTTTCCTATTCCCTTTATCCTCTATCTGGACACAGGCTTTACATTCCAGAAAGGCTAAGAAATGCTAAGCCTTCATGCTAGCCTTTCCCATTTAGCTTATCTGCTTCCAGCCTTTTTCACATTTTTAGATTGTCTTTTAGCTTGTTTTAATTCCAGCTCTTGATCTTGGTTTCAATGGTGGTTATAATTAACTCCTTATAAATCAAGATGTTAACCCTTATCCACTATAGGGCCTGTGATTGGAGGTAGTATTTCAGTAAAGAGTGGATTTGCATTGATCCATTCACACTACAACAGGGTCCCCACTGTGACTAATGATACAAAGGGTCAAGGTGACTAGGATTAGTGGCTATAGCATCAATGGTTATAGAATAGATCAAATTTAAGGACTCTCGGCTCAAACCAAGGTTGACATAATGCTTTCTAATCTAAGACTTTAAAAAATATTGATGTCAAAAATTACTATTTTCTAAAATTATACCAAATTTTATTAGTTCTACTTTTCTTTGCAACTTTCAGAAAGTTCGAATGGTTAGTGTGTGTTCATGAGTGTGTGTGAATATATGTATGCATGTGTGTAATATTATTACAAAGCAGCTATGACTGATCAAGGTAGAGGATATATAGACTATTTTGATTTCAGAAAATACATGTTTTAAAGTGAAGGAAAATTGGGAAACAGAAAATGGTTGTAGGTAGTGTAGCTGTTATATTAATAGTTAAATACTGGAACGTAGTGTAGCTAGGTTCCAAAGATAGTGAAGCTCTTAGTAATGGTCTAAAATCTCTGGCTGATAAGGTCTCCAAAGATCTCATCCTTTCAGAGACTTGGTTGTGTAGCTTCTTGTATATTATAAAACCTATTACTATAATTTACCACTCTTTACTTGAGCTAACTTCTGCTATCTATAACTCAATATATTCTAAGTAAGGTGTTTGAGAAAATTACTAACTACAAATTTGTTTTGTGATGATCACATTTGAGTATTCTTATTTAATTTGTTCAGTTTGTTGGGGCACATATGTAGTCAGTGCATAGGGGCTGTATGGTGAGATGTTCCCATGTGTTGGAAATAAAATTATCTTTTTTGAGTGAAAAATGTCAGAATCTTCCATAATCATTAAAACACTACAGGCCTGGTGCATGAATTCATGCACAGGTGGGATTCCTCAGCCTTGGCTGGTGATCAGGGCTGATCAGGGGGGCCAGCTGGTTGTGGGGAGGGACTGCAGGAGGTTGGCTGGCTGCTGAGGGAAGGGACCATCAGAGGTTGGCAGGCCGGCTACGGGAGGTTGGCCCCTGGTGGTCAGTGTGCATCATAGCAACCAGTTGACCAGTCAGTCGTTTGGTCACTTAGGCTTCTAAATATATATTAAAATAATCCACTCTAAAAAAATTATAAATATGTGACTGAGGACACTTTGTAGCCCCTCCATTAAAGGTTAATCTATAAATATAATCCAGTTAATGGAAAGAATGGTTTCACAGAGAAAGTGATAAATGCAGAATCGTACTTTGAATAAGAATTCTGATAAATCTTTCCTACTATCCTGAGTGGTATGAAAGTGCCCCAAAAGGCTTTTGTATTCAGGAGCCCTCACGGGCGGTATGCGATCCGGTGATCAGGGGAAGATGATGCCCCATCACTCCAGTGGTCATGGGTACTAGTATATTTGCCATCATAGAGTATTTCCATTCACTTTGATTTATATTAAAAAAAAAAACCTTCTGATTATGATCATATCTCTTATGTAGATTTTCAATTAGGGAAAAATACAATGGCCAGATGACAAACAGTGTTCCAGAGCATTTGACCATTATATTTATTGAAAATTAGTGAAATGGACTTCTGGGTTGTAGATCATTTTCTTATGAGCCTAGTTAACAGGAAATTTGCTGAGCAAAATCTTCCCTTCTTGATGTAATCTTATTTTCTGGAAATTATCCTAGAGTAATTTCTTGGAAAAGGTCCATTAGAACTTTCTTATATTGCATATTTGAAGGTGTCTTTATTATACACTTACACTGGATTGAGAAATTGATCAGTTATAGAATTCTTGACTAAAAATAACTTTTACCCAGAAAAAGAAAAGTTTTATCAGCTGGTAAAGCATATGTGTGAAAGCTAAGAAGATAATAATACTATCAACAGTAGTCATTCATGTGTAAATAAATATAATTTCTAATGATGAGATTAGATTCACTGTAAAATGTGAAATAAGTATGTAGGGCAGAGCAAAAGTAAGTTTACAGTTGTGAGTTTGAAAAAACAGTTAATTCTTGTATTATTATTTCTTAATTATGGTATTATTTTCCGTACCAAAAAATAAACCCACTTTTGCCCCTTCCTGTAGTATCCTATCTAATAAACAGGTAATATGCTAATTGACCATTATGCCCTCACAAAGATGGAGGCATCCACAGCCAATAAGGAGGGCATATGCTAATTGACTACCACGCATTCAAAGATGGCTGTGCCCACAGTCACAAGATGGTGGCATCCAGTCCCCTCAGTCCCACCGGGGCAGCAGCATGCAGCACGGCCAGGCCCACCCCCTGGCGGGCCCAGCTGTTCTGTGAGCCTGCCTCTGGAGTCCCCCAGTTGGCCTGAGGTACAGGTAAGCCTCAGATTGCAGCTGCCTAGCCGCCAAGGGCTGCCTGAGGCTCAGGTAACCAGGACCAACCAAGGCTTATGCTGCCAGCAGTGGCAGCAGCAGAGGTGTGATGAGGGTTAGATTCAACCATTCACCTTCCCCTGATCACCAAACACCTCCCACCCATAAGGGCTCCTGGACTATGAGAGGGGGCAGGCCGGGCTTCTGGCCAACCATAGGAAGGCCTAACAAGAAGTAGACCCTAATTACCTTATTTGTTCATTCAATTAACATTTATTGATTCTCTTGTGCTTATTACTGTGCTATATACTAGGATAAGTGTCAAAAGAGAATGAAAAGATAAGTTGCATACTAGAAGAAAATCTTTGCAAAACATGTATCCAATGAAGGACTGGTATACAAAATTTATAATGAACACTCAGAACTCAACAATAAGAAACCAAACAACCCAGTTTGGTAACAACAATTGTAAGGGTAATAACAATTGTGAGAGATAAGGGTAATAACAATTGTGAGAGATGATAATCATAACTTATGTCACAGTATTGTTATAGTGTAATATACTGTTTATTTTCTATACTGTTTACTTTCTATACAAAAGACCCTTCTTGAGTGGATCATGAATACAATTTTGATATGGACCACTATTTTATTACATACTATACAAATTTTGTTAAATTATCTTTTCATCTCAGTTTCCTTTAAGTCATTTCAAATATAAAAATGATGGGAAATGCTTTCAGAGTTTTGGTTAGATTAATGCACCCTTTGCCCCCCTTTATGAGGCTTTTGACTGGTACTCTAATTCTAAGGGAATGTACCCACCAATTCTGGGATGCCTGCCCTGGAAGATTAGCTGGTGGTTGACTTCTTACTATACATACTCAATCAGTCTATGATTGGCCAGAAAATTTCATATTATTTTGTACCACTTGAAAGCAAAAGGGGAGGGGGAAATTCCCCAAAAGTACCCAAATTGCTATTTCCAAGTGTCCAAGTGCAATTTCAAATAACAATTGAGTTTGACCAGCTTTGTCCTACCCTGTTGCTCAAGCTGACTCAAAGCCTGTCTCTAATCAAGTTAACCACAGCATACATTCAGGCAGGCGGTAGGCATCTGCTATGATGTTGCTCCTTATCAATATAAAATGCTACTCAATTTCGTAACTCCCCCCAGCACTCTTAGCAGCCCACCTCCCTCTTTTGCATCTCTCAACTCATTTCCAATCTAAATTCTCATGTATCCGTGTTTTTCAGGAGGATAAATCATAAAAATGGAATTTTTCAAAAAGAACTTTGTACAGAATAACATGGATTATTTTAAGGTGTGTGTTTTCAGCAGATAGTAAATGGGAACAAACCAGAAACTTAGCTAATTGGGTGCTAGTTCCAAGAATACTAGTCCTAAGTAAGGCACTATATGATATTATATAGATGTTGACAGCATCGCTTAGTGACACAGATTTCACTCAAATTCCTCTTTCCAATAATGGTTTTATTGCCCTCAATACCTCTAGTGATATTGAGATTTGTGATATCAAACTTCTTTTAAATAAGCACCATCCTTTTAAAAATAATAAGCATGTGTACCTTTTTCATTTAAAAGAGAAAGTATGATCTTCCTTCCAGCAGGCTCATAGTGCTCATTCTCAGCCTGGATCCACATTAGAATCATCAAAGAATATTTTAAAACATATACTAACGTTTCAACCCCTCTTCTTAGCAGTTCTTAATCAGTTGATCTGGGATGGTTCTCATGTGCAAGCAGAGTAAGAACTACACCCCATCCCTTCAATTCCCTATTATTTTATTTGTTGAGTTTCTCTAGAGGGAACAAAAAAATCAAAAATCCTTTCGACAGACTGACGGCCTCCTGATGTGAACCGGTCGAGGCCATTTTATTTATGGTTTGCAAGGTATTATCTTTACTGGGTTACATCTGGAGAGACTTCCTTAGTATCAGGAGGCCACTTCAAGAAACATGTGAAGAGGTGTCCCAAACTTTCCCCTGGCAGAGTCATGGGAAGATCAGCAACCTGATGTTGAAATGAAACCATCTGGCCCTTAAGGAGTTCTACATCTTAAGGTGCAGATTTTAAGCTACTCTTCAAAATAAAGCTGTCTTTGGCTTAATTGATAATAACATTTAGAAAACGATTTGCCAGGCGCTCCTCTTCTACGTGGTAATGAAAGATGCCCAGCTGTCTGGGGATAAGAGAGGAAGAGATAATGAAAGTAAACATTGAAGGCCTCCATAAGAATATACATCACTGAATATTCTACATATATTATAGGTGATTGGAGAGAAACCATTACAATTCTTGATTCTGATATCTATTATAAAGTAACATACTTCTTGAATGAAGAACAAAGGATTCAGTTTCAAGGCTGAATAACGGGGTGGTGGGACTTCATGTGCCTGATACCTTCAAAACTAGGGATAGTTGATGTTCCTGTCACAGGATCTACCCTTGAAAATTTTTAACTTGAAAAATTGGAAGCCCACATTTCTTGGTAAATCTTACTATTGGTTCCTGTCTGGTCTCTATGTGAGGGGGTAAGAATTGGGATAAAGAGATTGGGTGTCTTTATTATAAGATGGAAAAGTGATACTGAATTTAATCACCTCTTTTTACAAAGGTCAGTTATTTTCAGAAGAATTATTTTCATCTAAAAATTCATTTTAAAGAATTTCAACTAGGTATATAGTGCATGGTAGGTGTGTGAGGAAAGCTAATGATGAATAACATTATTAAAACTTTCAAAACTTATAATCCAGAAGAAAAATAGTACAAGTCCTAAAGAAATTATTAAACCATGTAGAATGTAAAAAATTCCAAGAAAATGATTTATAGTTATACAAGATTTCAAATAATGAACAGAATATGGAATGTGTTTAATGTTTTTACAGCATGGTCTCAAAGGTGAATTTCCTCCCACCATTTAAAAAAGTAATAGCAGCTTTCAGATGAACCTGCAAGCCCTTCAAATTCAATTGCAAGACTTTTATATATAACTAGTGGCCCAGTGCATGGATTCGTGCACATTGAAAGGAAATTAATTAAAAGATGTCTGGCAGGGAGGGACTAGGTGAGATGGGCCAGACACGCCCTGGAGCCAACCTCCCATGGTCCCTGGCCAGTGCACCTGGGGCAATTCCACAGCTCAAAGGATGGAACCACAGCTCGGCAGTAAACCAGATTCGGGGCTGACAGTGCTCCAGCAACAGCACAACCCATGGCCAAAGGTGAAATTACACAGCCCTGCAAGGAATCAGGCTCCCTCCTCCCTGGTTCTGGGGTACATCACCCGAGAACCACCACTGCCAAGTCACTGCAGCTTGGCAGCTCCTGCATTGAGCGTCTGCCCCCAGGTGGTCAGTGCACATCATACCTACCGGCTGGTTGAACAATCACTTAGCCTTTTAAATACATAGACTAGAGGCACTGTGTATGAAATTTGTGCATGGGGTGGGGAGTAGTCCCTCAGTTCAATGTGCACCTGGGACCACTGGCATAACTGCTTGCCTACCTGCCTGATTGCCCCTAACCACTCTGCCTACCTGCCTGATTGCTCCTAACCACTTGCCTGCCTGCCTGATTGCCCCTAGCCACTCTGCCTGCCTGCCTGCCTGCCTGCCTTCCTGATAGCTCCTAACCACTCTGCCTGCCTGCCTCATTGCCTTTAACCATTCATCTGCCTACCTGATTGCCCCTAACTGCTTGCTGTCTGCTCCATCATCCCTAACCACCTCTGTCTTGGTCCCTGCCACCATGGCTTCATCCAAAAGGACATCCGGATGATTTCTGGAAGGTCGTTCAGCTGTCCAGTCTAATTAGAAATATTACACTTTTATTATTATAGATAGCTAGTTTTTATTGATGTACTTTTGTAAGCTATAAAAGCCAATGAAACTTTCCAGACAGGTGATTGTTTCATCTATCATATTGGTTGAATTTATTCCCACCCTTGCCTCACTCTTTTATTAATTAATTAATTTAATATATATATATATATATATATATATATATATATATTATTGATTTTTTTACAGAGAGGAAGGGAGAGGAATAAAGAGCTAGAAACATCGACCAGCTGCCTCCTACACACCCCAAACTGAGGATGTGCCTGCAACCAATGTGCATGCCCTTGACTGGAATCAAACCTGGGACCCTTCAGTCTGCAGGCCAAGGCTCTATCCAACGGAAACAAACCAGTTTTGGGGCCTCACTCTTTTAAAGTTATCTCTTCACATGTTTGTGAATTATATCTCTACTGGAGGTCCAATGCACGAAATCTGTGCAAGGGGCTTAGCCCCCACTGCTGTGGTGGCTACCTCGGCCTCAGCCCCTGCTGCCACGGCTATGAACGGAAGGAGGTCTGGTCTAATTAGCATATTATGCTTTTATTATTTTTTAATATATACTTTTAAAAAATATATATTGATTTTTTTTTTACAGAGAGGAAGGGAGAGGAATAAAGAGTTAGAAACATCGATGAGAGAGAAACATCGATCAGCTGCCTCCTGCACACCCTCTACTGTGGATGTGCCCGCAACCAAGGTACATCCCCTTGACCAGAATCGAACCTGGGACCTTTCAGTCTGCAGGCCGATGCTCTATCCACTGAACCAAACAAGATTATTATAGATTCTTCTAGTGGTTACTCTTAAAAGTAATTTATACTTAACTTAATAAGTTTTGAGGTGAGTCAATAATTCTATTCTTTTCTTGAAATAAGACAAGGATCTTAAAATGTTTTGTCCCATTCATTATCTATGTTTCTTTGCTAGTTTATTTTAATGTACACACACAGACAGTTTTACCAATATGCTTTTGATTTTTTCATTGGTTCATCACTGGTTCTTTTACCACTTTCTTTCTATATTCAATTTCCTTTTTTGCTGAAGTATAATTTTGGTTATATTTCAGGAAGAATCTATAAATAGAACCTGTCTTTATACACCTTATATTTTTTTAGTTTTAAAATTTATCCTTGATGTTCTAAAGTTTCACAATGGTGTATATACCATTTATCCCCTCTATGCCCTCTTCCACTTCCATTCACAACCCACCTCCCCAACCATTCCTACTTTGTTGTCCATATCTATGAGTTCTCTCTCTCCTTCTCTCTCTCTCTCTCTCTCTCTCTCTCTCTCTCTCTCTCTCTCCTTCTCTCTCTCTCTCAATTCCTCCAACACCCTCAGTACACACACACACACACACACACACACACACACACACCAAGAACTGCCTTCCTGCTCTCTATAAGTCTGACTCTGTTTTGCTTTGTAGTTCAGTCTGTTCATTAAATTCCAAATATCAGTGAAATCATATGGTTCTAAGTGGATTTTTTAAAGTTACCCTACAAGAGACAACAAGATGGCGGCAGAGGTAAACGCCTAACTGCAGCCGCACTCAACAATTTCAAAAAATACAACTATAATATAGAGTGGACACTATCCAGAACTACAGGAAAGTTGACTGACTGGGAATTCCACAACTAGAAGGAAAGAGAAAACCAGAAGGACAATCAGAGGAGCTGTAAAAGCCTAAGGTACGGAGGCACGGCGTGCGCGCGGCAGGGAGAGGACGGAGCCGGAGAGGAGGGGCGGCTGAGTGCCTGGCTGGCGTTCCCTAGCGGGAAGGAGATAAAAGCTCCGAACCGGACCGTGCTGAACCCCAACTCCAACTGCACTGATCCCCAGTTCTGGGCGGGACCCTGGGGCCCTAGGCTCATACAGAGGGAAACTGGGCTGTAAGGCGGAAGCTCGGCGGAGCAGCAGCGAAAGGCAGAGCCAGGAGTCGCGCACTTTGCGCGCAGAGGAGGGACTGTTCCCTGAGCTGCTGGATTGCCCCAGTGGGAAGGAGACAAAAGCTCAGGACTGTGCTGAGCCCCAGTTCTGACTGCACTGAACCCCAGTCCTGGGCAAAACCCTTGGGCTCCAGCCTCATACAGAGGGAATCTGGGCTGTAAGACAGAAGCTTAGGGGAGCGGCAAAAAGCAGATCCCCTGAGTCGCGCACATTACGAGCACAGAGGACAGACTGTTGTTTGGGCCGCCAGATTGCCCTGGCGGGAAGGAGACATAAGCTCCGGACTGTTCTTAACCCCACTTCCAACTGCTCTGAACCCCAGTTGTGGGCTTGTTGGGGGAGAGACTACACTGTCTGGTAGCTGGCGAAGCTCTAGGGCGCCTTTCTCTCAGAGGTGCTTGCAGCGAGTACCAAAGAACACTGAGGTGCACTGAGACTCAGGAACCTCAGAGGGCGGGGCTAACTGGAAGCCAAGGTTGTAGGCTCCACCCTGAAACCCTGCCCCATCCAAGCTGAACTCAGAGAGGCTTTTGCAGGTTTCTAAGTCTAGTGGAATAAGGTTGTCTCCTGGCATAGACACAGCTGATCCTCCCAACCTACCAACTCAGGGAAGCAGCGAAAATGCCGAAACAAGGAAACAGATCACAAACGAAAGAAATGGAGGACAAAAAGCGACTGGATATAGAGTTCAAAGCCACGCTTATAAGGATGTTCAACAATCTCTTAGAAAAGGCGGATAAAATAAATGAGACCTATGAGGATATGAAAAGGGATCAACTAGAAATAAAGAATACATTCTCTGAAATAAAAAATATTATACAGAGTCCTAAAAACAGATTGGAAGATTGCAAGAATCAAGTCCAATATTTGGAACACAAAGAGCCAGAGGACACTCCTCCGCAGAAGCAAGAAGACAAGAGAATCCAGAAAGTTGAAAATGGTGTGAGAAACCTCTGGGACAACTTCAAGCGAACCAACATCAGAATTATGGGCATCCCAGAAGATGACAGAGAGCAAGATACCGAAAACATATTGAAAGAAATAGTGACAGAAAACTTCCCCCACCTGGTGAAAGAAATAGACTTACATGTATAGGAAGCACACAGAACCCCAAACAAAAGGAATCCAAAGAGGACCACACCAAGACACGTCATAATTAAAATTCCAAGAGCTAAAGACAAAGAGAGAATATTAAAAGCAGCAAGACAAAAGCAGGTAGTTACCTATAAAGGGGCACCCATACGACTGTCAGCTGATTTCTCAACAGAAACCATGCAGGCCAGACGGGAATGGCAAGAAATATTCAAGGTGATGAATAACAAGAACCTACAGCCAAAAATACTCTACCCAGCAAAGCTATCACTCAGAATAGAAGGCCAGATAAAGAGCTTCACAAATAAATTTAAGCTAAAGGAATTCATCACTGCCAAGCCAGAATTATATGAATTGCTGAAAGGGGTTCTTTAGGAAGAGGAAGAAAATAAAGATAAAAATTATGAACAAACACGGAACCATCAACAAGTGAGTCTAAAAACCAAGGGAAGTAAAAATCATGATGGACAATATTAACTGGTGAATATAATAGAATCAGAGGTATGGAAGGGAAGTGGACTGATGATTCTTGGGGAAATGGGGAGTGGAGTGGGGCGGGAAGAGACTGAACATAAACTGCACCTATGGATGAGGACAATGGGGGATGGGGAAAGGGCAGAGAATTGAATGGAAACTTGGTGTAGGGGAGCAATTGGGGGGGGGGGATGAGCAACATTTGTAATAATATGAACAATAAAGATTTAGTTTAAAAAAAAATAAATAAAAAAATAAAGTTACCCTACAGTTCTCATTGAGTCTGAAGACTCATGGTTTCTTTCATTTTCAGAGTGTTGCTTTTCTCCTAATCTCTCATTCTGGAGAGAGTATTTATTAAATTTATTAGACATATGTCAGAGTCTCATTCCATCCTCCATGTGTCTTTTTTATTGGTAATAAAATTTATTTACCAATGAATTAATAATTAATTAAAGTAGGAATAACAATATGTTAGGTACCATGTTACTTTACTGGATATATTTTATCCTAGATGAATTTTTCATATCTGTTTTCAAATTTATTAATTTCTTCTTTATGTTTAATATACAATATAGTTCATATATTGAAGTTTCCCATTTAATTGTTATGGTTTTCATTTCTAGGACTTTCATTTTGTTCATTTTTAAAACTGCCTCTTTTTTTATGTGATGCTATTCTTCCTTAATTATATCTTTGAAAATTTAAAGCAAAATTATTTTCACATTGTTCTATTTTGCTATTAGCTTTCAAATGTGAATTCTCCTGGTTGTTGAAATTCCCTGACTCTCATAGAGGTGTTTCCTTGAGTGCTTCAAATGTTAGACTTTAACTCATGCATGTGTTTGTTTGTTTTTTTAGTTTTTATATTCCATTCAACAATATAGACATTTAGAGCAAGGGTGGAGGGGACTAATCAGACATAATGACAAGACCTCATCTTCATCTATGATACCACCTACATAATTTAACTTCCCCTGTGTCTTATGTTTCCACGCCTCTTTTCACATTAAATAAGCCAATAGGTCACGTAGGCTGTCTGAAATGCAGCCCAGAACACTGTTGCTCTGTCTTTACAGGTCGTAGTTGTCAGAGCTGACAGCTCCCAGGGAACAAGCACTGCACTACATGCACACATGCATGAGCATCCCTGGAAGATGAAAACAAAACGTAAGAGTAGTGCGCATGGTATTACCCTGTTTGCCCGAAAATAAGACAGTGTGTCATATTAATTTTTGCTCCCAAAGATGCGCTAGGTCTTATTTTCAAGGGATGTCTTATTTTTCCATGAAGAAGAATACGGTACACATTTATTGTTAAATGAAAATAAAGGAAATTTATTACCTGTATACGGTACTGTAGTATGGTAGTTGTCAACAAAAACCAGACAAACTGTGAATCCTACAGTATCAAGAATTTACTCATTTATCCAATGACAATCATGTCATCATCTTCTGGAACATCATCATAACAATCCAATTCCTGAATTTCCTGGTGAATTTCTTGTGACTCCATTTCTTTCAGAATCAGTGGACCAAATCTCTCATGTTTAGCAATAGCACTGTCTTTAAATGAGTACTTCTTGTCAAGGTAGCCTGCTCACAGTGCATTTGCAAAGCAACTGCCAGTGATTTTCTCCCATGAATTCTTCACCCAGTTTAGGTTTCACAAAGTTTCCACGCTGATTTCTCTCCATTCACACAGCAGTGATGTCAGGATTCCGCGTAGCGTCTCTGGTTGCTAGACGCCAGTCAGGGCGGCCCTAGTGACCAGTTTATGGTAAATTAATTTTCATTCTGAGACAGAGCCTGGGGGCCTTATTTTCTGGGGGATGCCTTATATTTAACTCAGAAGGAAACCTGTAAGTAGGTCTTAATTTCGGAAAAACATGGTAGATGATCCTCTGCACAAGGAAAACCATCTTTTTCTTTTTAAGTCAGCAGCTATCTTTTATAATAACTATTTCATAGATTCAGACTCAAAAAGTAGCACTTTTTTTGGTTTGTTTGGCAGCGATCATCGGTGCCTTTATATTATTTCTCGGCTTCTTTAGAATAAACTAGAACTTTTACTCCCACTTTTGCTTGCTGTGACCAAATCTTCAAAAACTGGAGGGTCCTAGGGCACTAGCCACAGCCATTAGCTACAGTTGCATGACTTAATACTTGGTCAAATGTCACTCTCAAACTTGAAATATAATCATGAGATTTGAGGAGGGGGAAGGGGTAAAAAATATAAACTATAAAGCCAGAGTGACAGGAAGGTGCTAGGAGAAATGTTCAAAACATTGATGTGATTTATGAACATGTGGCAAACAGATGTGGTGGGGCAATAGGGACCCTCATCTCCTTTTATAAATTTGGATCACATTTGTGTCCCTCCTTCACATACCCCCCAACCCCAGGTTCA
The DNA here is from genome assembly GCA_963924515.1 of Vespertilio murinus. Classification (NCBI taxonomy): domain Eukaryota; kingdom Metazoa; phylum Chordata; class Mammalia; order Chiroptera; family Vespertilionidae; genus Vespertilio; species Vespertilio murinus. The sequence goes on along the minus strand of OZ004717.1, from coordinate 15,468,520 downwards.
TAATATGCTTTATTAAAATGCTCTGCAGGTCATATGGGTGATTAATAATTGTTGATGACAGAAGTTTGGTTTTGGTAAGCTGCATAGTGAAAGATAAATACAACTGGCTATTTTAACCTCTGTATGTTAAACTTATTAGCGTGAGGCTTCTCTGTAAGATGGTCCGTGTTGAGATTATGTGTGATATATGGAAATGTCACCAATGACCTTGTTTCTGGAAAAACTCTTACAATCTCTTTTGTTGTAATCATCGCTTTGAGTTTCAGTTGTCACTACCGAAAACCATTTTTGGAAAAAAGCATAAACAAAGAGCAATTAAAATATGCATCAAGTAAAATAAGTATTGGGCAGTTTTCTGGGAATAAAATTTAAAAAGCAAGCCCTGAGATGGATATTGGAATTACAAATTTATTTGTAACCAATTCTGAATGTGTTTGAGCAAAGCCAATGGATAGGGAATATTGGAATATTCTCTTCCCAGCTCTGACATCCCTAGAACTTTTAGATAAGCCCTTTAAATATTTCTATCTTCATTAAGAGAGCAAATGTTCTACAATTTGTATTTGTAATATGATTTGAAAATATTGTTTTCTTTATTTTATTTTATACTAGAGGCCTGGTGCACAAAATTCATGCACTTGGAGGGAAGAGGGTGTCCCTCAGCCTGGCCTGCACCCTCTTGCAGTCCAGGAGCCCTGAGGGGGATGTCTGACTGATGGCTTAGTCGGCCTAAGCCATCAGTTGGACATTGCCACAGAGGCGGGAAAAACTACTATCCCTGCCACTGTGCTCGCCAGCCATGAGCCAGGCTTCAGGCTGAGTGGCACTCCCCTTGTGGGAGCACACTGACTACTAGGGGCAGCTCCTGCATTGAGTGTCTGCCCCCTGGTGGTCAGTGCACATCATAGTGACCGGTCATTCCACCATTTGGTCATTTGCATATTAGCCTTTTATTACACTGTAGATGAGGCCCCCTAGAACCATAAGAAATGCAAAAAATTCACTGTTAATTCATTCTCGAATTTCCCCCACCTAAAATCAAATTGCCTGCCCCACCTCTCACCCCTATGGGGTGTGTGCTGCACCTTGAGAACCACTGGGCTTGACACTTTTCCTCTCAGAAATTCATTTCTGAATACATAAGCATATACCGTGGGAATTATAATCTTTCCTCTGCCTACCTCACTGGGTTGTCATAAGGAGGTTCTGAACTAATAAACCTAGAAATTTTTCATCAAGTAAGTGATGTCTAAACGCAAAGGGATTGTTATTTTTAGGCCCATGGGTACCCTGGAAGGTAGCAGGTGTTGATTAGAGGAGGAGGGCACGATTGTTCCCTGGGACTGTAGCTATGGAAGCTTTGGAGAAGATTCTACAGGCCTTGGAGGGGCGGGCTCTGACCAGCAGCCCTGTAGCAGTGGGTGGTCGACCCTGGAGGCACACAGGAGGGTGGGGGGGTTGAGCAGGGCATTAGGGGGGTGCTAGAGAGGCAGCGAGGCCGAAGGGGGAGTAATTGTCAAACCTTCCTGCTTAGCGCCATTCTTTAAATTGCATGTGGCTAGTTCACAGCTGTACCTGCTTGGGGTGGGGCTCCAATCTCCTGGAGCAGGGTGCCGCTGCTGGGGTGGGGTGGAGGGGAGGGAAGGGGGCAGGAGGAAGCGTCTGACCCTGGGGGGCCACTCAGGCCTGCCTCCAGCTGGGAGGAGAGGCGTGTCCAACCCCAGTGGAGGGGGCCAGCAGTGGTGGGCCGCAGGCCCAGGTGCCTTGGGGGCACTGAAGGGTGGTTGCTGGCTGCTATTTTATGGGTGCCTCTGGCGGGATGTAGGGGTTAGCGATGGGGAGTCAGAGTCGGAGTTCTTCTCCCTGTCCTTCGGGGTGCGGGGGCTGGGTTAGGGTGTCCATGCCAGGGATTGGAGGAGCTCCATGGCTGCTTCCTCTCTTCTGCTTCCAGGCTCCTGTCCGGCCCTCTCCTCAGACCCCTGGGAATTTGTCTGTCCATATTACAAATTGGTCATTTCTGGGACACTGTGAGGGACAATTAGCATATTACCACTTTATATGTATAGATTCTTCCATCATTTATTGAAAAAAATTTTTTGATAAAACAACTTAACAAGATTTGCATCTATATGGCAAGGAATTCACAGAACAAATATTTTTATAATGAAGAATTTGTTTTCTTTTTACCCTTGTCAAACCCGCAATCTCACTTAGGTAGAAGTAATCATTATTTACTATGTAATTATTCAATAAAGGTCCTAATATTATAAGCCAGTCTTTAAAATAGAAATATTAACATTTACCACAAATTGCATTCAGTAACCTGTGCTATTCACAGTGAGGTAATTGTCACCTGTAAAGCTGGTAATTATAGAAAAAGGTCACATACTAGTAAATCCCACCTTACTCAAGTGATATATTGAGGAGATTTTGAAAGAATAAAGGGGGAAATTTTTTAAATACTGAGAATAATGCTGTAGGCCTGATGATAATTCGCTTGGTGAGTTTCTGCTTTGGCTGGGACTTTGATAGGCAGAACTGAAAAATTACACACTCAAAACTCTTGATTTGCAATTTCCAAAGCCCCTGCATTTATTGCTGGCAGTTGTCTGGAAGTCACCAAGAATGATGGCTAGATCAGGACCTCCTACTACATGTTACAGGAGTCGGCATGGAGCAAGTCCTTGCCTAATGAGTGGGCTTAAAGGAGAAAAAGAATCGAGAACCCCCATACTTTGCTTCATGCTCTCATTTTTCACTCAATTAGGGCAAATTATAAAAACAGTAACAAAACTGAAAACACACATGGTAACAATATCCTAATGTGTTTGAGAAATAATGCAGAAGATGAACTTGACCACCTCAAAAAAAATTGGGCAACTCTTCAGGGGTCTAAATGGAAGTCTGGTATTTTGATTACCAGGACAACTTTCCTTCAGCTCTGTTCACACCATCAGCTTTCCTCACACTTCTATCAGTAATGACTAGTCACTCCGTTTTATATCTGAGAATATAGAAGAGAGCTCCCCTCAAAAAAATGCTATTGCCCTTTTTGTGTCTTTAAGAATGTTTTATCGTCAGTCTGAAACTGGGTTAAGACATTTAGAGTTGAATAACTGGAAAGTCTCTTGATTCTTTTCTAAATTGAAGTGCCTTGGTGGTTGACAATTGAAGAATGATTTACAATTCCTGGAGTACTTTGTGGGTTTGGTGTATAAACCCAGTTCTTAATATTCAAGCTACTTGGAAGTTGGAGCTTGAATAATTGCTAGTCATTTCTAACATGTGGAAGTTGTCCAGTCTTGAGTAAGTAGCCAAACTGATATGTTTTCAAAAATGTAAATTACCCCCATTCCATTGTCTTGAGAGCCAATGTAGAAGCAGTTATGTTTTTTTTCTTTCAAATTATAAAATAATATTATATTAGAATATTAAAAACTCGTATATTTCTATTTGAATATTGTAGTCTGGATATAGTCCCCATTCACTGTAGTATGGCTTTGCAATGATATCATAAACTCTGCATATCTTACCAGTTCAAATCTTGAGAATGTGGGAGGTAGCCACATCATCTTGTATATCCTTTCATAACAAAAGCTAATGTTACATTAATCCAGACTTTCAAAAATAAATTCAAATATACTGGTTTCCCATCAGTATAGTAGTTTTGAATTACCCTAGCAATGGGACCAGTTCAACTCCTTGCTACTCTTAGCCAACATGAACAAAATAATGCTTGTATTTTTTATCTTTCTTGAAACTAGTGAAGAAGCATTGGAGATAATATGTAATCTCTGTGGCATTTTAATTAATGAGAGGCAACTAGATAACTAAGAACTTAAAAACTGTGTTTATATCTCACATGATCTGTTCTCATCTACAACATTGTAAATAAAACCTCCAATCATTCTTTTGCTGGTTCCACAAATAACTACTACCCTCTATATGTTAAGCATCTCATTAGGAGCTAGGTGTGTAAAGATTTAAACACAAACAAACAAAATGAAATAACAACAACAAAAACACCATCCCTAACTTTTAGTAGCTCATATTGGGAGAAACAGAAATATAGCTACCTAATTAAAATCCTACACAATGTAACTGCTATAATAAAGGTATGTCCAAAATTCTATAGAAACACAGAGAAAGGAATTGCTAACCTCTAGAGAAGCTAAATAAAGTCACAAAGTATATTTCATATGGTATTTTCTAGGTGTGAGGCAAGGATAATCATCGTGAGTGGTTTGAGCAGGTATGCAGAACTGTGAACAGGGATATTTGGGAAGAGATATTGTTAAGGATGCTTGGGTCCACATTACAGAGTGTCTTCTGTATTGTTAGGAAGTTTATTTATATTTACTATAGGCAATGAAGTGTCTTTCAGATAGAGGGCTGACATGATCAGCACTACAAAAAAATGGATTCTGGGAACAAAATTCTAGTGAGAAAGACTAAACTGGAAGCAACTGAAAAGATGAAAACCTGAACCAAGAACACTGCCATGGGAATGAAGAGGAAGGGGATGGAAATTAAGTTTCTCAGCTCCAAGACACAACTGCGCATGTTCACCCCTATGTCCACCCACACCCCTTTCCCAGTAGTCTCTCCTTCCAAACTCTTCCACATTCTACAAGTTTCCCATTTACAGCCTTAAAAAATAGGGTATATTTTAGGTATATATAGAGTATAAGGATAGTATAATAAACACCTGTAAACCCACTATATTCTGTTTAGGAAATAAAACTGATGAAAGCTTCTTTGTGGCCCTCCATTTTAAAACATGGAGATTGCATTCTTTGATTTTAATTGCTTAATAGTGTTCTATTGTTTAAACATGCCAACATTTATTTATCCATCTCTCATTAATAGACATTTAGATTGTTTCCAATTTTTTTGCTGTTATAAGCAATGCTGCTATAAAAATTATTGCACATGACACTTTCCTTACATGTGTGAGTTTATGTATGAACAGAATTCCTGTCAGTGTGCAATCTCAGCTTCATTAAATATTGACACACTGTTCTCCAAAGTGATTATACCCATTATACACTTACAAGCAAATTATTAAATTAAATTAAATTAAAAGAGAAATAAAATAAAAACTCTTGGTGTTCTAAAACTTCACGAATACTCAATATTGTCAGACTTTTAAATTGTTGCCAGATTGTGTAAAGCTTTTTAAGCCATTAAGGGCTCTTTGGCTTTTTTTCTAAGAGAGAAGGAAAGCCACTGGAGGATTTTAAGTAGAAGGATGAAATGATCTGACTAAGCAGGAACATTTGGGCTCTGGGTTGAGAATAGACTATAAATGAATAGAACCTGCTAGACAAGTTAAGTGGTTATTTCAATAACCTATTTAAAATATGATGGAAGCCTAAACCGGTTTGGCTCAGTGGATAGAGTGTCAGCCTTCAGACTGAAAGGTCCCAGGTTCGATTCCAGTCAAGGGCATGTACATTGGTTGCGGGCACATCCCTGGTAGGGGGTGTGCAAGAGGCAGCTGGTCGATGTTTCTCTCTCATCGATGTTTTTAGCTCTCTATCTCTCTCCCTTCCTCTCTGTAAAATATCAATAAAATATATATTTTTAAAAAATATTATGGAAGATTAAGTCAGAGTGGTAGCAGTGAAGGAGGAGGGAGAACTGAAAATTTATCCACCCTCTGGATATGTTTAGAAAGTGGTGACATTTTGAAAGTAAAGACCAAAGGTTTGCTATTGGATTGCAGGCAAGGTGTGTGAGACTCCACAGTCTTAGCATGATTAGCTGAAAAAAAGTCAGTTCCGGTTTACTAAGATTATAAGATTAGAAGGAATTCAGGGCAGGAAGTTTGGAGGAAATAACAGGAGTCAGTTTTGGGCTTGGCATGTTGGAGAAGATTTTTTTTTTAAGAGAGAATGGAAGGGAGGAAGAGAGACAGAGAGAGAGAGAGAAAAAAAAACATCTATGTGAGAGAGACACATCAATTGGTTGTCTCCCATATGAGCCCCAACTAGGGCAGGGATCAAGCCTGCAACCCAGACATGTACCCTTGACTAGAATCAAACCTGAGACCCTTCAATCCTTGGGCTAATGCTCTATCCCAACTGGCTAGTCCTGGAGAACACTTTTAGATACTCAATTTAAGATAGCTAAGTCTAGAATTAATATGATAGTTCAGAACCAGAATATACATTGTAAAGTGTTTATAATATATATAGTATTTAAAACCCAGAGACTAGAGGTCACTAAAAGAATAGTAGGCAGAGAAGAAAAAAAAGGTCTGTGGAGTAAGTAGCAAAGGAAATAGAAAGAGAGGAGGAAGACCAAGACAGTGACTGTGCCAGTAGTTAAATAAAACGTGTCCCCTGCTGCTGGCATTGATCATTAGATTTAGTAACTTGAAAGTAATTGCTGATTTCTCAGCGGTAGTGTAGGTGGAATGGTATGAGTAAAAATTCAACTAGAATATTTTAAGAGAGGACAGAGAACAAATTTATTCTGTGTATGATCTTTTTTTATGTCATGGGGAGTAAGGAAATAGTGCTGATGCTGGATGGTAACTGGAGTCAAAAGGATTTTTTTTAATATTGGAAAAGTATTAGCATATTTATGTATTTATAGGAATAATTCAAAAAATAAAAATGATGCTGCAATCGAGAGCAGATATAAATTCTGGTGTGATCCCCTTGAGTAGTTGAGAAGGGATGGGACTAGAGAGTAAGCAAAGGGAGTGTGAACAGTTCATCAATTGTGGTCAAAGGGAGAGCAGAATAAATGGGCATGGATGCAGGAGGAGAAATGGAAGTGGTGGTGAAAGGGTGGAGAGTTGATGGTTTCTCAATGCATTAGCAATAAGGATCAGCTGAAAGTGTAAAAGAAGGAGTGGTGCTAGAACTTTCAGCACAGAGGATAAAGTATGAAATAATGATCTAAGACAAAGAGGCTGGGAATTATTCTTTCTGATTTTTAATCTGGTTGGATGACTTCACTGAACTGGTCTCCTAGTTTCTGTCCTTGTCCTAGATCCATTCACTTTAAACAAGATCATGTCACTCTGCTCAAAGCCTCCCAGCAGCCAACAATCTCGCTCAGAGCAAAAGTCTCTCATCTCTCCTACAAGGTTCTACACTATCTGTTCCCGCGTTGCCTTTCTAAGCTCACCCACAACTGCTTTTCCCCTCACTCACATCATCAAGGCAGGCAACTTTGTTCACTGATGTCTCCTCAGCACTTAGAACAGTATGAAATTGATTAATGGTGCCTATCAGGTTAATGTGATGTGAAAGAGTTATAGTGATGAAATAAGGATCACAGAAGAATGAAGAGCCTCAGAAAAAGAACAAATGGAAGCGTATATTGTCACCCTGGTCATCTTAATGAAATGAGTCCTGAAAATGGGGGAGAGGCAGATAGAATAACAAAGAAAAATATAGACTAGAAAAAGGAACAAGGGAGAATAAAAGCCCAAAGAGGGTACAATAATTGCATTCCTTATCTTCTTTTGGAGTCTACAAGCAGATCTGTCAGAGGTGGGAATCACCTATTCATCTATGTCCCATATCACCGCCCAGGTGCCTTTCCCACCCTATCAAGGGCAAAGCTATCAAGGTCAGCAGAATTAAATAGCATAAGAACACCAGTCTTTTTCCTGTAATTTTTAATTTTTTTATTTTTTCTAATTTTACTCAGAAAGATAAATCTTTTCTGTGTTAAGTCACTAGGCTGCAGAATGTGGTCTCTCTAGGGAGAATTGTCTCAATAAATCAGTATTTTAATAATATTTGCCTTCCATTTCACCAAGATTTTTCTTAGGAACAAGGAATTGCCTACAGTAAGGTGTAATCTCCATAATGTGAGAGCTAAAACTAACTTTAGGAGAAATTTAAGGGTGAATATACTTATCAAAAGAATTAGTGTCTGCCTCTAGAAGAAGACTTAAATTGATCAAACAATAATAATAATGATAAAAAACACAAACGTGATATTTACATGTGTCAGGTACTACGCTCAGCAGTTTACATATGTTACTTAGTTAATTCCTTACAACCATCCTGTAGGAAAGGTACCATTACTATCCCCAATGTAGCAATGAGGAAACTATGACATGCCCAAGATCCCACAATCTATATAACTGGAATCCCCAGAACTCACACCCGGGGAGCCTGGTTCTAGACATTGGGCTTTTAAATTCTCCATCATACTAAAATAAACGTGTTAGATGGATAAAAAGGTAAATTAAGGAATGAAAGGATGGTTAAATTTATATATATATATATATATATATATATATATATATATATAAAATATTTTACTGATATTTTTCAGAGAGGAAGGGAGAGAGATAGAGAGCTAGAAACGTTGATGAGAGAGAAACATCGACCAGCTGCCTCTTGCACACCCCCTACCGGGGATGTGCCCGCAACAAAGGTACATGCCCTTGACCGGAATCGAACCAGGGACCTTTCAGTCCCGCAGACCAACGCTCTACCACTGAGCCAAACCGGCTTCGGCATTTTTATATATTTTTGATATGTATTTTGTTTCATAATATGTATCTTGTTGAATTAGCACCATTTGTGCATGTGAGTTTTATTAAATCCTAGAGAACCAGAAAAATACCCCACAAAAAAAAACCTCTATAACTTTGTGAGTTATTGTGTATGCATGTGTTTGTGGTTGTTTAATATTAGAAAGTTTGCACACTAATTTTTGAGGTAATTTGTTGTTCTTTTCCCCAAAGCAATACATGGTTTTTATGGCATTTTTAAAACATCCACGAGTAACTCTGAGGAGTCATCAGCACCTTGCTGTCTGTAGCTGTACCACTGAACTGTTCTTTTTCATAAACACAGATACCACCTCCAAAATTTCTGATAACCTTGTTTTTAACTATTGTGACTTGCTGAATCAAAGCAGCTGACGTTCATACAGTTCAATGTAGTTTCCTTTAAGAATTAACCCATCTATCCAGACTTGAGAAACTGAGCAAATAACACCTGATCTTATCTGGACCCTGTAGATGTATTTTTCAGCCAAGATGCAAACGGTAGTCAGTGCCTTTCCATTTTGACACCATTTGTCAACCTGGAGCCTCTTCTTTTCTTTCCAAGGAGGCTGAGTTCTACACTGATGTGGTTGAAGTCCCTCCACAGATGCCTCTGGGCCCTTCACAATAGCTGTGCATCCCTTCAGAGTGATGTCCACATTTTCTGCAGTGTCAATAGTCTCATTGCTGAGAATGGTCTTCCTCCTCACAGTATATGTGGCAAAGAGAGCTGAGATCATTTGTTTCTGATAAAATTACCAATATTTTTCCAGGACTCTTCTAGAAAATTGGAACTAAAATTGGGCCTAGCAATTGTATGATAACTTAGGAGAAAATTTGGGGCTAATAATTTAAGAACCTCCAGGAAGTAAACATCAAATATGGATTGAAAACAAAATCTTTTCTTTGATAACTGATAATTTTTTAAAATAAAACTCAGTAGCTCTTTTTTTGTTTCTCAATAGTTCTTTCTCTCTTATTTTTCTTAGGTCTGTATGGAGAAAGAAGGATAATCTGTAGGCCTGAAAAGTATTGAATGGAAGATTGCATGTGATGCTAATGAATTAGTGCTTTGTTGGAAGATTTTGTCTGTGGATAAGACTGCTCTACCAGACTTCATGGAATCCTTTATAGAAGGAATCTGAGAGGAGTACATAGCATTGAGCTCATGAAGTTATTTGGTCTCCATAAGGCAGCACCACCAAGGTGACAGGTATGTGCTTGACCAATAAAAGTGATGGGTTTGATATTTTGAAAAAGCTGAGAAATCAATGTGGCTCTTTTGTTTCTAATTATGACACTTTCTAAGCTGGGGGCAGGGAGAATGTTTGAAAAATATATGATGTATGTGTTACCTGAAATCATTCAATTATTCATTCAGTGAATGTTTGATGCTAAGTGCTCAGCATTATGTCAGCATTTGGTAGAAAAGACACTTGGTGGTCAGACTGTCTGGATTTGAATTTTTACTATATGGTATACCATCTCTTTAGCATTGGACAATTTCTTAGCCTCCTTATTCCTCTATTTCCTCATTTTTAAAATGTGGTAATAAAAACAGCTACCTCACTAGGTAGAGAGAATTAAGTTTTCAGGGCAGTGCTTTATTCAGCAAAATGTTTAATGAGTCCTTATTGTTGTTGTCATTCTGTTATATGAGACAGAACAGTAAAGAGGGAATTGTAACTAAGAGCAATGGGGGCACTGATAAGGGTGAGTACAGGATGCTGTGAAACCACAGCGGGGACACCTAACGTAACCTTAGAGATCAGGACAGGTTTCCTGGAGCAAGTGATTCCTAGGACCAAAGGATGGGTGAAACAACTACAGTACTCAACTCTCTGTAAACCTCTTCAACTGCAAGACCAACTTTACATGTAGCCACATTCTCTCATAAGTTTCCAAGGACTGTTTTTCATGGAATTGGATTTTGTGAACCCATTCCTTATTTATAGAACTGCACACACACTTTCTTCTCCAAGCATACACTCATTCAGCACTCTTGGAAAAATACAAATATAAGAGAGGTGCATTAGCTATTGAATTATAAATTCACAATGTGATTAAAATACAGAAATAAAATGTAACCTGTCAAATCATTAATTTTACATTGAAACTGAAATTTCTGTGATGGCTAAAACCCAATCTCATCAATGACTGATGGTCATAGTCTCTCCTAGGATCATTCTATTTTTATCAGAGCCTCAGTTACAGTTGTTAATCCCCACGCTTCTCAGTGCCCACAGACAATTCTGTTATATAGTGTGCCATCCACTATATGTTCAACTACCCAAGTTATTTTAGAATCTGCTCATTATCACCTAATGAAGGAAAAGAAACATACTACATTTCCATATCTTTGGCATATGACAACCTTAATTTTTCTCTCTCATCTTTTCCTTGCTACTGTTGTTTCATGTATCTCATGTATCCCTGCTTGCTTCCTCCCCTGACTTGGATGGATTATAAGGTAGCTGAGGATAGGGGCCATTGAGGAGCTGCTATATCCAACCCCGCTGGCTGGATGTGCCCTACGTAGTTCCAGTGGGCACCATCCTCACAGTGCACAGTGTGACTGTGCCCCTTTGCTGAGCAGTGTGGCAGCCCCGGGGCTCCTTTGTAAGAGGTCTTTGTAATAGCTATCTTTGTGCATAGATACCTATTAAATCAATAAATATTGGTTGTTTCATTGGTTATTTATTGATTGTTCAAAGAGATAAGCTCATATTTTATGTTTCTACAGTCAGCAAACATTTAAAATTTTCCATGAGCTTTTCATCTCTAGTATTAAAATATTTCTTTTCTAAAAATTAATAATCTATTTTAAATAACCAGAATAGATGTTAGCCCCGTATTAAAACATGTAAACAAATCTATTTGTTGAGGGCCTAGATACTCAAGTCCGTGTAAAATTTCTACTATTAATTGATAAATGTATTTGTATGTATCTCAATAATAAATCCATTGGGTTAAATAAGATTTGGATATTAGAAGCACAACTTTACCAGATTTATGTATTTTTACTCATAGCACCACACAAAATATTCTTTGGGTATTTATAAAACAGTGACGAGGCAAAACCTCTTTGGGGAAAAAATATATTTATGTCATTTTAAAATAAATAATTCAACCAGTGTGTCTTGTGCTAACACCAAAATGTATAATTCTGGAAATAACAGCTACATTATAAAATGTACGATTGCTTGGTAGTTTCTTTCTTTTGGCTGATTTCATGATACAGAATATTTTCTCCAAAACTGACCAAAAGGATGTTTCTCTCGTTTTTAAAGAGGAAGCAGAAAGCAACAATCACATAAAATTCAGAAAACATTTTAAATAAGTGACCTCAGTTAGAGCTCACAAATCCACATTATAAAAGATGCTTGCTATAAATTATTATAGCATTTGCTTATAATGACCCTCCATTTGGAATCAATTGAAATGCAAAAGTGCTTTTTAGGTTGACTTTTGAACTCCTCTGATTTGTGGCAAAGATAAGAATAAATGATGGACTAATTAATTTGCGCACACTTTCTTGGCAAGTTAACGAATATGGTAAAGTAAATAGCTGGCTATTTCAGGCAACCTTAAGTGCATTAAGCACTTCAAACTCTTTGTTCAAATCTGAGGGCCTGTCATTGGTACTTGAGGAATGTCTTGAGCTTCTTAGTCTTCTTTGAGACTGGTGTCAAAGTCAGGGCCTCTTTGATTGCCCGTCTTGCTATAAACCTTGGCTCTTGTTTATGTCCCCTGACCTTGGCCATTTTCGGGGTGGTGGCCTGATCTTGATTACTGCTTCCTCCAAGTAGATTATAAATTTCCTATTCTGATCAGTAGATCAGTTTGCTTTTCCTAGGGCTACTGCAACCCAGGTTGACAGCTGGTTGTGTTATGTGTACATGTACACATGTAATTTTGTTTGTTATTGTTGCCATGAATAGTAGAGAAAAACTAGAGCTAAGATGCATAACTTGCTTCTTATATGTACTTCCTGTAAAATACTTTTTTTAAATATCAAAATTTATGAACAAACATATACTTGCCTAATTTAAGTGTATATAAGGAATATACATATGAAACAAATAGGACAGAGAGGCCATATAATTATTTAAGGTTACACCTATGAAAAGGTGAAGCAAAATGTATACGCAGGACTTTGTATCCCCTTTCAAAGAGTGTTTCTCAAAGTCATCTACTTAGCAGAATCTTCTCGGGCACTTGTTTAAAATGCATGCATTCCCTGCCTCATGGAAAGCTAGGGATAGGTCCCAGAAAAACCACCCTACTGTGTCCAGAAAGTTCAAAAAAAAATAATAGACGTTAAATGATCAACAAATAATAGAATAAAGGATCTGAAAACCCAAATGACTTTTCCACTTGAAGCATAGTTTTATGGAAAGTGTCAGGCACCTGAAAATAAGGTTTTACAGTGACAAATGTCTTTTCAGGGATGATTATGGCTCTATGCAAAGTCGATCCCAATAAATCTTTTCTACAAAGCTCAAGTCCCAGGCCAGGCTGGAAGTAAATCATTTTCCCTGGCACCACAGTTCCACAAAGAAAGCCAGTGAGGACAATATTCCAAATGCTGCTTTCCTGGCACCAGCCATCTAAAGAATAGTTGCATTGGCACAACTTTTCTCTCATGACCTGTTTTTAAACAAAGAATAAAAAAATTATGGGCACTCATCTATGCAGAAAATTACAACGACTAGAAATGAGGAAATAAACCAGAGCCTACTACATCCAGGAGGAAATCAGCATTCTATGCATTCAATGAATAGGCTTTTTAAAAAATGAATAAAGTGAAGATATCCTGAATTGACATTCTATGAGACAATAAAAGAAAAGAATGTTAATTTCCAAAGAGGACCTTACTGACCTGCTAGTTAGCACTAATTTAGGTTATTGTTAAGAATTTCACCTTAAACTTGGTTTTAAAAATAGGCCTGCTGTTATTTTAAGAAGCACACTATTTCCAGAATTCATTATATGTTAAGTTTCAGAACTAAAAATTCACTATTAAGGAAAGATGGCAAGATGGCTTCTGCAAAGGCATTCAACTTTCAAAAAAATAAAAAGTCAAGTGTGAAAACAGCTGGTGGCAAAGAAAGGTGTCAGAATACCAAGGAGGAGCTGACTAGAAGAGCAGCAAATATCAATAAGAAATGAAGGAAGGAAGGAAGCTGTCCGTTGATGATAGAAAAGAAAGCGTAGGGTTGACTTCTAGTGTTACTAAATCGGGGATAAGGGGATAGTCTGCTTGCTGGATTGAATCAGCCCATCTGAAAATAAATCATGACGTGTGCATAATTATATCAGGTCTTGAGTGAGTCAGGCACGTGGACCTAAGAGGTAAATGAGATTTTCTGATTAATGCTAAATGGAGCCAAAGAATGAATGGTCTAATTTAGAGAGATGTCGCTAATTCTCTGATTATGGATACATAAGAATGAGTGAAAATACCATTTTTTTTCACTTTCAACAAATAATCTTTCAAAATGTGCATCAGGATAATGTCACCACACACTGACAAAATTGGGGAGTATGAGAGGGAGAGGTATCCTTTCTTGGGTTGCCTTGGAGGTTCTCTGGCTGGGCTTATCCAGTCAGAATGGGAACAGCAGGCAACAAGCTACCAAGGACAGAATGCAATAGTCAATTTTGATGAAAGGTTTTTTTCATGAAAGAGGTGATAACAACAATGAAAATACTCCAGGAGCCGGGATGCCTGCCTGGTCATACCAATTCTGCCATATAGCCACAGAGACAGCTATTGAGCCAAAGGCGAAAACACAAGTCAAGCCTGTCAGCCTCCATTCATTTGCCTGGCCACCTTGAATATTGGTAATTATCCTGGCTCCCTGGTACTTCTCTTTGGGGTAGCTTTCCCTATCTCTGTTAATTGAATACTGCTTATCAGAGACATTCTGGGGAAGTAGGAAAAAGGCAATTCCTGAAACTTGCATTTTAAACATATGAAAACTTTTGCCCTGGCCTGTGTGGCTCAGTTGGTTGGAGCATCATCCTATATACCAAGAGGTGGTGGGTTTGATTATCCAGGTCTCAGGTTTAATCCCCATTGGGGGCCTGTGTTGGAGGCAAAATTTGATGTTTTTCCTTCACATTGATATCTCCCTTTCTCTCACTAAAAAAACATATATTTTACATACATACTAGTAGAGTAGATTGCTGCCACTGGTAGCTCTTTGTTGCTCCTAGCTCGCTGGTCTGCCCTCCTGGAGCTCTTCACCCGCTGCTATGCCCTCCTGTAGCTCCCCTCCTCCCCTCTGCCCTCCCCATAGCTTGCTGCCTTAACCCCTCCTATAGCTCTCTGCCTCCAACTTGCTTGCTGCCCTGCCCCCTGCTATAGCTCTCTGCCCCCTGCTTTTAGCTCACTGCCCACCCTCCTGCCGATTCATGATGTGGTCAGTCGTTATGCCTCAGGGCATAACGGATAATTAGCATATTCCTCTCTTATTATATAGGATGAAAACTTTCTAAAGTAAGATTCTGTTTAAAGAATCCCTTTATAACCCCCATATCACCAGGACAAAGCACTGAGATTTTACTTCCCCATTAAGGACCCATCGGCCCTTTGGTTACTTCGTTTCACCTCCAGCACCACTCCTTTTAACACACTTTCTCTGGAGAAGATGCTAGAGACGCAGGACATGGATCTCCCATAGGACCTGATGGTGTAGGGCTGAAGGTCTCCGGCCCTGCTCTTAGAAGTCAGAACTTAACACTGGAGCACCACGTCCCAAGCAGGAAACCACACTTGTCCGAGGACCGGCCACTGATGATTAATCCAGATTTTCTCTTGGCACCGCAAGATTCCTCTCTGGTCTTGTGTGTAGGTCAGCCCAGAAGAGCCTGACCTTTTCTCTGGAAAATCCACTGGTGGCATTTTCTTCAAGCCTGATTGGCAATTGATTGATCTTTCTTTTACTTGGGCAGTTGTTCTTCATCACTAAAAAGTGTCCTGCTGAATTAATTGCCCACATTACTATTTTAATATTTAGCCCACTACCTGTTCACTAGGTTTCCCATTGTGAAAATTGTATTTTATAATATAATCCAGGCAAAACTGGAAAAAATGTCTGTAATCAATTGAACCCATTTTTTTGGAATGGTGCACACATTCAGTTGTTTTTTTTTTAACTTTGCTGATTTGCCTGATTTTCAAAAACTAAGTTATCTGATGTATATTGTTGACATGTTTCCAGCTTACTCAGCAATATTTTAAGCATTTGTTTTTATGACTATTCATTCTGGTAACAATTCATTCAATATAGTTGCCCTTGGTGCCATGTTAATTCTTAAATTAGAACCAGTCATAATAAATCATGTTAAATATTGGTTATGATTTATTGATTGGACTATTTGCTTCTATATAGTATAAAATTGAATAAAAATGTGCTCATGAAAGATGAAAACGGCAAATGTTAGTGAATATATGCATGAAAATCAAAAGGAAATATACATAAAATATATCTTTATGCCTCCAAACATGGCCTTTAGAATTAAACTGGTTCTGGCCATTGGAGGAATCTCTTGACAGAGACACAACCACCAGAACGTCAGGCCTGAGGGCTGAGCGTGCTCCGCGCTGTGCGGGCAGAGGAGAAATTTCAGGCTGCGATCCCGCTCCGGGGAGTGGGGGACACTCTCGCTTACAGAACTGCCCACAAGAACGGGCTTCAGGCACAGAGATCCCAGAGGAGCTGCAAAAACTCGGGGTCTGGACCAGAGAAATGGCCTGTGGGCGACAGGCAACCCCATCATGTGGGTGACAACACCATCAAGTACATGACCACCGCCGAGGCGCTCACCACAGACTGCAGGTGCCAGGATGACCTGCCCTGGAATGACCTGTCCCAGGAGATGGAGAAGCACTCAGGAGAAGTGCTCCAGAAGCTTCTGGAACACTGAGCAGACCCAGCTACCACTGAAGGCTGTGTGCAGCTGAGTCCAGATAACTATCTCCTCGCTGGGCAGGCCTTTAGACTGAGTGATATAATATTAAGATAAGGCTTAGATTTGGTGTAATATAGATCTCATATAAGTATATAGAAGTTAAATATAAGTTATAATTATGTGTGAAATTATGTGAAAGCATTACAAAATGGAGTGAAGGCCTGTACTCCATCTGACACCCTAGCATGTAAGCTTGAGTGGTGACAGGGCGAAGCACGGACTGCACACAGACTGAAGACCTGAGAGCACAGCCGGCTGCGAACTACAGATAAGGACAGAAGGTCCACCACACCCTGAAATATGGACAGGCCAGCCCTGAAATATGGACAGGCCAGCCCTGAATATGAAGACAGGCCAGCCCTGAATATGAGGACTATATAAACCAAGACGCTGAGAGCTTCACTTCGGTGATCACCCGCCTCCAACCGGACCACGTCTCTTCGTCTGTCTGATCTTCACTTCACGGTCTGTGACGCATCCGTTGCTGAGCCCGGAAGCCACCGAGCAAGGTAATAAATTGTGTCTCACTCCAATCTCGTTTCTATCTCTATTTGTCTCTGTGTGTGGGTCCGACCAAGGAAAACAAGTTGGGGGCTTAGGAGTTTTAGCTTGTAGAACTCAGACTAAGCTAGTTACCTGATTGACCTGCATGTTCCGAGCCTTGGTTGCGTAAAACTGGAACACTGAGGGTGGGAAAGGCTAGCTTCTCCCTCTAACGTCCATGCTGGAGAAACTCCCTGGGGCTCTACCCATCTGTCTTCCCACTCAGCGGCTGCCTTACCCTTTAGCGTGAGTGCAGAGGGATGTGCCAGGGCTCCTCTGGGGCAGCGAGCAGCCTGGAGGGTGGCTGGCTGCATGGAGAGAAACGCTGGCTTCCCGGGCTGGGTTGTCACCGGTACCCAGTTTGTTTGAAGAAATATTTTCCACTGCTTTTTCTCTAATTAATTTTATTAATTGTATTACTGTTATTTCCCCCAAACATCAAAGAAAACATACACGTTTGTATGATGATCTAATGGGTTTATGGGGTGAAGTATTTAGGTGGCCACCGTCTCTGCCTCCAGGGTCTCAGTTGCTGGGGCCCCTGACCTGCCCCTCTGGATTTATGCTGAAGGTTGGCATCCAGTCACATAAAACCCACAGTGAAGAGGGAGGGGAAAAAGAAGTAAACTGACCTCACCAGCTGTGCTAGGTACTTGTAGAGTGTTCCCAGGCCTTTTTAAATCCTCAGTGTTTCACACCCAGAAAAGAAGAGGAAATAATAGTAGAAATCTCTAGTGTTGTGAGGATTAGATCACATTTTCAAAGCACTTGGCATAGCAATCAATACATAATGATACCAATAATTGGTTAGTTATTGCACATTATTAATTTTTATTTTTCAAAGTAATCTCAAAAAATTGTTGTATTGCCGAAACCGGTTTGGCTCAGTGGATAGAGCATTGGCCTGCAGACTGAAAGGTCCCGGGTTCAATTCCGGTCAAGGGCATGTACCTTGGTTGCGGGCACATCTGCAGTAGGGGGTGTGCAAGAGGCAGCTGATCAATGATTCTCTCTCATCGATGTTTCTAACTCTCTATCCCTGTCCCTTCCTCTCTGTAAAAAATCAATAAAATATATTTTTTAAAATTGTTGTATTATTGAAAATTGTGAAAATTATTAGTTAAGAGCAAAATCTCTTTCTTGGGCTAGATTGAGTTGAGAAATACTATATCCTGGAAACCAAGAGATAATCAAATAAAGTTGTAGGAAAATAATTAAACTACTTAAGAGAATAGAATCAAACTTCAAACTTATCTTGCCCCCAAGAAAATTTCTCTACACTCCCCTACCTCATACCTGCTCTGTTCATGGTTTTCCCCATTTCAGTTCATAGTAAATTCATCTTTCGGGCTGTCCAAACTAAAAACATCAGTTATCCTTGTCTCCTCTTTCTTCTTTCAAATGCCACATGCAATTCATCTACAAATCCTAATGGATCGCCCTTAAAAATATTTGACTATTTATGTCCATATCCTTTCCTATTCTACTTGGTTTAATATGAAACACTTTTTTAAAAATCTCACTTTGATTTGCATTTCTATAAATATCAAAATATCCATTACTACTTTTTCTTTTTTTTTCTACACTATAGTTTGAACATAATCTTCAAAAAATTCCCTATAAGTATTTAAACATTTTTAATCAAAATAAAACTAAGTATTTTGTGACATCGCCTCTGCTCTTCATAAGTTATACAATTAGAACATGGGACAAAACTTTTATTCAAATGATAGTGTAAAAAATGTAGTAATTGCAAACCTCTAAATTATCACTTAATGGCCAGAACTGAATCATCAATACAAGTTGCAGTACATTAAACTAGCATTTCTCTTATTAACTGTGGGATGCCTCTGTCCTTTCTTAGCATCATTTCTATATGTTTTTTTGTTTTCTATATCTTTTTTTCTATGTCATTTCTATATTTTATTTTCTTCTGTTGGGGAATTATTGGGACCATAAAAATGAACAGCCAAAGCGAAAGGAGACATGTGTCACTTGGCCTTTCACACTGATCCTCGCTAACCCATGTTTTCATGAGCACCAGATTTACCAAGTTTTCAAAGAGGAGTAGCAAGTGTTTGATGATGCAGGAAGTTTGGATTTAATTTTCACTTTGAGACACATGGATACTATTCCCTGAAGAAAAGAAAAAAAAGTTGGCACACTGAAGATGTTCAAGTGTTCTTTCTCCAGAAGCTACCAAACAGCCCCAACTGGATGTGAGCCTCTGGTGGCTCTGAGGGGCTGTCGCAGCAACGATATTAGAAGCCAGCTGCTTCCTTTATCCTCTGAGGTCAGACAAGGGTGTTAGTGGACTTTCCTGCCACCAGATCCTGAGAGCAGAAACTTGCATGTGGAATGTGCTCTTATAGAAAAATGATTGTAATGATATGGAGAAGAATGATAGCAGCAATAAGAAAAATAACTAGTCCTGCAGTTCATTGCGCACTTTCCATGTAACCAGGACTATTTCGATCGTATCTCATATATTATTTCATTATCTCTAGAATATAAGCAAGCAGACAGTTGTGAGCCATCCTCAGAGGAATGGCTTCGAGTAGAGTTATGAATAACCTAAATCTTCAGAACAGTCAAAACCATGTTGCAAATATGTGTATATATGTATATTTTAAAATGTGGATATTTTTTAAAGGCTGATATAGGAGCTTTATAAGTACAATGAATTCTACATAGAAATTCTTTATTGATCAATTATAGCAGTCCATTGAATGAACATTGAATCTAAGACCCTCTATAGGAATGACCAGGAAGTAATAACAGTCTTATCTTCAGCGTTGCTAAGATTGTTTCTTAACTATCTTTAAGTACTTATGCATTAGATATTTCAATGTATTGGATTTTTTTCAGACTTCCTATATTATTTAACATGTATCAATCAAGAAAAAAAAATCTGGATAACTTTTCCCCCACTATCATCACCAACTTTTTATTGTGTGTGGCTTATTGTTGTTTTTTCACTAGAACTGAAATAATGCTTCGAATTTGGAATATCTTCTATTCTTGCAGGGAAGGAGAAAGTTTACTAGCCTCTATTAACCAACATTCTGTGTGTTTAAATAGGGAAATAAAAATCTGCATTCAAATATCAAATTATTACTATACCTTACTGGTTTTCTTTAATCTTTTCTTTTTATTTAAAGCTTCAAATTACACTGAACTTTTTTGAGGGAGACTATGAGCAAGGCTGGCTTGATATAAGGGTCAGTGATGGTATACCTGCTCTAAAAGGACACATCAGCCAAGAGATTCTATTACTAACTCTGGAATGACTCTAATGACAACTGAATGACTCCCACTCCTCTTTCCTATTTCCAGATGCTTCTAACAGTTTGTCTAACGTGTTGTATTTCCTTTTGTCAACTTGTACAAAATCAATCCAATTAGAGATTCATCTGAATGAGCAATTCATTTTTCAAAGTGAAAAAGAAGATAAAAGGTATGTGTGTGGCGGGGCGGGATTAAAGGGGCATGGGTTATAGTCATTCACACCTTAGCATTAAATAGTTTACTTCCCTCTTAACCATGCCTTGCAGTGTGTGAGAAACAAATCCAAAAACAGTTCTATGAATTTTCTTACAGTCTAAAAGATCTGGTTTGAGTTTTGCTTCCTACCATTTTACTAGTGTTACGGGTTTGAGAAAATTAATGTTGGAGGTGTCTCAGCATTCTCATCTGTAAGATGAGAGAAACATGTTTACCTACTTTTTTTTTCCTTTCTAAAAAATACATTTTTACTTATTTCGGAGAGGAAGGGAGAGAGAAATTGAAACATCAGTGATGAAAATCATTGATTTGCTGCCTCCTACACACCACACTGGCTGAGCTATCTTCTATTGTTATGTAATGTACACACATGGACTAGCACAGTGTCCAGAGGCTGAGTAAGCAACCAATAAATCATAACTATTGATACTAGGGTGGAGAATTAGAGGTACTTGTAGCAAAAGCAATGGAATCCTGGGTGAGTGAAAGACACCAAAGGCAAACTTAGCCTTTTCAGTACTTTGGCCTATGACGAGTTCAGAGATGCGGAGTCAGTAACAATGTGACAATCAGTGATGGGGTGGAGGGGCAAGTGCATCATCATGTGTCCAACGATTTGAATGATAAAAAGATCACATGTAGCGCATTAATATTATATCAACATTTGATCGTTCCTGATGATTCTTTCTAGATTTTTGCTTCTACCGACTTTAACTTTTTATGGCTGGTCCCTACAGAGATAAGCACTTTAAAGAGGTGGTTAAGGGAAGTGAGAATGTCTTAATCACAGGTGAATATTTAAAAATTCTGTATCCCCACTTAACTCTGAAAATACATTTTTATCAAGTTCTGTTTTGAAAGCAGTGTATGGCTGACATTTAAAAGATTCCTCCTGCTAGAATGCACACGCATTGAATACAAACTGAGCCAGGAGTGTTATTATTTTTTTTATGCTTGTCATCAGCATGTTAACAATTCCCAGCCGTCCATTTCGAAAGGACACTGGGGCCTACCCATGATGCAAATGTGCTAGGCTCTTCCACAGGGCAGTACACTGCGCTAAGAGACAAAATTGGCATATTCTTCAGATTTATGCACACCTGCCAGACCCAACTCAAAGCCACACCCTTGAAAAGTGATAGAGTAAAACTGTATTTCAATCTCTTTTTTTAGAAAAATCTGGCTAATCTGGTTAATTGACAGAAGCATCTATATTTTCTGATCAGATATATAAACTATAAACCTCAAGGCATTTTTTTTCTCTTGCCAGCGGTTGCCTCCATTGTAGAATAATTGCCACATTAACAACATTCAACTCAATTTTCAACCCTGAGGATTCCTCCCACAAAGCATGCTGGAAGGATGTGTGCCAAACCACAATGCAGTTTAATAAAAACGATCCTGCCTCTCACCCTGACTGTGTCAAGTGTAAATGCCCACGCTCTCTGGAGTGTTCCAGCTCGGAAAGACACAGGCTTTGTTTGTTTTCCTCCTCTTCTTTTTTCAGTTTTCAGTGGGCAGCTGTATTCCTATTAGGAGATGGTTGATGGGACCTATAACTCTAAAGCCAATGTTTATCTTCTGTATATAAAATTTTCAAACTTTGTTTTGTGCATTTGATCAGGTTAGTCTCTGCAACTGCAACCATACTGAAATATTTTGGTTTCTCAAGCTCTCTCTTGCCTTCGGGCTTTGCTCATTTCAGTTGCCTCTTTACTTGGCTGAGTGGAGACTGGACTGAGATTTCTGAGCTCAGAGACACTGTTTTTCTTTATAGAGTCTTTGGCGGCTGGAGGGAACACAGTTGCTTTTCGGTAATTATTTGCTGTGTTATGTATTTTATTTTTTCATAGTTATTCTTTTCCTTACGGTCCTATGGTTGACATTTGCTCCTCTCACCCATTAACTTTGGTTAACTGTCATGACCATGTGGTTTGCTTTCACCATTAGAATGTGAGCAGATATGCCATATAGCACATCTGGGCAGAAGTTTTAAATGCACTTGCATGGTTTGATACTCCTTCTCTCCTTCCTGCCTTCAAAAGTCAGAAAAGCTTGTTTCAAATAGTGCCTACTCCTCAGTCTTGGTTCAAAGAGAAAAGACACATAATGAAGCTGGGCCCCAAAGACCCCAGCAGAGCCCCATAATATGAGTGACAAGGACTGTTGTTATAAGTTGAAGATTTGAAGATGGTTTGTCATGACCATGAAAGTTGGTAAATAAAGGGGGCATTAACAGAAAACCAGGATAGCAAAGAAACCAACAATGTTTTTGAGAGTTGTCACACCAAAATTGCCACCAGCCTGAACTTAAAAGAGGCTGTGATAGTTTAAACAATAAAACTACCCGCAGGCCCTCAACTTTCTATGGGCAGGCTGAGGAAGCTGCTCAGCAGCCATAGGGCAATTTCTCCCAAAGGTGATTTTGGAAGAGAAAGGTAAAGTCAGAGTCATGAAAAACAATAGACTATGAAGTCACCTCCAGAAAACAAATCTGAAGATTGATTAAGCAAAGTTCCCTGAACTCCACTGAGTAGACCTTACAACTATTGCTTAGTGGGATTTCAGAATTGCTGGAAACCATTGACTAATGGATTCTTCCCTTTATCCAGTTTCTAAATGAGTCTTTATTGTGAATTCCATGATTTTAAGTGCTCATTTAAAATGAGTATGTGGGTGAAAATTGCTAGTCTTTTAGTTCATATGACTTTGGCTTAGGATGAGCTACATTTGGAATTGATGTATACTCACGATCTTAAATTTCACCTGGCTGGAGTGGCTCAGTGGTTGATCTTTGACCTATAAACTAGGAGTTTATGGTTCGATTCGATTCACAATCAGGGCATATAACCAGATTGCGGGCTCTATCCCCAGTGTGGGGTGTGTAGGAGGCAGACAATTAATGGTTTTCATCATAGATGTTTCTATTTCTCTCTCCCTCTCACTCTGAAATCAATAAAAAAATATTAAAGAAAAGAAAATACCTTTTTAAAAAGTTTATAAATTTCAAGGATATTGAAACTGGAGTATCTTTAAGATACAGAGGGGAAATGAACATTTGTGAACAAGAGAGTAGACTATGGTAAATTGCATTATTTCACAAATATTCCTTCCACCCATATGTTTTTCCATGCTTCTCTTTGAGCACAGTCTACTTTCCTGTCACCTGATTTTGGCCTATACATTACTTTCTTTGGCTAATAGAATATCTCAATAGAAGTTTTAAGTGTGTTTGCATATTTTGCATGTTTTGCACCCACTCTCTTTAATTTTTCCTCTGTAATAAGAACAGCATGTCCAAGATGCTGGCTTACCCCCTAAACTATGGAATAAAAATTTTTTTGTGGAGCCAAAGTCTAGCTCAACCAAACTCAGCTAAACCCAGCAGAGCCACGACCCTCATGAAGTTGAGCAAGTAACCAACAGAGATACTGAGGTTTGATATTACTACAACAAAAGCTGGCTAACACAAATTTTGAATAAATTTGTCGTTGAAAATTTGTTGAAGGAAGAATTATATTGTTTATAAATATGCTTAGTTTATGTAAGAACACACCATGGAAGGGTTTGAATATGCAAAATTAAATGAACTTTTACTGAGAATTATTTGTAGTTTTGATGGACTGTTCAGACATCTTACTTTCTTTTAAAAGGAAAATTATTCAAGAAGTGTCTATAGATCCAAAAATCTAAAAGAAATTCCAATAAATATTAGATAAGTCAATGTGTCTAATGATGTTGATATTTAAAAAAGAGACTGGGAGACATTAAAAAGGGAATGCCAATGTTAAATGCTTGGGACATTGGTTGTTAAATCATGTAAATACATGGCAACTTGAGTAATCGGAATTTGTACCTGGAATGTAACTCAATTATATATTTTTATTCTTGAATTCTCCTCATTCTATAGTTAAAATTATGTTTTAGAGGGGGGGAAAAGACAAAGAGGTTTTACTTAGAAATATGTTTTTAAATATATATTTTTACTGATCTCAGAGAGAGGAGAGGAGAGGTAGAGAGAGATAGAAACATCAGTGATGAGAAAGAATCATTTACTGGCTGCTTCCTGCATGCCCCTCACTGGGGATCGAACCGCAAGCAGGGCTTGTGCCCTGTCCAATTCATAGGTCAGTGCTCAATCACTGAGCCATGCAGGCCTGGCTTTAAATATATATATTTTGAATAGTACCATACATTCCTGAGAGAAGAACTGGATTGATGGATGCTGTGGTGAAACCCCAGGGAATTATGAGTTCACAAGTTAGTTGGAAGCTCCACATACAGAAGTATCTGAATAGCCTTACTTAAGAATGTCTATCATCTGACTACAGGGCTGACTAATCCCATTATTCATCTTCCTAAATATTTTTGCAATTGTGAGAGTTAGCATCATCAGTGTTATTTTATAACTAGAGGCCCGATGCACAAAGATGCATGTAAGAATGGGCCTTCCTTCCCCTGGTCTAGAGCCACCTTTCTGCCTTTCCATGCTATCCAGAGGCCCAGAGAAGCTGGGGTGGTGTGGAATGCCTGCATCCCACTCGCCCCCAGCCACTTGGTGCCTTGTATGCAAATTAACCGCCATCTTTGTTTACTTAATTTACATACTCCTGATTGCCTGGTGGGTGTTGCAAAGGTACAGTCAATTAGCATGTTACTCTTTCATTAGGTAGATTCTAGAAAGTCATAGTCACAAGAACTGGTCCCATTTCAAGGCTTGCTAGTTTTGTGAATTTTTAAGTATTTTATCATATTCATAAAACAATGGAAAGAGATTAACATACATAACATATGTACATATACTTACACTCTCTTAAAAGAGAATTAATGTATTAGTTATTCACTGAATAAGTATTTATTGAGTACTTACACATGCCAGTCTTTTGGTTGACAGACATGGAGCATGAAAGAACTGATTGTCTACACCAGGACCTTGTAATTTAACACGTGTGTCAAGATTAATTCTTATGATATACTAAAGTACAAATTCATGATGGTAAACAACTTTTATATCAAAAAGAATAGTTCAAGAAACAAATTCTTTGACGACTTAGTGACTGGGATAACAAAACAGCATTCATAAACATACATTGTATATGTGAAGCAACTGAATTGCCTCATGGAATTATTTTTTGTATTTGAATGGGTAATGAGAGTATAGGTGTAGTAGTATTTGGTTCTAGAAAACAATCAAGAGATTACCTATGCCGATTGATTTCCACTGTTTTGACTGTGATCCACAATAAGAAATACATTTTTACTCATAATCCAATACACGCGCTCATAAATTTGTATATATGTTAAAGATACATATTGTTACAATATATACCTTTTGTTTATCTGACTAACAATAGACTGTTTGCCTTTACCTTAGCTGTGGTGTCAGAGACTATACATTTTCTTTAAGGTCATTGCTTTTGTCTTCCCTTTAGTCTTTGAGTTTTCATAGAGGCTTTTTAAATAGAAACTGATACTTGTAGTTTTTGAGTTTTTGAGTTGTAATCTCATGATACTGATGTGGCGGTACCGTGTGGGAAGGGAAAGTACTCGATAGTCCTACAGTTAGGACTCAGTCTTCAGTGAGCCTGAGTCAGGTACCGTATTTCCTTTCCCCCAGTCAGGCTCTGGTAAAATAGTTTCCCTTGGTAGATCTTGTGAAGACCAAAAAGATCTGGCTATGTTTCCAAATGGTTACTTCCCCCTCCTCCTGCTGGAAGCACTAAGGCATTTGTCTCCCATCTTCACAGTGAGAACATGATAGGGCTCCCAGAGGTAAAATTAATGAACATGTGAGAGTCCCCTTAAAATTGGACCCCTTTGGGGTTTTAAGCTCTCAAACTACTTACGCCACTTAGCAACTCATCAATTAGAGCTTAAAGTATCCCTACCAATATGAGCGCCTGCTGCTGGCTTCTCCTGGTAAACTGTGATTCATTCTCTCTCTCTCTCTCTCTCTCTCTCTCTCTCTCTCTCTCTCTCTCTCTCATTTTGGAGAAAACCATTTGTCCTTTGACCTAGTTCTCTGATGAATCTTAAGAGTTGATGAATTTCTGTTTGTTTAGACTTTTTTCTCATGAGGGTGGGAGTGACAACTTCCAAGCTCTTTGAGTACTTTATTAGGTGCAATGAACACTATATTTTCTATTATATTTAATTTTATCTCAGTTAAAAATTGCTAGTCACAACCCATTAAACTGGGTTACTCTATGGTTATTCAAGTATAGGAAAGGAATGCCATTGAATTCTTCTATAATCTAAAAGTGGGGAAGCAATAAAAGTAGCAAATTTGATTAGATAAATTAGAAATGTAATAATAAAACTGCTTTAAAAATCAACTTGGGGGTAGTAGGTTCCCCACGCACATTCAACATGCATATAGAAAAGTCTTGTTTCTGTTCCGGGCCCATATACCCAGGCCACAGCATGATGTTTGTCCACAAAGACTGTGAGATGTTCAGGTTTTGTAAATCCAAGTGTCATAAAAACTGTAAAAAGAAGCACAGTCCTCACAAGGTCAGGTGGACTAAAGCTTTCAGTAAGGCAGCTGGTAAAGAGCTCACAGTGGATAATTCATCTGAGTTTGAAAAACGCAGAAATGAACCTGTCAAATACTAGCGAGAATAAAGCGATTGATGCAATGAAGAGACTTGAAGAGATCAAACAGACACGTCAAGCTAAATTTACAATGAACTGGTTGGAGAAAAATAAAGAACTACAGAAAGCTCAGGACATCAAAGAAGTCAAGCAAAACATCCATCTCATCCGGGCACCTTTTGCATGCAAAGGGAAGCAGTTGGAAGACAAAATGGCACAGACACTACAAGAGGATGTGGACATGGAAGTTGTTTCTGACAATCCTGTTTAACTGTTTCTATGAGCACATTGGAGATTTCCTTTAGAGACTTAGGTGCTCTGAGTTGTTGATTTCTTTTTTACATAAGGTGACTCAGATGAAAAGGTGATTAAAAATACAAAGCATCAGATAATATGAATGCTAAATTTCATCTCAATGTTAAATCTTCAGTGATAGATGTACTTATGTAAATTATGAAAGTTTTATAAATACAAAGTGACATTTTATGTGGACATAAAATTTTATAAATACAAAGTGGCATTTATAAAATTTTATAAATACAAAGTGACATTTTATGTGGACATAAAATGGTGGCGCCACTTGGATAATGGCACCAGGCAGCATTTATGTAGTAACTGATGACAAACACCCATGGCCAGTGATATATAAAATAAAATGTTCTTTGCAGTAAAAATCTTCCCTTTATTAACTTTATAGAAGGAGGGATATGACAAGGAACTAACAATCTGTATGATAATTAGTACTCATATCTTTTATTTTGATTTCAGTATCTCATGTTTTGGTTCATTGATGTGTTAGAAGAGCATAATGGCCTCATGTGGAAGCCTAATTCTGTTGGATTCTTTTGACCTGGTTTAGCTTTTTTAAAGGTATTTGCGGATATTGAGGTGAGTGCTGAATAGTTGTTTCTGAAATGGCACTCCACTCTCTAATTTCACTTTTGAGAAAATTCTAACTTGAGATTCCTTATAGAATAAGGGCATGTGCAGGTGAGACAACAAATATATATATATATATATATATATATATATATATATATATATATATCACACTGATGTTTCTTTCTCTTCTCCCTTCCACTCTCTCTAAAAATCAATGGAAAAAATATTCTCTGGTGAGGATAACAACAACAAAAAGTTTTTAAATAATAAAGGAAACAAACCATACAAATGGTTACCAACAGGAAATAATAAAAGAAAATAGGATGCAGGAGACAGAAATAAAAGCTGAATTTCTTTGAATATTCCTTGTCACACAAAACTAACATTGAAATCATGTAAATATATTACATAATTATAAGACAAAATAAAGTTGGAGAGAAAGTTAATTCCTACAAGCAAAAAATGATGTGAGAGAAACAAATGAAGCTAACATATCTAGCTTAGTGGGATAACCATACATATAGGAGCTATTCCAAGTGGTTTAAAACACAGTAAGTTGAAATGATAGCCTTCCTTTGATATAACCTAAGGACAAAGGACCTGCCAAAAAAAAGTCTTACATTGTTTTTAGTAATTATATTACTTGTGGTAGTGTTTACATTATTACTCTGAGATTATCCTATATAATAAAAGGGTAATATGCAAATCGACTGAATGGTGGGACAACCAGTCACTATAACATGCACTGACCACCAGGGGGCAGACACTCAATGCAGGAGCTGCCCCCTAGTGGTCAGTGTGCTCCCACAGTGGGAGTGCCACTCAGCCACAAGCTGGGCTTATGACTGGCGAGTGAAACAGCAGTGACAGGAGCACTAAAATTGTCCAACTGCAAAGCGGGGAATGGGCCTAAGCCATTAGTCAGACATCCCCCAGGGGCTCCCAGACTGCAAGAGGGGAAGGATGGGCTGAGGGACCCACCCCCTCCCCAGGCCACGAATGTCATGTACCAGGCCTTTAGTATGTAATCCTATATAATAAAAGGCTAATATGTAAATTGACTTAATGGCCAAACTACCGGTCACTATGATGCACACTGACCACCAGGGGGCAGACCTCAATGCATGAACTACCCCCTGGTGGTCAGTGCACTCTCTCAGGAGGAGCACTGCTCACCCAGAAGCCAGGCTCACAGCTGGGGAGTTCAGCAGTGGTGGCAGGAGACTCTCCCACCTCTGCAGCAGCACAAAGGTTGTCCAACTGACGGAGAATGGGCCTAAGTTGTCAGTTGAATATACCACAAGAGCTCCTGGACTGTGAGAGGGTGCAGGCCGTGCTGAGGGACTCCCCCCCTTTAACCCCCCCATCTCCCCGAGTACATGATTTGCATGCACTGGGCATCTAGTAATATGTTAAAGCAAATGAGTAATTACGTTGAATTCATTGAGAACTGAGATTTTTGGCATAGAAGACATGAATAAAAGTTATATGAGGTTAAGGAAAATTTCTCCAATCCAAAATTTAAAGTGGAAGTATCAGTATGAACTCATATTACCTTTTTGAAAACATACACTTTGTGTTTACCAAAAAATTCTAGAAACAATGAACCCAGTATCAGTGAGCACCCTTAAAACACAAATTATGATCTCTAAATAGCCATTTCTCAATAAAAGGAACTCTGAAACACTACATGTACTGATGAGCCTTGAACATCATATAAACCAGAAAGCAAGGAAACTATCAAAGATTATTAAGGTCATATCTAAAACACTCTGAGGTCAACTTGGCTATTGACTTGGGCCTTCAAATATCAAGAAGGATACTAACTGCAATGGATTGATACAAATCCAATGTATTTAAATTTATAAATTCAAAATGATTCTTTAAAAAACTTCATTGATCATCAATATTTTGAAAATGAACTATACATTAAGGAAAGCAAATAATGTTGAGAAGGTTTACTTCCAGCTAATAAACAATAAACTATGGAATTATAATATGACTATTTTGCAATCTCTAATATTTAATGTACATAGGAAATCATCATTAATAACTGCTAACATTACTGAAAGTGAGACTAACAAACATTATGTACTTTCTAGGAGAAGTAAAGAACATCTCCTGACAAGTAACTGCCAACCATGTGAGCAAGACCATTTTAGACCCCTAGTCTTTCCAGCACCCCCAATGACACCGTGACCCTTGTCAAAGATAAAAATCTGTCTAGCCATTCCCTGCCTACATTTCTGACCCATAGAACCATGAATAATTAAAACTTTCTTTGAGAAATTAGGTTTGAGATAGATAATGTGTTACATAGCAATGACTAGCTGATTTAAAAGTATAAAACTACCTTGCAAATACTGATACTTCCTTAGGAGAGGAAAATAAATAACTAATACTATAGATATACTAGTAATCTTTAAGCAAATACATAAAAATCAAGAAGAATTTCATTTGAACACCAAAAAATTGAGTTCATGACCCACGAAATTAAAAATCAAATACTTCCTGAAGTAATGCAAGACAGATAGGTGACCAATGAGTGGTCTAGCGCAGCTGGCATGGCCCAGTGGTTGAGCGCAGCTGGCATGGCTAAGTGGTTGAAACAGGAGGTCATAGTTCAATTCTGGTCAGGGTACATGCTCGGGTTTCAGGCTCGATTCCCAGTGGAGAATGTGCAGGAGGCCGCAGGCCAGTGATTCTCCCTCATCATTGATGTTTCTATTTCTCCCTCTCCCTTCCTCTTTGAAGTCAATAAAAAAAAAATATTTTTTTAAAAAGCATTTTAACGTTGGAAATAACCTCTACATTTTTTTTAACAGTGAGGTTTATCCAGCAAGATAAATAGTAAAATAGAGGCATTAACCTTAATGTCTCAGTTAATAGCTCAGACTTTATTCAGGAGGCAACAGAAAGTTGGCTGAAGATCCTGAGCAGGGCAGTGACACGATTACATCAGCGTTCTAACAAAAGTCGCTGTTTTAGAATGGATTGGTATTGGAAAAACTTGACACAGCGAGGCCAGTTGGGATGATTTCCAGATATGAGGTTATGAGAACTTGCACTAGGGAGATGACAGAACATACACATTCGAGAAACAATCTAATGAATAATTAAGAGGATTGAACTGAACCGATAAAGGAAACGAAGAAGAAAAATCTATGAGGAGGAAGGAATTCTCTCAGATTGTCTTCTGACTGCAAAGGCAACATGGACTCTTGCTGGAATTTCCAGTCTGCCCACCTCCCCTGTGGATTTCAGGCTTTCCAGTCCCTATGAACTCTCTCTAGAATACACATCCTACAGTTTCTGTTTTCCAGGAGAATACTGACACTCCAATATTGAGTCTCTCAATCCATGTTCCGGCTGGGGAGAGAGGCCAACTGTGAGAGGAGGAGCTAGCACCTTTTATATCATTGTAGTCACCTGTGCTGTCCACTTCCCCTCCCTCCCCTCATACACACAGCACAGGCTCCACTACCACCAGAGGCCACTGGCACATCCTTGGGTAGGCCAGTAGTCTATCTTGCTCATTTTTTTATGCCACAGATGTCTAACAGTGCCTGGCATATATTAGGTAATTGCTAAATATTAGTTCAGAATTTTTAAAAATATATTTTATTGATTTTTTTTACAGAGAGGAAGAGAGAGGGATAGAAAGTTAGAAACATCGATGAGAGAGAAACATTGATCAGCTGCCTCCTGCACACTGCCTTCTGGGGATGTGCCCACAACCAAGGTACATGCCCTTGACCGGAATCAAACCTGCGACACTTCAGTCCACAGGCCGATGCTGTATCCACTGAGCCAAACCGGTTAGGGCTTACTTCAGAATTTATTAGGTGTGCGTTGGTCTAGGAGACAGAGTAGAAGTGTGGGACACAAATGATAGCAGTAAATACTTGATTATAGTAGAAGGGGAAGTCTAGGTTTGGGAGTGGGAAAACTGGTCAAGTTAATAAACATATTTGAGTTGTAAAGTTGGACATTGTCTTGATTCCTATTTTCAGGAAATGTTAATTTAATTGTCTAGCCTTAAGAAACAAACTCATCCCTCCCCCGCCCCCCAAAAAGATGCATAATACCAAAGAAAGACTATATTTTATTTTATAATTTTGGTTTTTACCATTACCAAACATGGAGAATATAAATATGATTGCAAGCTTCCCCCCACCCCACTGGTCATTTCCATTTCCTATTAGTTGGTACATCATCAGTCTTTTCAAGTCATCATTACAATGGTACTTGTCTCTCACTTTCCACTTCCAATGCCTACTCCAATGCCTACTCTAAAGTACCAGGCCAATGTGGGAATTATACATTTTAAAACATCTTATGAACATGAGATGAGGAAGAGAACTGGGCATTTTGGTAGCACATTTCATTTGTGCCAACAGGTCTTAATATTTCTGAGTTAAGAGGTCAATTCTTTAGACTAACAAAGGGAATCATGAGGGAAAAAGCATCAACTTAGGCTCATTGATCCAGTCTTGGTTTTGAATCCAAAAGCCATTGCCTCACTTCTGACTCTACATAAATTATTCAATTCTATACAATAAGGATGATCATTTGTCTTGAAGAGCTCTTGGAATATAAAAACATGGTAGCAAGAATTAAATACTCATAGAGAAAGGATGGAAAATCAATTGCAGAAACCTTTCAGGGAGTAGAGTGAAAAGACAAATAGAAAACTGGAGAGGAATGATGAGAAAATAAAGAACCAATCTAGGAGGTCCAATACCTGATAAAAGGATGGCCAGAGAGAGAAATGGAAACTACAAGTAGAGGAAATCACCAGAGAGTAATCCAAAAAAATTTCCCAGACTGAAGGTTATGAGTTTATAGATCGAGAGGGCCTACTGAAGTATACATCTTGGCAAACTGGAAAAATATATATCATACCAATGCCTATTATCATGCATTTTCTTTTTTCCCCATTTTTTATTAAAGTATTATATGTATACATATCTTACCAATCCCCCCCCCCCCACTCCCATACATGCCCTCCCTCCCCAGAGTTTTGCGTCCATTGGTTATGCTTATATGCATGCATACAAGTCCTTTGGTTGATCTCTTATCTCCCCCATTATCATGCATTTTCTGAACACTGGAAATAAAAAAGAAAATTCAGAGTAATAGGTAGGAGATGGAGAACAGAGATGGAGACAATAGGGTGAATGGTTTCAAACAAAAACAAATGCTAAATCCTCATCTGGAGAGAGTTGACATGAGATAATATCTAAAATTTAAAAATCAAGATGCAGCAATAAAGCATTATAATTCAGAATTTTCAGGTAAATTTTATATAGGAAAAAAACATAATGATTGCTTCTGGGAATTAGGTACTAGAGAATGTATAAAGGGGTGGGCAGGTGTTGCTGTATAGAATTACTGTATTAACCTCTTTAAGTTAAGTCTGCGTGTGTATTTCGGATAAAAACCTAAAATAATAAAAGCATAATATGCTAATTAGACCGGACATCCTTCTGGACGTCCTTTCAGACAACCTTCCAGACGAAGCCTGGGTCCCAGGTGCCTGCCGGTGACCTGAGGGAAGCCTGGGTCTCGGGTGCCAGAGGGAAACCTGTGCTGGCAGTCGGGGGAAGGAAGGCCTACTCTTGCATGACTTTTGTGCATTGGGCCTCTAGTTTTTAAATAAAAAGAAATTAAAGATTGGAAAAAGAAATGGCTAGGCAGCTAGCTTAGAATTCCTCATAGTAATAACTTTGACATTATTCTCTTCTCTGATGAAGAATAAGAGAAAGGCAGTTGGCTTTCAAACAATGATGTAAGTGGTGCTTAAAGAATGAAAATACAGACTCTGAAATTGCCTGCATCTGTGTGTGGAGAGGGAGGGCAATAGCCCCAGACACATGGACTGTCTCGCTAAAAGTGTATTGTTACTATCAACAGTTTCTAATGAAGTAGATTGAAGAGATAGACACAAAGTGAGGTAATATTTAATCAACTGCAGAGTTCCTAGAATCATTGTTGAGTATTAATTTTTAAGTTTTCATGCCCACATATTTCTTTGGCAATTAGGTTGGATTGAATTGAATTCAGTGAAATGTCAAACAAAACATCTGAGTCCTATTATTTTGTTTGGTCATACATTGGAAAGACAGTATTAAGAAGCAAAGTCTTCGGGCTTCCACATTTGTGAGGTTCTTAGGATTTTCCTTTAGAGTCAAGCAATTTGTAAAAATAGGTTTATAGATGTTTATAATAGAGCTTCTGACTAAGGACAGTACTTGGCTTTTATGGCATACCTTTCCAAACCTTAATGATTAAACAGTTTCCATTAAAAGGAAACATTTCCTGCTTTAAATTGTGAATTAAGGATACCAAATATATAATCAGTTTAAGAAGTTATCAAACGTTGTTTACCTTTATCATTTAAAAAGGATGATAATTTTGCCTTCTCTAGTCTAAAATAACCCAGTGGTAAAATACAATGGATGTTTTTATATTCTAGCAATTTTCTTGTCAGAGTTGTTGCTTATATTTGGTGACATTATATATTGATTAATAAGATATAAAAATCTTTATAAAAAACTTTTTAGAGTAGTGGATTTTTTTAAAACTCAGAACCTGAAATAATGTATGTATGTATGTATGTATGTATGTATGTATGTATGTAAGATGTAGTTAGAATTGTTTTGGGACACTATTTAGTCAGTCTTAGTTTTTGTAAAAAACAGAAAATAAAAGAACATATGGTTTAGTGATTCCCTAACCTTCCTATGACATAGCTGATTGGTGGAAAAGCAGTGATAAAATATAGATCTCATGATCCTTAATCCCATTCTATTTTCATGACACCAGTTGTAAAAAAAATCCAATTTTTGCTAATTATGAATATCAATGAAAAAACTTAAAGCCTGGTGTAATTATGACAATAACAGAAAGAAGGCTTGCAAATTATTCAGTCAGAGCTGGGAGGGAAGAAATTTGTTGAGGAAAATGGAAAAAGTTTTGGAAGATTGGGATATATCCCCATCAAATTCCTTATACATTTATTAATCCTATAAATAGCCCTCATCACACTTTTCAGCCTGTATAACATGGGGTGGCAGAAGAAAGCCACAGAATTATTGGCCTAAGAATTTAGATAGCCGAGTTGAGGACTGCCCAAGCAACTAAAAATGTAGGAGAAAAATCCCCAAAAGGAAGAGGCTACTAAGTAAGAAGCCCCAAAATCTGCATCTAAACTCCCCTCAAAATGTGGGTTGACTGCCTTGATTGGTGACTGTGCCCATGAGAACCTAAGGAGCCTCGCAGTAAACGAGCTCCAAGAGCTAAACAGACGTGTTAGCTTCTGCCCACCACGGGTAACACATGCTTTGGAGTTAAAAATCCAACCAAGGCGGAAGAGCTTGATAAACACCTTGGGCTTTCCATGAAGTTAGGTACGAAGACTACCTCACCAAAACTAAAACACGAACCTACCCTAACAAAGGGAAAACCAGGCTTCCCCAGATTGAAAGTAATGTCTGAAATTTAACTGCCTGCTAAAACAAAACTCAGCCGTTTCAGAGGAAGATTCAGAGGCTCTGCAATGAATTACCAACAGCATAACAATAAAAAAATTACTAGAAATGGGAAAATGTGACTTACAGTCGATAGAAAGAGACTAACAAAGGAACTAGGTGTCAGAGTTGGCATAGAAACACTTTAAAATAACTGATAAATATGTTTAAGAGTCTGCAAGAAAAGACGGATATAACATATAAAGACTTGGGGAAGGGTGAATAAAGATTGGAAAAGCAGAAATGAAACTGCCTTTATTCATAAACAACACGAATCTATCTGATTTTCCAAAAATCTGTTAGCTCCAATAAGTGAATTCAGTCCGGTTATAGGATATAAAATCACTATTTTTTATATTTTTTAACAAAAAATTGAAAATTACATTTAAAAATAAATATCCTTTAGAATAGTGTCAAAAATATTAATTACCTAAAAATAAATTTAAGAAAAAATATTAAAGATCTCTACTTTGAAAACTACAAACCTGCAGAAAGACATAAACAGAGAAATGCACCATGCACATTGTCTCAAGACAATATTGTAAAAATGTCATTCCACCTGAAAGTGACCTATAGAATCAATACGCTAGTACTCATGTACTGGGGGATGGGAATGGCCAGGGAGAGATCAATGGGGGGAAAAGGAGACATATTTAAACTTTTTAAAAATATATATTTTATTGATTTTTCACAGAGAGGAAGGGAGAGAGATAGTGAGCTAGAAACATAGATGAGAGAGAAACATTGACCAGCTGCCTCCTGCACACCCCCCACGGGGGATGTGCCGGCAACCAAGGTACATGCCCTTGACCGGAATGGAACCTGGGATCTTTCAGTCCACAGACCGATGCTCTATCCACTGAGCCAAACTGGTTTCGGCCATATGTAATACTTTAAATAACATAGATCTTAAATTAAAAAAAAAGAAGAAGAAGAAGACACAATATACTTCTAACTCAGAATGCTTTTACTCTTTGGTGGAAATTAATAGTAAAACATGAAATGTTATATGGAAATACATAAAACACCTAAAATAGCCAAAATAATCTTGGAAAAGAAAACAAGTTAGACTACCTAGTTTTAAGACTTATTGCAAAGACTTATTTTAAAGCCACAGTTATTAAGACAGTGTATTGGCATAGGAAAAGGCAAATAGGTGGATTGAACAGAACAAAGAATTTAGAAATACACCCTGCTATATATTCAGCCAATTAACTGAGATGCCAAAAATTCAATGAGGAAAAGAAAATATTTTTAACAAATGGTGCTGAAACTGGATATCTATGTATTCTGACCTCTATACTATAACATATAAAAACTTTAACCTAAGGTAAAGTGAAAACTTAAAAATAAAAGCTGAAACTATAAAATCCCTAGAAGAAAACATAAAGAATATCTTTGCTACCATGCTGTAGGAAAGGAGTTCTTGATATATAAAAAAATAATAATCATAAAAGGAATAAATGATATAATGAACTTGTTCAAAATTAGAAATTCTTGTTCATCAAAAGGCCCTTTTAAAAAATGAGAAAGGCGCTGAAACCGGTTTGGCTCAGTGGATAGAGCATTGTTCTATGGACTGAAAGGTTTGATTCCGGTCAAGGGCATGTACATTGGTTTCAGGCACATCACCATTAGGGGGTGTACAGGAGGCAGCTGGTTGATGATTCTCTCTCATTGATGTTTCTAGCTATCTATCCCTTTCCCTTCCTCTCTGTGAAAAATCAATAAAATTTATTTTAAAAAATGAGAAAGGCAAATCACATACTCTCTAGAGACCTACTGGAATTGCAATACATAGCTTTTATGTAAGCAAAATATTATTTTGACCCAGATCTCTTGATTTTGAACCCTTAAACAACAAAATATAAATATTATAAATCTTGACACTACAAAAGTACAGAAGTAAAAGCTTTAAAAATGGGCAGGACCAAGTGTCCATCAGTAGATGAATGGAGAAAAAAGCTGTGGTACATTTACACCGTGGAATACTATGCAGCAATAAAAAAGAAGGATCTCTTAGCTTTGAGACAGTATAGAGGGACCTGGAGAGTTTTAGATTAAGTAAATAAGCCAGACAGAGAAAGACAAGTACCACATAATCTCACTCATCTGTGGAACCTAATGAACAAAATAAACTTTTGAACAAAATAGATCCAGAGACATAGAAGCATAGAACAGATTGTTGAATCTCAGAGGAAAGGTGGGGGTAGGTGGGAAGTGATCAACTAAAGAATTTGAATGCATACATAACTCATAGACACAGACAGTGGAGTGGTGGAAGCTTAGGAAGGGGGGGGGGCAGGGGTGAGCTATATGGGGTCAATGGTTATATGTAATATTTTCAACAATAAAGATTTTTAAAATAATAAATAATAAAAATGGGCAAGAGAGGTTAAATTTAAATAGTGATGTTAGTATCATCATACTAGTATAAAAAATGAAGAGATAGACTTGTCAGTTGATGGAACAGGGAATAGCAATTTCAGTATAATATTTAAAGTCAGTAACCAATAGAAATCAAAGTAATCATGTGATTATTATTAAAATTGGTAAGAAGGAAAAACAAGTAGAAGATAACACGAGTTACTGTAGCTAGGAATCAACAGATAATGTCCAAAGTTGATAAATAAGTAAAAAAATAACAGAAAAGCATAGACATCTAACCTCAAAAAAAAAACTGATTTAGGAATGGAAAAGAATGGAGGAGGGGATTTTTCTTTACATTTTACAGTGATTCTATATTTTATTTTTCCACCCATGTGTATTTATTGTGTTGTTTATAGACAAAAAGAAAGATAGATAGATAATAGGAAAGAAGGGAAGTTGGGAAACCTACATACCTAGAGGTTTGATTGCCTAGTGAGGTTTTAGATGATTTCTTCTTCATTACACTAGCCTGTATTTTTTTTTAACATTTTTTATTTTATTTTTTTTAATTTAATTTAATTTATTTATTTATTTTTAATATTTTTATTAAGGTATTATCTGTGTACATAGCTTATCATTGCCCCCCCCTTTAACATTTTTTAACTATAAAAGGAAAACAAAACTCTTCTTTTTGAAAGACAGAAACATCTCAAATTAAAATAATCAGCTGTGTTGCAGTACTTTATTGCCTACTGGAAAATAACTTCTAGTAGTATTGGAGCTATCTGGTGAGAAAACACTTTTCAGAATGTCAAAGTATTATTCATTTCTTGGTTTACGTCCCTATGTTACACTGAATACAGACCACTTTTGTTTCAGTTGGTGAAATCTGGAGAGTCCTTAGCCTCAAAGTGCCAGTTAGGACTGAAGAACCAAGTTGCCTACTAGTCAAGCAGAAAGTTCTCACAAATAGAATTATTGTCAAATGACATTCAGTTGTCTGCAATTACTGTGGGAGTAAAAAAATCGTAAAATACCCTATGGCAATGTCTTTACCATTTGTACTGACATAAACTCTTTTGGAATTCTTCTCTAAGATTAAGTCTACACCCATAATTATGTCATCATGTATGCAGAAGTGTCATTTTTGCTCGGTTCTTGTAACTTGTTTACAAGAATGGAAGAGCAATAGCTAATGTTGTTGTCCAGAGCCATCTGCCTCAGACATCAAAACCTGTTGTAGCGTTTCCACTAGAGCTGTGATGTTGGTCCATCTATGTCCCAAATTAGGTGCAGAGAAGAAATTACATCCCCATAGGAATGCACTTTATAGCAGAGTATTGTTCCTCAAAGTAGTCATCAGATTATCTTGGCCATTGTACATACAACACATCTGGGAATTATTCTGAGGAAAACATGAGGTAGAACCTCTTACTAATGGTTTAGACTTTGTTTACTGCCAAGACTGGGGGGTGGGGGAAATAAAGGAAATAAAGCACATATTTGGCTCCCATGTATAATCTACTGAAGTTAATTCCCTGATATATGATGGTGAAACTTTGATCAATAATTTTATTGATTTTGTAAGATTGTATTAATAGGGTATAGAAGACTCCCTCACAAATGGCAACAAAGTGTTCCCAATTCTCCTATTTCTTTATTTATAACTCTGGCTTAGATGTTTGCAATACAACTTCTGATGTATGTTTACAATTTTTAATTAAGTTTAGGATTCTCTAATAACTTTGCTTCAATAAAAAATCAAAATAGTTAAAAGCATGGATTTTAAAATCAGACCCACCTGGGTTTTAATCTTTTGCATGGAAATTGCTGGGTGATGTTCATTAACTCAATGCAAACCTTAGATTTTTCCTTTTTATAAGGCATAAAAACACAACTCAAAGAGTTGTTGCGAAATAAAATGTGATAATTTGTATAAATCACCTAGGACAGTGGTTCCCAAGTTGTCTGCACATTGCATTTGCATGGGAGCTTCAAAAAGACCTATTGGATCTTATGTCTCATCCTAAGACATTGTGATTTAATTGGTATGGTATGTGGCCTGAAATTTGAGATTTTTTAATTTAATGTTTAAATTGTTGTGATGCTAACATGCAGACAAGTTAAGAGAACCACTAACTTAGAGATAATGTTTTGTAAACATTATCTAACAACTAGAGGCCCAGTACATGAAAATTCATGCACTGGAGGGAAGCGGTGGCTTAGTCCGGCCTGCCCCCCTTTCACAGTACAGGAGCCCTCAAGGGCAGGAGGTGAACCAGCAATCAGGGGGAAGACAATGCCCCATCACACCTCTGCTGCTGCCACTGCCAGCAGCACAAGCCTTGGCCGGCTCTGGTTCCCTGAGCCTCAGGCCGGCCCTGGGCAGCTGGGGGGCTGAGGGGACTGGGGAACTCCTGAGGCAGGCGCAGAGCAGCTGGACATGCCTGGAGGCAGGCCCAGCCATGCCTTGTGCCTGCCACCCCAGTGGGACTGCGAGGACTGGGAGCCACCATCTTGCGGCTGTGGGTGATGCTATATTTGAGGGTGTGGCAGTCAATTAGCATATTTCTTCCTTATTGGCTGTGGGCACCACCATCTTTGTGAAGGTGTGACAGTCAATTAGCATATTTCCATTTATTAGGTAGGATATTGATAATAATCCAACAATATTTTGTAATAATCCTAAGAAACAGGCACCATATTATCCCCAATTTTCAGATGTTAAACTGGCAGTAAATCATAGAAACAACTTACCATATCTCTAAATGGTCTGAAGCAAGTCAGACTGAAAAGCTGGTAAAGACTCCTGGGGATTTTGCAAGAAATTAAGTAAGATTAGATATATTTCTTATCAATAAATATAGTATGCCGTTGTTGGCAATAGTTCTTAGTCCTGCTGAGTTTTTCATAGAAATTTGCATGAAAATGCATTCCAGCTCCTTTCCAAATGTAACAAGGACTCAAAAGATAAAGAAGTCTTCTGAAGTTACACTCAGCACTTAATTTTCACTTATCTAAACTACAACAGTATTTGTCAAGAACTGGACTGATGTGGATTTCGGCCACAATAATTGAAACATGTTCTATGTTCAAGAAAGTCCAAGATATAAATGCAGTGATAAAGCATCACCATGCTTAACTGTGATCATATCCCTTAAAGCACCTTTTAAACTTTTTTTTAAAAAATTCCATTTTCTCAGGACAGACCAGAATAACTAAAAGACATTATTTAAAAATAGCTATTTTCTGCCATAACTCCTGGGTTAACAACTAAAGAAGAGGAACAAAGTTAGAAAACAAATACTGATTTCAAAACTTATTATAAAACTATGGTAATTAAGATAGGCATACAGTCAAAAAGATCAATTACATAGAGAATAGAGTGCTAAGAAATGGGCCTGCACATGTTTAAAGTTCCTTGCTGACTATTCCCTTTTTCTTTTTTAAAATATGTTTTTATTGATTTTTAGAATATTTTTAAATATTCATAGCATTTTTGTTTATAATAACCCCAAGCTAGAAACAATCTCAATTCCCTTCAACAGGGAAATAGATAAATAATTTGTGGTATTTCCATACTTTAAGAATATATTGAGTTATTATTATAATACATACAGCAACATGATAAACCTCAAAATAATTATCTTGAGTAAAATAAGCCAACAAAAAAAGAATTTATGCTATACTATCTAATTTATATTTATATAAAATTCTAGAAAATGCAAAAAAAAAATGTAGTGACAGAAAGCAGATGAGTGGTTATCAGAGCTGAGTTTGGTGAGGTAGCAAGGATTATGCAAACGGCACAAGAAAACTTTTGAAGGCAATCGTTAGGTTTATTATCTTGGTGTGGTGATTGTTTCACATGAGTATGCATGTGTCAAAGCATGTGATTTTTTAATTGATTTTTAGAGAGAGAGGAAGAAAGAGAGAGAGAGAGAAAAACATCAATGTGGGAGGGAGACATCAATCGCCTGCCTCCTGCACGCCCCCTACCAGGGATAGAGTCCACAACCTTTTCATCTGCCCTGACTGGGAATCAAGCTGTCAACTTTTTGGTGCCTTGAACAATGCCCAACCAACTGAGCCACACTGGCCAGTGGAAAACGTATATTTTTCATATATTTCAAATATGTTCAGTTTGTTTCATATCAATTATAACTCAATGTAGCTGTTGACAAAAATCTTTAACCTTTTCTTATTTGAAGACTTCATTAGCTAAATAGAAAAGCATTGCATATGCTGGTGATTTTTTAAATTTTATATTTGTTTCTTTTGATTATATGCTGCAGTGATTTCTAAAAGGGTTAGCCTTTTCGTTTTCCAATAAAAATAAATAAAAAAATAAAAGATGACCTTGTTAAAGAGCCTGTTCTATTGCTTAAAGACAGCACAAATATTTTAATCAGTTGTCAGGGGGAAAAATGTAAACTCCTTTTTACCTCAAAAAGAAATTAGGAGTATCATGGATTAGAGAAAGTTGCATAAAAAGTTACATTGTCGGTAGTTTTGAAATTCAATAATTGGCAAGTGTATTCAACCGTTTGCAGATTTAGCTCGTGTATCCTGACCATTTAATTAAAACAGGCAATTGTGGGAGAGCACCACTGGTGAGAATATACATTCTCATGATTAAAAATATATCCTCCGCCTAAAAGAACATTTAATATCTGGAGCATCAATTTGCTGAAGCTTTTGTTTGTCTTTTTCTCCTTTTGCCTCCAAAGGTAAATG
This sequence comes from Vespertilio murinus, assembly GCA_963924515.1. NCBI lineage: Eukaryota > Metazoa > Chordata > Mammalia > Chiroptera > Vespertilionidae > Vespertilio > Vespertilio murinus. The sequence continues at coordinate 15,425,851 of OZ004717.1, read as the reverse complement.
GCACAGCAGATTCTTTAAAGACGAGATTGCATTTCAGCAGGCTGGTTTGGGGATTTGTTCATGTTCTGTGCTTGCAGTTATGTATTGCTTTATAAAGGTTATGGATAGGTAAATATGGCTAAAGGTTGATAAAATAGAACATTTTCAGACTGCCTCCTTGATTTAACCCAGTAAAACTTCTAGCATTTAAAATTATTTTAAAGAATTAATAACTTAGAATTGGTAGAAATGAAATATTCATGGCATAGCCAGATAGAAATAGATGGTTTTTAGATATGCACAGAGAAGTTTCCGTAACTTGCTTTTGTAATTTATTATATGGTAACTTTAGCTTCAAGTAAGGACTAAAAGTAGAATAAATTCTTATTCAGAATCTTGATAAATGAGACATTAATAATTAACATGATGCTCAAGTTATTAAGTTTTACCATATATAGTATACCTGGATTTCTAATTTTTTCAAAGAAATACAGTATTATAAGACACTAAAATGAGGCCCTAGAATACCTAAAACAATCTTTAAAAAGAAGAAGAAAGTATGAGGAATCACATTTCTCAATGTTAGGGCCCATTATATAGCTATAGTGATAAAAAAAAAAAAACAGTTCAGTATTAATAGAAAAAAAGATGGATAGGACAATGGAAAAGAATAGAGAACCCAGAAATAGACCTTACACCCTGTCAATGTCAGTATCCTGGGTGTTATATTACACTATGGTTTTGTAAGATGTTACCACTGGGAGGAACTGGAAAAGGATACAAGGGATTTATCTGTATTGTTTCTATATTACTATTATTATTGATTTTTAGAAGAGGGAGGAATAGAGAGATAGAAACATCAATGAGAGAAACATCACTGATTGGCTGCCCCCTGCACACCCTCGCTGGGATGGCCTGCAACCCCAGCATATGCCCTGACATGGAATCGAACCAGTGACATCTTGGTTCATGGTCAACACTCAACCATGAGCAACACCGGCTGGGTCTCTGTATTATTTCTAGTATGTGTAAAGTTAATTATTTAAAAAGAAAGAAAGAAAGAAAGGAAAGAAAGAAAGAAAGAAAGGAAAGAAAGAAAGAAAGAAGACACTAAAATAGTAGCAAATAAAATATAATTTCTCTGGTTTATTTTTAAATTAAATACAACATTTTACAGTTCTTGGTGGTTTTTATTATAAAGATGAGTTTTCACATAAAAGGAGTGAAAAGATAACTTGTAAAAGTTATAAAATAAGTTGTAAAAGTTTAAAAAATAATCATCATCTGTGAAATAATAGAAAATATATATATTGGTCTCTGCTCCCAGGTTCTGGCACAGAGCTCCTGAAATCCTTGTCTTTTTACAAAGGATAACATTTAGAGCATCTCTTGTTCTAATATTTGCCTTTGACCCACCCACACCTCCCTATATCAGGGATCAAAGGCAAATAAAAACCTTTGTAAAGTCTTCAGTGGTCAGAGCACTAAGAGCATCCTTTGTTCTATCGAAATGACTCTGGGTGGGTCCCTGGATGGGCTATTCACCAGAAGACCAAACCATGAGTTATTGAGTTATTATTATAATACATATATAATACATATTATTATAATACATATTATTATAATACATATAATAGCTTAGAATTTTCAGTCCACACCCCACCCTCCAGAGAGGAGAGAGGAACTGGAAATGGAGTTGATAACTGATCATGCCTATGTTCGGAAGCCTCCGAACCCCAATAAAACCCCAATAGAGCGTACAGGGTGGTGAGCACATTGACCCCGGAAGGGTGATGTACCCCAACTCCACAGGAAGTTCCAGTGCTCAAAACCCTCCCAGACCTCGCCCTAGGTATCTCTTCATCCTGCTATTCAGCTGTATCCTTTATCATATCTTTTAAGAAACCGGTAAATGTAAGTTCTGTAAGCCACACTAGCGAATTTATTGAACTTTAGGAGGGAGTCATTAGGAACCTCCGACGTAGGGCCAAATCAGACAGAAGCTGTGGGTAACCTGGGGACCTATTACTTGAGCTTGGCATCAAAAGTGGGGTGAGGTGGGGGTAGGCTGGAAAGAGATCAACCAAAGAACTTGTATGCAGATAGGCATAACCCGTGGACAGGCGATAGTGTGGCAAAGGCCAGGAGGGGAGGCTGTAAGGGTCAGTGAGAGAAAAAAGGGGGACAATATGTAATGCTTTCAACAATAGAGGCTTTTTTTTTAAGTGGGGGTGAGAACAGTTTTATGGGACTGAGCCCTTAACCTATGGAGTCTGACACTATCTCCAGGTAGATAGTGTTAGAATTGGGTTGAATCATAGGACACTAGGCTGCTGTCATAGAGAATTGCTCCATGTGGGGAAACCCGCCATACATTTGGTAACCAGAAGTGTTTACCTGAAGTGTTCTGTGTGAGTAGTAAAAGAGACATACAGAGAAGAACTGGCTTTTCCCTGCATAGGATGAAAAACGACTGAGTTTTCCCAATAGATCATCATTTTTTTTCTGCTGCTGCTGCATCCCACTGGAACCATCTGATTCATGCTCTTCCCTCACATGACTTGCCTGAACAACATAAATAGACTAATGATTTTTTTTCTCTCTGACTTATTTCTAACCTTCCAACCCTAGGCCATCTTTCAAACTAGTCCAGGAGTGATCTTTTTTAGTAACCAACCTGCTCATCCCTCCTCTGTTTGAAATCCAATCATTGCTTCTGATTTCCTAATAGATTGTCTAAACTGTGCTGGCCCTTGAAATCTGTGTCAACTCTAGGCTCCACCTACCTGCCGCTCCTAAATAATAAACCTCCCACTCTCCACATCAGCCACACGTATCCATCTTTTCGGGACACACTGCTTTCTCTTAATGTGGGTCCTCCCATCTATAATGTCCATCTCGGTCTTTGCCTGTTTAAATGATCTCACTTCCCCTCCGAAGCTGTCCTCAATATCCTAAAACAGTTCATCACTTCTTCTTTTTAGCTCTCACGGGACTTTTATATGGAATAATAGCTACTATTTATTGAGCGCTTACTAGGTACCAGGCATCGTGCCTAACTAAGCATTTTACAGACGTGATCTCATTTAATCTTCCCAGCAGCCCCTATGAGGTAATGTGGCACTTTTCACAGTGTCTTCTCACTCATTGTTTTCATGCCTATATCCTCATTAGAAGAAACCAGTCTTGTGCATTGTATCTGAGCCACCTCCTCCTACGTCTGATTAAATCAGGTGCTCAATAAATATTTGTTGAGTGAGTGAACGATGGAATGAATAAAGTGAAGTAAATAAATATAATAGGGTGCTTTAAGAAACAGCTTGTTAGAAAGGACTGGCTTTACCATACTGGATGTGGCCAAAACACGGAATATGCTTCCTAATTCGAATTTCTCTCTCCTTGCCCCAGGCATGCTGCCTGGAGTCCCCAAGGTTCTCAGTGTTCTGTCTTTATATTTTATTCTTACCACCATTAGCCTAGATTAGAGATGTCTTGCTTCTTATTTGATCTATTCATCTATTTTCAAATCTTTTCCTCTTTAATTATTACTAGACACTTTGAAAGAAATCAATTTTCCTGAAACATTAGTCTAATTATATATATTTCCCTTGTTCAAAAAGCCTTACATTTTCTAAAAGGAATATCTTTAGCCTGACTTTCAAATAGCTCCACAGTCTGGTTTCAACTTTATCTCATTCTACATTTTAAACCCTGTGGTCCAATCAGTCTGATAGATAGTTGCCATTCTCACTTTCATGCCTTTGTTCCCTATAATCTCTCTGCCTATCTGGTTGGCCTCTTTCCCTACATTGTCTGTAAAACTTCTATCCATTTGCATGATGTTTGCCTAGAGCAAACTGTGACTCAAGAGCCACATGCAGCTCTTTGGCCCATTGAGTGTGGCTCTTCCACAAAATACCATGTTGGGGCAATTGAAACTTTGTAGCCCAGGCACAGAAGTTGGTTTCGGCCTGGGAGAGTCTGTTATTGAAGAAGTGGCGTTAGAATACTCCAGGGGCCAAAGAGCTGCATGTGGCTCTCGAGCTGCAGTTTGCCGACCACTGGCCTAGAGCACAGCAGTCAGAAATGACCTCTTCTTTTTCATACATGCGTGTTCCACTGACAGAAGGATTAGGAGAGACTTTTGAATGTTAAGCTTATCTCCCGTATTCAAATGTTAGCTCTTTGAGGGATCAAGTTGACCTTGCCAGTTAACTTGCCAACTCATGAATGACCCCCTTTTAAAAGAAGTATCTTCTTCCCCATACAGGGGTGAGTCAACTGGAACTGTGCTTCTGCCCTATTAGCCTGCGCTTTGGAACGTAGGTGAGTAGATCAGGGGTGGGCCCCTGACCACGCTGGGCCAATAGCTTCTCTCTGCAGGAGCTATGTACTTATAACAAAACAACTTCTTAGCCTGGATCTGTCTTTCATACAGAAGATCTGGGAACTAGAGAACTCTGAGTGGCAATGTGCCTGTGAGGCTGTGTCCCACCAGAGGGAACTTTCTGTTCACATAAGGGCAGCCCTCTAGGTCAGTGTTTCCCAAACTTTTGATATATGTGTACCCCTTCTATAATTTTCGTAATGCTGAGTACCCCTCATCAAAAAAAAATGGATGTATTTTAATAACAATCAAAATATATTTATTTTTTCTTTTTTTGGTACATACAAAGAATAATAATAAATGAAATATAAAATTATTCATAATAAAATATAAATAAAAGTTATAAATTTATTTGGATCAATGAGAAGGATGAAATTGACTTGACTCATGACAATGTAGAATTAGGCGCAGCTAAGCACAGTGCAGTGCATATCCCCACCAAACTCCGGTGCAACTCGTACCCCCACCAAACTCTTCCCATACCCCTGTGGGTATGCGTACCACACTTTGGGAAACACTGCTCTAGATGATACAGCTTCAGGTGCACAAATATATGCATACATGTATGTGTGTGTGTGTGTGTGTGTGTGTGTGTGTGTAGTGACCTTGGATTGCCGTAGCATTTTCCTCCATAGCTGGGGATGTGGAGAGAGCTGGGTCACAGAAAGAGCAGAATGAACCAAGCATCTGGGACAGAAAAAGAATAAACCAACACTCTGCAGAGTCTGAGGATCTATGTTCACCAGGGATATTGGCCTGTAATTTTATTTCTTTGTAGTGTTTTTACCTGGCTGATCTCCCAAGGCATATAGGAACGACCCACCCATCTCCACGGGCTAGCCTCACAACCCAGCACCCACCTGTCTGATTCGGGGACAGTGGCCTCCCCAGGAGATGAATTCTGAAATTCCCAGCTCTGTGAGGCACTCTGATCCTCCTGTGGGAATGAATTTAGCTGTGTGGGGCCACAGGTAGTGGAATGGGAGGCCACGTGATTCAATAAGTGGAGGTGGGGGGGGGAAGTTATGTGCTCTTAAGTGGGAAAGAATGGTACCCTTTCCAAAAGTACACAATTTAATCACTGTTTGAGTTTTCACCAAGAACTTCTCCAGAAAAATAGCACCCCAATAGTCCTTGCTGGGTGCAGCAACAGACCCTCTGCCAGAACCCAAGCATGCCAGAGTGGGGTTGCCTGTAGTTGGAGGACTAGGAAGTGTACTCCCCAGGCTGGTGCTGTAATAATAGTACTCTCCCAACCCCAAAATGTGGCATCTGGGGCTCTAATAGAATCTGTTCTCTCCCACTGATTTTCACCACCAGATGCTATTCCAATCTCTGTTACTCTGGGTTGAGGATTCCTGCATGGGGTGATACCACATGCTCCTGAAAGAGGGGGTTTTGCAGCCAAGATAACCCTCCAGGCTTCTTAGACACGGAAGGTGGGTGCAATAACCAAACCTTTCTGCGTTTCTGCCCTTCTTTCCAGTCTCTCTTTAGCTTCTTGTGTTAATCTTTGGTTATAATATTTTAGGTTTTTTAAAGAAATATTTCAGCTCAGCTAACCTTCAGTTGGTCATTCGGGTTGATTGCTTTATAATTTAGCTATAAATCTGGTTTGGCACCAGGAGCAAGTGAGTGTAGCTTCCACCTACTCTTGAAATCCACAGTTGGTGTTTTTCAAAGCTTTCCTGAAATAAAATTAGGATTTGTCATCACTGGTGTTATAAAAATGCAAACACGAAGGAAGAGCTGGTAGCATGTTAAGCCATTTTATTTGATTCTAGCAGATTACAGTCTTGAAAAAAAGATTTGGACAGTAGGGTAGAGTAAGGGTAGCAGCAGGATCAATAGAAAAATATATAAAAAGAAGGAGGATAGACTCGGCTGTCATGGCCAAGGGGTCTAACTATGAACCAAGAGGTCATGGTTCAATTCCCAGTCTGGGCAGTACTGGGTTGCAGGCTCACTCCCCAGTAGGGGGCAGGTAATAGGCAGCCGAATGATGATTCTCTGTTATTATTGAAGTTTCTATCTCTCCCTTTCCCTTCCTCTCTGAAATCAATAAAAAATAAATTAAAAAAAAAGAAGAGGGAGGATAAGTATTGAGTTTTGTACGTATTTTTTTCAAACAGAGAATTATTAGAGAACTGGGAGTAATTACCTAAGCCAGAAGATGATCATATGGGTTATAATCATTTTCATTCCAAACAATATGGAATTCTCTTAAAGGATTTTTCATAAAAATGATAATATTGCTAAGATTTTAGTTTAATTATCAAGATAAAACAATATAACATTTTAGTGAGATAATGAGCCTAATCTCTAGATCGAGTAGCATAATTAAGCAAGGGTTCATAACATAATGTCCAATTATTAATTCTACATTAACAATTTAATTATTAATAATCTAATTATTAGAAGGCAGCAAAAACGTCTAAATACATATATTTATTTGCTTAAGGCACTATTATGCCTGATTTCCCTACATTTGTTTCCTGAAATCAAGACTTTATTCTGCTTAAAATGTCATCGGTACTGTATGTCTTCTTAATCCATTCTGTCTGGTATTGTGGTCCTTTCAGTGCTTGTTTTTTGCCTTCTATTTAAGTAGAAATTTCTTAGGAGAAGCAATCATGATATTCATCTTTATATCCCTTACAAGGAACTTTCTTCAATCAGAACACTTTAGTTTTATTTGCTGTATTAGGCAGAATTATTCTGTATACATATATACGGCTGATATGCAAAGTGTCCCCTCGGGAGTTCAGCCAGGCAACCTGGAGTTCGATCGCTCGCTATGATGCAGGCTGACCACCAGAGAGCAGTGCACAATGAAGGAAGGCCCAGCTGGCAGCTAGCATCCAGGGAAGGAAGGGCTTGGCCGGTAGCCGAAAGGCCCCAATCCACCTTGATCACCCGCCAGGCCTAGGGACCCTACCCGTGCACGAATTTCATGCACCCGGCCTCTAGTTTAGGCATAATTCTACTACAGATAATGGTAAGCCCTATCGCCGTGGCTTAAATCATGGGTTTATTTTTCTCATGTAGCAAAAATTCAGGTATAGGCAGTCCAAGGTTGGCACACATTCTCAAGGAAACCATCAGGTATATATATATGTCTTTTCCATCTCTCTTCTGCTGTTCTTACTGTTTAGCTTGTAACCTCATAGTCACAAGATGGCGGCTGCACCTCTAGGCATTGCCTTTTTTGCAGGCAAGATGGAATAGATTCAAAAGTCCCAAAGGCACAGTTCAGCCCAATCTATCATTTTAAAGCTTTCCTGGAATCTCAGTCAGTAACAGCGAATTGGTTAGAATGAGACATAGGGTTGCCATGGACCAATACTGGAAAATGATTAGGGAGAAAGAAATTCTGGATAGGGGTTGAGTCAGCCAGACACATCGTACCACACAGTTTGATTCTAATTAGATTTGAAAGGAATATTTCAGGTTGTTTGGCACCCCACACTGAGACCTGACAGATGAGAAAACCATGGGCCAGAAATGTCTGAGGTCCACAGCCAGGTAATGGTAGAACAGAGACTAGACTATCGCCATTCCTAAGTTGTTGAACATTCCATACATCTGCACATAGACTATTAGCAGGTGCTACTTTAGAAGCTATGAGGCATTTCCAAAGACAGCGGTTTAGAACATTGGAACTCTGTGTCAGCTTTCTCCCAAATAACTTTCCCCTTCCCTCCAAACCTTCAGAACAACAAATGGGAAAACAGACCTTACAGTCCTCCTCTGACTTAAAAGATGGCAAAATAAACTGTTAAAAATTTCCGTGGAACATGTCCTCCATAAGTTGTTCTCTCGCTCTGTGAAACTTGGGAGGTTGTTTTTTAAAAACCCTAAATGAAAATAATAAAAATCCAAAATTGTTCAAGTGCTTTTTCAATGATTGCTGTTTTCCATTAGCATATATTACTATTGATTATTTTTTCTAGGGAATTTTTAAAAATTATTGTTGCTGCCGAAACCAGTTTGGCTCAGTGGTAGAGCGTCAGTCTGCGGACTGAAAGGTCCCAGGTTCGATTCCGGTCAAGGACATGTACCTTGGCTGTGGGCATATCCCCGGTAGTGGGTGTGCAAGAGGCAGCTGGTTGAGCTCTCTATCTCTCTCCCTTCCTCTCTGTAAAATATCAATAAAAAATATATTTTTTAAAATTATTGTTGCTATTAAATGACCTTAATTCTCACCCTTGACCCCCCCATATCAAGTTTTGCTAAATGCATCCTACCTAAAGTATTATGATTCCACAATTTTTCTTTTTAAAATTTTTTAAATTAATTTCAGAGAGAAGAGGGAGAGAGATATAGAAACATCAATGATGAGAGAGAATCACTGATCGGCTGCCTCCTGCATACCCCCACCACCGCCACTGGGGAATGAGCCCCCAATATGTGTATTTGCCCTGAGGGGGAATCAAACCATGACCTCCTGGTTCATAGGTCAACACTCCCCACTGAATCACACTGGCCAGGCCCACAATTTTTTAGTTTCTCCAAACAACCAATAGCTTCCTAGCTATGATAGTCACATTTCAGAAACCCACGTGTATCTCCATTTCAACCAAATAATGTTCTCTGAGAGAGTGTTGATTATTACTTCTCCATACTTATGACTGGTATTATTATGAGTAAAGGCTGAATAAGTGGTAGCTATTGTTAAGTTTATTTTGATGCATGTTCAACAACAACATAATAGACACAAATCTTTGAAACAGTAAATCATTTTAAAACAGAAATAAATTGATTTTTATTATATTCAAGCACATTTGGGCCAGATTTCTGGGACTCAGAGTTTTTCATAACTATATCATTACCCTATTATAGATATGCTTAGCATACACGTATGTAAGCCACTCATCTATCTACTTTCAAGTGTAGTTCTTTTGTATCATTTTAAGGATTTATTCAGCAATAATCTTTCTACCACCAGAAACTATTAGGGAGAATAGTTTCTATGAAAATTCTACTTTATAAGCTATCATTTAAATAAAAGAGACTTAAACATGCAAATAAAGCAGCGTGTGAGTAAGAGGCAAGTGTTCTCCTATAGGAGACAAGTACAGTACACTTCTAGGACACCAGTCTCAGGTGATAGCCAAAGCAGGCATCCAAATGCAACTCTTACTCCAAGCCTCTCATAGAACAATTGAGACATTCTATCCAAGGCATAAAGATGCCTCCACTTCTGCTTTTAGAAGGGACTTGGGTTAAATAAAACACAATGGAAAACTGTACCCTAAGAACCTGGTTCTCATCCATTTCTTAAGACTTCCTGTGTTTTTGAAGTGGAAATTTGTAAAAACACAGTAAAGCTGTTCTGCAAATAAAATTTAGATGATGTTGAAAGTCATTGTAAACACACACACACACACACACACACACACACACACACACACACAACCTAGGAACCAAAGACATTTCTGTAACAAAAAATTCCCTAAGAGTCTTTTACCATGCCCTGAAACTGAGGTCATCTATTCATTTGAACTACTTCTGAATAAATGAATGTTTTATACATGATTGACTCAGTTAAAGAACAGAAGTTTTAATTTTTTGTTATAGAAAATTTCAAAAATAGGAAATATAATGAGCCTTGATGTACCCAACTCCCATATTCAGTTGTTATCAATATTTTTACACTTGTTATATATATATATATATATATATATATATATATATATATATATATAGAGAGAGAGAGAGAGAGAGAGAGAGAGAGAGAGACAAATGTTGTTGGCCAGAGTATATTAGATTAATCATGGCATTTCACTACTATATCGCTAATTGGCAGGGATTTTAAAAAATAATAATTATACCACAATTTTTATTAAAAATAAAACAATTGTGTTATATATACCTAAAATGACAATTTCTTAGTATCAGAAATATTCTATTTTGAATTAATAATGTAAAGAGAAATTGATGTTAAGAGGTTTTATACACTATTTAAACGGCTTATAAATAAGTCACTCCCATGAAAATGTATAACGGATTTATTTTTCCCCTGGAGAATCAAATACTTTTTAAAAATTACTTTGTTGTGTGTGTGTTTTTGTCCTAAATTTTTCTCAGCCTCTTTCCATAGGAGTCATCAACTTCTAGTTCCTATCATTTCACAATAGTAAATACCCATTGAAAAAGTTAATTTTAATTAACTAAACTAACACTGGGGAATCTCTGATGCATTCTTCCTGAATTCTTCTACAGTTGACTCAGAAGTAAGTACTGAAGGGTTATCATCCTGTCATTGCTTAAAACTAATATATTTATGAAATCTTTTTCATTAAAAGCCATTGATTATGCATGGCTGACTCAGATTAGGCTATTTCTCTATGAAAACCTCTCTTAGAATGAGTCATGTTCCATTTGTTGAGTGCCCGTCTATTTTTGGCTTTCTATTTAACTTCTATGAGAGGTTTTCTGATATTTTTCTTGTCTCCCTGTTCTTAACTTCTCTATCTCTGTGAATATATATTTTTTCCTTTTCTTCTTTTCCTTCATTTTCAGTTTTGTTTCTTCTCCAATATCTATCTCATTAAATTTATTGACCACAAGGCAATATTCTCTATTCCTAATTTTAAAAATAGATGACAGAAACATTTTGGCTTCTCTAAAGAAAGTGTTTTGATTTTTTTTCTCCTTCAAAGTAGTAACTCTTTTAGCATGTTTGTGTAGAATACATATTTAGCCATTCTAATAAATAATCTGTATATTGAATGCTGACTAAAGATGATTTCCAAAGGATTATAAGCAGTTTTGTAAGTAGGAATTTTATTCATAGACGCTAATAGGATAAAGGAAATTGTATGATGCTGTGATTTTTTAGAAAGTGTCATGCAGCTTAGAGAATTTCAAAATATCGCTTAGCAGATGACTGCAGACCCTCTTGTTCAGTGCTCAGTATTTTACTTAATAAATTTATAGTTGTTCCAATTTATTCTATCACCAAATACAGATGTTGTGGGCCTTGCGGATGTCTCCAATCTGAAAGGCATCTTAGAGAACTCTATAACCTGAAAGTCCTTCTTTTTTTTCTGGTTGGGAAACTGAGACCAGGAGAAGCTAATTGACTTCCAAGGGTTGCCTCAAAGCTAGAAACAAAGTTAGAAGCGGAACCTCAGTTTAATGACTATCAGTCCAGTGTTTTTCCTACAATATTGGAAAATAAGGAATGGGTATGTTACAATGTATGAGAAGACAATGCTCACTAACATTAGTATAGTATCCTGTGAACTTTTTTTCAGGATGCCTGATCTTTTCACACTCTTTGACCAAGCAAATCTGGAACACTAGGACACATAAATGGATATCTGGCTAGAGCAAGGGGTAGGATGGAAAAGGTTTCATCTGCTTTCATTAGCATTATGCCGGAGTGCAGCTAATGGTAACTTACTGAAGTCAGGATACCTTCTCAGGGGAATATTTCAAAGTAAGAAACTCCTCCCTAATGAAGCAAGAAAGATTGGAATAATTTCATAAAGCCACACTCAAGTTTGCAACTGAGAAAGGGAAAGGATGCCCACTTCATCCTTCCCCTTCAGTAACCCAATGCATTTGTTGACTTAATACACTTTGACATTTTGCTCTGTTTCATTAATAAGCTCCCAAAGAGCATGTCACCGGCTTTGATTATATGGTGAAATGGAAATGGGTACTCATTTTTGTTATGAATGAAGTGTCTTAATGATAATGGTGAGAAGGAGGTAATAACACATATGCCTAAAAACTAATTTAAGTGATTTGGTTTCAATGACTTTTCCTCTCCAAAACAGCTTTAGAAGCAATGTTTTGGTATTTCGTCTCCCAAATAGATGAGCTATATTTAAAGTCATTATTAGCTTTGAAATGAGCATTTTTCCATGTATTTTAAAAATGATTAGCTTTATTTATATTCATTTAAAATAGCTCTCTTTTACAACATACAATTTCATCGAAAAGATACGTAATCAACAACACATAGTTTTTCTTTTAGTAGATTGGAATTAGCACTGGTGCTGAAAAAAAATACAGTCCTTCATTCTGTGTTTCTAATGAGAAAAATAAATAAATAAATATCAGAAATGTCACTTTGGTGAGGTTATTAACAACCTCAAATTGGAGGGAGGCTCCTCTAAAGGGGAAAATGGATGATAAAACTCATCCACTTGAAATGGCTTCATAGTTTAAGCAAACAGCATGGCCAAAAAGTCCCACCCAGCAGGAAATGGTAAGAACAGCCTTAAAATATTCCAGAGAAATAGGTTGTTTCAATAAAAAAAAGAAAGGGGAAAAAGTCAGCCCATGGCATCAATTGAATTTTACTGAGTCTATTAAAAACTTGGACTGGAAAAACACAATACAAGGGAATCTAAAATCCTTTAACAACATTGAAAATCTAGCTCCTCACTCCCAAAATAATAGAGGTTAATGCATAAAAATAAGGTATGGATACTGGTCTTATGTTGTGATTCGGTTTTTTCCCCCCTCACATTAAGTTTTAAGTATAAAATTGAACAATGTCACAATGTAGCTAATTAATTTATTCCAATATTATTAAAATGCACTCACTGAGAACGCATATTTCCAGATCTCTGTACTTCATATCAAACTCATGCTGTTGAATTACTCAAATGATCTCTATAAAAATACCCCAATACCCTGAAAATTGTTCTTAACTTGTGGTAGCTTTTCCAGACTATATATATCAAATGACAACCAACTAAATATTAATAATTATAGGAGATGATATAATGAAAAGAAATGGGGACTTCAAAGTTAATTTAAATGTTTACATCCTAGTCAATGACTTTGAATGGATTATTTAACTTCTCTGAGCCTGTTTTTCTTATGCATAAATGGGAATGATGGTATTTACCTTGTTGGATCTCCTTTACCACTTAAGGAAGATTAAATCATAACTTAATGCATGGTAGATGCTCAATTAACGTTTATTTCTTCCATTTTAATGCCTGAATTAAACCCTGAGTATCTTAAAATGCAGGCCAGTTCTCTTTTCCTATAGACTACATAAATTGTTGGGTAATCTGGAAAGCCACACTGAGAAGATTGGGGAGTAAAGATTGTAAAAAAAACAAAAAAAAAATTTAAATGTTCACATGGACAGAATAATAAGATAATAAGCAAATCTGGGTGGGGAGGGGAGCTTTTCTACCTTCTGCACGGAGGACATTATATTGTTAACTCTATTCTGGATACTTAGGAGAAATTGAGCTGAATATTTAAGTACTCCCTGAAGTCAATGCACGATTTAGAAAATTATGTATATTAGAATTCTATGCTGCAACACGATACATTAAGTCCCAATGAAGCTGTGGTTTCTAATTCAGACTGTATTAAGTTTCTCTGCTTAAATTTTATTACAGCGTAGATCATCAATATCAAGTGAATCAAGCCAACTATAAGAGCATCACTAATAAGAGGAAAACATTTTACTGTATCAAGAAACCACTCTGAAATTTTATACAAAATATACCACTTATTTCACAGGTATTTGCTGGAAAATTGTTGATGTCACGTTTTACATTAATTTTTTTCTTTTTTTTTTCTTTTCTTTTTCTTTTTACCAAATGCTTTGTAGTCATACTTATTTCCCATCTCTAGAGACTTTTGACAATGGATCAAATCAAACCACCAACTTGGAGAAACGATTCTGCTGCAGTATTACACCACACGCACAATTGAAAATTTAGGATCACTTGATCTACGGTGTCCTGTAGTGCCCCTTCTACTGTCAAAACAGCCAAGCTATAGTTTTGAACCTTTTTTTCAAACGTTCTGTCTCCCTTGAATTGAAAACTCTATTGTCTCCCAAACCCCCTTCCCTTCGCCCACACAGCCAGGAAGAGTCAGCACTCTCTACACCTTCTACTCCTTCCAGGCCATTTATTGTTCCACTGCCGCTAAGCTGCTTTCCTTGTTAGAACTGAATGCAGTCCTCCCTCTTCTGGTCATAGGCTCTGCATTTCCTTGTCACATCCATGCTTGATGTGTTTTATAACAATATCCCAACCATGCTCAGTCTTCTTCACCTCCCACTACACACATTTGCAAAAGACTGGCATCTATTAAACCATGGCCCAATTTTTAAATTTGCAATGATAAATAGGACTATCGTGCGTGGAAAACACAATGACTCAGGTTGAAAATGAGTTTGTTTTATCCCTGTAGACCAATTTATGAGGAAGCCGCAGTAGAATCAGAAAGCTGCTTGGCGAACCTGGAAGCAGAGAATATAAAGTTCGTTAGATGATATTCTTAGTTAATGTTATACCCTGATTGCCTGATGCCTTTCCTCATTAAAGACCGTGTTTCTAAACACACTAAAAATTTGACCAGTTCATAGGAGACAATGTGTTGTCTCCATACTGGAGGCATACACAAAAATAGTACTTTTTGCCTTCCTCTAAATAGGCCCCATGTCGACTTGAAAACATGGGATATATTCTTTAGCTACAGACTCTTTTCTTTACTTAACACAACATAACTGATAAGACTTAGGCATTCTTGCTTATAGTCACTTTGATAAATATTGGGTATTCTTCTATCACCTTAACCATCCATTGATGGTTATGCCATATACTTTTTCCAAAATTCTTCATGAAGGAGTATTTAAACAGCTCTTGTCCCCTACCTCATGCTCTCTTCACATATTTCTAGCCCAGGTGTCATTGTGACAACCAAGTGTACAAAAGTATTACATGACTGCTCCTTGTCTCCACTGCAATTTCTTGTCTTCTGCATTAGGGAATTTTTGCTGTGTTGCCTGTGGGAACCTACTCAACTGAATTGTGACTTTCATAAAAACCTGTAAGTATGAGGGAATTAACAAAACAAGGGATAAGAATCAGTAAAGAAATACTCCCCTCTCTCATCCTTTGAACAGACAAAGTCTGAGGTGTGGTCCTCCTAACTCCTTAGACTGTTCCCTTATGATAAAAACACATCAGTTGATTTGCCCTATTTTTTTAAAAGAATGCATTTTTTTTCTTAATTGAAAAATGTAGAACTTCGGGATATTTTAATTATGCCCATTTTTACATTGGCAAGCAGAAAAGTAATCGTGACTTTCAGAAGTATTTTATCAGCTCCCAAATCAATGTGCATACTTTTCAGAATATTTAAACCCAAGAAAATATTTGGACAATTTTAAAAAATAAACAGCTTAAGAAAAGTTTTAATGAGGAAAAATAAATAAACCAAATGTTAAATAGTCTGCATAATTCTCTTCTGTTCAATGTTGTAGCATGAAAAAAAAAAGTTAAAAAACTGGAGATTTGCCCTTAGAAGTTAAATATTTTTCTCTCTTTAACTGAGGGAAACATGCTATGGAAACTAGTCACAAAATTGCTGCATTGTAAGTATCTAAAAGAATTTAAAGCTCTAGTACATGACATGGTCTTTGAATTTGCCTTAAGAAGATATCCCATCTAATGCTTTCCCTTTAATATCGATACAACATCAGAAGTCAGCCAAACATCTTGGCAATCCTAAGAAATTATACTTTAAATGAAGTATGCTAACTCTCATTTTTGTTTTCCAATCTTAGTTCAGAGAAGAGGGAAAGCGCAAATTATTCAGTCCCCAAAGAAATATCAACTCCTCACACTGGGCTGCTTTGGAATAAAAAGTCCTACATGTGTGCCCTGTGAACTTAGTTAATATAACTATGAGTCCTGCAATTTCTGCATTTCCTGATTTGTACTCAAATTGCAAGTATATTAGTTTAATATTTTATAGGGGTTTTGGAAGACTGCTCTTGAAATTTTCAAGGTCTATATAGGGTTGTTATTTCTCTGGAAGGAAAAATCCAGCATCTGACAATAATTCTCTATAATATTTTACTTGGACAAAGGCTTTGAATGATTATAGTTATGGCTTTTCCTCACACACAAATTGAACAATTTCACAAGTAAAAAGGTTCACTTTTTTTTCTCTTTTGTTCAAAATAACAAAAATTATGCACCATACCCTCTTTGTCTCTGTGCTAAATTCGCCAAAGTATTAGGTCTAATCCCAGCATCCTGATTAATTACCCAGGCAGCATAGATACTTTTAAAAAGGAGAGTTTGTATCTGAACACTAAAATTGCGCTTAATGTTTTGCAAGAGTTTCATTGACTTAATTCTTTATTCTTCATTCTGTGTTGCTTTCTTTATTTCTTTGTTTTTGTTGCCCTTCACAACCACAGAGCACTCTTTTATTGACTACTGACCAAAGCCTATTCAAATAATAAAACTTATCATAATTCTACATTATTTTGTAGAAATAATACGTTTATATTCAGCAGCATAAATTATCCTACATAAACCCTTCTCTCCAAAATAATTATGTAATTTTGTTTTCACATGGTTATAAGAAACAGTAAGCTTTTTGTTAATTTTTTTATAGCAGCATTCATAGATTTTAAAATTTGGGTATGTTGTTGACATTACCTGGAAACTTGCTAGAAATCAAGAATTCCAAAATTCAAGAGAGTTGGCAAATGATTTTTAAATTATTAAGTTTGATTTCAAAAGTAGTATAAAATAATCAGAGCAGTTAGCATTTACTGAGTACTTTTTGTTAAACATCTGTTGAAAAGAATAGTTTGGCCTCCTCAGCCATCCCCTCTGTTGGGTCATTTCTATTAGCATGCTATATAATGGCTGCCTCCTTTAAAAAATTCTTTGGGCCTTTTCCCTCAAGCTATCTTGTTTTTCTCTTCTTCCCTTTTATAGAAAAACATCTTACAAGCATCTGTACTTTCTTTCCTCCTATTTCTATTTTTAACCCCCTCTAAATAGGCTTTTGTTTCTTGACTCTTCAAGGTCACTAATTCTTGCCAAATCCAGTGATCTACTCTTACTGTTTATTGTATTGTACCTTTCTCAGAGCAGCATTTAACAATAATTGATCAGAACTACTTCTTGACAAACCTTCCTTTGGCTTCACACTTGTTTTCCTATCTTTTCTTACTCTTCCTTGCCTCTAACTTTTTAAGTGCCCTACAAACTGATCTTCCCTGAAATTTTCATGTTTCTTTGTTACCGTTTGCATAGAACTCTGAGCTCTGTGTGTGTAAACATCCAACGGGAGACCATTTCTGCTGGGGGACATGGTAAGAGTCCAACTGAACTGCAAAGTATAGCTGCTGCCCAGACATTTCTAACTTCTTGTGTCCAGGGAAAAGTGAGCAAGATAAGAGGTCACCATTTTTGCAGGGAAAGTTGACCCTGTTTCATCAGGATGAGGTCGGGCTGGTTGGAATATGTGTGGAGCTCAAGTGATCCACTTGGATGATCCTCAGTACACCCTCGTCCAATTCTGACAAAATATTGATAAGTGTAGCCAGAGAAGGTCATGGTGAGCAGTGATCACACACCACAGAGAAAAGAGTCTGGGTCATGCCAGCAGGTGAGCCATTAAGACCAGCAGAGATGACGCGTGAGGGTGAGGAGAATCTAGAAAACATAGTAGAGGGTAGAGACAGAAGGTGCTAGTGGTGATCCTATGACCAACGGCAGCAGTGAGAACTCTGGTTTGTCCCACGAACCTTTCTTTTCCAAATTTCCCCCAGGAAGAAAGGCTCATGGAGAGCTGCTTGTGGAAACTAAGCAAAGACTGAAGGGCACAAAGGGTGAGTTCTAGTAGATGCTTTGACTTTTCCCCCCAGCTTCTGGTGATGCTACTGGAAGATGGTTCTCATCTGGTAGCCTTCTACTGGGACTTCCTCAGCTAAAGAAAACTGCCTTGCCAGGATAACTGGAATCCAGTGACCCATCAACATGGGAATAAGAAGGTCCAATCCCAGTGCCACCACTCGAGACAGCTCAGAAGGGCTGTCCTGGCTGCACAGCTACACATAGGGTCACACCCACTAATGGTGCAAAACAATTGGGGCCAGTGCCAGCATGGGTGCAAGAGGCGGCTTCTGGTCCCAATTGCACTCAGGAGCAGGGTGAAGTGGAGAAACCCTAAGGAGCGATTGGGGCTGGCAGCTGTTGTGGCACTGACATCAGGTGCCACCAGGGCCAGCGCTGGCAGCAGGTGTGAGTACCAGGCAGGACTATGGCATGCAGGAGAAAAGAATTTTTAGTAACCACCAGATACTCACCCCAATGACAGAGACCAACATCCCACCTTGGTCTGGTGCCCCCCGCTCACCTCCTTCACCATACCACCGTGAGCGACACCTGCCATGTTTCTCACATACCTGCTGGTGGGCAGTGCACGTCATAGTGACTGGTCATTTGGTTATTCGGTTATCTGGTGGTTCTGCCATCTAGTCTAATTGCATATTAGGGTTTTATATATATAGATGTTATAATGTAGATGAACCCTGCTTTATGAGTATTAGCTCATCTAATGCAAAGAAAATTCTATTATAAATTCCATTTTACAGAAAAAAAAGCTGAGGAACAGAGTTATTAAATGACTTGCCTAAGATCATAGCACCGGTAGGAGGCAGAGCTGGGATTTGAGGCTAGGCATCCTGACTTTGGAGTTCATATTCTTTTAGTCACTTGCTAAAATTATACTTTCCCATATATTTTATAAAATATATTTTTATTGATTTGCGAGAGGATGGGAGAGTGATAAAAAAAAACAGATAGATAAAAACAATAAAACATTTTATGAATAAAAATTAAGTCAGATGATCCATCTAGTTAAGAAGTTTGTCTCTTTTGGTAATACCGAGCAAACATGTTTTTTTTTCTAATTATATTTTATTTATTTATTTTTAAATATTTTTATTGATTTTTCACAGAGAGGAAGGGAGAGGGATAGAGAGCTAGAAACATCGATGAGAGAGATACATTGACCAGCTGCCTCCTGCACACCCCGCATCGGGGATGTGCCCACAACCAATGTGCATGCCCTTGACCGGAATCGAACCCAGGACCTTTCAGTCCGCAGACCAGACCGACGCTTTACCACTGAGCCAAACCGGTTTCGGCTTTTCTAATTATATTTTAGAAATCCTTCTAATATTTTAGCACTGTTATTGAAAAAAGATACTGTTATATATGCGTGAGAAAAATAGTTTACAATAACAATAGTTTACAACGTAATAGCAACTGTTATGAAAATTAAAGTTTATAATCCTCCAAATTTTTATAGTCATTGCATCAATTATAGAGAGTAATTTTCTTATTGTATGTAGGCTGGGTGACAACAGCTCCAATTAATGCGAGGCTGCAGAAGTTTTTCATATGGATGCCTTGTTGACCTACTATTTTTGCAACACTGAGAAAAGCCATGGTAGGTTTGATGTTGATTCCGCTTTTTCCCCTGGACGGAGTCAGTTCTGGCCTGCTCTGTCTCTCATTACTGTGATGACAGACGGGCTCTATCCAGATGCTAAATACCCAGGAGACACTCCAATGCAGTGTCAAAGACTGAACACTTCCCCCAAAGAATGTGCATTCCAAGAGAAAACAGGCCTCCGTCTGATACTAGTAAAATTGTGAAGGTGTGTCATAAATTAGGCATTAAAATGAGAGGCCACAAATTCCTAAAGGTGCTCTGCCCCTCAGAGTGAGTCCCTCCTTCTCTCTTTCCAACACAGAAACAGTTATATATTTTAAATAATGATAATAATAATAATTAAGCCCAGCCGAAACCGGTTTGGCTCAGTGGTAGAACGTCGGTCTGCAGACTGAAAGGTCCCGGGTTCGATTCCGGTCAAGGGCATGTACATTGGTTGCAGGCACATCTCCGGTAGGGGGTGTGCAAGAGGCGGCTGGTCGATGTTTCTTTCTCATCGACGTTTCTGGCTCTCTATCTCTCTCCCTTCCTCTCTGTAAAATATCAATAAAATATATATATATATTTAAAAAAAATAATTAAGCCCATAAATACACACTAGTAGAAACAACAAAATATTTTCAAATATAAAGTGTTATAATAAGCTATTATGTAATTAAGAAGGCTGTTCTACATGAAAATTGGAGAATAAATAGGTAGAGATATAACTGACAATCAAAACGTGAAATATCTTAAACTACTTGAGGGGATTTGTTTTGAGGAGGTAAGCAAGAATATTTTGTCCTTAGAGCATTGCTTTCTTCCATTGTCTTTCTTCCCTCCCTCCCACCTCTCTCCCTCCCTCTTTCTACCATCTCTCCCTTCTTCCCTTCCTCCCTTCATTCCTTCCTTTGTACAGAAATTTTTATTTCTTTACATTCACAAAACAATAGATGTTAAAAGTACCATTTACTTGAAACATCAATTTCCTAAAGAAATACAAAAATTTTAAAATCTAAAATAATGATATTTATTTATACATTAAAAAATGGTGTGGCTTGTTTTTCAAATATGTTTGACTATAAACTAGAGTAATTGTATTTCAAATCAAAAGTATGTAAAATATTGTTCTAAAATGATGAGTGCCTAAATTTGCTTTAAAAATGCAAAATAATTTGCTTAAAAAACAGCAACAAATTATGATGTATTAAGATTTACTAAATAACAGATTTATTTATTTTGCTAAAGCAATGTATAATTCCAAGCATTTTTTTCTCCTTACTTTTACTGTGGTGTAACTTAAAGTATACAACCTAAGTATATATCTTGATATATTTTTAAGTTATAGCCATGATCCACCAACCAGATCAAGATAGAGAACCCTTGCCGAAACCGGTTTGGCTCAGTGGTAGAGCGTCGGTCTGAGGACTGAAAGGTCCCAGGTTCGATTCCGATCAGGGCATGTACACTGGTTGCGGGCACATCCCCAGTAGGGGGTGTGCAAGAGGCAGCTGGTCGATGTTTCTCTCTCATTGACGTTTCTAGCTCTCTATCTCTCTCCCTTCCTCTCTGTAATATATCAATAAAATATATATTTTAAAAAAAAAGATAGAGAACCCTTAAAAGACAATGTTTCCTCCAATTTTAGGTATAGAAGTCCTTGATAAGGATAATGTTTAAAGTGCACACTCCTAGGCCACACGCCAGAGAATCAGTATCGAAATGTCTAGATGGGCCCCTGAGCCTGAGTATTAAACAAGCGCTGCCATCTGGACAAACTCACCCCATAAAGGGAGCCTAACTTGACTCATAACTCTGGATGTTCCATTACTCTCAAGATAATTGTATTGGAAAATCTAGGTGGTTTTCTTACTGTGGATGAATGTCTATGACATTTACTGTCCCTGAGTAATTTTAAATTGTAGTGTTATTTTCTCCGTCCTAGAACCGGAGTTGCCTAAATGAAGTTTCCATCAGTTCATGGCAAAATGAAAATTAAGTGCCTAGTGAGTTTTTAATAGAAGTTAAATGTATTTAAGGATTGCTGTTTATTGAGATTACAAGAGGCCAGGTGCATGAAATTCGTGCATGGGGGGGGGGGGGTTGTCCCTCAGCCTGGCCTGAACCCTCTCCAATCTGGGACCCCTTGAGGGCAGTCAGACATCCTCCTCACAATCTGGGACTGCTGGCTCCTAACTGCTCACCTGCCTGCCTGCCTGCCTGATTGCCCCTAACTGCTTCTGCCTGCCAGCCTGATCACCCCCAAATGCCCTCCCCTACTAACCCAATTGCCCCCAACTGCCCTCTTCTGCTGGCCCTATTGCTGCCAACTGCCCTCCCCTGCAGGCCTGGTCCCCCCCCCCAACTGCCCTCCTTTGCAGGCATGGGTCCCCCTCCCCAACTTCCCTCCCCTGCCAGCCATCTTGTGATGACATCACACAAGAGTGTCACACCACCTAGGCTTTTATTATATAGGATACTTTCAGAATTTTGATGTGCCCTTTATGTTATGAAATCACTCCATAGTAAAAATAATTGGTGTTTTTAATTTAGAAAAATAAGGCTTAGTAGAAAGTCTCTGTTGTTCTCCTCATTTCAAAAATCTGGAATTTTTAAGTTAGGGCCATGATCCACCAACCAGATCAAGACAAGAACCTCAAAAGACAATGTTTCCTTCAATTTTAGGTAAAGAAATCTTCACTGAAAATACTATTTAAAATGTAGATTCAGGTCTGTTCCTGGAATTTGATTGCCAGATGAAGCAGAGTGCTTCAGTGTGTACAGCTTAACGGTGGGGGGATTTTTGCTGCCAGAGCATGTCTAATTTGACTGAAAATTTTCTGCTGCTCCAGAAAATGACATTAGCATCTTTTCTCTCCTTACGTAAGTACCACATCCTTTCTGTAGAAAACTTTCAAAGAACGGGGAGACATGAAACCACCAAACCATTGCTAATATGCTGATTTATTTTTCCAATGTTTTAGTGCACAATTTTTTTTAACAAGTCAACTATATATATATATATATATATATATATATATATATATATATATGACCATCTGATGTTTGGGGAATTTAGTGAACAGAATGAGTTGGCATGACTTCTACTTTCTGGCAAAATCAACAAGGTGCCATTGATCAAGAAGGGAACAGGAGAGGATAGCAGGATCTTGATTTTGGATTCCTTGGAACATGCAAGTGTAGATGTTACCGAAGCAGCTGAATGATCAGAAGCTCAGAAGTGTCTGAGTCAGAGAGAGAAATTTGGTATTTTTCCTTCTAACGGACCATGGTAGTAAATAAAATAGGGCATTAAAAAAATAAACAAAATAAAAAATAAAATAAAATAGGGCATAACTAAGGTACCAAGAGCAGGTAAAATGATTCAAACACACACACACACACACACACACACACACGCACACGCACACGCACACACACACACACACACGTGGAAGCAAGAAGCAGTGAAAATGTTAATATTATCTATAGGTACATCACTGCCAGAGGAAGGCAGTTAAGTCTGGAAAGTTGAATAAGAATTAGAAGAAGAAAGGCATTTGAGGCAGAAGCAATAAGATGCACAAAAGCACTGGGTCTTGAAACAGTATCACATATATATATATGGGATCACAAGCAATCCAGTAATATTAATACACAGGGTTTGAAGGTTAACCCTCAGGAGATCAGACAAGAGAGAGAGAAAGACCCCAATTATAGGGTCTTGCATGACCTGTCAGAGAAGGAGTTCAGGATTTATACCCTAGGAATAGAGGAGGGACATGGTCATACTTGCAGACTAGGGAAATGACTTAAACCATTCATGGAGAACCCGGGCAAAGCTGACCAGAGCAGAACTGGTTAGGAAAGAAATAAGTTGCTACGTGTATAGGGAGTGTTGACAGGGATAAAAAAGGGGCAATACATTTAATAACTATTTAGGTCCACTCCTTCGTTCAAAATGCCTGTGTGGAAGATCCCATTTTCTTAGTGCAAGCCTATTCCCAGCATTAAAGGCAGTTGGCAACGAGTCAGGAGAGATGGAGGAAGCCCAGGTTTAAATCTCTGAATTCCTACAAAACAAAAAGCAAAAATAAGCAAATAACAACCACAAAAACACAGCAACGATATGGCGAAGCTAAAACGCCTGGGCAACATTTACAGCAAAGCTAGGGGCCCCCAAAATTCAAGTGGATAGAGCCAAACCCCCAAGGGTCCGTGCAGGAAGGGCAGGTAGGGACAGGCGATCACCGGCTCAGGTGTGGCAGGTGCGCTTGGCCCCCAAGACCACGGGGGTGCTCCAGGCTCAGCAGTGGGCAGCGCTCAGCCTGCATGGGAGCGAGCGCCGTGTTCGCTCCCACCTGGTGCTGCAGCCCCAGTGACTGCAGAGACCGTAACTCCGAAACTGTGGCTTGCTGGGGCTCCGAAATGGGATAGGACCCCCATACTGAGGAGGAGAAGCTGCGCGGGCAGTAGATCTGCACAACTGGGACAAAGTGAAGAAAAGGTTCAGGGGGTTGGGAACAGGACCAGTAACCCCAGAGCACAAGCCACCAAGGTTTTGACTGCTAAACATAAACAGAAGGAAAGCCTTTCTCCACCCACCTCCCTGTAAACGGTTAGAAGAAAAACTCATTTGCATAGAAATGAGCACAAGGAGAATGTCCAGGGAAAAGCCCACACAAAATTATATATATATATATATATATATATATATATATATATATATATATATATATATATACATTTTTTTTTTAAAGGAGCAAACTAACATCCCTACAGACAAGGAAAGAAGGCCAATAAGATGTGCCCACAACACGGCCCCAAACTGCAATCTACCATTTCAAAACAAGCCTAAAAGACATGAAGAAAATGAAGCAAGACATGAAAGGACGTCATCAATCAGAGCTGGAAAAGCTGGGCATTGATGTGACAGAACTCAGAAGAGAATTAGAAATACAGTAAAGGGGAAAAAAAGTCAGTTCTGAAACAAAGACGAAACCAAAGGAATATAAGGGCAAATAAACACAACAACGTCTTAAAAGACACAGCAAGGGGAAAAGATGGGTTTTTTTTTTTCATTTATAAAAGAAATTATTTTAAACTTAACACAGAAAAGAATGAGAAAGAGCAGCAAGTACACAGATCTCTGCCGGCTGCTACAGAAAGAGCCTCCGCGTTTTACCTGTGGCTGCTTTACAGCCTTTCTTTTGGGCATCGCTGTATCTTGTGGCCCTACTCAGTTTTTGTCACATGATAGGTACAGAATACTTTAGTTCAAGCATGTCAAGCTCAAAGGCTCACATCAGCCAAATAAACAAGGTTTAAGTCTATGTGAGCTGCAAAAAGCAAAAACTTCAATTTTCACAGAAACGTGGGTTTATTTCGATAGAGACATGCTGAATAGGAAGGGCTGAAATAAATGAGTAACCATTAACATAAAATCTTAGAACATTTTAATAAAAATTAATATTTTTTCTTGAATATTAACTTACCAGATACTGAATACCTGAACAAATTAATAAGTGTAACACAAATAAGTCCATTTTTCTTGTTTTCCGAAAGTGAAACATTTCCTGTTGTGTGCACCAAACAAGTCAGTCCAAGACTAAGTCGTAGCAATCAGCTGGTAAAATGTTTGCTGCTAGTGAAAAGAAATGTTGCACATACATGTAAGGCACATAAGGGAAATGAATGCAACATGATTATAGTGATCAGTCATTAGCAAACGTTGTAGTTCTGTTATTAATAATTATGTATAACAGCCAAAACCAGTTTGGCTCAGTGGTAGAGCGTCGGTCTGCGGACTGAAAGGTCCTGGGTTCGATTCCGGTCAAGGGCATGTACATTGGTTGCAGGCACATCCCCGGTAGGGGGTGTACAAGAGGCAGCTGGTCAATGTTTCTCTCTCATTGACATTTCTAGCTCTCTATCTCTCTCCCTTCCTCTCTGTAAAATATCAATAAAAATATATATTTAAAAAAATAATTATGTATAACAGGATATTGTAAAAACTAAATTATGACATTTTTATTAAACATTTCTTACATACCATTATATTGGCTGGGCCACAAAGATATTCGTTGTGGGCTGCGAGTTTGACATGCTTGCTTTAGTTAAATAAACGGTGTTTGGCTCCCTCATTTCCTACCTTCAGGACTCAGAGAAGCCTTCACAGATAAGAATGCCACACAATAAAAGATAAGAATACCACTAAGCCAGTTCCTTTCCATCCCTGGCATTGAGCTAATTTTCCATTGCCACTTAGGAGGATAAAAAGTGGAGAGCGCCTTTTCAGAGATCAAATACCAGGAGTCACGTTCTTTCCTTTTTCAATTGTTCTACTTCCCCCTGTGTCCACTGTCTCCTGGTATGTGAGTGGTTTTTTTTTCTATCGTGTAGAAATTCTCAGGACATAAACATATTATTCCCCCTAAATCGTCTATTTTGCTCATTCAAAGCAAAGAGTTATTATGCAACAAATAGTTATTGGGGAGTAATGAACAAGACCACGGATTAGGTTCCTGCCTTCACAGAATTATCTTAAGGAGAGAAGATTGTAAACCAGCAAACATGTAAATAAGATCCTTGTAGACTGTGATAAGCACTGGGAGGGAAATAAACAAGGTAATGAACTGAGTGAAGCTATTCTCCATAGCAACATCAGGGAAGACTTCTCTAACCTTACCCCATAGTTTTGGTTCATCTGGTCAGTGTGATAATGTGAAAATTCTCATGTGCCTTTCCATGAATCCCAGTTGTTTTCTTCTTTGGGGATACCTACAGGCCTTTTTTCAATTTTCTTTATTTCCTCCAAAAGGTAGGGTACATGGGTATAGAAATAAATACACCCTGTTCCTGACTTTGTAGAAGTCATAGTTTAGTGGAAGACACAGACATGTAAACAGATAAGTAAGTATAATAGGACAAAGGTCATGCCATAGGATGGTCACTCTTACTCTTTTTCCTAGTTAACACTTCTGCCTTAGGCCTCAGGAGTCCCTGGAAAACCCTGTTTGCCTATTGAAATTCTGCCTGGCCCCCTACATCATCTCAATATTTACTTTTTCTCTGTTGACTAGGTCAAAAGAAACTTGATTTGCATACAATACTAGCTTCATTCCCTCATATCCAGTAGATCCTAGCATTGGCTGGAAGTACGTAATTTATAGTAACACGAAGAATTTACTTTAAATGCCTTTAATGAAAGAGCCCACACGTTTTACATCAACATTTTCAAATGAGTGCTAAATAAGGGTTTTTAGCCAGATAATTGAAGCTGGTTGCTATGACACAAGAGATTGTGTTCAAATGATAACTGTCATGGTTAGAAGTCTGTAGTGCATTTCAGCATCACTGCATTGCTATCAGTGTGTTAACTAACCACATTGGCCTGGTAATCAGGCAGTGTTTACTTGGACTGCAAGAATTTTTAAAGACAGATAACACAGACACAGAATATTACATAAAAGACACAGAATTAGAAGTATTTGAACAGCTATGGAGATATTTTATGTTCTGGGGTGGCAAGTTGTTTATAGGAGTGTGTCACCTCTTAGATTCATCACAATTCTTTCATATTCTCCTCAGATACTCCCAACTACTGGGAACTGCTATTTTCTCCCCCTACAAATGGGATTCCCACATTCCAGGTCCTGACGTTGGGGACTGGTGAGAAAGAGCAGTGATGAATCCCTCTGTCCAGCACCCTTCACTTCGCATACTACAAGGTCTCCGAATAGAGTAGAATCAGCTGTCAATCCCAGCTTTATACGAGGTGATAAGTGAAGAAAGAAGGGGATTTAAGTCTTCTGAAGGCGCCTTCTCTCTGTGATTCTTTCATGAGATGACAGCATGACTGAGGCTTCTGGAAGTTCTCACACAGGCACGAGGTGGTGTTCCAATAAGATCCCTCCAAGAGCGAGACCACAGGGTCAGGAAAAAGTCACCTACTCTCCAAGAAGCAATCATTATTTTTTAGGGGGAAAGTTAGCAAACACCCAGATGTAAGAAGTGCCTGTGTTTTCCACGTAACTAAAGCATTCCACTAATGCCTCCTGCACATCGTGGCACTTACTCCACTGCACTAAGGTTGGTGTATGGATCTGTCCCTTTTGCCTAACTGTGAGTTCTTTCATGTACAAAAAGTATTTTAGTTGTTTTCTTAACCTCAGAATCTAGCAGTGTGTCTGGCACAGAATAGGGATCGAATAAATGTGTGTTGAATAAACCAACTGGAACTATAACTGAAGAAGGCAGACATTTAAATGCAATAGGCATCTTCATGCAATATATAAACAGAATGACTGGATTAATAATAATGTTATTTAGAAATATTTAGGAGAACTAATCAGACATGAGCATCTAAAAATGTATCCACTATAGCCTGGCTAGTGTGGCTCAGCGGTTGAGTGTTGACCCAGGAACCAAGAGGTCTCCAATTTGATGCCAGGTCAGGGTGCATGCCTGGGTTGTGGCTTGATCCCCAGTAGAAGGAATGCAGGAGGCAGCCTATTGATGATTTTCCTGTCTGATGTTTCTATCTCTCTATCCCTCTCCCATTCTCTTTTCTCTCTTCTCTTCTCTTCCCTTCTCTTCTCTTCTCTTCTCTTCTCTTCTCTTCTCTTCTCTTCTCTTTTCTCTCTTCTCTTCTCTTCTCTTCTCTTCTCTTCTCTCTCTCTCTCTCCATCTATTAAAAATTATTTTTAAAAATTAAAATATATCCACTATAATAGACTATTGCAAAATATGGATGAATTTCTCTCGAGGATGTGTAGGTCTGGACACACATGTTCTATGCATGTTTATTCATTTCTACAGCATTTCTTGAGTGCTTTTATGTGCTAGGAATTAAGATAGGAATTGGATCTATGACAGATATTTATAGTCATTCTACTCAATATGTTTAGTCTAGTAGGAGGAAACATGTTTTTAAAAATGGGCTCAAACATGAAGGCCCTGAGATAAGTTTGTTGCCAGCAGAGTGGAGCAGGAGGGAGTGATTACTTCAGATATGCTCTGCTAATGGGAAACACAGAATAGGGAAGATGATGCTTGGTCTGGGTCTTAAGAAGTGAAGAGATGGTCAACAGGATGGGAGGGGCAGAAGGACATTTTAGACTGAAGGAGCTGCTAGAAAACAAGGCAAGAAACCATGAGCTTGGTGACCTGTGTAAGCAGAGCTCAGTGTGGAAGGAGTGTAAGATTCTGGATAGATAAATCCCTAAAGAACTGTATAGAGCAGCCGTGGGCAAACTATGGCCCGCAGGCCGGATCCGGCCCATTTGGCTGTTCTATCCGGCCTGCGAAGGCGAAAGAGCGGAGGGTTCTCTTGCTCTCCCCTCCACTCCTTCACCAGCAGACCAAGATGAGAGTGCCAGCATGGTGAGGTTGCTTTTGTTCCAGCCCTCCAGTCCAGTTTAAGAACCCATTGTGGCCCTCAAGTCAAAAAGTTTGCCCACCCCTGGTATAGAGTATGCTAAGAAGTTTTTGCTTTATACCACATGAAATAGGAAGTGCAAAGTACATTAGTTTGCTAGGGCTGCCATAACAAAGTATAGCAGATCTGGTGGATTAAACAACAGAATTTAATTTTTCACAATTCTGGAGGTTAGAAGTCCAAGATCAAGGTATTTACAGGGTTGTTTCTCCCAAAGCCTCTCCTTGGCTTATCCATGACCATCTTCTCCTTGTGTCTCTATATGGTCTTTCTTCTGTATATGTTTATGCCCTAATGTCTTCTTATTATTGGGACACCAGTCATATTGGACAAAAGCACACTTAATGACCTCACTTTAACTTAATTACCTCTTAAAAGACCCTACCTCCAAATACAGTTACATTCTAAGGTTCTGGGGGGCAGGGACTTCAATATCTAAATTCTGGGAATTGGGCATAATTCAACTCATAACAGTGTTAGATGTGCACTCAGGTCTCCCAGGCAGCAGGGTAGAGGACAGGTAAGACAGGTGCTGACCTCGGGATAGGGAGGTCCTTTGGAAGACTACCACAGTTGTCCATGTGACAAATGATCAGAGCCTGAACTAGAAAAACAGAGCAGTAGATCAAAAGGAGATGTTAAGAGAATCACCATAAAAACTGGCCTGCAGTGTAGAATTCAAACTTCTCAGCAGAGTCCACAGCATCCTTAACTATAGGCCGTATGTGCAGACTCGTGTCTTGCCATTTGACCTCGCACTCTCTATCTTCCAGGCACAAAGGCCTTCTCTGAGCCTCCAATGACTGTGCCTCTTCTCAGGGCTAAGCCTGAGTACCTGCTCTTCTCTCCGCTTGAAACATTCTTTGCCCTTTTCTTTTTTTAATATTTTAAAAATATAATTTATTGATTTTTTACAGAGAGGAAAAGAGAGGGACAGAGATCTAGAAACATTGATGAGAGAGAAACACCAACCAGCTGCCTCCTGCACACTCCCCACCGGGGATGTGCCTGCAACCAATGTACATGCCCTTGACCAGAATCGAACGTGGGCCCCCCTCAGTCCGCAGGCCTACGCTCTATCCACTGAGCCAAACTGGTGTCGGCTTCTTTGCCCTTTTCTTAGGCAACTGGACATCTATTCAGCTCCAGCTTTCTCTGGTAGCAAGTCACTTCCTTCCCTAGACCCCAGGAGCACTCCTATGCATAGACTCTCTCGCATTGGGCTATAAGTTAGTTTACATTTTACATGCTTGCTACCCCCCACTAAACTGTAATCTCCTCGTGGGCTGGGATTTACTTCCTTTATTTATTTGTTTCCCCAGAGCCTGAGATGGTGATCAGCAAATGGAAAACATTCCATCATACTTGAGGAATACGAGTATAGGAGAACCAAAGTCTTTGCTTTGCTCCTACCTAGACTACCAGGTGAGCCCTCGCCTGTCTTTCCAACGTAATCTCTCTTTTAAATTAAAACATTAGGAAGAGACTAAAGCAAAAAGTCAGATTTTCCACATTTGGGGCTAAATTCTCTTGTAAAAAGAAACAAGATATTTTCACAAACCAGCAAGGAAAATTCCGGACGAAAAGCCAGGCACATCAGCAGAGTTTCCAATCTGTCACCACTGTAAACCATCTTGTAAATCACTTCCAGTTTAATTTTAAAGGACAAAACTCCACTGTCCTCATGTCTTTTTCTTTTTTAAGAACTAAATCTGAGGCTCCGTTGCTTATCTGATCAAATCCAAGTGTTCCAGTCTTTCGCAGCCTGGCTGCATTTCATCCAAAGAATCCACTATCAATGCAACTATCGGAAACACAGACTGGATTACTCACTCTTGTACTCAAAAATACTTTAAGGTTCCTGGGGACCTCAGATAAATTTCAAATTCCTCACACAGGTATTTTAGTATTGTTGGTCTTTCTTTTCTGGTATATTCTCCCCGATAGCCTTCAATCTTCAGCTAACTTTCCAAGTTGTCTTTCTCATATATTTCTTATATTTTCCTGATTTTTGTGTCTCTACAGTGTCCCGATTATTCCTGAACCACCTGCATGATTCTCTTCCATATCTTTTGTAAAAGTCAGCAGTCCCAATACAAAAAAAAAACAAAAAAACCCACATCCAATCTGCAAGCTTCCTCCATTTTTTCTATCCTCTTGAGAATCAGTCTGTTTGAGGCCAGTCTGGTTGGAACCCATGCTCTTCCCTATATCCCCTAACTGTCTCATATTCTATCTTTTTTTGACTTTTACTTAAATACGTATTGTATCATGTCTATCAGCAAACACACATATTTTAAGACACTCTCCCTAGACCCCATATCACTACATTTCACTGTTTCCCTTTTTTAAAAATTTCCTCAAAAGATCTATTTATATATATTATTTCACTTCCTTTCCTCCCATCTTTTAAGCTCACTCCAAGCAGATTTTCATCTACCACTCACTGAAACTGTTCTTATCAAAATCATCAATAAGTTCAGTATTTTAAAAGCTGATAGGCATCTTGAACTAACAACACCATCTGGCATCATTCATTGCTTCTCGCTGCTTGGACCACTCTCCTCCTTTGGTGCCTAAGACACCACTTTCTCTTGCTCCCCTTCTTCTCTCCTCCATCTACTGGCCAGTCTTTCTCTGGCTTCCTTACTTGCTCTGAACTGTCCCAACCTCTACAAACTGAAGTGTCTTAAGATTTAGCCCTGCTCATCACTTTTCCCAGCACATTTACATTCTGATCTCATCTAGTCCCAGGGGTATAAATCTCATCAATACATTGACAAGATCTGGGTTTCTATCTCCAGTTCTTACCTTTCTCTTGAATTCCAGATTCATATGCATCACTGCCCAGTCAATATCTCCACTTAGATGTCTAATAGACATCCCAAACATAATATGTCCAAAACTAAACTCTTGATTTCTCTCCTCTCTAAAACATGTATCTAGCACACCCTTCCTCTTCTTAGCAAGTAGCCTCTCAGTTCATCTACACCTTAGAATCATCTTTCACTCTTCTTTTTCTCATCTAATCCATCAGCAAATTTTGCTAGCTCTTCATTCAAAATACATTCAGAATTTCACTACTGTCCACAACTCTTTCACTACACCACAACTCTTTCACTACTTCCACTAAGCCACCATCACCTCTTGCTTGAATTATTTCAATAGTCTATTAACTGGCATCTGTTACTGCTTATTCCCCAACCCCTTACCCTTAATTCCTTAAAGTGGTCTTTTAAAAACATCGATTATGTGAATTCTCTGCCTCAAATTGTCCAATAGCTGCCCATCTCATTCAGAATACAAGGCAAAATCCTTACCATGACCTACAAACCATTATATTATTGCCCTAATTGGTTTGGCTCAGTGGATAGAGCATCGGCCTGCGGGCTGAAAGTCACAGGTTCAATTCCAGTCAAGGGCATGTACTTTGATTGTGGGCACATCCGCAGTAGGGGATGTGCAGGAGGCAGCTGATTGATGTTTCTCTCTCATTGATGTTTCTAACTCTCTATCCCTCTCCCTTCCTCTCCTGTAAAAAATCAATAAAATATATATTTTTAAAAGCATTACATTATCTGGCCCACCACTCTCCAACATCTTCTACCACACTTCCTCTTATTCAGTCAGCTCATGAATTCCTCAACTTCTTGCTATTACTTAAGGATACCAAGCACACTTTTGCTTCAGCACCTTTACGCTTAATGTTGCTTCACCTGAGAATTTTCCTCCTCCAGAAAGCCATAGGCTCCCTCCCTTTCTTCAGGCCAGTCTGATTGGAACCCATGCTCTTCCCTATATCCCCTGTCTCATAGTCTATCCTTTCAAATTCTACCTTATCAGAGAGGCCTTCCCTGACCACTTTATATAAACTATAAACATATATATTAAATTCCCCACAATTCTCTAATTTTAACTTGCATATTGTTCTTCATAGCACTCATCACCACCTAACAAAGTATATATTTGTTTATATGTTTAAATCATCTCCTTCCACTTGAATATAAGTTTATTTTCTTTACTGGTGAATTACCAGGACCCAGAATGATGCCTAGCACATTGTAAGTATTCAACTTTTATAGAATGAATGAGTAATTGTCACCTATTTGAAAGCTTCTGTGGCCAGGGACTAGCTCCGAATGATAATATATTACCATTTATATCTAGCTTAGTTCTTTTATGATAAAAGTTAAAAATACTTGTCAAATTAAATTACATCTTATTTCTCTTTGGGTTTCTTTTAAAGATGGCTTGCTGATCCTTTTTGACAAGTTTCCACACTTTCACCTGCTTCCTTCCTTCCTTCCTCTGTCATAGGTCACTTTTACTGGAAGCCTCAGTTCTTGCTATTTCTCTCTTTAACTCCCTCTTTTCCTACCATATTATATTACAACTTTATTCTCTGGGATCCCAGAAAATTTCAGATTACAACTGACATTTCATAATTCTTAGATACTATAAAGATACTATTCCCCTAGTAGGGGAGGGTGGGGGTAAGGGGAAGAGATCAACCAAAGGACTTGTGTGCATGCACATGGGCCTAGCCAGTGGCCAAGGACAACGGGGGGGGGGGGGGGCATATGTAGGGAGGGGTTTGGGATGGGAATGGGGGGATAAGGACAATTAAGTGATACCATAATCAATAAAAATAAATTAAAAATAAAAAATAAATAAAAGAGGAAGATAATTTGGTACTGGAAAAAAAAAATAAAGATACTATTCCCCACAGTGTAGCAACTTATACTATCATGTATTTTCTTCTTCATGGGAATTCAGCCTTGCTCTCCCAACAATATGTAAATGGCACAGTATTGTTGGCACAATGGCAGAGTTCATATTATACTCTCAAATCCTTGAAAACATTGTGTTCGAGTTTACAAGCTTAGTAAGTGAGTAACAACTATATCAACTGATCCAAAATAGTATTTCCATTTTCATCCTATTCATCACCTCTTAGTAGTTAATAAGGATCTTATTCTGGCTCAAATAGAATTCCTGATATTAGCACCCATACATATTCCTTTGCCATTCTTCTCCCATCCCCTCCATATTTTAGTCACCAGTAGGTATCTGCTTCATAAGTCCAAATTCCAGGAATTGTTTTTAAATTTAAACCTTTATTCTGGGATAGTAGATTCACGTGGAGTTGTAAGAAACAATACAGAGAAATCTTGTGTACCCTTTCATCCAGTGGTAACATCTTGCAAAATTATAGTACGGTCTGGCAGTTCTTCTAGCAATTAGTCATAGATTTACTCTATAACCCTGCAATTCCACCTCTGGATATATTCACAAGAGAACTGAAAACATATGTCTACATAAAAATGTGTACATGAATGTTTGCAGCAGCATTATTCTTAGTAGCCAAAAAGTAGAAACAACCTAAGTGTTCATCAATGAAGGAATGGGTGAACAATATGTGGTATATCCATAAAATGGAATATTATTTGGCCATAAAAAGAAGTGAAGTGCTACAAAAAGATAGATACAGAGACAGTAAAGCAACAAACAGACTGTCAAATTACAGCGGGGAGGGTAGGGAGATATGGGGGAGATAAGAGATCAACCGAAGGACTTGTATGCACGCATATAAGCATAACCAATGGACGAAAAACTCTGGGGAGGGAGGGCATGTATGGGTGGGGAGGGCAATGGTAAGATGTGTACACATATAATACCTTAATAAAAAATGGAAGGAAAAAAAAGGAGTGAAGTGCTAATACATACTGCAACTTGGATGAACCTTGAGCACAGTAGCTAAGTGAAAAAAGACAGGAAGCCCGGCCAGTGTTGTTCAGTGGTTGAGTGTCAACATATGAAGCAGGTGGTCATGATTCAATTCCAGGTCAGCACACATTCCTGGGTTTCTGGCTCGATCCCCACTAGGGGACTTGCGGAAGGCAGCTGATCAATGTTTTCTTTTTCTCATCACTGATGTTTCTCTCCTCTCTCTTTCTCTCTCTTCCTCTCTCAAATCAATCAAAAAATATTTCTTAAACAGTCAGACACAAAAGGCCACATTTGATAGGATTCCATTCACATGAAAGTCCTGAATAGAAAAAATCTACCAAAAATAGATGAGTGGTTTCTTAGGATTGAGGGAGAGTGAGCAAGAGGAAGAGATGGAGAAGATGAAGTTACAGAGGTAATGGGTCCAGGTGAACTAGGAGTTCAGGGTTAAATTCCTTGTCAGGGCACATGCTTGGTTGCGGGGTCCATCCCCATTAGTAGGCATGCAGGAGGCAGCCAATCAATGATTCTCTCTCATCATTGATGTTTTTATCTATCTCTCTCCCTCTTCCTCTCTGAAATAAATAAAAAAATATTTTTAAAAAAGTCACTCTTGCTGATGTATGGAGAATAAACCATAGGACGAAAGAAAGAGGAAGCAATGTGATTAGTGAAGAGGCCATTCCAAAAATCAAAGCCAGAGATGATGATGGTTTAGACTACGGGTTAACTTTGGAGGAGTTAACTTTGATGTTGAGCTGATTGGATCTGGATATGCTTTAAAGGTTAGAACCAAAGGATTTGTTGGATTCCACGTAGAGTATAAGAGAAAAAGTCAAGGATGACTTCGAGGTTTTGGGTTTGGGCACCGGGACAGACAGAATTGGTATTCACTGAGCTGGAGGAGTGCAGAAGGAACAGGTTTTGATGAGATAATGGGGAGGTTTTGTTTTAGGTATGTTAACGTTGAGATTTTAAGTAAGCAGTTGGTTCTATGTGGGTCCATGGTTAACTGTGTTGGGGCTATCCTTTGAGAGTTGTCAATGTGTAGATTTCATCTAAGGCCATGATGTTGAACGATATTAGGGCCTAGATAGGTAAGAGGTAAGATCCTACCTAAGGCACTCCAAAATGAAGAGGCCTGAAGGATGAGAAGAAACTAGCCAAGGAGAATTCAGAGCACCTAGAATAAAATCCACGTTCCTGACCTTACTCATGACCTGACCCTTCTCACCATCTTTAACCTTACTCTTCACTCACGCAGGATATTCCTTTTTAAAATACACCAAGTCCTTTCCTGTCTCATGGCCGTTGTTTTTGCTGAGCCTTCCATCAGGCATCTTTTCACCCAGGCCCTAACTTCCGTCACTTCCTTGCCTTAGCACAACCCTCCGGTAAATGGTTACGTTGAGTTTTCTCTGACCACTTTAACTCCCACCCGCGTTTCCTCTATCTGTTGTGCCCAGATTTCATGATCCCCAAGGACCACCAGGGAACCAAATCCGATGCAATTAGCAAGAGAGTCTCTTCCATGCTAGCAAAAGTGTCTCTTCCATGCTAGCATGGGCTCCATTCCACTCACACCAACAGCGTGGTGGAAAAAGAGGCCGAACTTTGACAAGTCCAGCGGTTTTATAAGGCTGGTGATGTCACTGCTTCAGCTGACTCTGATTGGTTGGGTGAGGGCTAGGGTCCTTATGGAGGACAGCTCCGCTCTGTTCTGCCCAGCCCCACAAGAGTCAGGAGTTAGCCTCGCCCTGCCCTCTCACTATCGTCATTGAATAGGCCCAACCCCACCATCCCCACCAAGTGATGGCTCTTCCTTATCATCTGAAATTCTTGCTTCCCATCTAAAAACAATTTAACAAATGCTCACAAAGCCAAACTACAGCTCCTATTCCTCCCTGCGTGTGACTTTCTGGAGAGTGGGGTCCTCAGCATCTTGTCCTCTGCCTGCATTGCTTCAGCAGTTCTGAGTCTTCAGTGTTTACTAACGGAATGGATCCTAGGGCACTGACAGCATTTCTTTTCTTTTTTTTCAAATTCCCTCATAGTAATGTTTATTTTTCCTTTTTATTATTATTTTTTTATTTATGAAGATATTATATGTGTACATAGCTTTTCAAAGAGAGGAAACTTCCCGCCTAGTAGTCCCAAAGTAGCCCGGAGCACCCGCGCATGCGTGGTCGGCCTCCGAGCGCTTAGGGAGCAAAACCCCGCCCCTCAGCCGGGGTTAGTGTGACGACCGCGCATGCGCGCCGCGGGGCCTGTCCGTCCGCCGGCCGGCGCGACCAATAAAGTTTCAGCGAGCCGAGCCTCTCCTCTTCCCCTGCCAAGATGGCGGAGTACGACCTGACCACCCGCATCGCTCACTTTCTGGACCGGCATCTGGTCTTCCCGCTGCTCGAGTTCCTCTCGGTGAAGGAGGTGAGCGGGGCCGGGGGTGCGAGGAGGAGGCGGCGGGGGCGCGGGGGGCGCGGGGCGGGCCCGCGGGGCGGCGGCGGCGGCGGCGGCCGGGCCGGCCGGCCTGACACCCACGTGCGGGGCCCCCGGCCGGGAGGGGATGCCGGACCTCCTGGGAGGGGAGCGGCATCGGGGCGGCCTGGCCCCGCGGACAGGGCCTGGGTGACCGCGGGGGTTTGGGGGGAGACAGGGTGTCGGCTTCCCTTCTTGAGGTGCGCGGGCCCCCGGACTTCCTCCCCGGGACGGGACCGCCGCGGCGCCGTCCCTGGTTCCGCTCGGGCCTGACGTCGGCCCCGCTCCCCAGAGCCAGGGGGAGGGTGGGAGGTGTTCATCTTCCTTCCGGGAGCTGTGGGGAGGGCTGTGCTTGCTCGCCCGGTCGCTTGGATTACTTTCCTGACATTTATGTG
The DNA here is from genome assembly GCA_963924515.1 of Vespertilio murinus. Taxonomy (NCBI): domain Eukaryota; kingdom Metazoa; phylum Chordata; class Mammalia; order Chiroptera; family Vespertilionidae; genus Vespertilio; species Vespertilio murinus. The sequence goes on along the minus strand of OZ004717.1, from coordinate 15,388,203 downwards.
AAATATACACAGCGCTTCTAAGCGCCATAAAGTTGTGCGTTTCTTTGCATGGAGTTGTTCCTGGTCTTTCTATAGGAGCCCATTCTACCCAGTGAACCCCACTCCCTCCCCCCAAAAAAAACAAACCCGACACTTTGTAACCTAAAAGTTCCTTCCCAGTTTTATTTATCTACACACACAAACATATATACATATATATATATATATATATATATATATATATATATATATACTTGGAGTGATTTGAATTGGTGTTTGATGTTCATGTTAAGCTGCTCAAGATAGGCTGAATATAAGCACTCTGTGGCCCTGGTCCTTCGTTTTTAAAAAACGCCTCCGTCCTAAGAGTTTTGAAATATTGAGCTTAGGTTATTCCTTGAGTTTATTGGGGAAACTGGTGCATTTTAATAATCATAAGGTACTATGGTATTACTGGGGTGAAAGCATTAGGACATAGGCCAGAAAGATAAATGAATTCTGTTTCCGGAAGCAGACTTAAACATAAGTCTATCTAGGGAACTCCAGATTTGGGAAATAGATCGCCCCCCAGTAGAAGTAAGACAAAATAAGCCCTAGAAATAAACATTAATGTGTTCTGATAACTTTTCAAATGGCCTTGTATATGGTTCGTTAAACACATAATCCTCAGGTTCGTGTGATCCTTTCCCGAGCACATAGAGACAGCTCTGAAGTTGCTGATGTTAGGAAATGCCCAGTTTTGTTTTTGTTTTGTTTTTAAATGTTCAAGAATGTCTTTCCTTAGAAAGCTTTATTTTGAAAGGATACTGTTTTGCCTTGGTGTTTCTTCACATAGGATGTACTTACACCTGTATTTTAGAGCTTGGTTATAATAGTCCAGTCCGCCTTCTGTCTTCTTTTCTGGATAAATAACGGAGAAATAACCATATTTTGAAATCCCTTGTTTCTAAACTAACCCAAACTTCACATTTTCATGTATTCTTTATACTTCCATTTTCCAGGGCAGATAAAAGGAGGAATATGGAAGTGTAAATCAGTATGTCATAGGGCAAAACAACTATAAATGGCGGCTGAGAATCAGCGCAGAGTAACTGTGCTCAGTGCTTTTCTTCCTTGGAGTGAATGTTGGTGAGATGGCCATACCGCACCCAAGAGGTTGCTGGAATATTTATTGAGCAATTACTAAGTACAGGGCTACTGTGGAAATGTGGTAAATCCGAGGTAAAACCCAGGCACCTCACCACTAAAACTGTGCCTATCTTTTACAGGAGGTGAAGGTCTATTAAGTATGAGGCAAAAAGTGACATGTCGGAAAAGTACTGGGCCGAGTGCTATCAAAATGGAGGAGATTCTAATCTGGGCAAAAGGACTTTTAGGAAGAGAGGCATTGAGTTGAGTTTTGAAGGAGAGGTGGTTAGGAGAGCCGGGATACAGGAAGATACTGTATTTTTCGCACCAGAAGACGCACCCGACCATAAGATGCACCTGGGTTTTTAGAGGAGAAAAATAGGAAAAAAAATATTCTGAACCAAATAGTGTAATAAAATATATGAAAAAAAAGGAGGGACAACTAAAAGAAAAAGAGTGACAATTAAAAGAAAAAGAGTGACAATTGAAAGGAAAAGAGTGACAATTGAAAGGAAAAGAGGGACAGAGAGAAAACAGTTTTTTTTTTTAATTGGGAACAGTTTATTGGGAAAATGTAGTGTAGTGTAGTGTGTGTGTATGACATTTTACCTCAGAAGCCGATGACTGGAGTGAGGGGCATGCGCACTGCTGTGTACTGTCACACCGCCTACTACATGCTATCCTCCAATAGCATACGGCGGTGACACAGTACAGCAGCATCGCGCCTTCCTGCACACATCGGCTTCCCTAAGGAAGGTGAGGGAGGACCCGCTGCCACTCTGCCAGTATCTCAGTGGACTACTGAGAAGCCTGGATACGGGGCGGGGGAGGGATGATGCAGTCCCCAGGGACACGGAAGGTCCCGGGGGACCTGCTGCCACTCTGCAACTCGGACCATAAGACGCAGGCACTTTTCCTCCCACTATTTGGTGAAGAAAAGGTGCGTCTTATGGTCCGAAAAATACGGTAATTTGAAATGTTGGAGAATATAAGTTTAGAAAGAGCGGGAACTTTGGTTCTTTGCTCTGTTCTCAGCACATAAAATAGAGTCTGGCATAAAGGCTTTGAATGATTATTTAATAAATGAGTAAATAAATACATATCTGTATCTTCTGTGTGTGTGTGTGTCCCCGCCCCCTATTAATCCTCACCCATGGGTATTTCTTTCCAATTATTTTTTAGAGAGAATGCAAAGGAGGGGGTAGAGATACAGAGAGAAATATCCATATGAGAAAGACACATCTATTGGTTGCCTCCCACAGGTACCCCAATAAAACCTGCAAAGGTACGTACTTACCATTGACTGTAATCAAACCCAGGACCTTTCAATCTGCAGGCCAATGCTCTAACCACTGAGATGCACTGGCTAGGGCAGGTTTTGATGTTATATAAATGGAATTAAGCATTCACTGTCTTGTACTGCTTTGTGTGACCTTTTTTTCATTCAACATTGTGAAGTTCATCCAAGTTTTAAGATGGCAGTGGGTTGTTGATTTTCAGTGCTGAATGTGAAGTCATTTTATGTGTACACTAGAGACCTGGTGCATGAAATCATGCATGGGTATGGTCCCTAGGCCTAGCTGGTGATCAGGGCCAGCAGGGCCTTCCTTTATTCTGAGCCGCCCCCTGATGGTCAGCGCACATCATAGCGGGCGGATTGAACTCCCTAGGGCAGTGTTTCCCAAAGTGTGGTACGTGTACCCCCAGGAGGTACGGGAAGAGTTTGGTGGGGGTACGAGTTGCACCAGAGTTTGGTGGGGATATGCACTGCACCGTGCTTAGCTGCGCCTAATTCTACGTTCTCTTGAGTCTAGTCAATCTCATCCTTCTCATTGATCCAAATAAATGTTACTTATCATATAACTTTTATTTATAATTTATTATGAATAACTTTATTTTTCGTTTATTATTTTATGTATGTACAAAAAATAAATAAATATATTTTGATTGTTATTAAAATAGCTTTTTTTTTCCTGACGAGGGGTACTCAGCGTTATGAAAATTATAGAAGGGATACACATGTCAAAAGTTTGGGAAACACTGCCCTAGGGGATACTTTGCATATTAGCCTTTTATATAGAGCAGTGGTCCTCAACCTTCCTAATGCCTCCACCCTTTAACACAGTTTCCTCATGTTGTGGTGACCCCCAACCACAAAATTACTTTCGTTGCTACTTCATAACTGTAATTTTGCTACTGTTATGAATCGTAATGTAAATATTTGTGTTTTCTGATGCTAGCAGTTCTCAACCTGTGGGTTGCGACAGGTTGGGAACCTAGAAGCAGAATTGCTGGGTCAAAATATGTGTTTAACTTTAGGAGATAAAAATAGCCTTCCAAAGTGGTTGTACACTGCCGTTAGAAATGTTTGTGACTCTACATCAGGGTTAGGGACCCTTTTTTCTGCCACATTTGGATATTTATAACATCATTCGAGGGCCATACAAAATTATGAACTTAAAAATAAGTCTGCTATATTTGTCAAACATTTGAATAATTCATCCCTAATGCCTTGGCAGGGCCAGACTGAATGATTTCTCAGGCCTTATATGGCCCACGGGTCAGACATTCCCCACCCCTGCTCCACATCTATTCCAAAACTCGTGTCAAGTGTTGTAGTTTTTAGTGTGGTTTTAGTTTGCATTTTCTTTTATGATTAATTATGTTTAGAACCTTTCTAATGTCTTTTGGGTATTTGGTTAAGTTTTATTGATATAGGCATATTAATCTTTCAGCCATTTTCAGTTGGATCCTCTCACTATTTTGTAGGAGTTCTTTTAAAAAAATATATTTTTATTGATTTCAGAGAGAGGGAGATAGAATCATCAGTGATGAGAAAGAACCATTAATTGGCTGCCTCCTGCACATTTCCTATTGGGACCAAGCCCACAATCCGGGAATGTGCTCCTTGACCTTGGAAGGAATTGAACTTGGAACCCTTCAGTCTGCAGGCCAGTGCTCAGTTACGGAGTCAAACCAGCTAGGGCTTTTGTAGTAGTTCTATATGTGGTTTGGAAGATTCAGTTTTGATCTCATGGCTATACTATTTGACCAGTTTCATTTTTTCCTTTGATGGTGTAAAATGTGCGAGCCTTCCTGCATCATTGCTGCTTCCCACCTTCCCTTGACAAAATTAAATTTACTATAAAAACCTTTTCTTTTGCTGTTTGATTAAAAATTTATTTTTATTACTTTCTCTTTCCCTGAATACTATTGCTAGAATCTCCAAATATTGCTTAATACATTTAATTTCATGTTTATGAGAGTTTGCTTATTTGGTCCCTGTAGTGTGGGTTACATTATATTTCTTGGACTCTCTGCAAAGCAAAAACTGATATGACATCCTGACTTAGAGAATCCTGTATAACAAAGGGAATATGCAAACTGACCAATCATTCCATCACAACGATGGCTGTTCCCATAAGGAACCTTAGAGCAATCAGCAGGGACCTGAGGCTACGTGGCACCTCAGGCCATGTCCCCCACCTGGCTGGGGTTGACAGAGGACCTCAAGGCATGCCCCCACCCCAGTATGGGCTGGGGGACCTCAGGTCACGCCCCCCTTCCTGGTGCTGGGCCAGGGGACCTGAGGCTACGCCCTCTGCCTGGCAGGACTTGACAAGGGTGGGACTGGCCAGGTCTGGATCTAGCCTAATTGGGGTTGTGGGGTGTCTGGGTCTCACTCAATTTTGAGGTGCATGTGGGTGTGCGGCGACTTGACTCTGGGTCCTGTGCGAGTCCCAGACTCTTAACAGGAGGAAGGTTTTCATATACATTTTACTAATTTTCTTTCATCTGATACTTCTATTACAGAGAAAGGGCAAATAGCAATATTAAATTATTTCCGCTAATTAATCCCCTTTTAATGTGCACAAATTTCGTGCACTGGGTCACTAGTTGAATTCTAATTATGTTTCAGTGGTATGGGTGGGGAAGCATAAAGGACTGTAACTGGTGAAAAAATATGTGGGGATAAAGGAGAGGCTACTTTAAATAGAGATGGGGAAATGTGGATATTGAGATACTAAAATGTTACATCGATTTAATAGTTAAGTTCTAATTGCCATATGTGCCTACCTATGGAGTTGGTGTGGTTGTTTATTTAGGCATAGTCTTGTTCTAGAAAGGATAAAAGGTCGCTTATGGGAACATGTAAAAAGTAAGATAATTAGAATTAGATGGGAATGGCCCTGCAGTGTGCAGTTGCCTTCATTTTTAAATTATTAGGTAAATAGAATATTATGTTTCTGTAGGTTGTCTTCTAAGAGGGTGAATTAATAGTATGTAATATTTTATTTTAAAAATTGTATTTCAGGAAGCATATTTCCAGGTAAACTTATCTTGGTATTAGTCATTTTACTTGGAGGAACTTCAATGTACTTACTAGTAATTTTCTCTTGCAGATATATAATGAAAAAGAATTATTACAAGGAAAATTGGATCTCCTTAGTGATACCAACATGGTAGACTTTGCTATGGATGTATACAAAAACCTTTATTCTGATGACATTCCTCATGGTAAGTTTTGCCATGAGAACTGAAGCTTGTCTTGTGAACAGAGAATGTGTGCATTAAAGTTTTATGATTTATTAAGTGCTGTAGCCAAAAGTCTTAATTATTTAAAAGTTCTTTGGATGAAAGGTAATACTAAGATTATAGGTCTTCTAAAGCATATTATTTTCTTACCATAAAAGATGTGACAATGCTTTAAGCCATGCTCATAAAATACCTTTAGTTTATAGTATTTAGTTCATAGTATCATCAGAGTTGTGGTTATCAATCAGATTGTTGCCTGAGACTTTGGCAATTTTTTGGGTTGACGCTAACTTTTTCAATTAGCTTAGGGGTTTATTTTTCATCTGGGTATAGCCATGGTCTTCAAAAGTACAGTCCCCAGAACTAGCATCATCAGTTCTCCTGGAAGAGCTTGTTAGAAATGCACACTCTGCAGCCTGATTAGAAACCGTTGGCTGAGGTCCAGTGTCCACATCGGAGAATTACTGGCCCAGTGTTTCTCAAATCCCTGTTTTCTGTGATAATAGATGTTCCTTTAAAAATGGTGGTCTGTAGGTTTGGAAAATACTGAAATAGTCTGTATCATTTCTTTTATGCACAGAGTATTTTAAAATAATCTAAAACTCTTTCAGTACAGAAACAATTTACTTTGTTTAAATTGACATTTCTCAGAATTTGATCACAGATCCCCTTCTGTTTTGAGAAACCCTGTTCTAGTGTGTATTTTGTAATATATAATGCAGTTAGTACATTAAACATAATCATCTTTTGGCTTATGTTACAGTTCCCTGCAATAACATTCACTCTTTAAATTTTAGTTTGTGATGAAAACAACTTATTGAAACTTTAAAACATTCTAGCAGGATAGGTTATATGTGAATTTTCTCTGACTCTTCATGATGCAGTAAAAAGAAACTATAGAATTAGGCTTGAGAGATTACAGAACTAGACATTTATAACAAAAAGAGAGATTACTGACTGGATTTAACTTAAACTCCCATTAAACTTAGCTGAAAACATAGTAATAATATGTAAACTCCTCTGAACCTCTGTTCAGCAACTCTGGAATAATATATTCACCTGAGAGAATTTAATGAGAACAAATATAAAAACACTGGGAATGAAGTCTCTGAAATGTAGAATTAGATCATATTTCCTTTGACACCCCACTCTTCTCCCCTATCCTAGGCTGTATCTCTCTATTCCCCAGTTTCTCTTGAGTAAAATGATTCCTTCCTTTATGTGCCTTATCATTGCTAGAAAGAAGAAATTTGATCTGGGGAAGTTATTGAGTTGGTGGTTATTGGCAAATGAATCGATTAGGGTGAAGACATATATGCACAATTTAAGTAAATGAAAATTTCAGAGACATCCTCCTGGGGAGCAGTGCAGTTTAACATTATAGTGCTCCTTCCCCTTTTTAATTAGCTCTGAGAGAGAAGAGAACCACGGTTGTTGCACAACTGAAACAGCTTCAGGCAGAGACAGAACCAATTGTGAAGATGTTTGAAGATCCAGAAACTACAAGGCAAATGCAGTCAACCAGGTAACTTCTCCCTTGAGTGGAATTATAAAAATTCTCTTTCCAGATTAATACAAATGCTAACTTGAACTTTGATAGATTCATTTATCCTTATTTTTGTTTTTCATTTATCCTTATTGTGTAGGGACCAGGAAGTCATAATGTTAATATTCTTTTTTTTTAATAAAATATATTTTATTGATTTTTTTTACAGAGAGGGATAGAGAGTTAGAAACATCGATGAGAGAGAACATCAATCAGCTGCCTCCTGCACACCCCCCACTTGTGCCTTCAACTGATCTACATGCTCGTGACCAGAATCGAACCTGGGACCTTTCAGTCTGCAGACCGACGCTCTATCCACTGAGCAAAACCAGCTAGGGCTGTTAATATTCTTTTTAGAACTTCTTTACCATGTACCTAAATCTGGTTGTGTTGTATCAGTTCTGTCACCTTGGCAATATCTGGAGACATTTTTGGTTTTCACAACAGGCGGAGTGATTTTGGCACCTAGCAAGGAGCGGCCAAGGATGCTGCTAAACATTCTATAATACATTGGACAATATCCTACCCTCCAAAAAAATTACCCAATCCGAAATGTCAGAAGTACTGAGGTTGAGAAACGCTGTGCCTAGGCAGTGCCTAGAGCACGTGGGCTGTTAGCTGTAAGGGCAGCCTGAGCTACTTTATCAGTTTGCTACATTCTCCCGTGTCCTTCCAACCTGCCCAGCCCAAGGAGGGTAGTGTGGAGCTGATAAGGTTATTTTATTCCTAACTTTTCCTTAGCTAGAAAAACTTATTGTTTGGTTTCCAAGAACACGTTTTGCCTTACTCTGACTTAGTATCACTAATTGAAGCCCTTTAATGAAAATAATATCTACTAAATTGAATATTGCCTTTTGGTAAATCTTAGCTACCAATATATTCCCTTGAGAAATTGTAAATTTTGCCATGTTGTACCTTTAGTTTTTATGATATGTTACCAAGTTGAATTTTAGAGAGGTTGGCTCTGAATTTTCACTTGTGATTTGAGAAAATATCACCAGATATTTTTTAGAAAAGCAGCAAATACTACACTGTTGCTATCCAATATTATAATGTATTTTACTATACCACACCATATTTTACTACATACATATATGTCTACACACAGGTGTCCATATACACATACACAAAGATAGCTATATTTTATAAAGCTATTATGTATAATATGTACTTATATATAGCTATCTGTATGCGTGTACATATATATATATATATATATATATATATATATATATATAATACTGAACTACTTACATATATTTATGAGTAATTGTAGACCTTTAAGTCATATGTAAGTAGCCACAAAGGGACAGCTGAAATAACCCAGAAATTAGGGTACAACAGGAAATTTAGGATTTAAATTGTAAATTTAGTCATGTAAACACTCAGATATAATGGGGTTTAGGATATGAATAAGGTAAATGTGAATTTGTTTGCCAAATATTAGAAAGAGAGAACTTGTAGCTTAATATACACTAAATTGGAGATAAATGAAAGGTTGGAATTGTGTGTTTAAAACTTGTAACCCAATTAAACATGTAAACTATTTAACCTTATGTTGAAGTTTCATGTACATTTCATATTCTGCATTATAATACACCCATGTTAATTTTAGTGATAACATATCCACCCCTCATTAAATAACTCTTCAAGTAAAAGTATGCTTCTGAAAGACATGCCACAGCATACATCCTGGGAGGAATGTTAAAAATGTTTTTATAGCCGAAGCCAGTTTGGCTCTGTGGATAGAGCATCAGTCTGTGGACTGAAGGGTCCCAGGTTCGATTCCGGTCAAGGGCATGTACATTGGTTGCGGGCACATCTCCGATAGGGGATGTGCAGGAGGCAGCTGGTCGATGTTTCTCTCTCATCGATGTTTCTAGCTCTCTACCCCTATCCTTTCCTCTCTGTAAAAAAGTCAATAAAATGTATATATTTTTTAATGTTTTTATATTTAAAAATGCCTAGCAAATAGGCAATGGTCACCATCTATCACTTGTTCCTTGGAGTCTTTGTCACCATTTTATCATCCTGCCAACGTATCAAATTATGCAAAGCTAAAAAAATAAAAAGTTGAATTGGATTATTTGACACTTGGGTATAGATGATAATTACATAGGGTGTGTAGCGTACATGTCCTATAAGGTAGGCATGATTTATTAATCTTGTAAATTTGCTAAATTACAGTCCTTGTGAAAAACACTAACAAATTGGCAGGGGAACAAAATTTTTATATAGGATTAATTCCTATTAGTTTGTACATTCCACATATTCCAATCTTTGTTCTGTAACAATATATTCTCTATTTAAAATGTACACTCAAAATAGCAAATATAGAAACTATATGATGGGGTTGTGTCCTGATAAACCCATGGTAAGTTGAAAATATCATAAGTTAAAAATGCATTTAATACACTTAACCTTTCCAACATAGCATATAGCCACACATATGTTGATTAAATTCAGAACGCTTTCATTGGCATACAATGGGGGGAAATTATCTAATACAGCGAATACACTGTAGAGTGTCTGTTCTTTATCCTCATGATCACAACGCTGCTCCCCACCATCATGAGAGAGTTAACACACTTCATATTGCTAGCCCATTAAAAGATCAAAATTTAAAGTATATTATTTTTGCACCATTGCAAAGTTGAAAATTCATAAGGCTAACCGTCTTAAATCTGGGACCATATATATTATTTTCAGTAAGTTATCACCTAAGTTGACAATTGGATCTCACTATAAAAATAGAATGTTCTCATTTTATTACCTAAAATCACTTCTAAAAGGGTATTACCATGGATGTGGTATGACAGAACACATGGTTTTCAGTTAGGACTAAAAAATCGGAAATGAATTTTAAAACTTGCAATTCTTGAGTTTCTATTTCTTCAGAACATTTACTGTTCTGTTTATTTTATTCTGGAAGTCCTATTTTACTTCTGATGTTTGGGTATTAAGGTATTTAAAGTGGCTTTATGTGGATAATAAGTTAGAATTGCTTATTTTGTGGACTATGAAATACAGTAATGTTTGTTCTTATTATTAAGGGATGGTCGTATGTTGTTTGACTACTTGGCGGACAAGCATGGTGTAAGTAATGTCTTTAAAATTTTATAGTTGTCATGTTATAAGGGTAATTAAAGAATATTGCTGTATAGGTAGGTTCCTTGTTCTACAGGAATATAATTTTCAGATCCAGTTATTAAGTGTAATATCTGGTATGTTTTTGAAACCAGATTTTAAAAATTGATAATGATAGAAAAATAATATACTTATCTTTAGGTAACAGAAGGTCTCTAAACTTAGGATTTATTTTTTTTGGCTAATCAGATAATGATGTTTTATGTTTCTGATGGATTAACTAATAAGTAAAGACAGAACTAAATTTGAATGAGAAATGCCTTGAATAATAAAATTAAGTAATACTTTGGCTGCCTTGTGGAATAAAGTAGCTCTTAACATTATCAAGGCCTTCATAAATCCCCAAACTCACAACTAAAGGAATGATACAGTCTTTTCTAGCCATCTCCCAATCTCTTTTCCCTTGTTAACTCAAAGCATAAGGCTTTGCATACTATCACATTTGTAACTTGCATTCAAGTGTTCTCTCTCATTTAACAATTATTGTAACAAGAGGCATGCTGACCACTATGCAGAATACTTTTTCAGGTTTCCATATAAAATATTTAGTGGATTTATTAATGATCTAGTTTGGAGCTCTTCTCTTATTTCTTCGCTTTTTCTTGCATCAACTCTAAAATTTTGGGGGGCCACTTTTCACAGAGAACAGTTTATTGTACATATTATTTGTACTGAATCACAAAACCTTACATATGTCTGAAAGTTTTCTAAGCTTGGTCACCAGCTAAGACACACACATCAAACCTTCAGCAGCAATTCAAGTTTTATCAGTTGTTAACAAAGTAGGTACATTTCATAATTCTTTGAGGCCAGAACTACGAGTGTTTAAATTTACCAGTTCTTAAATTTATGTTTTGAGGGTATTTATTTTTTATGACAACTTTTAGAATACTTTGACAGAATTGACTTGCGGCATTTAAAGGAGTAAATATTTTAGAAATAGGACTTCAGCTTTTTTGTTTTCTTTTTTTTAGTTTAGGCAAGAATATTTAGATACACTCTACAGATATGCAAAGTTCCAATATGAATGTGGGAATTACTCTGGAGCAGCAGAATATCTTTACTTCTTTAGAGTGTTGGTAAGTAATTTTTTTCTTTGTCCTCTCTTTTGTAGAATTCCCTTGGATTCTCAAAGTATATATAGATTTGGATCTGTCTGTTGTGTTTTCAACAGTTTTTGGTAAAGGGATTAAAAAACAACAACTTTCCCCAACAAAAATCAAATAGATACAGGAAACCCTATACAGAGCCTCAAAATTTAGAGGGAGAATGAACTTGTCCTTGGAATCCCCAAAAGTGGGAACCCCCGGATTTGTTATTTGATGTATAATTGTATTTTAGCATTAGCAGAATTCTATCATGAAGTGATGTTGCTGTGTAGTGATTGGCACATTGTCAGTGCTTAATGTTTATTGAATAAATCTATTATTCTGAGATATATATTCTTCAAACTTGTTCTAAACAACTGTGGGAATAATCTGCCTTAATAGTAACTTTATTTCCATTTTGTTTTGTACCTATATATAAAAGACTAAGCGACTGGATGACCAGTCAATAGGTCACTATGACATGCACTGTCCACCAGGGGGCAGGCACTCATTGCAGGAGTTGCCCCCTGGTCGTCAATGCACTACCATAGCCAACCTCCTTTGGGCCTCTTTCCTCACTGGCCAACCTCCTGCCACCCTAATTGGCCCTGATTGTCTGCCAGGCCAAGGGACCCCCACCCATGCATGAATTCTCCCACCAGGCCTCTAGTTAGAATATAAAAAGCTCAATGGCTTTCCGTTATGCAGGGAGTGGAGTTTAAATGGTACTATTTCAAGCAAATTCCTAATCATAACTTGTCCTGTTATCTTTGTCTGACAAGTTCCTAAATTCAGGGCTTTTGTTAGGGAAGAATTGTGTGAAACTAAAGAAAAAATATTAGACCTTCAAATTGACAGATTTTTTTTTCTCTGCCTTAAGTAATTGTATCAATAAATGCCTTCTGGGGTTGTCAGAATACCCTGTATTTAACCTCTCATTTGAGAAATTATAATTTGTTACTCACTTCAGGTTAGTAAGCAATACCTAAGCCTCTGATTTCTCTAGAAAAGACTTGTGGCTGCTATTTTAGTTGTATTCTTGGAAATTAAATTTTCTATTTTGGAGTGGGGTGGGGGCAGGGGGTGGGATTAGTGTTATTAATTCAGATAATTTCTACACTTAAAAAAGTACTTAGAAAGCTTCTTTTCTCCTCCTCTCCTCTTCCTCCTCCTTCTTTTTTGTAAGAGAACATCTATTTGGTAAATCACAGAGGTAGAAGAAGTTGGCTTAGGAAACAAGTTATGGAGGTAAAGGAAGGGCCCTTGGAGGAAACTCATGATAATGTGCCTGGTGGGATAAAGGGGGAAGAAAAGGGAAAGGCATGGGCATGCTCACGGCTTCATTTTTTAAAAATACCTTTCTCTAGCCGAAATCAGTTTGGCTCAGTGGATAGAGCGTCGGCCTGCGGACCAAAAGGTCCCAGGTTCGATTCCGGCCAAGGGCATGTACATTGGTTGCAGGCACATCCCCCGTGGGGGGTGTGCAGGAGGCAGCTGGTCGATGTATCTTTCTCATCGATGTTTCTAGCTCTCTATCTCTCTCCCTTCCTCTCTGTGAAAAATCAATAAAATATATATTTTTAAAAAATACCTTTCTCTAAAGAAATAAAGATTTTTTTTTTTTAGTTTATTTCCAAGATGGATTTGGAATAATTTTCTCTTGCTCCCATTTGTAAGCAAACTCTTACTTTGTAGGTTGGCTGTGGTGAGCTTGCAAGTGCATTAAAGGTAATCGGTGATGCTAACCTGGTAGTGACTTTATCAGAAAATTCCATCAGTTTTACTTTGAATATTATGAAGGATTTAGGAGAGCAGAAGTTGATTACTTTGGAAATGTAAACAGCTTAAACCAGGCTTGTAAAATCAGAAGGCTGATATGATTACAGGAACATGAAAAGAGCGGGTTATTCATATCATTTGTTAATGCTGGGAGTGAATTTTGAGAATGAAGATTTAGTATCATGTTAGAGTTCTAGCACAGTAAATTTATTGTTGCTGGTCAGTGAGTGAATGTGCCATTTTGCTAAGACATGGAAACTTAAGGTAACTGCTGGAAATCCAGATATTGAAACTCTTCTAGCATATCCACCCTTGAAAGCAGGTTAGTATGAAGAGCCAACTGTAATGACATGGACTTGAGCCAAAGTAGTATGCATGAACCTTCTGGGGATTAAACAACGCCCTGCCCTGCTACAAAAAGCTTTTATCCTAACCTATATAGCATATTCTAGCTTTAATGGTATTTTTAGATTTATGTAGTACGGTTTTATAATTAAGTCCGGCATTTTCTACAAGTGGTCGGTAAATATTTACAGGCTTGGGGAGTTTTTATGTTTACTCTTTTTAAATATTAAAATCCAAGTTAGTTTTCAACCTTAAAAATTTCTGGGTTACTTTTAAACTTTTACATTGCCTAACAAATCTTGTGTTGGAACTCAAATGACATGTGGTTAAGTAACTGAATACCATGATCTGAACACAAAATTAATATTTTACGTTAAGAGCAATCAACATTGGATAGGTCTTAGAAATTGTGTACAATTAATTTTTAAATTGCCACAGAACATTTGAGACAGATGGGAGTTAGTCATCTATTGGCTAACAAAGCTAAGTTTTAGTAAAATATGAATTATTTTCTCTTTTTCTTTTGATTGAGGTAGGTACTATAAAAACCTGTGCATTTGTTTGAGATTTTATTACAAGCAAAGATAAAAACCATGTTTTGGATTTGGGATGAATGCTGTTTTGCTTATTTAATTTTTTTTTCTTTTTTTCTGGCAATAGCCTTTTTTCATTTCTGAATTCTTTTCTGGTGATTGGTTATTTTAAATCTATGGTTAGGGAAACATAAGCTATGAAAGAACCATTGTAACTATGATCTGAGATTAGAATTTGACTCTCCCAGTGACCTATTGTAGGTCAGTGTTGTATAAATTAAAGCTGTGTGACCCTAGAATCCACCTTTAAAAAAAAAAAAGACTTAGTGGCTTTTAGAATATATCAGGAATGTTTAGGTGAACCCTATTTGGAGGTGAAACTTATTTGACTTGTGTGCTAAGAAATGCATTAATTTGAAATGATACGGTGAAGCATATTTGATAGAATTTTTTAAACATTTCTTTCTAATTTAGAAGTCATTAACATTGTATTTTAATTATTTTTTTTAAATCTGCCCTCCCTATGACCTTTGGTTCTAAATTAAAATCCCTCTCCTCATTTAGTAGCTATTTGAAATAAATGTGATTTTAAGATACTAAGACAATTATTGATCATCTTTTTATAGCCCCCCCCCCCCACTCAATTTAGAATTTATCTACTATTAAATGCCATTTGATTTAAAAGTACTTTTCCTTGACTTAGGAAGCTTGAATAATGACAGCTTTTGGAAGCTTTAGAATATTGACCGAAATTTTGGATCTTATTTACCCAGTTCGATAATGTCAGTACAAAGGATGTCTATTTCATACTGACTTGCAGATACACAGTTTAATACTTTTTCTGAAATTGGAGTATATTTTGAATTGGTTGTAGCTTGGGTTTAACAAACATAAAATAATGTATCCTTAAAGATGATGGCATCTTAGATTTGATGTAATATTTTGTTTTTGTTTAATCCTCACCTGAGGATATTTTTCCAATGATTTCAGAGAGAGTGGGAGGTAGGGAAGAGGGAGAGAAAGAGAGAGAGAAACATCAATTGGTTGTCTCCGCTACGCACCCTGACCAGGGCCAGGGATCAAAACTGCAACCGAATTAAATGCCCTTGACTGGGAATTGAACCCTCGACCCTTCAATCTACAGGCTGACTCAACACTTATATTTCTTTGTAAGGATCAAACATTTTATACTTTATAACTTGAAAAGTGGTTTTAGAGATTTTTATAAATTAATTTTTTAATTCCTATGAGTTTTGAAAACTGTATATACCCATGCAAGTATCACTAGTCAAGATAAAGAATATCTCTCTTCCCCCCAGAAAGACCTTTGTGCCTCTTTGTAGTCATACCTTATCCTGGTTTATCCACTGATCTGCCTTTTCATCTGTTGATTAGTTATGCCTGCTCTAGAATTTCACATATAAGTGGGATGAAATATGTAAGTTTGTGCCTGGCTTATTTTGATGAGCAAGATTTTGAGATTCACTTGTATTATTTTGTGTATATCAGAAGTTTGTTCTTTTATTGCTGAGTAGTAGTCCATTTTATGAATATACTATAATTTGCATATGTATTCAGCTGGTGAATATTTGGATCATTTTGTTTTTGTCTGTTACAAATAAAGTTGTCCTGGATATTCAGTGTTTTCATATAGATATATGTCCAAATTTAATATACAGAAGTAGTCTGTTATTTGCATGTTCTTAGAGTTTGCTAAATGTTATTGATTACATTTGAGTTATTACTGCCATCAAAGGAAGGATCTCAGTATAGACAGTCTGAATTAGATATTATTGTGATCCTCATAATTTAGACAAATAATAGTACTCTGATATTTCTAGTTTTATCATCAGATACTATTTCCTGAGTTTTTATATCAAATGATGTTGTAATCTCTTTACATGTATTTGATATATCATTTAGATTGTACAGCAGCTGAGGTGTTTTCTGTTACTATCTTCATTTTGTAGATGTGAAAGCTTAAGTTAAGATGGTTCAGCTCTTTATACTAAGTGATAGAGCCAGAATTATTGGTAGCTGGGTTTCCAGTCCTGTCCATGCAATTTTATGTAACATGTAATTATAATATATACTAATAATGTGTTATAATTATACTACCATATAAATGCTTCAATGAAAAATTAAATTCAAAATTTTAGCTTAGAGTTACATTCTTTGTGCAATACCCTCACTTCTGCTGCTTTAGCACATCTGATCAGTTCAGAGTCTTTTTATCCAGTTATCTTGCTCTGTTTTGAGTGTCCTCCTTTACTCGTTTTTGTCATTTAGCATAGTCTGTATAGGTGTTTTGGGTTTATGACCCTCTTTAACAGTGGCAAGAAAAGGTAAGGTGTCCCTCAGTCCACTTTTGTAGGTTCAGACTAGAGTATAAAATTCATAGCTTCCATGATCAAAGTTTAAATTTTAGACTAATTATACTGTCCTTACATCAGTTTACTATTTTTAAAATGTGAATAAAACATTATTATTTACCTTTTAGGATTTTTGTTAGAATTATATGAGAAAACAAATTTTCATTACTCAATATATATTCCTTTGATAATAATTGTTATAAACCAGTAGACCTTTTTTTCTCTATAACCCCTTCCATTTGTGTCATAATCTAGAAAATTTTTTTTGTTCTGGAAATAATTCCTCTAAATTATAAATCAGACCCCACATCTTCACTCTGATTTTAGCAATAAATTGCCTCTGAATCTAATGCTTTCCAAAGTTGTAAGTGCCTAAAATTTGATTAGTTTTATGTAAATTATCTGAAATGGATTACACAAAAAACACTAGTGCTGTATTCTAGTTTTATGTTACTCTTTATTTTCTGATCTAGGCTGAATATTAAAGAACTTAAGTTTTATTTTATTTTAGTATAATTAAGTTAAATGAAAGTGGTTTGAATCATTGTGATCTAGTAAAGACTTAGGTGAAAGGAATTTTTGGGTAGAGAGCACTGATTCTTTTTAGTAGACTTGATAGATTTAGGGTTTAAAATATAATTAATTATGATATCTCATATAGGTTCCAGCAACGGATAGAAATGCTTTGAGTTCACTCTGGGGAAAACTGGCCTCTGAAATCTTAATGCAGAATTGGGATGCAGCCATGGAAGACCTTACCCGGTTAAAAGAGACCATAGATAATAACGTGAGTTCAACACTTTTGATCATTTTCTGGAACTTCTATGTGTCCTTCATACGTTTTATGTACTTTTAAAAAAAAGAAGAAGAAGACAAACTAAACTAAAATGTTAAGTTTAGCTTCTGTTGGTCAGACATAAAAATCACAGTGGGTTGACTAGTTTTATTGAATCTCCTTGAAAGAAGCTATCACTTCTTTTGGCTCTTAGAGACAAGAACTCGGTTTTCATTTTAGTTAACAACCGTATCTTTTTTATCTGTACCAGTGAAAATTACATAATATTGTTAGTGCCACCTGTTATTTAAAGTCCTCTGCAGAAGATGACAGTTTTCATCTATGATGCTTAATAAAACTACTTCTTTTGGAGTGCTTAGTTCATTTCTTACTTTTTAAATATTTTCTGAAATAACTATAATTTACAGCCTCTGTACAAATGGCTTAGTATACACTATTGATTCTGCCTCTGAAAATGAGCAACTTTTGAATGTTGAGGATCATATAGAGTAGTGGTCTAGGAGATTAGACTTTGATCATAATGACCCTACCTAGCACTTGCCTTAGAAAATTTTCATTTTTAACTAAAATTCTGAGATAAACAGTGTTCATTACCTAGCCTCTTTCTCATATATTAATACTTCCTATGTGTGCTTTTTTAACCCTTTAGTCTGTGAGTTCTCCTCTCCAGTCTCTTCAGCAGCGAACATGGCTCATTCATTGGTCTCTGTTTGTTTTCTTCAATCACCCCAAAGGGCGCGATAATATTATTGATCTCTTCCTTTACCAGCCACAGTAAGTTAATTTTACTACATAATTTTGATTTTAATTATATGAAATTATATAGTTTTGTTTTTTTTTTAAATGTACTTCTCCCTAGCATTTGAATTTGTTGCCAATTTTCCCCCCTCTTCATGTGGTACATGTACTTATTAATTGAAAAAGCTTATATGTGGCGGGGATCACTTTGTATCTAACCACTATGCTGTATATCTGAGACTAATATAAAATAACTAGAAGTCTGGTGTACCAATTCATGCACAGTTGGGGTCCCTCTGCCTGCCTGAAGATCTTGGGAGGTTGGCCAGCCTCAGGAAGTTGGCTGTGGGAAGCACACTGACCACCAGGGGGAAGCTTCTGCATTGACCATCTGCCCCCTGGTGGTCAGTGCATGTTATAGCAACTAATCGTTTGGTTGACTAGTTGGACAGTCGACTGGTCATTTAGGCTTTTATATATGTAGACTAGAGGCCTGGTGCACGAAATTTGTGCATAGGGGGAGGAGGGGGGTGTACCTCAGCCCATTCTGCACCCTCTCCAATCTGGGACCCCTCGAGGGATTTCAGGTGACCAGGCTAATCAAGGGAAGGCACCATCCCCATTACCCCACTGCTGCTGCCACTGCCAGCCACTGCAGCCGCCAAAGTGTTTTCATCAACACGGACTCCAGTCCCTTCACCACAAAATGACAACTTTCTTTAGGTAATTTCACGATGTATCTGTCATAGGATATGACATTTCTTTTTTTTTTATTATTCACACCTGAGGACGTTTTTCCATTGATTTTTAGAGAGTGTGGAAGAGAGAGGGAGAGCAGACAGAAACATCAATGTGAGAGGGACACTTTGACTGGTTGCCTCCTGCAGGAGCCCTGACATGGACCCAGCCCAGGGAGGAGCCTGTAACCTAGGTACATGACCTTGATCAGAATCAAACCCGGACCCTGCGGTCAGCAGGCCGAGGTTCTATCCACTGAGCCAAACCGTGAGGGCAGGGTATGACATTTCTTAGCCCCTCCAGTAGCAGACCTTCCTTTTTTCCTCCAGGAGTGAGGTGGAAAAACTAGATCACCATCTTGTATTCTTATAACCCAAGTTACAAGAACACTGCAAGTGGAGGCCAAAGGGAGTTTAGCCATTGAGCTGTCAGAAAAGATATTTACTGTCAAACTGGTTTGGCTCAGTGGATAGACCATGGGCCTGCAGTCTAAAGGGTCCCAGGTTTGATTCCTGTTAAGGGCACATCCCCAATGGGAGCATGCAGGAGGCAGCTAATTGATGTTTCATTTCCAACTGTCTATCCCTCTCCACTCTTCTCTGTAAAAAAAAAAAAAATCAATAAAATATATATATTTTTTAAAAAGTGTTTCCTCTGCAGCCCCTGCATTGTGTCCACTGGGTTAGGGGCGTGTCCCTGCCACTCGGTGGTGGCCACTATCCCCCAGTTGAGGGTGCTAGGCTGGGGGGTGGATGTGAACCGCTGCTTGGTGCCAGAGCTCCTGCAAGCCGCTGAGGGCTGGGTGGGGACATCCCAGTTGCCCAACGCCTCCAAGGCCAACAGCCAACCCCACCTTGGGCGCCAGGTTGGGGGGCATACAGGGATTCCTGGGCCGCATGCAGCAGTGGCTACTGGGGATTCTACACGCCCCAGAGGCCAGCAGCCAGCCCCCTGTTGTGGGCGCCGTCTGGGGGCGTGAACCCCAACTGCAGCTTGGTGCTGGAGCATTGCAAGCGCTGCAGGTGGGGTTGCTCCTGCCCTACCCCCAGCCGCTTGGTGCCTGCACCCATAGGCTTCTGAGTGGTCAGGGGGTGTTCTGGTACCCCTCCTGCTCAAGGCCTAAGCACGGGCCTACAGGCTAGGAGCAGCCTAGGTCCAGAGGATGTTCCTGGCACCCAGGCCGCTCAGCAAATTGTATGCAAATTAACCACCGTATTTGTTTGGGTTGATTTCCATACTCTTTCTGATTGGCTGTGGGCCTCGTGAAGGTATGGTCAATTAGCATTTTTTCTTTTATTTTTAAAGAGATACTAAATGCCAATTGTAATTGAAAAAAATTAAAAACTGTAAAAAAAAAAAAAGAAAGAAAAAGAAAAAGCTTATGTAACTCTTAAGGAAATAATGTGATAAAAAGTGCACTCTAAGCACTCTAAAGTGCTATTTAAGTTTGGTCCCTGAGCCAGCATCATAAGTGTCATACAGAATCTTGGACCTTACCCTAGAATAAGGTTGGGGAATGTCCAACCTGCTGGCCACTCGTGTGGTCCTGCCAAGGCATTATGGTGAGTTATTTGAATGTTTGACCAAATATAGCAGGCTAATTTTTGCCTTGATTTTTTTTATATGGAATGAGAATATTATATATATCCACATGGCCTTTTTGGCAGAAAAATAGGTTCCCCACCACTGCCCTAGAGAAACTAAATGCATTTTAACAAGATCCCAGGTAATCCATCTATTCCAGGGGTGGGCAAACTTTTTGACTCGAGGGCCACAATGGGTTCTTACACTGGACCTGAGGGCCAGAACAAAAGCAACCTGACCATGCTGGCACTCTCATCTTGGGCTGCTGGTGAAAGAGCAAAGGGGAGAGCAAGAGAACCCTCTGATTTTTCAGCTCTGCAGGCCGGATAGAATAGCTGAACGGGCTGGATCCAGCCTGCAGGCCGTAGTTTGCCCACGGCTGATCTATACTTTAAAGCAGTGGTTCTCATCCTTTTTAATGTCTCGACCCTTTAATACAATTCCTCATGTGGTGGTGATCCCAACCATAAAATTATTTTTGTTGCTACTCCATAACTAATTTTGCTATTGTTATGAATCATAATGTAAATATCTATGTTTTCTATGGTCTTAGGCAACCCTGCTAGCGGTTCTCAACCTTTGGGTCGCAATCCACAGGTTGAGAACCACTGCTGTAGAGAGGAAAGGGGTGTTTTTTGTTCGTTTGTTTTTTTCAATGTATTGGGGGAAAAGAGGTGTTTTTAAATAGCCTTTTTCAGAATATTGTTTCTGACAATATACTAAAACTCTACAGGTAGTAGTTTTGTAAACGTTACTGTAATGTGGTACCTAAAACCATATTCAATTTTTTGGATTCTAAACTAAATAGGTATTCTAAAATATAGTGATTGGCCTTGCACTTCAAAGGGTCTTTTACCCATGCATGATTTATAACATGCATTGGTTGTTTGGGAAATACTGGTTCACTCAGATAATAGGTATTCCAAGTATCTCACATGTTGACATTACATAATACCAAAAAATCACGTTCATTAATATCACTAACTCTATTAGAAAAGGCTTCAATTATTGGAAATAGCCAAGCTCTGGGTGACATAATTTTCCAAAATTCTATTTTTTGAAAACTTGGATTTTTATCATTTGTTTTATTTGAAGAAAAGGCTCACTTTATTTTTTAGGAAGTTTCTCCCAAATGCTCAAACCTAAGTAGTTTTGGTGTGTCCTTTTTTGTGAGAAAAGCAGCTAGCTCAGTTTGCAGCTCAGTTTATAAGTACTTTTCAATTTAAGAGCCATGACACCAAAGTACATAGCAGAAGAGCTTTACACATACTTCCCATTTAGTCATACAGAAAATTAAAAAGATAAGCAGGCAAAGTTGGAGTTGTTAAAAATGAATAATTTTTACTGCGCAATCAAGGGCGTAATTGTGAAATCCTTTTTTTAAAACTGCATAATTGTAGTGGTGAAAAATAACCGTGACTACTAGTATAGTAGCACTGTCTTTATTTGTGCTAAGGTTACCAGAAGATTTGGTTTGTTTATAATTCACTGATTTTAGTCACTTTATCAGATGATGCAGCAGTCACCATAAATAGGTTGTTGAGCATTTTCATCTGCTAAAAAAACCCATTTGTACCTCTTTTATATAACAGCCTATTAGAAATATATGGGGCAGGGGGAACTACTCAATAGTATTACAGCTTTCAGTTTCCCCCAAGATACTGTGCTTACTGTTTCCATTTGCTATAGGGTCAGGTTACCGTTATATTTTATTTCTCGTTAGCAATGTCTTCATGGCTTATTTGGATTTTGTGTGATTCTAACTTTTTTTCATATGAAAATACACTCAGTTGGCTTGATAGATAATTGTTTCGTACATTTTTCTGGATTGTGTATTCTTTAAGTAGAATAATTATGTAGCTTGTAATTGACCTTTGTGTGTTTTTCCATAGTCTCTAATAGGTAATAGAAATTAATGGGAAAAGTGTGATAGTTTTCTACTAAAACAGTTTAATGTCATTCATAGAGTATGTATTAAATTAATAATTTATATAGATTATTATTTTAGGCTTTTTTTTAATATTAAAAAAGACTTTGGAGATAGGTTATACTTGTGTCCTTGAAGTGAAAGTGTAGATGCACCTGCAGGTTAAAGTCTCTTACATCATATATATTACCATTTCGGTCATAATTATTCTGAATCTAAAATGGAGATGATAAACACATTTGAAAAATGTTGAACTTTTAAATGTAACATAATACATAAGATAAGGTATCAGGTGTAAGATAGAGCAGTGCTCATAGGCTATTAGAGATGAGCCTTGGCCACAAAATGAAGATGTTATTCGGGAAAAGAATGCATTTGTAATACAATGCCCTAGTTACTCTCCAATTTTAAAAGATTTCAAGTTCAGTTAGCACAAGAGTGTTTAATTTGTTTTCTAAGTAAAAATTTCAAGTTTTATTAGATAGTGTCCCGGATTTATCCTTGACTAACCTTTCTGCCTTTTCCCCCTGTATTTTCTAATTGTTTCTGATCTTTTTGATGTGGGTATCTTGCTAAGTATATAATTATTGATCATACCAGAATGAAAACTAAGATAACTTCGCAAGAATTACCCTTAATTCCCACTCCCCTCCTTTATGTACTGACCTGTCTACATGCATGCATGCGTGAATGCGCCATGGGACGTAGGAAGTCCTGCCATCTTTGGAAGTCAGGGACCATGTTAATGCTGTGTGCCAGGGGTCTGCAACTATGGACCATGGACTCATACATCTGGCCTACTGCCTTTTATGGCTTTTACATTTTAAATTTTTGAGGGGAAATGAAAAGGAATGTTGTGTGATGTGCAAATTACATGAAATTATATTAAAACATTTTTATTGATTTCAGAGAGGAAGGAATAGGGAGAGGGAGATAGAAGCATCATTGATAAGGGAGAATCATTGATTGGCTGCCTTCTGCACTTCCCTTGCTGGGGATTGAGCCTAAAATCCAGGCATATGTCTGCCTGGCAGTGGAACCCTGACATCCTGGTTCATAGGTTGACACTCAACCATTGAGCCACACTGGCTGGGTGAAATTAAAGTTTTAGTCTTCATGAATTTTTATTTGAACATAGCTACACTCTTATTCTATATACACTAATCCCGCCCCCATCCATGGGCGATATGTTTCAAGATTCCCCAAGTGAATACCTGAAACGTAAATATTTGAACCCTTTATAATGTTTCTTATAATTACATACCTATGATTAAGTTTAATTTTTAAATTTTAGTATATAGTACTAAATACAATAATAATAAAATAGAAAAATTATAACTATGTGTAATAAACCTACGTGAATGCTTTAGGACCATTGTTAAGTAAAATAAGGGTTACCTGAATGCAAGCACTTCAATATCACAACTGGATCTGAGATGGCTAATTGTCTAATGAGTAGGCAAGTACTGTATGGTACATCCAGGGGTGGGCAAAGGTGGGTTTACAGTGTGAGTACATGAAACACAATTGATTCTTTTATTAATTACTGTATTTTCCATATGAACAACTGTAAACCTACTTTTGCCAAACCCTATATACAGTGTAGATGTGTTTGACCAAGGAATGATGTATGTTATGGACAGGATAGAGCATGACAGCTTGAGATTTTATCACAATACTTAGAACAACTTGCAATTTAAAACTTAGGTATTATTTCCGGAATTTTTCATTTAATATTTTCGGATTATAATTGACCACGGGTAAAGTGAAACTGTGCAAACCAAAATCATGGATAAGGAGGTTCTTGCGGTGTTGTCTTTGGCAGCTTTGGAAGGGTATGGTAACAGATAATACATTGTTGCACTCTCCTTGCCTCACAGTTATTGATCTGTACACTGTGAGTCCCAGAGATGCCACATACCTAGACAGTGTTTCAAGTGCTGTTTATCCCCATACTGCAGCGAGTTGTTCTGTTTTATTACTAGTGCATACTCACCCTGTCAAAGCCAGAAAAGTGGATTTCAAATGTGCTTTTATGGCACAGTGGTATAGGAATTATTTTGTCTCAAAGTAAAAAGCAAAGCATTGAATTTGCACTGTAGGTATGCTAAAAGAATACTATATACACCCACATTACTAGACTGTAAGCATTCATTATAAAATTCCCACTGACAGCAAATTGGGAAATTTAAAACAATATCAGCAGAATTTCCTCACAAAAATTAATAAAAATGAGCTTTTAACCAAAGTAAATTTCTGCACAGCTCTTTTGTTAGTCAAAAGAAAGCCATTTTCCAGTAGTGATTCTGTTTCATGTTTAATTGCGGCAGCTAAAGAAATGTGTCTAGAAAAAATAAACAAGCTTAAAATTATTAGCCTTTGGTAAGAACAGTTTCAGTGTTGAAAAGATTGGGAGCAACATCAACAATCAATTAAAAAACAATGCATATGATTTTTAGTGGTTTTCCTTGGCTCCTGATGAGTCATTGGATGTCACCAAAATGGTTTCGTTGTTAATTTGAGGAATCTGGTGGAGTGGCTGAAGAACGTGTCGCTATGATAGTCTTGTGTGGAACAGCTATAGATGATATTTTAGTTTAATCATAATTTAATGTTTTTAAGAAAATACTAATTTAGTACAGCCTGAAATGGAATTGGCTAAGTTGTGCTAAAATTTTTGTTGGTAAATATGTATAGAGAAGAAAAGGCTTAGTTGATCAAATTAACAAAACTTGTGAGGTATTCAGAGCTTATGGTTATTGATTGCATTTTTTATCACCATGTACTTTGTGGACAATACTTGAATCTGTGGTGTTTTATTGAACCATTAGGTTCCACAGTGAGCTTATTTACTCTCATGGAGTTAACTGTTACCAATCTATGAGTTTTTGTCAGAAATAGAATATCTTGACTTTTTCCCTACTATACAGCAATTGGATGGCTTCACAATGACAGTTTGTGGCATTTTTGAACTTGAATTAAGATATTAAATAAGAAAAACAGCGCTCAATCACTATTATGCCCTGAATGACTCTGTAAATTAATTTTTGTTATAGCCTAGATAATGTTATTAAATTCAACCTAAAATTACAAAGTAAAATAATACCTATACTGTACCAGTAACTAGAGGCTCAGTGCTCAGATTCATGCACTAGTGGAGTCCATTGGCCTGGCCTATAAGATAGCGCCAAAACTGGCTTCCTAACATTTCCCCAGGGTCCAGGATTGAGAGAGGGTGCAGGCTAGGCTAAGAAACGCCATTGGAGCCTGGGGCTGGGGATGGAGAGGGACGTGGGAGGTTGGCCAGCCAAGGAGAGATGGTGTGGAAGAGGGCTTCAGGACATGGCTGGCCCGTCGCACTCAGTTCCTAACGGCCTGGACCCCAGTAGCAAGCTAACTTACCTTTCAGACATCTGCCCCCTGGGGTCAGTGCATGCCATAGTGAGCAGTTGAGCGGTCATAGCATATCATTAGCATATTGGGCTTTGATTGGTTGAACAGACGACCAGACACTTAGCATATTGGGCTTTTGTTACATAGGATAGTCGTTTTTATGACAATTGACAAGTGTCTAGCCACTTTGTACTTTTTCGTCTTTCAAAAGATAAAAGAAAATGAGTCCTAATTGGTTTGGCTCAGTGGATAAAGCGTTGGCCTGCAGACTGAAAGACCCAGGTTTAATTCTGGTCAAGGGCACATGCCTGGATTGTGGGCTCAACCTTAGTGGGGAAAATGCAGGAGGCAGCCAATCAATGATTCTCTCTCATCATTGATGTTTCTCCCTCTCCCTTCCTCTCTGAATTCAATAAAAATACATATAATATTTTTTAAAAGAAATAAAACCTTCATTCCCACACAAAATTTCAGCAGATATGTTTTTTGAGCCCAAAATACAGTTCCAGAAAGTTTTAGGCCTCATTTTCATTACAAAAGGAAATTTCCATATTTCAAAATTCATTAAACTGTGTAGTTGAATTGGAAGTGATTCATTTGCAATATAATGATATACTAGAAGGAAATATCAAAAGAAGAACTTAGCAGAATTGCGCAAATTTTTGCCAAGTTATGAATATGCTAAATTAAAAGCACATGTTTGTTCATTGATAGCCATATTTGGTGGTACTGATGTTCTTGAAAAACATTTTTAAGTAATAACTGTGTCATACAGATCATCATTAACAGATCAACAGTTGCAATAAATTTTCATGATAGGAGTCTCTAACTTTTGAACCCAATTAAATAACGTTATCCTCAATAAAGAAATTTAATTCTTCTCATTAGACCTGTATTTAAAAATTTACTACTAAATTATTATATTTTTAATTTTTCAATAAAATACCTTGGAGGTTTAATTTTTTTTTCTTTTTATATAAGTGCCTACATAATGTTCTCAAATTTGCTAGCTTGGCCTGCAAACCCTAACGTCTTCATTTTCTGACACTTTATATGTATTTTGCTAACCTCTCCTATGTACTCACAGAAAGAGAGAGATGATTTCCCAAGGAACTCATCCTCAAAAAAAAAAAAATAATAATATCTTTGTGGTACAATAATAAAGTTAGGAAAAGTAGAAATAAATGTTTAATGTCATATACAATGAACTTAAAGTTTTTGTAATACTGTATGAATAAATTTATGAATGAGTTCCCTAAGTGCCTACTAAAATTATCTACTTCAAAACTAATACTAAGAACAGCAATCATGCTTTCCTGAACTTGTACATGAAATCTCTGGCAATTGTTTAGAGACTAACAATTATTCTGAACCAATAGTTAGTTTAAAATTTTTTGCCTGAATCTCAGCCTTAATTTTTCAGGTAATAAAACATTTAGCTGATTTGTTGATTTATCTTTTCCTGGAAACGGTTTTATTCTTGAGTAAGTGTTGATTCTTTTTACACCCTGTCTTGTTTGGGGGGAATTTAAGGGGCAGTAGAACTAGATATTATTTTGAGTTATTGTCAGATTCTAGGGCCCTCTAAAGAGTTCAAACAACATTTTATGGGGAATCTACATTAAAATATATAAAGATTTATTAATATTACAGTCTAGGGCATCTTGGAAGATGAGGCATCTGAGCTTGACCTTAAGGGATGGCTAGAATTTAAGTTTCAGGGTTTTGCATTTGTGAGAGCAGTCCACGTGGAGTGAGGTGTAAGTAAGGAAAGCAGGAAGCAGTCTGTGATGGTTTGGTGGGAGCTAGAGCTGGATGGGTACTTTGGGGCTAGAATATTCAGCTAAGAGGAATGGGCTTTACTGACAAATATTTATTTTTTATTTCTTTATTGGTTTCAGAGGGAGGGAGAGGGGGAGAGAAAGATAGAAACATCAAAGATGAGAGTGAATCATTGATCAGCTGCCTCCTGCACACCCCCCACCAGGGATTGAGCCTGCAATCCAGGCACGTTGCCCAGAGCCAGAATCAACCCCAGGACCATTCATTCTGCAAGCGGATGCTCTATCCACCAAGCCAAAACCAGCCAGGGCTACTAACAAATATTTCTAAGCTTGTCATAGTGTTGCACACTCAGAGGTACTTAGTTTCCAGTCTTTCGTTTCCTGAATATTTTAATTTGTGTAAATGCCTGTTTTTCTGATTATGATGAGTAATTTGCACGCAGAAATTTTTCTCACATTTGTTCTACTAGGTGAATAACTGAAAATCATTGCTTAGTCTTTTGGAATAGACTGATGGCATATATAGGGTCTTCCAAAATACCTTTTCCTCAACAGTGATAATAGGGTTATTTACCTTTTGAGTCTTCAAATTGGGGAATATCATCTGGCGTTTCCTTGAAGAAGATGGCCTTTATAGTATTCATTCTTACAGTGTTTGTAATCTTGGATTGCTTAAACAATACAATCTAATGGGCTGTTTGAGTGTTTCCTTTTAAGCACTTGACATATGATTAGAGGTCTAGAAAAACTAGGTAAGTTATTAATATTAAATAGCCTTTATATTTTTATTTTAGGTATCTTAATGCAATTCAGACGATGTGTCCACATATTCTTCGCTATTTAACTACAGCAGTCATAACAAACAAAGATGTTCGAAAACGCCGGCAGGTGCTAAAAGATCTAGTCAAAGTTATTCAACAGGTAAAAACTTAGATATGTATTGATTTCTTTTTTTTTTTTTTAACATGCCTGAACTTTAGGTTTAGCCTTTTTTTCCCCCAAGTACTACTCTTCTTAAGGTAAAGACGTTTTAAAAATAGGAGGAAATTATACATGGAGGGAAGAGCCCAGGAATCCCAAGTGGACATTTACTATCTTTAAGCTCCAGAGATATACTTGAGCCTGATGTGGTATGAGTCATACAGTTCTCTGCTAGGTGGATATTTAATATACATTGTATATTAGTGTTTTGCAACAAATGAAAGCTCTGGAGCCTAGAACTGTCTGTTGGGCGGTCACTCTGCATGATTCCAGAGTAATGGCCTTTACATTGAAAACAATAATAGTTTCCAAGTTGTTAAAAGCTGTGGTTCTACTTGTTCATTTAGTGAGCTTCTCAGCAATTACTATGGGTTAGAAGAGAATCTAAATATTTATTTGATATAAGAATAAATTAAGTTTAAAAATACAATTTCCCCTTCAGTAGGGTATAAATATTGTTACCCTTGGGTAAGATCATCACTTTATTAAGGAATACTTTTGGCTCCAGAGGAATTTGAAAGCTTTTGGAATGGTTCTAGGATGAGAATTTAGAGAACTTGGTCTGGAAGGCATTAAAAGCTTAAGGTGTGGCCTGGAATCAGGATACAAGCAATTGCTTTGAGAAGATAAATACTAGGTAATTTGCTGGAAATTAATGGGAACGGAGGAGAAAATAGGAAGATTGGGATAGTCTAGGGGCAATCTACCAAACAATGTTGAATTAGATCCAGTTTGACCTTTGACTTTATTTTACAGGAGTCTTACACATATAAAGACCCAATTACAGAGTTTGTTGAATGTTTATATGTTAACTTTGACTTTGATGGGGCTCAGAAAAAGCTGAGGGAATGTGAATCTGTAAGTATGAATTTTTACTTATAAATTAATAGCATTCTTAAATTTTTATGTATTGTAATAATTAACCTTACAGTGTTTTATTAAAGTAATTCTATCAGGAATGTATATTAATCTTAAAGTGGCATTTTTTTTAGAAATGTGCTGGGATAAAAACATTTTTAGTGTTGTTGCCATGTGTATATCCTTGTAGTTAGGACGGCTTGTTAAACATTGGGTGTATTATAAATTCACACAGACACCCATAATTTCATGTCTTATCCTGAATAAGTTATTTAATATCTGTGGGCAAGGTTGTTTGGAATTGCATATCACAACTATGATTCCTAATTTGTTTTGTAAGTGGGCCTATTTTTAGAAATTTTCACATTTAATATATTTAATATTTGCTATAAATCACTCAAGCTAAAAGTGTGATTTTTATAACCACAGTGTCTTCTCTTGGTTATTGGAAACTAAAGTACCTTCAGAGCAACTGAAAAAGTTAGGTTTATGGGTATGTTGTTTTTTCTTTTAAGTAAGTTAGTTTTGACGGTTTAACAAATTAAACTAAGAATTTACCTATTAAATGCATTTACCAAATCCACAAGTTACTATATGTCATTTTCATTTTTGAACCCAAACATCAGACCAAAAATATGTTGAAGGACTAAGATTCCTTCCTCTAAAAAAGAGAAAATTATCATGTAAATATACCTTCCAAGGTGATTTTCAAACTTAGGACAAAATTTAAATTATAATCTAGTGTAGTATGTGTTCATATAATCATCGATATTACTAACATCATATATCATTATTAAATATTTGTATATATCTGTTATATTAAGTATCTAGGCCTTGCTAAGACAGAAGAGAACTTGGTTGCTATTAAAATGTTCTCTTTAGTATGATATGACCCTTGAATTTTTTTCCTTTTTAGATTTACTATTTATTTACTATCATAAAAATAGGCATATATTTGCTTCACTTATAACTATTTGAAATAACGAAAAGATAGGCTATCTGTAGGGCATTTATATAGGATAATGGACAATACAAAGCTAATTTGTCATATATTGTTCAAATCATCACTGGGACAAGGAAACATTGCAATTCTTTATATCTTTTTCTTATAGCATTTACTTGTTATATTACTAGCAGCTTCAGTATAGTGTGCTAGAAAGTGTTGTGTAGAACTTGTGATCATAGATGAAAATTCTAGTGAAATGGAACAGTGAGTAAGGCGCACAATGTTTTTGAGTCCAGTGCCATTAATTTTTTTTTTCTTTTTCATTTTATACACAGGTACTTGTGAATGACTTCTTCTTGGTGGCTTGCCTTGAGGATTTTATTGAAAATGCTCGTCTCTTCATATTTGAGACTTTTTGTCGCATCCACCAGTGTATCAGCATTAAGTAAGAACATCCTGGTTTAATTTGTATTTTATACTTTTAAATTTCTAGAAATTTCTATTTATTGTAAAGTACACTTAATAGGATTCTAGATGATTGAATTTTATTTCCTTTTGCTTTAAAAGAAAAAGAAAACAGTCTGATAGAGATTTATTAAAAGTTGAAACTTTTGTTTGAATTCTGGGTTAAGAGACTCAAAAATATCTAGCTTCTGTGTGTGGCACAACATGATTTTTGAAAATGATAAGTTCAAGGCAATGTCATTATTTATCATTTACTTTTTTAAAAGAGTACTATTATAATAGGAAGAAAAGAGAAGAATATAGTTTTAGAGTAGTTTTCAACAGGAGTTCAAATAAGGATCTTACTAAATCGGAAATATTCTTGAAAGACTACATTTGGTAATCATTTCAGTTAATTGAGTTTGTTTTATTTGATTATATATTTGAATTCTTATATAGTAAACTCCAATGACATCTTAAAATGTTGAAACATGGAAAAAATTATGGTGAATTTTAGTTGAAATGTTCTCTATTGTGTGAGAAAAGTATTGGGGAGGGGGAAAATGTGAAACTTACATAACCTATTAGAAACTAATTTTATGTATTAGAATTTGAAAAATAACCGGTGCCCTTTGGCCACAGATGAAGTCAGACAGTAAATACTCCATAATATTTTAAAACTTACTACTTTAATGTTTGTGTCTTGGGAATTGTGTGTAGACCAAAGTTTTTCTTTCAGTGACTTTTGTTTTTGCTAAGGCATCCATACTTGCTTGCCTAATTTTAGTGGGTTGTCATTGAAGTGGTTATTCAGAGCTACAAGTATAGTTGGATCATGGGGCTTTTCCTATGGAAATTGAAGCTTTGACTTCAGGATTTTTAGTATTGTACTATAGCTAGCAGATCTATACTTTTTAAAAAATCGGATTCTCTTAAAGAATACTTGTACATTCCTAGTATGTTGTGGTTGTGATATGTGGGACTCTGCTGGACAATAAATAGATCCCAGAATGCTAGTGTTGCTTTTTTTTCTCTTTTAAAAAAGATTTATAATTAGGCTTGTGAAAGAGGGGTGCTAATATTTGTATTCCCTTTGTTGAAATTTCCCCATATTTATGGGGATTAGAATTTGATCACTTGGGTGTTTGGGTTTTTTTTTTTTTTTTTTTTTTTAAGGAGATTTTTCTTTTGATATCTTTAGCACCCACTATACTAACTTTGTACAGTGTAGATACTCATAAATATTTGTTGAATGAATACATTTCTTTCCTTGGTATTAGTGAGTTCATATTTTTGTCCATAACAGTGCTTTGTCACTTTGGTATATGCTTTGAGAATACCATGAATAAGAATATTTTTTTCCAGTTTTAGTTCTTTTTATTAACTCTGGGGCTTTGTATTCATTATTGTGCTGCTTATGATTCAGTAAAGTAGATAACAGTATTTGTCCTTACCAGTAAAGTGGATAACAGTATTTGTCCTATCTACTCATTTGAGATATGTAGCTCAAATAAAATAATATAGTGGGACTGCTTCAATAAACTTTATGTGACATTATCATTACCTAAGAATTTTTCTAAAATTATATTTTTCTTGATTTCATAGAGGAAGAGAGAGATAGAAACATCAATGATGAGGCAGAAGCATTGATTGGCTGCCTCCTGCATGCCCCACATTGGGGATCAAGTCTGCAACACGGGCCTGTCCCCTGACTGAGAATTGAATCGTGACCTCCTGGTTCATAGGCTGACGCTCAGCCATGCTGTCCAGACTCGGTGTCGTTTTTTATTTTTTATTATTTTATTTATGTATGTATTTATTTTATCTTAATCCTCACCTGAGGATATTTTTTCTATTGAATTTTAGAGAGTGCAAGGGAGGGAGAAAGAGAGGTATGAGGTGATATCTCATTGTGGTTTTAATTTTTATTTCCATGCTGATTAATGGTGCTGATTGTCTTTTTGTATGTCCTTGGAGAAATGGCTATTCAGGTTTTATACCTGTTTTTTTTAGTCAAATTGTTTGGGGGTTTTGGTGTTGTTTGAGTTTCTTCTATACTTGGGATATTAACCCTTTAATTGGAGGTATTATTGGCATATACCTTCTTTCATTCAATAATTTTTCTTGTCTAAGGTCTAGAAATCTTTTCTCTCTTTCAGTGATAGTATTTTCTTTTTATTTAGGTTGTTTAAACATTTTTGGCTACCTGTAGAATGTTTTACTAATTTAGATAATTTTGAATAGTTAGGTTTAATGCATTTTCTTCAGATATTAGGGATTAATTTTAGAGCTGGAATAAATCATAGCTTCTAATCCAACAACACAATTATTAAATCACTGACAATAGGACTTTTCAATAGAACTTTCTACATTCATGGAAATATTTTATTTTTCCATTGTTCACTATGGTAAGCCAATAGCCACATGTGGCATTTGAGCACTTTAAATGTGGCTCAGATTTCAAGTTATAGAACCAGGGTTTTTAAATTTTGTCTGTAGTACTTGTTTTCAAATGCCATATTAAATATCTTTGAGTATATACATTTATGTACAGTTCACATTGAACAACACAGGTTTGAAATACATGGGTCCACTTATATGCAAAATTTTTTCAATAAACAAAAATTATTTTAACTTTTCTTCAGTTTATTATAAGAATGCACCATATAACATACAAAATATGTGTTAACCAACTATTTATGTTATGAATAAGACTTTGGTGAGCTCATTTGGGGGGATTCAAAAGTTACACACAGATTTTTGTGCCGAGGATTGTTGCCCCCAACCCCTGCATTGTTTGAGTTAACTGTATATGTGTAAGCAGATCAGCAGATCAAATCGGAGCTCCTTCATCCTGTTTAGCCTGTACCTTCATTCAGCTTCTCTCTTGGCTGCTAAGGCAGCTCTGTTTAACCATGGAAACAGATTTCTACAAAGTACTGATTGGGTACATTTCTTCTTGATTGCAGCTGGAAGCTGAAGTCTGGTTAAGTCTTAGTTAATGATAGAGCCTGTGCTTACTAGATCTCTGACATTCATTGTATTGTACCTCACTGAAATTTTATTTCTCCGTTGTTGAACAATTGATATTTTTAGACATAACAGAGTTAGATGAATTTGTCAGGAGTGTGTCACTTGAGCTAGAGGATAAAAATGAAAATCATAAGTTATTGTTTCATTCTGTGTCACAGAATCTCTGTAGAGTTTTATTTACAGTCTCTGAAGCTACCCCAAATTTTCTGGATCAAATTTCCTAAGTATGCTATGCTATGATGTGTAATGGGGCTACTGTGTTGTAGCTTAAGTATGGTCATTCCAAAGCACATCCAGGATTGAGACCCACTGCATCAGGTTGCAATTTTTTTAGGCATCTAATTACAACCTGTTAGAGCAGCAATTTTTAACTGGTGTGCTCCAAGAATTTTTAAAAACATGAAATACCTGACTATTTAGTCAGGGGCACTGACCTCTTTACAAATAAAAAAATGACAACCAGCTCAATAGCCATCTGTTGTGAATGATCAAAATTTACCTCTTTTCTTTAGTTTGGCAAAAAATATATTTTTGGGTGTGCTGTAGAATTTTAGTAAATAGTTTATGTGTACATGAGATGATAAACATAAAAAAATATCTTTTCTAGAATAAGGGAGTGAAAAATCATTGGTTTAATATCTTTAGTATATAATATATTAAGAAAGTAGGGGCAGAGGAGAAAGTGCAGCATGTGAGGAAAGAAATGTTCTTCTAAGAGCAACAATGAGATTTCAGGTTATAAGATTCAAGAAAACGTGGGGTATCCACTCAGTCCTGGGGAGGAGTAGGCCTCTTTATGTTTTCAGTGGATTAAGAATATGGCTGAAAATAAGTTAAGCTTTTATAAATAGGGCAAACTCCAAGATAATGATGAATTGAGGTAATGTTTAAAGAATACATTAAGAAAATTGTTGATGTATTGTTCTCCAATCCGGAGGTTTTTAAACATCCAAGGAATAGATTTTCTGGCTTCACCTGGACCTTCTGAATCTGAATCTCTGGGATCAGAACTTAAGAATCTGGGTTTATAGCTTGCCAGATGATTCTTTTTCAATTAACCTTGGAGAATCATTGTTCTAAATTAGTGATTTGTAGTCCTAACTTCATTTTAGATTAAGTAGGAATTTGTTTTTAAGGAGAAAAAAAATGGAAAAATAATGGATGACTGAGCCCAAAGCCTAGAAATGAAAATGTTCTCTGGAGGAGGATCTCAGTGCCTATTTTTTATAACTCCTAAATAATTTTGATGCAAAACCTCTTTTCTTCATTATGCTTTTTATTCTGAGATGATTATTGATTCATAAGCAGTTGTAAGAAATAGACTTCCCCTGTGTTCTTTATACAGTTTATGTTAATCTTTCAAAATAACATCACAGCCAGCATATTGATACTGAAACATTCAGATACAGAACATTTTGTCACCACAAGGATCCCTTAACTTGCTCTTTTCTAGCCACCCCACCCAACTTCCACCTTTCTTTAACCCCTGGCAACCACTCATCTGTTTTTCATTTCTGTTATTTTGCCTTTTCAAGAATATACAGAAACTTTTTTAAAATGTAGTGTTCAACTTTATAAAGAGTGTAAATATGCTACATATAGTGATCTGTGTATATATAAAAGCTTAAGCAACCCGCTGACCATTCGGTAGCTATGATGAGCACTGACCAGCAGGGGGCAGACGCTCAAAGCAGAAGTGGAAATCATAGGCATGGAAACATGGAAAAGAAGGATGAATCTTCAGCGGGGAGGGAACTGGGGGGAGTGCGGGAATAGATTAACCAAAGATTTTATATGCATAATAGAGGCCCAGTGTTTTGTGCACTGGTGGGATCCCTTGGCCTGGCAATCGGTGGGGCTGGCCAGCTGGGGTAGGGACCACTGGAGGTTGGCCAGCCAGATCCCTCTTCCCCCCCCTCCCCAACTCAGGCCAATCTGGGGGGAAGGGATCACAGGATGTTGGCCGTGGGCATGCACTGACCATCAGGGGCAGCTCCTGCATTGAGCATCTGCCCCCTGGTGATCAGTGCGCATCATAGCAACTGGTCATTCGGTCTTTCAATCGCTTAGGCTTTTATATATATATATAGATATAGATATAGATAGATAGATAGATAGATAGATTACTAACAACAGTATAACTGAGTTATTAAAGAAGAAAATATTACAAATGTGAATGAGCAGCACTTTTCACCAGACATCGAGAAAATAAGATAGTGGGGAACACATCCTCAGAGCTTAAAATCCAGAGAAAGAAACAGATATTAAATAAATATTAAATAAAGATTAAGTTATAAACTATGTTAGATGTTTTGGGAGAAAAAATACAGAGTAACAAAGATGGCATGGATGTAATTTATATAATGCGAAATCAGTGAAGTAATTTAAAGTTTCAGTAAACCCTTATATCTCTAAATGACTTATCTTTAAGTACCAAGGTAGACTTATTTTCACTGTATACTAATTATGACAAATTACTACATTCACTAGTTTATGCTTGTCTATCTCTGCCTCTAATTTAAAGTTATTTGATATTCAGTCCTTTTTTTTTTTTAATAGCAGGGAAAGGGAAGGATTTGTCTCTGGCCTCCTTTTTTTCAGCTGACAAATTTCAAATGCTGAATAGAATAGTATTGAGTTTTACAATATTATTGTCGTCTAGTAAACACTTATTTCCATTTGTGATTTGGAACATTTCTCTGTTGATAAGTTTCTTGACTAAATGGTTGTAGGCACATATCTCTATTAAAATGCATATTAAAAATGCTTTTATCCCTTTATATACAACTCTGTAGGCTAAGTTATGAATGTTTACCATAAAATATGCAACATATGTCAAAAAAGATTACTGTGGTGGGATTTAATTTAGTATAGCTGAATAGTTTATTAGATATGGTGTGTGTCTGAAATTTAAAAGCTGTTCTAGAATAATTCTTGGACCCGTTTTCAATTGTAGATAAAAA
The DNA here is from genome assembly GCA_963924515.1 of Vespertilio murinus. Classification (NCBI taxonomy): domain Eukaryota; kingdom Metazoa; phylum Chordata; class Mammalia; order Chiroptera; family Vespertilionidae; genus Vespertilio; species Vespertilio murinus. The sequence goes on along the minus strand of OZ004717.1, from coordinate 15,351,565 downwards.
CAAAAGTATGGAAGTAATAATTTGAATGTGTGTGATAAACATGTTGGAGCATACATTAATATAATTTCCCTATAGAAGGTTAGTTTTGACTTTTCACAAAATATTTGCCAACTGCTTTTGCATTTCCTTAAGGTCATTTCTACTTTGCTTGTTTTATTAACATTTTTTAATCTTAATATTTTTCTTAAAGTTGTTACTACCAAATGGCAATTTATATTCATAATTATACTTCCTAATATTAGAGAGAAATTGAAAGATACATTTGCATATGCAGATAAAATAGTTTCAAAAGTCATTATTGCATTTCTTCATGAACTATAAAATAATTATTTTTTACTAATGAGATGTTGGGGAAATGAATGAAAATTTTAAATTGTCACACAGCAGTTATCATTTCTCAAATTTCTTTCTCCTCATTATACTTTGTTAGTAAAGTTTTGATAATATTATAATTAAAATTGTTTTTCTTGAAATATTAATGTTTATTCCTTGTAAATGGCTAATTATTTTGTATATACAATCTGGTAATAGATTTATTTTGTATACTAGAGGCCTGGTGCACAAAATTTTTGCACGGAGGGTTTGTCTCTTAGCCCAGCCTGCACTAAGATCCAGCACTTCTGGCTTCCAACCACTCTCCTGCCTGCTTGGCTGATTGCCCCTAACTGCTTCTGCCTGACAGCCTGATCGATGTCTAACTGCTCCCCTGCTGGCCCATTCCCCCCCAACTGTCCTCCCCTGCAGGCCTGGGTCCCCCCAACTTTCCTTCCTGCTAGTCTGGTCGCTCCCAACTGCCCTCCCCTGCAGGACTGGTTCCGCCCAACTGCTCTCCCCTGCAAGCCTGGTTCCCTCCATATGCCCTTCCCTGCAGGCCTAGATCCACCCCTCCCCCCAATTGCCCTGCCCTGCCGGCCTGTTCCCCCCAGTTGACCTCCCCTTCAGGTCTGGTTCCCCCCATCTGCCCTCTCCTGCTGGCCATCTTGTGTATTGGAGTGATGGTCAATTTGCATATTACTCTTTTATTAGATAGGATTGAAAAAATTAGTTTACATTAAACACCTATTCTTAATTAGTTGTCATAGCGTGCCCTTATAAAAGACTAGAGTACTTTGGATACACTAAATTGGTAGCCACTGTTCAGTGAAAAACAGGCCAGAGCCCTGGCAGTGTGACTCGGTTATAGTGTCACCCTATGCACCAAAAAAGTGGCAGATTTGGTTTTCGGTAGGGCACATACATAGGTTACAGGTTCAATCCCTTGTTGGGGCATGTAGTGGAGGCAGCCAGAAAACTTCCTCTCTTACATCAATGTTTCTCTCTGTCTCCCCCTCTCTAAAATCAATAATAATACCAAACACAAACATCCTCAGATGAGGATTTTTTAAAATAACAGGCCAGATATTCTCATAGCTTAATGCTAAAGTCAGTAGTATTTTAAATACATTTGCTTATCAAATAAAATTTGAAAAGCCAGATTATTTAAAGATGTTAGATCTGTTAGAATTGCCTGTGAATTTTTAAACTAGCTCCAAATTGTTACAAATAAGGTAGATTAGTAATGTGTTTTAGTATTATTCAGTATTTGTTTTCTCTGGAGCTGTTAATTGCTGACCCCTCCCTCCCAGTTTTGCTTTTCTTAACTTCTTTATCATTAATTCCACTTCAAACTCTTAGTTTATAAGTCTCTTCTCCAGATTATTTTATCAGTTTTATCTTCCTGAAAAATATGCAGACTTGTTTATCTCTGTCTGTCCTGGTGCATTTTTGTCTCTCTTTCTCTCTCTCTCTCTCTCTTTTTGTCATGTATTTGTCTTGGGATACCCTTCACCTCCTCTCCTGTTAGCTTTAGTTTCCTGGACATTATTTTGTCTTCCACTTTTTTGGTTTACTCACATATTTTGGTAAAGAATATCCTCCAATAACTTTATAAGGAAGGGTGCTTTGAAGGTAAATTTTCTTATATCTAAAAATGTCTATATTTTATTCTCATAGTTTAATAATGTATTGCAAGACATGGAACTCTAGGTTGAAAACTACTCCAGAATTTTGGAGACATTCTATTGCAGCTATTTTCAACCTTTTTCATCTTACAACATATGTTAACTAATTATTAAAATTATACGGCGCACCAAAAAGTATATTTTTGATTTTAATTTCCTTGATTATTAATGATGTTGAACATTTTGTCATGTACTAGTTGGCCATCTATATGTCTTCTTTGGAAAAAATATCTTTTCAGATCCTATGCCCATTTTTTTAATCAAATTATTAGTAATGTTTTCTCCTATTTGGTAGATAGCCTTTTCATTTTATAGATAGTTTCCTTTGCTCTGCAGAAGCTCTCCATTCTGTTCCATTGTGTCTGTTTTTAATGCCAATACCATACTTTCATTTTACAGCTTTGTAATGTAGTTTGAAATCAGGAAGTGATTGAAATCAAGCCAGTGACCTGGTGGACAGCTCAGACCAGACCAGATTATAACTCTATACATCCACAAGCAACACACTCAAGGGACAGACTTAGTGAGCACCAAAGCCCCACTGAAGCAAGACCTGCTCCATAGGAATGTCACCTGCATAGCCATTGTAGACAAAACTGGTCCTCACCGGCAATTGGACTGGAGGCCAATTCTTTCTGGTGACACTAGTCAAGGCTAAACTACAATAAGACTGTGCACATAGGGGCACAGCACACCTAGAGTGCCCAGCTCAGGTGATGGGGAGGCTGGGGCCCTGGGCCATACAGAACAGTTATTACACATGGCCACTCTCCCAATTCCAGGAGACATAACAGCTCTACCTAACATAGAAACAAACACGGGGAAACAGCCATTTAAGAGAAGGTAACCCATGAACACCTAAAAATCTGTTTGCAGAGTGTGGGTCAAAGACTATGTGCTTAAAACTAAGTTTTTATACTCATTGTCTTCTTTTACTTTTTTATTAGTATGTTGGCAGACAAGCTGAACATGACTCCAGAAGAAGCAGAAAGATGGATTGTCAATTTGATTAGAAATGCAAGACTGGATGCCAAGATTGACTCCAAATTAGTGAGTATTAAGCTACTGTCCTACTTAACTAGACAGCAGTTGCTGGTTACTTTATACTTTTTCTTGAATATTCATTAGGAAACTTTATTAAGAATTTGCTTTGTTTTAATGTATAATAATTCTTTGAAGGCAACAGCAACCTATTTATTTTTTTAATTGGGTAAATATTGTCATCTCTCTGGTACATAAAAATTATGTGCAACAGTTATTTAATGTTGTCATGTCATGCTTGTGACATACCTGGGAAATGGTTATTAGCATTACAGGATCAATTTTCCTTTGTCTTATTTTAGGGTCATGTGGTCATGGGTAACAATGCAGTCTCACCCTACCAGCAAGTGATAGAAAAGACCAAAAGCCTTTCATTTAGAAGCCAGATGTTGGCCATGAATATTGAGAAGAAACTTAATCAGAATAGTAGGTCAGAGGTAAGAACCACACATTTTTTTGTTTTGTATGGGATTTTGCAATAATGTAACATAATTGTTAAATGGACTTACTTTGAGAACATTGTAATATCAGTTGTATCTGATTTTTCATTTCTTTTTGTTGTGGGTATGAACATTTTGTTTAAGAAATAACTAAGTGAAAAAGAATTTTCTTAGATGTATTACATGCATTTGTTAGGGAAAGTTAAAAAAAATTAAGTTTCCTTTTACTCTTCCTGTGTGACTTCATTAACTCATTTCCTCAGGGTTTTCAACACATAATTTTGATAATAGAAGATTATAAGTTATATCTATAGCCCTCTTTTAAGTTAAATTTTTTAATCTAAAGGAACATTTTTATAAAATGTTGATTTTATTATATGTTAGTGTTAATCTTTTAAAATTTTATTTTATCAGATTTAACTTTGTGAAAAAATATATTCCCCTTTTTGATAGAGATCCTACATATTAGGCATTAAAACAACTTGCATGGCTTTGTAATTTTGGCATTCTAAACCACTTTGAACTCTAGCCATTGTGTTTATGTGTCAGTGGAGAGTGGGAAGTTTTTAGGAAGCAGCTTTGGAACATTCAAAGACCTCAGTTAGTTGAAGTTTAGCAACAGGTTTGTGTCCTTAGAAGTCCTTAAAAGAGAAGGGTGAAGTAGGAAATTATTGTCAATGCCTGTTCCAACCAAGTGTAGAATAACTGAGCCTGAAAAATATCTTTTATGGAACAGATTTTTTTGTATGATTTGGGATCAATTTGATTGTATAATATTGTTGATATTGTCATTGTTCTACTTCATAATTAATTGGTCAAAAATATCCGATGGTATTTTGATATATTTTGTTCTAAGTGGAACATCTAACATTTAACAATTGCAAAGGTTATTAAAATCTTAGAAAATGGTTTGGCAGGAATAGTGCGAACAGGAAATGCTAGTATCACTTTTTCTAAGTTTTTTTCAAAAATTGCTTTCTTTTTTACCCTTTCTTTTTTATATTTTAGGCTCCTAACTGGGCAACTCAAGACTCTGGCTTCTACTGAAGAACTATAAAGAAAAAACAAAACAAAATTATAAAGTGAAGATAATAAAGCCACTATATAAAGGGTGATTGATATACATTGCAGAAACAACTATTGAGTATAAATTTTTGAGAATTTGAATAAAATTGGCGGTGTTTCATTATCTTGTGAATTTCCTTGTATATACAAGAATATGTGTTTTTATTTTGAAATAATTGTAGATTCACAGCAAGTTGCAAAAACATTACAAAGAGAGTCCCTGTAACCTAAACCTAGTTTCCCCCAATATTTTCTATTTATGTAACAATAGTATAATATCAACCAGGATACTGGTATTTGTGCAGTGTGTGTGCATAGCTCAAACATTGAGATCTCTTTTATGCTACCTCTTTGTAGTCACACATACACGCTAATCCCTGGCAGCCACTAATTTGTTCTCAATCTCTATAATTTCGTCATTACAAAAGTCCTCACTGAGGCTATGTTTCTATTGATTTGAGAGAGGGAGACATCAATGTGAGAGAAAAGCATCAATCAGTTGCCCCCTGTATGTGCTCCAACTGGGGATTAAACATGCAACCTAGGTATGTGCCCTAGCAGGGAATTGAACCTGCAACTTTTGGTGTATGGGATGACCTTCCAAAATAGCCACCTGGCCAGAACATAAGCTGAATTTTATAAATGCCTCCTTGAATATATTAAACAACACACACAGTTTATTGCATGCCCAAGGTATTTAACATCTAGGTACCTTATAAAAGAGTAACATGCTAATTGATCGTACCTTTGTGACACCCACCTGCCAACAAAGATGGGTTAATTTACATACTCTGGGAGCGGGGCTGAACTCTTGCCTTGTCATGAGGTGGCCATAGTGACTGCAGGCATTCCACACCACCCCAGCTGCTCTGGGCCTCTGGGCACCATGGGAAGGCAGAAAGAGGCTCTGGCTCAGTGAAGGCACTGCCAGCAGCCAGGGGGAGGAAGGCCCATTCTCCCATGAATCTTCATGCATCGGGCCTCTAGTGTGTCTATAATGTCTCTTTTAGATATAAGTGGTTTGATTTTTCTCTTTGTTGAATTAAAATCCTGTCCCATAACAGAAATTTCTGTTTCTGCTTTCAAGGCGTGGTATGGAGATAAAAGGTATATGGGTATTACTTTATTTGACATCTGATTCCTTGACATTCAGTTAAGTTTAGAGAATACAGGTCTGATTTGGCCCCAGGTGCTATGGTTTTAGACCTCTGGTTTGCAGTGTAATTCTCAACTGTAGCCCAAAGCTAAAGCTAATGGGAGGATGACTGGTCAAGGTAAGCCAAATGCTGCTTTTTTATTCATCTTTAACCAGTGTTGTTAAAACCCCAGTTTAGAAGATCATAGAACAAAATGGTCAAGGTTCAGAGAGAAAGTACTCAAAATGGTATATGAGTAACTACTTGGAAACAAATCCTTCATGTGTAGGATCTAATTCCATGGATCAAAAGTATAGATATATAAGAAATAGATCTATAGTTAAATAAAACTATATAAAGTTGCATATATTGCCGAAACTGGTTTGGCTCAGTGGATAGAGCATCGGCCTGCAGACTGAAAGGTCCCAAGTTCGATTCCAGTCAAGGGCATGTACATTGGTTGCGGGCACATCCCCAGTAGGGGGTGTGCAGGAGACAGCTGGTCGATGTTTCTCATGGATGTTCTAGCTATCTCTCTCTTCCTCTCTGTAAAAAATCAATAAAATATATATTTTTTAAAATTGCATATATTACTCAGGATATGTAGAAATGGAGTGAATGTTAAAATGCCTGTTTCCTCTTTATCAGTGACCCAAGGGCAAAAAGTTCTAAAAGACATCATTAATCCTCTTTTTATCTTAAGATTATATATAGCTCAACCAAGCTACATTAATAGCAAAGATTTCTACATGATAACTAGTGAAAAGCAAGTCCAATATGCCTTAGTGGACTAGTAAAAACCACATGGAAGAATGATAGGAAGGTAATGTTCTTTACTGTGTGTTAGGCATTTTCACATCTATATCTCTAAACAACAACCCTAAGGAATCCAGCATTTAAGTACCTGGAAAACTGAAATTTTTGTGCTAATATTTGTATATTACTAATATTAATACTCGGATGATTACTTAAGGTCATATCTAGTTAATGTTTAAGCATGAAATTGGAAACGCCTTTTCAGTTATATCACACTGCCCCCCATGTTATTATTGCCTTATGAATCCTTCGGGACTAAATTTACAATAGGTGAAGGCAGATAGGTTTACTAAGTTGTAAATGAGGGTCTTGATCCACAAAACTAAGTCTATTAGTATTTACCATTGGATACTAGTTGCTTCACACAAAAAAATAAAGAACACCAAAGTATTGAGACAAAACTGATGACTATCTGATTGTTTTTCTATTGATGCTCTGCTCCTTTAAGGTTTTCCATTATATGCATAATTAATGTTTGCTCTTTCTACCACTTAGTGCTTTTCACATACTGCTAGTCTTTAAAAGATAATGCAGTATGAATTACTAGTATCAATCAGGAAGAAAAAAAAAAACTACATAAACTAATGGCCAGCCCTAGCCAGCTGTCCCAGGTAGGTCTACATTGTGTATACCCAAAAGGTAACTGGTTCAAATCCCAGTCAGGCATATACCTGTGTTGCAGGTTCTATCCCCGGTCCAGCTCATATGGAAGGCAACCAATTGATACTTCTCACATCAGTGTTTCTTGCCCTTTCTGAAATCATTAGGTCATATTTTTGGGTGAGGATTACAAAAACAAAGAATAGCCATTTTTACATGTTGCCATTTTGTTCATCAGTAATATGCATTTTTAAAGTTTGATAACAAGTAAAACTGTCTCAGTAAAATGTAGAGAGCATAGATTATGTACTGATTAATTTTCTTTTGTGTGTGTTTTTCCCATTACATAGTAAGAACCTCCTAAGTGACAACTTATTACAGGTCTGGGACACATCCAAGAAGAGTTCATGAACATTACATTAAAGAATTGTCACTTTTTAAAAAGATTTTATGCATTCACAAGCATTTGTGATTTATGTTTTTTAAAATGGAATATATACAAAAGAATAAAAAAATAAAACCAATACCTATTTACTCAGTGCCTCCTACCTGCTACTGACTTACGAAATACAATGGTCCTAGTGCTTTGGAAGGGCTTGTGGGCCTCTCACTAATCTTATTTTCCTCTTTACCCCTGGAAGTAACCACTGCCATTGATTTTTGTGTTAATTCTTTCACTTGTATTTGTGGTTTTATCCTATATATGTATTCCTAAAAAAAAAAAAAAAAGTTTAGTTTTACATATTTTTTACATGTATTTAGTTTAGTTGAAATTGTACTTGATATTCCGCCTTGCTTTTCTAGACACTGAGATTCATCCATGTTGACTTATTCATGTTGGTGTATTTGGCTTTTGTTAATTCTTTTTCACTTCTTCATAGTATGAACATTGTCTGACTTATACCATAATTTATTTGTTTATGAATACAGTGTTTTTATCTTCTTGCTTGTCTGGGGTTTTAGGAATCAGTCTGATGGTCATGTTTCTGTTAACTAGAAAGATTAATTTTTTATATTATGATGACTAACATGGCTTATTTCTATCATCATGAATTTTCTACTTTCCCAATTTGGATTTTTACCCCTTATAGCTCCATTTTTCTCTCAACTAGTTAGGCATCTAAACATTGTATTTTTATTCTTATACAGGTCACTCTACAAATTTCAAATGTATATTTTAAAGTTTTAAAGTTAATATCTTTGTCAATAATAGGAAGAAGGCTGTACTGCTTTCATCTTCCTAGACAGTTACTTTTGTCCTTAATCTGTCCTTTATATTGCAACCTTAACATTTTGACATTTTGTATAACTTTTTTCTTGTTTATTCCTTTTGTAATTAGACTTTTTTTCTCGGGTTGCTTTTAGGATTTCCTTTTCATTGTTGTTCTGCAGTGTCACTACAATATATATCTAAGTGAATTTTCAAAAAATGAATACTGCTTGTAATTCACTGGACCTCCTATGTCCAAAAATATCTTTTATCTCACAACAATTCTAGAAAATTATTTCTTTGGATATTTCTTTTTGGTTCTCAGATTTTTGAGTTTCTATTCCAGAAAAACCTTACTCCCTGTCATATGTTTGTTATCTCTGTCATCTGTGCTACATTTCATTTGGGGTAATTCCTTGATATTTGTCCTCTAGTTCATTAAAGATCTCTTCTACTGTGTCTTAATTTGCTGTTAAATGTCCATTGAATTTCTTATTTTGTTTTTTTAATAAATCTTTATTGTTCAGATTATTACACTTGTTCCTCTTTTTTTCCCTTATAGCTCCCCTCCACCCGGTTCCCACTCCTCCCTCTGCCCTTACCCACCCCCCACTGTCCTCATACATAGGTGTACGATTTTTGTCCAGTCTCTTCCTGCTCCCCTTATACCTCTTTCCCCCCTGACGATTGTCAGTTCACTCCCTTTCTATGCCCTTGATTCTATTCACCATTGTATTCTGTTCATCAAAATTTTTATTTACTTGGTTTTTAGATTCACTTGTTGATAGATATGTGTTTGTTGTTCATAATTTTTATCTTTACCTTTTTCTTCTTCCTCTTCTTAAAGGATACCTTTCAGGATTTCATATAATACTGGTTTGGTGGTGATAAACTCCTTCAGCTTTTCTTATCTGTGAAGCTCTTTATCTGACCTTCAATTCTGAAGGATAGCTTTGCTGGGTAGAGTTATCTTGGTTGTAGGTTTTTGCTATTCATCACTTTGAATATTTATTGCCATTCCCTTCTGGCCTAAATAGTTTCTGTTGAGAAATCAGCTGACCATCAAAAGGGGGCTCCCTTGTAGGTAACTAACTGTTTTTCTCTTGATGCTTTTAATATTCTCTCTTTGTCTTTTGCTCTTGGCATTTTAATTATGATGTGTCTTGATGTGGTCCTCTTTGGATTCCTTTTCTTTGGGGACTGCACTTCTTGGACTTGTAAGTCTATTTCTTTCACCAGGTGGGGGAAGTTTTCTGTCATTATTTCTTCAAATAGATTTTCAATATCTTGCTCTCTCCTTTCTGGCACCACCATAATTTGGATGTTGGTACACTTGAAGTTGTCCCAGAGGCTCCTTACGCTATCTTCATATTTTTGGATTCTTTTTGCTTTTTCAGTTGGGTGTTTTTTGCTTCTTTATATTTCAAATCTTTGACTTGATTCTTGTGAGCCTCTAGTCTGCTGTTGGATCTCTGTATATTATTCTTTATTTCAGTCAGTGTATGCTTAATTTCTAGTTGGTCCTTTTTCATATCCTCAAGGGTCTCACTAAATTTATCGGCAGTTTCTAGGAAATTCTTGAAAAACCTTATAATCGTGGTTTTGAACTCTTATTTCCAGTAGTTTTCTTTCCTCCGTTTCTGTCATTTGTGACCTGTTTCTTTGTCTCCACATTTTGGCTGCTTTCCTGTGTTGATAGAGTGGCCTTGTGTGCTAGGTGTCTTATAGGGCCCAGTGGCTCAGCCTCCCCAGTTAGCTGAGGTGGACACTTTTGGTGCACTTCTTTGTGGGCTGTGTGTACAGTCTTGTAGTTAAGCCTTGATTGTTGTTGGTATCACTGGGAGGAATTGACCTCCCAGCCAATTGGTTGTGAGGATCAGCTGTGTCTATGATGGGAGAACTGTGCTGGAGACACCCTTATGTGGTAAGACTTGCTTCAGTGGGACTTTGATGCTCACTGAGTCTGCCCCCTGAGTTTGTCCCTTATGGATCTGAGGAATTGTAATCTGGATGGTCCCACTCTGACCACTAGGTACACTGGCTTTTGAATCTCCATGGAAATGCTAATTTAGCCTCTGCCTGAGGCCACCCAGCAGGAGCTATGGAGAAATCTGCAGATTCCTCTTCTTTGTTTGGGGTTTGGGGGTGCCCAGATGAGGCCCAGCTGTGAAGCAATGCAAGCTGCTGTGGGGCTTTGGGCCTTCTTTTGGATGTTCTTTGCAGTTAAGTAATTTTAGATTTCAATGGATCAGGCAATTCATATGCAAAGGCCGCTGCACACACCTTGGGTAGGGTTGTAAATTGGGTGGGGTGGGGTCTCAGGCAATCAACAGGTCAAAGCAGACAGCTATGGCTGATCCTCAGCCCTGCCCTAAGATGTCTCCTGGTCTGTGTCCCTTGGTAATCACTGTAAGCACCTCTGAGAGAAAGCTGCCCTCCAGTTTCCCCTCCCACTGCCAGACAGTCCATTTTCTCCTGGTATGAGTTTGAATCCCCAGAGCCTCACCTGGAACTGGAGTTCAGAGCAGTCAGGAGCTTGTGTCTCCCTCCGATTGAAAAAGACAACCACGCACTCAGTTGCCAGCCCTTTTAGCACTCACCTCCATACCTCCGCACTTTACTTTTGCAGCTCCTTTGAGTCTCTTCCAGAGGTCAGAGTGCTTTTCTCTTTCCTTCTAGTTGTAGAATTTCCACTTAGCCAGCCTTCCCGTGGTTCTGGATGATGTCTGTTTTATCTTTTAGTTGTAGTTTTGAAGTGGTTTTATGAGGCAGCAATTTCAGGTGTTTATGCTCCCATCTTGGTTTCTCCCTGAATTTAATATTTTTCATTTTGTTAATCACTTATGCTATTACTAGAGGCCAGGTGTATTAAATTCATACATGGGCAGGGTCCTTCCTGCTGTTGGCCTTAACCGGCTGCTGGCTGGGGGCTTCCTTCATTCCATGCTGCCCCCAGTGGTCAGCACACATCATAGAAAGCAATTGGTCTCCCGGTCAGATTCCCACAGGCATGAATTGCATATTAGACATATATATATATATATATATATATATATATATATATATATATATATATATATATATATTAAATTTTCAGTGTGCGCTTGTATTCTTTAAACTTATTTTACATTTTGTGTTTTGAATCTATCCTGCATCATTCTTGCCCAAATTATTAACCATCACTTAATGTGTACAATAGCTTTTCAATTATTCTCATTTTAACTATTCTTGTCCCCTTATTCTCACCTATTTTCCATATTACAGAGTTAATCATTTCAAGTTTAAATTTTACCGTTTTTTCTCCCATTTAAAATCTTTAGATGGCTTTTCATTATTCTTAGCCTAAAGACTAAATCCTTAACATGGCTCTTATTATCTGTTATTGGCTTGCAGCATCAGCTTCATTTTATGCCAGTCTAGAGCCCCAATGGCCTCTTAGTCCTTTAAAACAGTGGCTTTAAGCTATTTTGACTGCTACAGAGTAAGAAAAATGTTTTGCATCATGACCCAATACTATAAAAATAAATGCATTTAACTGTTATAAAAGTTTGTAAAACAAAATACCCTTACTATATGCGGTGATACCTATTTTTTTATTCTATGTCATTATAATACCATTAATTGGTATCAATCCACATTTGAAAATTGCCTTAAAGAGCCACAATCCATCCTCTGCTTTGATATTTACAATGCTGTTTCCACTACTGAGGATTAATTTTTTATCCCTTTAATCCTACTTCCCATGTATAGATGCACTTCTAATTTATATGTTATTTATACTCCAGAACTCAACTCAGATACCAAGGAAATCTTGACAATTTCTTCCTGAAGGAAAAGTTTTCCTTTAGACTGGGCTACATTCCTCTATTACAGTGTCCTTCTCTCTCTTATTATTCACCCCACTTGTAATTGCATTGTTAATTTTATAATTAGTTGACTAATGTCTGTCCTGGACTGTCATCTTCATTTGTTTATGAATGGGATCTGGTTTATTATTGAATTCCTAATGCCTGGATTACATTAGATTAAATAATTGAATAAATGAATCTTGTTCAAAATGGTATAATGGAAAAAATGTGGACTTGAAGGGGAAAGGTTGATAAGTAAATGTATTTGTCCAAAACCTTAATTTTCATCCTATTATTATCAGGTGATCTTGGACAAGATTATGTGTCTCTTATTCTCTGAATCCAAATCTGTCAATGGCAATATTACCGTATTTGCTGGCGTATAAGACGATTTTTTGGCCCTGAAAAATATGCCTCCAAGTGGGGAGTAGTCTTATACGGCGAGTATATAACAAACTCTATTTTTAATGGAAATGTTAGGGGGTCGTCTTATACGCCCAGTCGTCTTATACGCCGGCAATTACGTATTTTTCAGGGCCAAAAAATCGTCTTATACGCAGGCAAATACGGTAACTGTTTTGTGTGACTGGCTTCTTGAGATTGTGTCTACAAGCAAAAGACTGCCTCAGTCCTTCTCTTCATGAGTTCACAGTTGATGTCTGAGATGCAGACATGCAAACATAATACAATATAAGTACTATTGTATGTGGAAACAGACTTATAAGTATGAAGGGCTGTTATAATGGTTAGGTCAGTTGAATATTTGTTAAAAACGTGTTACTGCAATTTGTGAAACGTTTCCAACCTTATCTTTCTCGTGGTCTTGGCTCTTTCTTGGTAATGCAAGTAAAAATAGAGGGAGGCAGATACATATACCATTGATTTCAGATGTTTTTCTTCCTTTTTACTTCCAGTGGTCAGGAAAACAGCGGGACAGTATGCAAAATTATTGACTCGGTTCACAATATTTTGAACTTGTGTTGTTTGCCACATACTTAATTTTTAATTAAACATGACCACTCTTGTTTTTCAGCTGGTGGATGTGTAGACACAGTAGAGTCAAATACCCTCAAGCATCTTGCAAGAGGTCAGTTGGGAAGTAAACCCTCTGGATCTAGTGCTACTGTTAACACAGGAGCAGTTGAAATCCTAAGTCAGATTTACCTCCGCAGTCAATGTCAGTAAAATACTGAGCAGTCAAGACCATCAGTAAGGAAAGCAATCAAGATCAGGGCCAAACTGCTCGGGTGAAATGTTTAAAACTTCCAACAAGTCATTAATTAGACTCTTAGAAATCAGGCTGCTGTTCAACTGTTTTTGTGTGTTTTCCATTCAGAATTTACACCGCTGCATTTTTAATTCCCTCAGACATCAAACAATCCCCTGGAAACGTGTTCACTTCCTGGAGAGGTAGCACAAACACTGCTAGGTTTTGTTAATTTTTCATCTTCATGGATTTAGTAAACTGTTTGACTGTTAGGATCTGTAAGAAATACCATTAAGGCCGTTTCCTATTTTGGTTCTAAACTCGCGACTCTTGTTCTGACTCCCATTTAGTCTGATGCGATTGGAAGAACAGTGTGCCAGGTTGATTAATTTTGTTTTTAAGTGTTGTGAAGACAATTGAGCCTGGAGAAGAAGTTGACATTTTGAACTGGCAAACAGCTTGGGCACTTAGGCACAATTCCAGGTAAATAAGCTAAGTATGCTTAGTTGTGTATGTGTAAGTCCAATTGCTTAAAGGTATACACATCTAAGATCCCATGTGATCAGGGCTAGGCAGCAGCCGATGTGCAGAAGGGCAGGGGAAGAAAAACTGGATCACAGAAAGACACTCTTACTCAGGACTTGAAATCTGGCAGCTTTCCTAGGGGAATAAAATACCGTCGGATTGCATTTATTTGTGGGCATTTTTTTTCTTGCCTTCTACATTGCCCTTTAAGCACAGAAACCATGATTTGTTCATCTTTGTACTCCCCAAACAGTAGGCATGACTGTGGATACTAAGAGATGGCCACTCTCATCACCCGTTTGTTCATTCGGGTCCACAGGTGATGTTTGGGGAATAGTAAAAGCAGCAGTTTACCAAAGAGGGCATTGCCGTGATTCTCTCTGGCTTCCCTTTCTAGGGAGTTTGCAGCTTTTCACTTCGTTTTGAAGACAAATGGTCTGCGTAGAGGAAGCACATGATTAGCTGTGTCTTTGTTCAGCTGGCTAATCAGGTCAGAGCTGTTGGTCCATCTGTGAATGCACCAGTTTGTGTTTCACCACTCCTAGCCACAGATTTGCACCTTGAACCTTTGCCAGCCGTTTCCTAAGTGCATGCCTTTGGATGTGAGGGAGACCAACAAAAGAGTGCACATAGATCAGCTTAAAATCATCACTTCTCTTCAAAAACAAAACAGCTTACAGCGTGAATCCCATAGTGGCAGGCCAGGGGCTTTTAAGTTTGAGTATCAAAGGTAAGCACGGTGGTGCCATAGGCATTGCTGTCATTATAAACACTACACTGATAGGGACTAAACTTAAGAAGCTGTGACAAATGAGTATTGGAACTTTTGTTATTTTACTTAAAAATTAAATTTCACTGAAACCGGTTTGGCTCAGTGGTAGAGCGTCGGTCTGCGGACTGAAAGGTCCCGGGTTCGATTCCGATCAAGGGCATGTACATTGGTTGCGGGCACACCCCCGGTAGGGGGTGTGCAAGAGGCGACTGGTCGATGTTTCTCTCTCATCGACGTTTCTAGCTCTCTATCTCTCTCTCCCTTCCTCTCTGTAAAATATCAATAAAATATATTAATAAAACAAAAAAAAATAAATTTCTTAAGGTGTTAGTATAACCAGCCCTAGAAAATATTGGGTGGAAGTCAGTAGTCAAATTGATTCAGAAATGGTCCAGAGCTCTTACATAATCAGCATGATTTATGTTTTCATAGAGGACAGAATTACAGAACATTATTGGTTTTCTAACTTGGCACCTTTGTTCTTTCAAGACTTGTGGTACTTAAATAAGGTTTTACGAACAATCAGTAATAATAATGCCTCTTTTTTGCTTAGCATTTCCACTTCCTTAACATTCACCTGTAATTGTTTACATCATTGCAAGTGAGTCTCAAAACAGTCTTGTAAGTTGGACATTACTTTTCAGGTTTACCACTCAATCATCCAGCAACCTTTTCTTATCTGAACATCAATGTGACTTCAGGATCTCCAGGAGCAATAGTTGACTAAAAAGTATATAATGTCCCATACTGACAAAATTATTTATTTTAGAAGCTGCTGCATTCTCTTTGAAAACAGAATGTGAACAGTTAGGTGAAATAGCATTAATCAAGTTAAAAGAAAATTATCAAAACAGATTGCTCCCTTCTAGAGCACCTGAGGAAAAAGGTGAAAAAACTTTTCCTTTGGCATCTCTGCATATTTGAATAGACAGCAAGGAAGAACTGTAGCTTTCTTCTTTCTTTCTTTCTTTCTTTTTTTTCTTTTTTTTTTTTTTTTAGCTAAATTATCCTAAGAACACTCTTCTCCAACATAGGAATTCCAGTGGAATAAGAGATGGTAACACAAGATGCACCAGGAGACTCGAGGTTTTGTGTGTTTGAAACTTATATTCTACTATAATGACTAAATTGTAGAGAAGCAAAACTAATGTGTGTGTGTTTTCTTAAATTTATCCAATGTTTTTCTGGTTCTGTCTTCTAGGAGCAGACAAACTTCTTTTGTGTTTTGTTTGTTTGCTTGTTTATTTTTAAAAGTTCACTCTTGAATTTTATAGAACAATATAAGACAAGGAAAATTAAAGTTACACTACATTGGAACAATGTATTTCCCCAAAATAGAAATGCCGAAGGCACATAAAGATATAAAATGGTATGCAGTGTTTGCCCCCACATTATTTATTTAAATTGGTACGACTTTTTTTGTCTCTCAACATTTAATTTCACTATAAACAAAAGTGAAGTAAATACAATGATTGTTATCAACTGAATACTAGATGAGGTCTCAGTATTTAAAAGAACATAGATCTCTTCTTATAAACTTGCTTTTGATTTTAATTCAAGAATAATTATGCTGGGTTCTTATGTCTGACTGGACAAAAAAAAAAACATGTGGTTGTGTGTTTTGGCATATGTTCTTCCAGATTTTTCAGTGATAGTTATGATAACCAACAAAGGAAATTTAGATGGAAAGGCTTTTCTGTAGGAGATTCTAATCATCACCCTAAGAATAATTCCAACACCTATTAGTTACTTTTACTTGGAGACCAAAGTATATATGCATGCCAGTGACTCTAAGTGGTGAACAACAAGGGACATGGAATTCCAAAGAATAAAGTTTTGGAATAGATACCTGCACAGTATTAGCCCCACTGCTGTTACTAGAAGATTTGGGTAAGTAAAAATGAAGTCAGTAAAAATACAGTGTTTTCATATTTGTTTCATGTTTATAGCTTTCCCCTGAGAGCATAATTAAAATTTGTAAACCATAGCTTTAATGTCTATTGTTACCCTAAAGGAAAATAATGTATGTACATGCGCGCGCACATCACGGCATGTGTGCACGCACGCACATAGGAAAGTCTTAAATTTTCAGTATCTAACAGAGATGTGGGTGTTGTGCAATCAACAACACACTGTTGGGCAATAATTAAGGAATTTTTAAACTGAAGATTAAATTGGAATGTTGTTATAAACATAAGGGAAATGGACAGCATTTTTCCTTGTATCAAAAGAAAACTCATTTCTAAAAATAAGCACCCTTTTTGTGGTGACCCTTTAAAACAGTTTTGAGTAATTCCACTCACAGATGAGCTCGGAGTCCACAGCACTTTGCTGTAAGTGGCTTGCTCTTTGATCCGGCAGCCTTTCATCAGGTGTGTATCCAGAAGAAAGCATTGACTTGGCAGTATCACCAGCCAGCCTCTGCATCTCTGGAAGCGAATTGAACATGGCATGACTAACGCATGCTGCTGGGCCCTGAAAGGCTCTCTTTGGTGTACGAATCTAAGGAGATATTGATTGGCCAAAGCTATTTTCCATTACCGAACTTTATCTTATCAAACCGAGGCAAACACGGACCTGCCTTCAGTCACCAAAGTAAAACGCTTGATTTTTTTTTTAAAAAAAGGAAGTGTTTTTGTTTTCTCCCATGTTTCACTTCACTTTCCCAGAAATGACAGTGGAGTAAAAGGATTGAGAATGTTACCTTGTCTTTTAAGTGTTGTTATTGACCATCAGTGGTCAATTCCTTTGTAATGTGAAATTGATTTAGTGTAATCTAAATGACTTTTTTTGTGTGTGTGTACTTAGAGTGTCTTGGATAATGCTTTCACAACTGCAAAGGGTTATCCTCATTGTATTCCACTTCTCCACTCAAATCCATAGTTCTTGTCACTGCTGATTCTGTCCTTTAGACACAATACCATCATTTTCTTAAAAAAAAAAAAAAAAAATATATATATATATATATATATATATATATATATATATATATATATATTATTGATTTCAGAGAAGGGAACGGGAGAGATAGAGAAACATCAATGAGGAGAGAGAATCATTGATCCACTGCCTCCTGCACACCTTCTACTAGGGATCGAGCCCGCTGCCTAGGCATGTGCCCCTGATCAGAATCAAACTTGGGACCCTTCAGTCCAGGCTGGTGCTCTATCCACTGAGCCAAACCAGCCAGGGTTAAGACCGTCTTTTTCTTCCTTTTAGCTTCCACTATCTAATCAGTATCTCCTCCTAATAATTAATAACTTAGTAGTTAAGAACTAGGCTTGAATTTTTTGCCAGTTGCAAATTTTGTGCTCTTGGACAAGTTACTTGACCTCTGTTTTGACGGATTAAATGAGACAGTTCACATGAAGCATTTAGCATAGGGCCTGCACTCAATACATACTAGCTACTACTTTTCCCCTCCTCTCCTTTCCCCACCCTCCTCTTTCTCCCTTCTCCTCCTGCCCTTCTTTCTTTCCCTCCTCTTTGAATGAGTGCTAGACACAAGGTAAACAATAAAATGGTTCTTTTCAAACTGCCTCCTTCTCTCCAGGAATGAAACACTCACCATTTCCCCCCAGGAATATTGAATTTGTTAATTGGCATGCTACATCTTATTTGTCTCTGTCCTTCACATTAAAAATAGTTTTAAAAAACAGTTATAAATTCAAATACCTAGCGACTTGAATTTATAAGTTTTTTTAAAACTATTTTTTAATTGATTTTTAGAAAGAAGAAGGGAGAGAAACATCAATGTGAGAGCATTGGCCACCTCCCGCAGGCCTTGCGCCTGGGATTGAGCCCACAACCTGGGCAGTGCCCTGACAAGGAACCGGCAACATTTCAGAGAGGAAAGGAGTGAGGGAGAGAGATATGGAAACATCAATGATGAGAGAGAATCATTGATTGGCTGCCTCCTGCACACCACTGGGGATCAAGCCCGCAACCCAGACATGTGCCCTTGACCAGAATCAAGCCTGGGACCTTTCAGTCTGCAGCCTACGCTCTATTCAGTGAGTCAAGCTGGCTAGGGCTTCCTCCCATTATAATATTAATAATTACTATTTTTTTTATTAATCCCCACCCAAGGATTGATTTTTAGAGAGAGTAGAAGAGAGGGGGAGAGTCAGAGAGAGAAACATCAATCTGAGAGAGACACATTGATTGGTTGCCTCTCACAGGTGCCCTAACTGGGGCCAGGGATTGAGTCTGAAATCGAGGTACAATGCCCTTGATTGGAATTGAACCCGGGATCCTTCAGTCTGCAGGTCCATGCTCTAACCAATGAACAGGCTTAGGGCTCCCTCCCAATTTTTAACCACCACACATGGGTATGGGGCCAGCTAGGTCTGAATCTCCACCTTTCCTACAGATTTTTCCCACTTCCTACCAGTCTTGATGTGGCTTCTTTCTGTTCTTAGTTGTAGGACTTCTGTTCAGCTACATTCCAGGTTGTTCTGAATGGTGTTTGTTCTGCAGTTTAGCTATAATTTTGATGCAGTCATGGGAGTTTTCAAGCACTGCATTTACCTGCACCATGATCTTGACTAAAACCCCCCATATTCACCTCTTTTGGTTCTCATGCTGCTAAGAGTCTAGCTTATACCCAGCTTTCTTCTTTCACTTATCCTATGTAATAAAAGCCTAATATGCAAATCATCTATTTGACCAAGAGCTCAACCAGAGGGTGGGGCAGGCTGGCCAACCACCAATGGCCCTTCCCCCCTGGCTGACCCCGTCCGGGCCAGCGGCAGCAGTGGCAGGTGGCTGGGGGAAGGGAGGTGCCAGGGACCCTACTGGGGCTTGAATTTGTGCACCAGTGTGGTCCCTCAGCCTGGCCTGTGGGGTCGGGCTAAAACTGGCTCTCCAGCATCCCCCAAGGAGTCCCCTCATTGCAAGAGGGTGCAGACCAGACTGAGGAACCCCACTAGTACACGATCGGGGCTAGGGAGGGACGGGATAGGTTGGCCAGCTGGAGAGGGACTGCAGAAGGGCTCCAGGGTGTGTCTGGCCTATCTCACTCAGTCCCAATAGGCCGGACCCTAGCAGCAAGCTAACCTACCAGTTGGAGTGTCTGCCCCCTGGTGGTTAGTGCACGTCATAGCAAGTGGTTGAGTATCCTTAGCATATTATTAGCATATTATACTCTGATTGGTTGAATGAAGGACTGGACACTTAGCATATTAAGCTTTTATTATATAGGATAAGTAATCATACTTTTAGAAACTCTATCTTGTTACTTGATAGTGCTTGCATACAGCACCTTAGGATAGTGCCATTACTTTAAAAGCAGAAGGCATTGATTGCTTTTATCTCTCAACTGCTATGCATATAGTGTTGGTCAGTTAGTACTTGCTCTAATGAATGTTAGATTTCATATTGATAGCTTTAATTCAAACTCATTTTAGGTAGGTGACATTATAATTTATTATCTAAACTCAAAAGTATGATTGCTCTAACTTCATGGAGTGTTTTAGAGAAAGGGTTCTCCAAAGAGGCATATAGGTTCTTTGGGTATATTGATAAGAATAGAAAAATAAATCTGATTTTAAGAGGACTTCAAGTAAATTTGAACTTGTAGAAAAAAATTTATTAAAGTAAAAAGTGAAAGTTGGATAAATATTTATTAGGACCGTTTTTTATTTTACCATCTTTATTTTATTAAGTCAGATTTTGACAACTGCAGCCATAGCATAAAACGCAGATTAATCCTTTTGAGTCCAGTTCACTGGCAGAATTGCTTTAAAAATTATGGAAACAGCAATAATTGGTCCTAGACTTACTGAAATAACTTAGTCATAAATCTTGGAACCTCCAAAAGAAGATGGGCATTGGGCATTTTCCAACTCATTTCTCTTGGCATTTACCATACGGGGGTCAAAAAAGCATTTGAATTTTAGTAGCTTTAGAGTCTTGAGTCATTTCTTGAGCCCTATTTTGTTTTTCTCAAGTCAGCATGAGTATATGAATCAAATTTAAAGACATCTGGAAAACATTTAATATCATCTGAAATTCCCATAATTTTATTTTAAATTCAGAATCACATGAATCATAGTAACTTCTTTTGACTAAGAAAATTAATAAGATATTTAATATATTCTCTTAAAAATGTCAATAAACATTTGAAATATAAACAGCTTTACAAAGATGTGTTTGGGGAAGATGAAAACCCACTATTTACTCATTTGAAGTGGTTACTGAATTTCCCAGGTAAGTTTTGTTTAATGATTAGTGACTTTTTAAGGTAACAGTAAAATGATGCCATAGGTTATGAGGCAGGTTAGAGCAGTGGTCTCAACCTTTCTAATGCTGTGACCCTTTAATACAGTTCCTCATGTTGTGGTGACCCCCAACCATAAAATTATTTTCATTGCTACTTCATAACTGTAATTTTGCTACTGTTATGAATCATAATGTAAATATGTAAATATTTGTATTTTCTGATAGTCTTAGGCAATCCTGCTTGCAGTTCTCAACCATAACAGTAGCAAAATTATAATTATGAAGTAGCAATAAAAATAATTTTATGGGGGTCACCACATGAGGAACTGTAGTAAAGGGTTGCAACATTAGAAAGGTTGAGAATTACTAGTTTAGGGTGAGGCAATTCATGAGCTCTATTTAAACATAAATCTATTTGGGATTTGCTACCTCTTACTGACTATCTTCTATAATGTAGATTGGGATTTCTTCAAAACATCTACAGCTATTAATATCAGAATAATTAAGGATTCTTGTTTAAAATGCATCCAGATAGAATACATAGTTCTAACTCATTAATCTTTAGCAAGACTGACCAAAACAAAGAAAAGAAAAAACCAATTTACCAGTATTAGGAATGAAATGGGAGATACCTCTACAGACCTTAAGGAAATTAAAAGAATTAAATGTACCATGAACATCTCTACACTTACAAATTCTACAACAGGTTAAGTTGAAAAATTTTTGAAAGACACAAATTCCCCAAACTCATTCCAGCAATAGATTACCTTAACTGTCCTATATCTATTAAAGAAATTGAACTTATATGTTAAATGCTTTCCAATAAAGAAAACTTGTACTGTTGGCAAATTATACAAAACATTAAGGAAGAAGTAATATGAGTTCCACACAAATTGTTTTGGAAGAAAGAAGAGGAAAAAACACTTCTCAACATTTTTTAATGAGCTCAGCATTATTCTAATACCAAAACTAGACAAAGATTAAAAAGAGAAGCCAACAGGCCAATATTTCTCATGAACATGATAACAAAATCCTCAATTATCAAATGCAGCAACATATAAAAGAATAATACATTATGACCAAATGGGGCTTATCCGAGGCATATAGGGTCATTTGGACATGCAATAATTCTATATGATAAGAGGCTAATATGCAAATAGACCAAACGGCAGAACAACCGGTTGCTATAACCTGCGCTGACCACCAGGGGGCACGCGTGGAACGTGGCAGGTGTCAGCAGCAGGGTGTGGAATATGGCGAGCATTGGCTGCAGTGGAATGGTGGAGCAGGTGAGCAGGGATACCAGACCAAGGCAGGGCACCAGTTGCTGTCATCAGGGCAAGCCTCTGGTAGTTACTGAAAATTCTCTGCTCCTACGCTCCACAGTCCCACCTGGTGCTTGTACCTGCTGCCGGCACCAGCCCCACTCGCACCCATTGCCAGTGCCAGAGTTGCTGCTCACACCCACTGCGGGACCCGGCGCTGACCCCGATCACTCAGCACCATCATTGGGTGTGAGTGGCAGCTACTGGCGCTGATTGCTCCTCAGGGCTTCTCTACTTCTCCCTGTTCCTGAGGGGCAGTAGGGCCAGCAGCCTCCTCTCACACCTGCTGCCAGTGATGGCCCTTCTCACACCTGCTGCTGGTGCCTGGTGCCAGTCCCGCTAACTCAGCACCATCAGCAGGTGCAAGCAGCAGCCGATGGCCCTGATCATTCCTGAGGGCTTTTCCACCTCCCCCTGCTCCTGAGGGGTGATCAGGGCAGCAGCCACCACTTGCACCTGCTGCTGGTGCCAGCTCCAACCATTCGGCACAATCAGTGCATTGTGGCAGTAGGGGCGGGCGCAGGACTGTAGGCAGACAGGGAACTGGGTCTGCGGCAGGAGGGGCCAGGCAGGGACTTGGAGGATGGGCCAAGACCCGTCCCTGTGCCCACTGCAATCCTCACAGCCCACAGTTCCGTTTGAGGTGCATGAATTCGTGCACGGGGCCCCTAGTGAATCAATATAATTCACAATATTGACGCTTTAAAGAAGAAAAATTCCATGATCCTCTTAATCGATGCAAAAAAAAGACTTGTTGAAATTCAACCACTATTCATGATAAAAAGTAACAACAAACTAGAAATGGAAGGAAACTTTCTTAACTTGATAAAGGGCATTAAAAAAATACTACAGCTAACATCATAATAGCAAAAGACTGAATGCTTGCCCCCTAGGGTTAACAACAAGTAAGGATGTCTGCTCTCAGCAATCCTATTAAACATTGTTGTGGAGTCCTTGCCAGGGCAATAAAATAAGAAAATGAAAAAAAATGCATACAAATTGGAAAGTAAAAAAAACCTGTTTATTTAAATGGATTTATCAAGGTTATAGGATACATGGTCAGTATGCAAAAAAATAATTATTTTTATTTACTACCAAAGAACAAGTGGACATGGAAAAATTTAAAAGCTACTACGTACAACATTAAAAATAAAAACATTTAGGTTTAAATCTCGCAAAATATATGCAGAATCTGTATGCTGCAAATTACAATTTTTTGATGAAAGAAGTCAAAGATAATCCAAATCAATAAAGATATATATTGTGTATGGATTGGAAAATTCAGTCTTACTAAGACATTAATTCTTTCCCAATTGACTTATAGATTAATGCATTTTTCTATCTAAATTTTAATAGGATATTTTATAGATATTGACACGTTGATTATAAAATGTATATGAAAAGATAAAGGAGCTAGAATCACCAACATTTGGGGAAAAAAAATTAACAACAGTGTTAATTGGAGAATTAACACTGCCTGATTTCAAGGCTTATTTTAAATGTACAGTAGTCAAGAGAGTGTGCTATTTATGAAAAAAAAAAACAGGCACACAGGCTCATAGATCAGTGGAACAGAATACAGAGTCCAGAAATAGGCCCATATGTATATGGTAAATTGATTTTTTGCCAAATATATGAAGGCAAGTCAATGAAAAATGTTAGTCTTTTCAACAAATCTTGCTATAATGATTGAAATATGCAAAAACAATGCATTTGAACCTACAATCCATACCTTATACCAAGTTTATCATAGGCATAAATGTAAATGGTAAAACTAGAAAATGAGAAAATCATTGTTACCTTAAATTAGGGCAGGACTTTTTAGATACAGCATCAAAATCACAATTTATAAAAGAAAACTATTGACAAATTGGACTTCAAAAAAACATTTTTATTCTGTAAATAACACTGATAAGAAAATTAAAATACAAACCATAGACTTAGAGAAAATATTTGGAAGCACCATATTTGATAAAGACCTAGGCTCCAAAAATATAATGAAAATTCAAAAATAAGAAAACAACCTAATTTAAAAATGGTCCAAAAGTTTGAACAGATACTAGAGTTTACCAAAGGAGGGATACAGATAGTAAGTATGTACATGAAAATATGCTCAACATCATTGAGCATTAGGATGATACAAATTAAAACTACAATGTGCTACCACTACTCATAGGTTCTAATGGCTAACATCAAACACTGTACCACATATGCAAAAAGGTGTTGAGCAGCTGAAACTTTTCTACTAAGCTGGTGAGAATGAAAACTGGTACTTTGGAAAAACAGTTTTGTAGGTGTGTTGTTTTTGTTTTTTACTGAAAAGCATATACTTAAATTACAACCCTGCAATCCCACTTATAGGCATTTAAGCGAAGTAAAAACCAATGTTACATAAAAACCTGTACGTGAATATTATAACAGTTTTATTCCTAATTACCAAAACCTGTCAATAATTTAATGTTCCTCAACTGAGGAATTTGATAAACAAATATTCAGACAATGGAATATTGTGCATCAAATAAAAAGGAATGAACTACTGATTCATACAATAACATGGATTAACCTCAAATGCATTATGCTAAGTAAAAGAAGCTGGATTCAAAGTCTATATAACATGTGATTCCATCTTTATGATGCTCTGGAAAAGGCAAAACTAGGGAAAGAGTATGGATCAGTGGTAACCAGTAAGGCTAGGGGGAAAGTCTGACTCCAAAGGAGTAATTAACTTAAGGTATTTGGGGGTAGGGGACTGACTTGCATTTTGTTTTTGGCGATTATTACACAAGTCTGCATTTGTCAAAACTCATCAAACTGTATGCTGTAAAGAGTGCATTTTATTGCTTGTAAATTAAAATTAAAAATGCATCTACACCTCTGGATTTTATAATTTGTACCATCTCCTGGTCATTTCTGTGCATACTAACTTTCCAAACTCCTCCCTGGCTGATTCAAAAAGTAGCTTCCCAAGGGGCACTACTACAATTTCAGTTTATAAGTTGCTTTGTAGTTATATAAGCATAAGATAGCTAAATACCATTTAGGGGAGCAAGATTGAGTGACATATGGTACACTTTACTAAAAGTGTAGAGTTTTAACTATTATTTAAACTACTAGAGGCCCAGTGCAAGAAATTTGTACACAGATAGGATCCCTAGGCCTGGCCAGAGATCAAGGCCAATTTGTGGGGCAACTGGTAGGGTTTTGGGGGCCCCAGCTTGCAACTGCCTTGGCTGGCCTGGCACTACTCACTTGCCAGCCCCACCCTCTGCCACGGCCACCTGTGGGCTAGGGGCAGCTCCTGTGTTGAGTGTCTGCCCCCTGGTGGTTAGTGTGTGTCATAGAGGCCAGTCATTCTGTTGGTTGTTCTGCCATTTGGTCAATTTGCATATTAGGGTTTTATATAGCTATTATAAACTATAACGTGTATTTCTCTCCCAATGGTTCTAAGAGGGTTGTGTGGTGTTTAACTTTCACTAATCTGAGCAGTGGATGTAGGATAAACATCAAGGAGAAGAGCCAGTTGGTAACTTTCACCCTCAGGAAATAAGGATCCATTGACTCATCGGAGGAACAGGTGGCAGAAGAGAACGTCTTGACACTTACCAGAGTCTTAATGAGCGGAGGTGATGGTCATGTTATTTTTTCCCTCCCATCCTACAGACAGTCATTTATGGTGACCTACTTAGAGAGCAAAATAGTAGGGATAAAAATGTCCATGGAGCATCCAGTACTGTTACTCCAACTAGTGATGACAACTCTTCCCTGGATATCATTGCAAGTTAGAAGCTTGAATTTTGTAGTTTGAAGAAAAATATCCTATATCCAGAAGCAGAATGTGTGTGTTGTGTGTGTGTGTGTGTGTGATTTAACAAGGAAAAGCATCAATATCAAAGGGTTGGTGCAGTCTACAGAGAGGCGGCAGAGCATAGATGTTGAGCTCAGACATATTTAGGTTCAAATTCCAACCTGTCACTTACTAGCTATTTAGGCAAGTTACTTAACCCTCGGCTCCTTGCTTTTATTTTATTTTATTTCATTATTTGTTAAAATAGATGTGGGTATTTTTTTTTAATTTAAATTTATAAGCCAACCAGCCAAACTGGTATTATTATCACGTACAGCAAAATACAAAACATCTTTTATGAATACTTGATAAATAAACAGATTAGCAAAAGGGGTCAAGACGGTCAGCATATTATAGCTTCATCATCACCTGAATGAGGTTTTGAACAAGCTTCCAGATCCCAGAAAATACGAAGAATCTTTTCACACATTTCTGTACTTTTACTTTCTATTCTTGAGGTTAAGATTCTAGATCCTAGAGTTATCAAAAATAGTATTATATCTAATTATGTACGGCCAGAGACATCTTTTATCATTTGTGTATAGCAGCAAGGCTACAGAAACCTCTGAGTAGACTCCAGTCACACCCACCCCACTGTTCCAAATTGGAACACGGGCATGAGAAGCAGCATATCAAAGCAGAGATACATAGAAAATCCTAGGAGAGGTAACGCAACCACTGCCAAAATTGAGATTGAATAATATACCCATCCATCTCACTGTATGCTCATGGAGTAACCTGGGAATAAATCCATGGTTTGCTGGGTACTACCATTCCCAGAGGGGTTTAAAGTCCTGCAGCATAGCTTCTTCGCCCAGCAGTTTCTAAGGTGGCCTCCAAGTGACTGACAGGATTTTGTGGCAGGGATTTCTCTTCATAACTGTAGAACTGATTGTTCCCGGCCTGATTGTTCCAAGGCCCAACTACTCCAGGAATGGTAGTTACAAGATGGGCTGTTCCAGGAATGGTCCCAAGTTGGGTTACTGCAGGTCTTGCTGCTCCACTTTGAAGGGTTTCCAGAAGCCTGACTGGTGACGGGAAGAGAGGCCCAGCTACTCTGTCATTGCTGAGCTCAGCTGAGTCACACAGTTGCTATTCTTTGGCCAGTTGTATTTCTGCCACCTCTTACATTTCATTTTCTGGTTCTGGAACCAGGTCTTAATCTGTAGCTAAGGTTCAGGATGTTGGAAAGTGCTTGCATCTGCTGAAATTTCTATCTCTGAAATTTCCCAGTACACAGAGCTGGGTCTGTGAGAAGACAATTCTGATCTGCTTCTTGACACTAACAATTCTTCCTCTTCACTCTGTTTGCCACAGAAGTGGGTAGTAGTACACCGGGACTGGTGGAAGAATCAAGACTCGAATAAGCAAATCTATGGAGATAGGAAAAGGAGAGACAGTCTCCAAGTCCCAGGTGTCATTAGCAAGGATGCATAGTTTTCTTCAGGCTCATGTGAAGGTTCCCTACAAATGGATTCTTTGGGGCAGAACAGGCTTTGAGGATGAGTTGAATCCACACTCATGCAGCTGAGGAGAAAGAGAGAGAGAGAGAGAGAGAGAGAGAGAGAGAGAGAGAGAGAGAGAGAGAGAGAAAGAGAGAGAGAGATTGTAAGAAAGACCCAGGCTTAAGTATCTAGATAGAAGAGCTTAAATAAATATAAAGATCTCCAGATATCAAAGTATCAAAAAGATGGGATGAAATGATACTTGCAAAAGGTGAAATTTTTGGAGGATTTTAAGTTGGAAATTCAGTACCTGTCATAAATGAATTATTGGGAGAATGAATGGGATTATGTAGGTAGCTGAATTTAATATTTACTCTTAAAGGTACTCAACAAGTAATAGCTGTTACTATTTTTTTAAAAATTGATTTCGGAGAGGAAGGAAGAGGGAAAGAGAGTTAGAAACATCAATCATGAGAGAGAACCATTGATTGGCTGCCTCTTACACACCCCCCGCTGGGGATCGAGCCCACAACCTGGGCATGTCCCCTTGACTGGAATTGAATCCTGAGTCTGCAGGCAAATGCTCTATTCACTGAGCCAAACCGGCTAGGGCAATAGCTGTTTCTGTTAATGCTATTGCTATGATTATACCTTTGTAAATCAGCATGGAATAACTAAATTGAATATATTAAAGTTTCTATTCCTTTTGTTCTAGCACTATTGTATGACTTTGGGCACATTACATCACTTCTCTGGTCTTAGTTGTCTCATCTAACAGGAGAATAAGCATAGTGGTACCTATATCATAGTATTGTTGTGAGGATTAGTTAACTTAATACTACTAAAGCTTTTAGAACACTGACTTGTACATAGTAAGTACATAATAAATGTTAGCTAGAACTATTACCATTATTGTTATTATTCTCAACCAAGAATTAGCATGTACTAATTGAGCACTGTTGTGGGCCCAACCATGTTGGTAAAATAAAAGACTTGTGAGTTATACTAAATATTAAATTGAGTAGTATTGTCTGTTCCTAGTACTAAGTACTTAGAGCATTTGATTCACTAATGAAGGTCTACATTAGTAATTCAGAGAAGGAACAGTTAACTGGTAAGGAAAAATCAGGAAGAACAATATTCATATTTTGAGAGATTTGCACACACGAGGAGAAGAAAGGAGAGTATCTGAGGCTGGACATGGAGGCAGAAGTGGAGCAAAGTGCACCTGGACAGTGAAGTAATACAACAGGCTACTGGACAGCAAAAAAGTCCACTAATACTGCCTACATGCCAGTGAGGATGGGACTCACAGGCAACATGGAGAGAAATAAAGCAAGTCACAAAATAAAAGCCATCGTTCCATTAATGTAAAATTCCGAGACAGGCAAAACTAAATTACATTGTTAAGGGACAGTTTATGTAAATGATAAAACTATTAATAATGATGGTCATAAAAGTTAAAATAGTGTTACATCTGGGGAGGGAAGTGAAGCTCTCCCGGGATATGAATGTTCTATCATTTCAAAATGGGTGTGTGTGAGAAGTTGAGTCCTTGCTTTACAATTGTTTTTTTTTTTTTTAATGTGAAAGTGTTCTTTATACATTCTTTTTTATGAGTGACATATTTCACAATAAAAAGTAAACCAACTTAAAGGTAAGAGTGAATGGGGTCTAGGAAGTCAGCAAGCCCAACCTGAGGATATTGTATCTGTGGAATAGCAGAAATTAAAGCAAAGAAGATGACATTCAATCAATCCATTTTTGTTTTGAGTGCTAAATAGCATTCTATTGGTTTCTTCCCCCACCCCCACCCACCCACCCACCTGGAAGCTTAATAATCTCACCTTCCTCAATATATAGAAACAAACAATGGAAGTCATCAAGCCGAGTCAAAGGGGTTATGATGGAGGGTATTGAAACCTACATGAGGAATGTTACCTCTGACACCTAGCTAGTGGGGCTGGGGTATCAGGCGCAAGCCAAGAGTAAGGCGTTGATAGACAGTATCGATGTTCAGGGCTTCCTCATTACAATCAAGGCCCTTATTCCAGTTGACAAATGACACCCCACCGAAAGAGACGATAGAATTCATTCTGCTATCAAGGGTATGGCTAAAGTAGAGTCTGGTCAGTCCTCAGTGGGAAAACAGAAGAGATCAAGTAAGGATAAACCAAAGGAATGTACTTCTAGGAAGATCAGAAAGAGATATAGGCTGATATATGTGCAAGTTTAGAAACATGAAGTTTATCTCCTGTGTCCGAAATCTGCCCCAGACATTCCATTACTCATTACTCTTAAAAAAAAAAAAATCCTGCCATCGAGGAAGATGCAACTTGAACAGATGGAAACTAAAGTCAATGTTTAATATTCTATTATTAAGTTCTAATATTCTAGAATTTACCCTGCAAGGAAAATGTTCCTTCTGAACCCTGTATTTTAATGGGCAGCCAGCTAAGAGCTGCATAGCTGGATCTTTGGAAGTATTTCTGTGTTATTTGGGTTCAGTCAAAATGTTTCTCCCTCTCTCTCCCCTTAAATTATTCCGGGCACAAGGTAACTAAGAGAAAGACCAGAATACTATAGCAGATAAATCCTTCTTTGTTATAATAATTATTTCATTGTTGTATATAAAGTGGTAGACACTTCACATAACCCCTCTACCAATTTACAAAATTGGTATTTTTCTAGATAAGAAAACTGAGGTGGAATGAGGTTAAATAACTTGACCAAGTGCATACAGTGAAGCGAGGATGCCAACTCAGTTCTAGCTGGACACAAAGCAAAAGCGATAGTTTGGTGATAACTCGCTTCTTAAAAGCAGAAAGAGGGGACTTGAAAAGGCATCTTATCAGAGCTGGTCAGAGAGGCAGGATAGTTTCCAGAGGGTTTGGTATATCTAGGGGAAGGCTTTCTAAACTAATGAAAGCCTGGGAGGTGAGGCTATTCATTAGCATATTCCAGGGAATTTCCTAAGGAAAAGAGAAAGATGGAACCATTGGGAAAAAAAAAAACAACAACTGGGAGACAGTGAGAGTGGACCCCCACAGGGGAAAGACGCGATATAATATATTTGAACATCGTCATCTAAGTCATCAACTATGGTTCAGCTTTTGCCTTTTTATTGCCATGTGACCTAGGGCAATCATCTCACCGATTCGACAAATGCAAACTACAGCGTGTCACAATGAATTGAAGTTGGAAAATGTGCGAGGAAACCTAGACCCGTGACAGCCTGGCACATGGAAGGAGCGAAGATACCAGTGTCGAGCCATAGGTTTGATGTGTATACATCTTCCTTTCTTTCCTTTTATAAGGTAAGACTGTACCACTTTCTTCCTGCACCTCACTGGATTATCTTAGCATTCTAAGGGACACATTCCAGACACTCGGAGCCCTCTGACCAGGAGATGCGTCCCTGAAGTCAGAGTAATTCTGAGTCTAGTTCCAGGGACATAGGATGAGGCCGGGAGAATGGCAGTCCCAGCGGGAGACCTCCACCTCAGCAAAGGTCAGCCAGGTTAAATACATCAAGAAAGGAATTTGGTTTAGAAATACTTTGAGGAGGGGGCGTGGTTAGGGGAGGGGGCTGCTCTATGGGCTCTGCACTGCAGCCCTCCTGCAAACACGCTCTCTAATTTTTAAACATAAAGAGACCTTTGTTTATCTGAGAGAGGCTTATGATGCACATCACACACTCAAATGCCTAAAACGACCTCAGGTGAAGGAAGCTGGGTGTGCACGGACACTCAGTCCTTTTGTTTCCTCATTTGGGTAAGGAATACGCGTCTGCTACGAGGAACAGCTTGTGTGCAGATAAGGGGCACGTGCCACCCAGTCTCAGTGGAGGGCAGCTGTTGGGAATGATGGGGACGATGTGACCTGAGGAAGGCGTATGCCATTTAAAGGGGGCAGTGGCTCCTCACTTCCAGCTGATTGTTATAATATGATATTTAAGCCCTGTGTTGTTAAATTCCTTATTTTTCAAAAAGCCAGAAATGCAACTTTTAAGTAAGAATCTCCTGTGTTGTTGTTTTTTTTTTTTTTTTTTAAAAAAAGACTATATTGGGCCTGACTTTTTATATAAAACATTGTAATGGCCAAAGAATGCATTCAGCCTGAATCTGCCTTGTTAGGCAACTGGTTTGCAACCCAGGACTTATTTCAGGGCTGGAAGCCTGGGCTTGCAGATGGTCTTCCTTCTGGCCTCCGGGATTAGCTAGCTGTCCTCAGGAAAGCCTTCCCTGGCCGGATTAGCTCCCCGCTGTACTTTCTCTAGTCCTCTCTCTGCTTCCCTGTCCTACCTCTCCACACACTTTTTGGGGAATTGCGTGTTTGTTGTTGTTTATTTTTCCTGCGGGACTGTAAGCTCATGAAGACGGAGCCACTTCTGCGTTTGCTGGTTGTTATCCTTGAGTTTGCTGGACTCGGACCTGCTGATGGGGAGCGTTAAGCAGGCTCACTGCAGCATTCCTGGGAGCGCCAGGTGAGTGAGGAAACGGACTGGACTGGGAGAGGTTTAGGGGAACTTTTTAGAGTGCTAGCCTGGGACATAGCTTATATAAAGTATATAATAAATCATTTACAGATTATTGCTTCAACATAAATATATAAAAAATGAATGTTTAGTTGAGATTATATTAAATTCTGTAATGTTTACTTTTATTTATATAAATGCTATTATTTGAACCAAAGCAATAGAGCTAGTTAACAGTGAGAGTAGCAAGCAAGAGTAGGACTAATGTTAACAATATATTGATATTATTTGATATTAGTTTCCTCTCATGCAATGATTTATTTTAATTCCTGTTATTTCCTTTTTTCTTTTTATTTACTTAAAAAAATAGATTTTTTTGATATTTTACAGAGAGGCAGAGAGAGGGATAGAGAGTTAGAAACATCAATGAGAGAGAAACATCGATCAGCTGCCTCTTGCACACCCCCTACCGGGGATGTGCCCACAACCAAGGCACATGCCCTTGGACCGGAATTGAACCTGGGACCCTTTAGTCCACAGGCCGACGCTCTATCCATTGAGCCAAACTGGCTTCGGCAATTCCTGTTATTTCTTGATTGGATATTAAACAATTTCAGGCTAGTTGTATGTATTTTAAGTTCCATAATAAATAAATATTACCTATATAGAATTAAGAAATAATTTTTTAAAAATGAGATGTTTCTTATGATGAATTTTTAAAAAATGAAATGTTTCTTTTGTCTTATGATACAATAGGATATTTTGACTCTTTCAATTTCCTTTTCCAGTAATACCTCTCCGAACTGCCCATAGCCGTTACCTCAGGACATCCCTTTTTACTTCATGTGGTAAAAGTAAGGAGCTCTGCCCTGAAGCCCACATTATACGGATTCCTGATGTCAGCCCAACGTGGTGACATTGATGTAAATGCCTTGAGATTGACTACTTGGGATTTGAGGATCAGAGGGTTTCAGACTCATAAGAATTTGTTTCAAACTCCCCCCAAGTGTTCCTTCACTTGGTGTCTGCAGACTTGGTTTGGAGAACAGCGGCTTATCAAGTAGGTCCTTTGCAGGTAGAAGTTACTAGGTTATCCATGTCTAAATCTTCATCATTTTTACACCACATTCCTAAGCATGTTGGATGTCATCATAAGTTAAATGGTTTTAAAGCAAAGAGGTAATTTGAACTTGTGAAATTGAAGTTGGATTTCAAATAAAGTATAGTGTTAGTAAAAAAAAAAAAAATAGAAGCAAAGTAAAAAGTCCTATTTAACTTGGCTGCCATTTTCTGAGTTCTGAAGCTGTCATTTTTTTTTTTAAAGTGGGTTTTTGTTTGTTTGTTTTTTACTCTAGGAATTTTGTTGTGATCTTCACAGAACATTGCACAGTTCATGTGTAGCCAGTTCATCCTTTTCCAGGTCCCATGTGGCCTCTTCAAAGATCATCAGACAGTCCCAGAGAAATAGCATATCAATTTCTGGTTTACTGTAATCTTTTTTTCCATTCTCACTCTCATGCATTTTCAAATTAGAGATAGATGGTCTCCTTGTCCACTTTGAAAATATAATTTTATGGCAAGCTAACATTTTAAGATCTTTTCTATGGCTAGGAGCAATGACATCCATCTTACAGGCATATGTCTAAGGAGGCAATCACCCTCCATTTCTATACGATCAATAATCTCATTAAGTGCTTCTGCACATTTTAAGGAAATTGAAAAGTGACCAATGTTTTCATTTGGAAAGTCTCAATAAGCAAATCACACTCCCCCCTTTTCAGCTGTGTTGTGTACAATCTGTGTAGCAAATATTGCAGGTAAAAGCTTTTCATTGTCTTTGATAGTAAGTTTGTGAACTGGGACTTTCTAAAACATAATTGTACAGTGCATCTGCTGAATATGCCGATAGCTGAGCAAAGAATAGTTCTATTGGAACAAGGTGTAAACACATTTTATGAAGTTTTATTAAAAACTTCATAGAAATTAAGAATACAGTTTGAAATTATTTTTTAATCAAAATGCCTAACGGTCAGAGGAACATTTTTTTTCTTGCCATGATTTAATTTATCATTATACTATAGGAAATATGATCATTGGTAAGATCTGACATCACCAGCTCTACTAGGGGGCCAACACATCTGTTTATAAAAATTCTCCCTGTTGTTTATCCATGGGACATTTAGATATAACTACTCAGCCATATAGAGCAATTAAGGGATGATATGATAATGAGTTTTACTTGGTGTGTCCACACTAATTCAATAGTCACTACTTTCTTTTAAAAAAACACACACAAAAAAACCCCCAAAACACACCTTTAGTAATTAAATTTATTGAGGTGACATTGGTTAACATGAACATATAGGTTTCAGGTGTATAGGTTTCTCATTCTATTTCTTTAAATAATGATGTTGGGATTTTGGGGGGATTGCTTTAAATCTGTATATTGCTTTGGGTAATGTTGCTATTTTAACTATGCTGATTCTTCCAGTCCATAAACAAGAGATGTTTTCCCATTTTGTTGTTTCTTCCTCAACCTCTTTTAATAATACTTTGTAATTTTTAGGATATAAGTCTTCCATGTTCTTTGTTAGGTTTATTACTAGGTGTCTTATTCTTTTGGTTACATTTGCAAAAATAATTGTTTTTTTTTCATTTCCAAGTTCTGTTGTTAATATATAGGAAGGCAATGGATTTTTTGCACATTGATTTTATATCCTGCAACTTGACTGCATTTGTTTATTATTTCTAATAGTTTTTCTGGTGGAGTCTTTAGAGTTTTCTATGTATAGATTCATGTCATCTGCAAAAAAGTGACAGGTTGCCTATCTGGATGCTTTTATTTTTTCCTCTTGCCTCATTGCTCCAGCTCTATGTTGAGTAAGAGTGATAAAGAGACATCCTTGTCTTATGCCTGATCTTAGAGGAAAAGCTTTCACTTTTTGTTTTGTTTTTTTACCATGGAGTGTGATGTTAGCTGAGGGTTTATCATATATGGCCTGTATTATGTTGAGGCACTTTCATTTTATTTCTGTTTTATTGAGTGTTTTAATCATAAATGGATGTTGTATCTTGTCAAATGCTTTTTTTGGCGTCTATTGATAAGATTTTATCAATGAATTTTATCTTTTTGCTGATTGATTTGAGTATGTTGAGCCATCCATGTGACCCACTTGATCATGATGTATTATTTTTTGGATATATTGTTGTATTTGATTAGCTAGTTTTTTGTTTTTTGTTTTTTTTTTGTTTTTTTTTGTTTTTTGTGTTTTTTTTGTTTGTTTGTTTGTTTTTGTTTTTTTAGGATTTTTGCATCTGTATTCATCAGAGATATTGGTCTGTAGTTTTCTCTTTTTGTGTTATCTTTGCCAGATTTTGGTATTAGGGTTATATTGGCCTTATAGAATGTGTTCGGAAATATTGCCTCTTCTTCAATTTTTTGGAAGAGTTTGAGAAGCATAGCTTTTAAATCTTCTTTGAACATTTGGTAGAATTTACTGGTGAAGCCATCTGGTCCTGGACTTTTGTGTTTTGGGAGGTTTTTGATGGTTGTTTCAATTTATAATTTAGTCTACGAAGGTTATATATTTCTAGGAACTTATCCATTTCTTCTAGATTATTGAATTTGGTGGCATATAGTCTTTCATAATATTCTAGTATGATCCTTTGTATGTCTGTTATGTTTGTGGTAACTTCTCTTTCATTTCTGTTTTTGTTTATATGGGTCTTTTCTCTGTTTTCCTTAGTGAGTATAGCCAGCAGTTTGTCAATTTTATTAATCTTTTCAAAGAACCAGATCTTTGTTTTGTTGACTTTTTATATAATCCTTTGGCTCTCTATTTTATTTAATTCTGCTGTAATTTTTATTAATTTCTTCTCTTCTGCTGACTTTGTTGCTTTTGTTCTTTTTCTAGTTCTTTAAGGTGTGATGCTAGGTTGTTCATGTAGTATTTCTCTTGTTTCCTGAGATAGGGCTGCAATGATATAAACTTCCCTCTTACTCTTGCTTTTGCTGCATCCCAGAGTTTTTGATATGTTGCATTGTCATTCTCATTTGTCTCTCTATATCTTTTGATTTCACCTTTTATTTCATCTTTGACCCAGTTATTTTTCAGTAGTATGTTGTTTAATCTCCATATATTTGCAGATTTCTTTACTTCCTTTTTGCAGTTGGTTTCTAAATTCAAGGCATCATGGTCTGAGAATATGCCTGGTGTAATTTCAGTTTCAATGACAGACCAAGCCTGGAGCTTTATCTTTTACTTGTCTACTCCTCTGACTTACCATCTCATCTTCAACTGCTTAATGGAGCTCATTTTAATTCTTGGAAACCTGTTCCGTTTTCCTACATGCTGCATGAACAGGAAGCTGTACTGAAAGCGAGGCCCGGACGGGAAATTGCTGTGAGTCCTGGAGTCTCTTAGTATACAGCACAATGGAAATGAAAGCCACCTCCATTCTGTTGTTCCATTTCTCCTTTTGGATGAGCAAATGGAAATCATCTTTAGGTCATTATGTATTCATTAAGGGGCTGTGACCTTAATCCATAAAGTCCTATAGAGTTTATGCCTTGATTACCTTAAAGCCTGCCTCCCCCTATGCAGTGTCCCAGACAATGAGAATCGCCCGCAATGTGTCTGCTATCAGTTCACAATGCCAGGGGACTAAAGACAGAGCCATCTGGTAAATAGAGCTTGGCACAGCGATTCCCCTTTAGGGGATCTGACCACGCCACACAGTTTGCCTACCAATCTCCCAAAATACCATAAAGCTAGACCAGTTTTTAGAACTCTCTTTGAATTATTAGAGACTATCATAACAAAAATATACTATGATTATTGATCCACCATAATAAAGTCTCCATGAACAAGTTACACATGTTTCTAAATAGTGAGCATTTAGGAATTTCCTGTTATTAAAAGAAGATAAATAAGGTTTAAGTTCAATCAGAGGTATTAGGGAAAGAACAAATATTTTTGAAGGGCCTACTATGTGATAGGAAATTGATATGTTTTCTAATGTGGCTCTTACAACTCTATGATGTAGATATCATTATTCCTATTTTTCTAAGTGAGGAAACTAGTTTACAGAGGTTAAGCAACGTTTCCAAAAGCACATGGGTAGAAAGTGATAGGCTTGGAATTCAAGTTCAAGTCTGTGAGCTCCAGAATCCAGTTCTTTGTAATCTATTACTCAAATAATAATCTCTTTCTGACCTCCCTACTTCTCATCTCTGCTCTAATTCACTTCTTTATCCTCTTTACTCTTACTATATTGTCCAACTCGGATTGTCATATTTTCATCATTTCTTTTCATAACCTTTTTACTTATTTTAATGACTAGTTTTATTTCTCATCTCTAACAGCGAAAGTCATTTTCATCTAGACCAATGCATTACTCTCCTAACTCAGTGGTCAGCAAACTGCTGCTCTGTTGACTAATGAGTTTGCCGACCACTCTCCTAACTCATATGTATTCTCTTTCCCCTCATAGTCAGTTGTCTACACATGATATAAGGAAATAAATAATCATGCTACTCTCTTGCTCAAAATCCTTTGATGGGCGTACAGCACAATTTAGAATATACTTCTCTCTTTTGATGGATGAGAGGTCCTGTGTGCTCTGCCTCCACTCTTCTCTCTCACTGTGTCTCTTGCCACTGCTCCCCATGCTCAAACTGTAGTCAGTCTGGTTTTCTTGCAGGACCTTGCACTCCAAGCTCATTCCTGCTTTTGCACTTGCTGCTCCTTCATCTTCCCTCTGATCTTTTCTTGCTCACTCTCTTACCTCATTTAGGTCTCTGATGAAACATCTTTGACTCTCATTTTCAAAAATAACTGCCATCCTTTCACAGATGCCTCAGGAATAATCAAGGTGATCTTAGCAAATTGCTTTTCTGGTCTCTTGAGTTATTTCTCTCTTATTATTATCATTTTTTAAAAAGTTAAATCCCACTCTAACAATTGATCATATACTGCCTTATATTTTGTATTACCTAAGCAAATTGTATAACAACATAGTTTGTGTGTTGATCTTGTTCATAAGCATCACAGTAGCAGCTTAAGCATGAACTGTACTACTCTTAGTGTTTCCCATAGTAACACAGTTCATTGATAGCACATAGCAGAAGATGCTTTTTACATGATGATGACATTATTAAATACCTACTATATATAAGACAATATCCTAAGTGCTTTTTCATATTATTATTTCTTTTATCCTCATGACAACAATCTGAGAGAAGGAATCCTTCTCATCTTGCAAATAAGGGAACTGTAGTTCAGAAAGGAGAAGACATGACTTGCTTCATTAAGGTTGTAGACTTAAGAAAAGATGAAGTGGGTCTTACACATAGATACTGACTTGCCCTGGCTGGTGGCTCAGTTGGTTGGAGTATCATCCCAAAGCAACCAATAGATGTTTCTCTATCACTCTCTCTCACCCCTCCCCTCTTTGTTCTCTTTCTTTAAAATCAATTAAAAAAAAACCCAGCAACAACATACCTTTGGGTGAAGATTAAAACAACAACAAAAATCTTTAAACGTAGATACTGTTTCCTCTAGTTGAAAACAACTGCTCTTCTCACTAGAGTCTATAGCTTTGTAATAAATCTCTGTTAATATGTAGATTCATTCATAAAGCACAGTGACTCCCAAATCATGCTGAGCTGACCTGTCTACTGTAAGGAAAGAAGAATATACTGAGTGGAGTATGTTACTTTTGATTATTACCTTTATGCCATCTGCTTACAGAATTATGTCAAGTAGAACTGAAGCCCTAGATGGTTTGGCTCAGTGGATAGAGCATTGGCCTGTGGACTGAAGGGTCCCAGGTTCGATTCCGGTCACATGCCTGGGGTGTGGGCTCAATCCCCAGTAGTGGGTGTGCAGGAGGCAGTCAATCAGTGATTCTCTCTCATCATTTATGTTTATATCTCTCTCTTTCTCTCTAAAATCAATAAAAAATACATTTTTAAAAAAAGAACTGAAAAGGCAATTGAATCTACTCCCCCCACCCCAAAAAGTTTTAAAAATGCAACACTGCCATTTGAGCATCGACCTGTGAACCAGAAGATCACAGTTCGATTCTCAGTCAAGGGCACATGCCTAGGTTACAGCTCAATTCCCAGTGGGGTGTGCAGGAGGCAGCCGATCAGTCATTATCTCTCATTGACGTTTCTATCTCCCTCTCCCTCTCCCTTCCGCTCTGAAATGGGTGTGCACCACACAAGTGGGTGTGAAGGATAAAGTACAATTTTGATCTAATTTCCGTTATTTGGGTTCCACGTTACTTGAGACCCAACAATTGAAATTTCTTTTGAGAGCCAAATTTTTTACACTTAAACTTCAAATGTTGCTTTCCCTTTTCCTTCCCATGACCATTATTCCTAATTAGACTGGAGGTGTAGGACTGTGTAGGGCTAGTTAGAATTGGGAAACTCAATATGTAGCCCAGGGGAAAGAAGTCAGTCACTAGTTAACCACAATTCAGTCCTCCATACTTGTCCAAACCTTGCTTTATCCTGACACCTTTGCAAGCATGACGTTGTGTAAGGTGCCTAGCAAAACCAGAGATATGGAATGCCTGCCTAAAGAGCAACACACAGTGGGGATTTGGTGGTTTGGTGAAGCTTGACGTTTCATGAGGTCTTTACATTTGCTGTATTTTCTTATTCAAACTGAATTTCCTGCATGCTCTCATAAACCGGTGTCTCTTGAGTTTAATATATTCAAGATACAAAGGCACCCTCTGTGGAAAAGCAGGCCTTAGGGTCCTCACTGCCAGAAGTTCTAAGTTATTGGGCTTTGGGTTGAGCTTGAGAACCAAAGTCTTAAGCAGGTACTTCCAGAGGATGCTGATAACACATTATCCATAGAGATATATAAGTAGATATAAAATTTTTTTTAAAAAAAATGCTTTCCCCTTAGATATTTTAAGTCTGGAATTATGTTTTATATCTTTGAAGAATATATTATTTCCCACATGAGCATGGAGGACAATTGAATATGCTATTGTGTTAATATTAGAAACCCAAATCCAAAATGATGGCCAGCCAAGTGATTCCTCTTATAATAATTTATTCAAGCCTTTTTTTTTCTTTTTGGTCTTCTAGGGCTTTTAATGCACAGTCCATCTTTTAAATTAGACATTGGCCAAGCTTTAGCTCACAATCTATATTACTAAGTACTAAAAGCTGGCCCAGCATTCTGGCAGGAAGGATGGGCACTGAGCAGCAAAGCTTGACAGCCAAAATGGTGTGAAGTGCTTAGATCACTCTTGGAGGAATCTTGGCACAAGTATCAATCCCTATTTCCCAGAAGGTTCTCCTCGTGTCACACCGTGGGGGAGCCGTTAGCAGATACACTGTGAGGGGACTTCGATTGCTGCATCTTCTGGGCAGTTTTGTACAGCCTCCATGACATGCAATTTCTCTAAATATTATTGCAACACCATATTAGACTCTAAAGAATTATATATGTCACAGTCCTTGATTCTATACCCTAGAACTATGTTCACCAAACTGTGGCTCACGAGCCACATGTGGCTCTTTGGCCCCTTGAGTGTGGTTCTTCCACAAAATACCACGGCCTGGGCGAGTCTATTTCGAAGAAGTGGCAGTAGAAGAAGTTTAAGTGTAAAAACTGTGGCTCTCCAAAGAGATTTCAATCACTGTACTGTTGATATTTGGCTCTGTTGACTAATGAGTTTGCCGACCACTGGGCTAGGAGGTATGGCTAGAAGCAGACCTGTGTGTTATCAATCATGACAGAATATGAAAAGCACCACACAGAGGATCTGAACAAACTGCTCAGAGCTTGAAGGTGGTGAAGGAGATGGTGAGGGTGATATCTGAGTCAGGCCATAAGGGAAAAATAGTCTTTAACCACCCAGAGAGGGGAGCAAAAATCTTTCTATCAAGAAGAACTGCCTTAGGATAAGACAAAATAATAGCAACTAGCATTTGTTGAGAACTTATTACTTGCTAGACACTGTTATAAGCACTTAAGTTTCATCTCAAATGAGTGCTGTGATTATTATCTTCAGTATATAAAAGCAGAGACCCAGCGGGACGCATATGTGGACACTTGGGGAGCAGAGCAGGAGCAGGTCAAGCAGTGGCAAATGGCGTGGTGTGACCTGAGTCAACAGAGGAGGCGTCAACAGTAGGTTGGGGCCAGGTGATGAAGTGCTTTCATTAGATGCTGATACAGTGCTTGCATTACATGGAGGGTTTTGTTTTGCTTTTAAAATTGTTTCTTATTCCAAAAGTGATGTCTATATGTCTTAGATTTTAAAAATCTAAGGAATCTTTGGCACCCCAGACCCTAGGTTCCACAGATTCTCTCTTGAGAAGCAGCTGTGGCCATGAACTTCTGTGTATCTTTGTGGAAGCCGTCTATGTGTAAATGTCTCCCTTCTTCGTCCTCTGTTGCACACACAGGAGCGTACTGTACAGACCTTGCTTTGCATCCTGTGATGGTTCTATGTCAGCACATTTGGCACATGTAGAGCCATCTCGTTCTTTCCCACAGCTCCATGTTTCTAATTATGTGGAGCAACCAGGGTTTATTTAACCCACTTACTAATGAGAGACATCAGATGTGTTGCCGGTCAATCCACAATGATCGGAACATTCTTGCCTTTGAAAATACGCAAGCACTACCAATAGGAGGTACTCCTCAGGGTGGAATTTCCATGCCCTAGGAAGGAATTCAGACAGGGGAACATCAGGGACAAGCTATAGAGCCACCAGTCTGGCAGGTGTGTGGAGGATGGAGTGAGGCAGAGAAATTAAAACTGGGAGACTGGTCAGGAGTCTCTTGCGTTTCTCCAGGGAGAGGCAGGGAGAGAGAGCTGCTGAGACCCTGGCCATGTGCAGGTGGAGAAACAGTATATGAACAGAGCCAGCTGAGAGAGTTGGCTCTTCCCTCCACACATATCCCCCTCCCCATCACCGCCCTGTGTCTTTCTGTTTTCCACTAAGCTCTCTTCCAGCAGACACCCAGGTCTTGTGATCAGAAAAGTGTGTGTCAGCATACCCATCTTTATCTTTGAGGGTAAAGCTATGTGTTTTTAGAATTTGGAGATTCGTAACCACAGAGAATTCAATAGGCTGAGGGAGGAAGTCCTTTTGGCAAACGATTTCCAAAAAGTGGCGGCCATTTAATCTCTCTCCGTGGTCAGGTGTGTTCCCGGCTCCATCAGAGGAGCATGGATGAAGCTATGTACCATGTATCTTTTATTGCATCATCCCTTTTCTTTTCTCATACCAACAAAAGCACACTTGTTATCCTTTCCATTTGTGGGTAGCTATGGTATCCTCATTAAGCCCCGTGACTTCTTTCATTCATTGTCTAATCATAATCTTAATTACCCCATACTTTAGAAAGCTTAACCTACTTAAAGGGGAAATAACATGCTAATCCTAGTTTGACAACACATGTGTGGTGCATCTGGCATTGGGACCAGCATGGTCTACCCGGCATCTATCCCCATGCAGCTTCAAGGGGAAAATGCAAGAAAGTACACGCTCCCAGCAGCTGACCTCTTTTCTCTCTGTCTTTGGGAATTCGCTTTGGGAATGGACTTACTCCACGCCCAGGCTCCAGAGAACTCCACAACCCGTGTGCCCTAGGGCTGTCCAGCTTCGTGGAACCCAGAAATGAAGCAGAACTCCTTCTGCTGTGGTTGCAAGTCAGTTAGAATTTTAGAAACATAAAACTGGAAGCCAGAGAGGACAGTGTGCTTTTTTTCTGCCAGGGCATGCCTGTCCCGACGATATGTGCACCGGTGTTCATTAGGTTTGGGGGGTGAGTGGGGGGAAGTGGGGGGTGAGAACGCCCCAAGTGCTGCAGCTCACATGGCTTTGGCTCCGAGGAAGACCCAGTTGTCACAGGTTGTGCTGCACACCAGGTAGCTGCTGTGCATTGTGGGGAAATACGGAATCTGCAGCTTGGTTGTCTTCCAGGTGCATAGTGTCCACGTTTAATTACTTCCATTTTAATTACAATTGTTCTGCTTTCCTGGAGGAAGAAGGAAGATAACAGAAAGCTATAACTGCGATCTTTTAGGCCAGTGGTCGGCAAACTCATTAGTCAACAGAGCCAAATATCAACAGTACCACGATTGCAATTTCTTTTGAGAGCCAATCTTTTTAAACTTAAACTTCTTCTAACGCCACTTCTTCAAAATAGACTCGCCAGGCCGTGGTATTTTGTGGAAGAGCCACACTCCAGGGGCCAAAGAGCCGTATGTGGTTCGAGAACCGCAGTTTGCTGACCACAGTTTTAGGTGGTGGGCATATTTTGTTTGTTTTTAGTGGTGAGCCTGACTTCATGCAACAATCCTTTTATACTTGGGAACACTGAAATGCAGAGCAGGTGAAGGAGCAGAGAAATGGAGGAGGTGAAAAGGTGGAGATGGGGTAGGTTCTCAATGACCTTCCTGCCTACATGCCTGGAACATTTCTCTATAAGGTGGAACTTCCCAAACAGGATGGGTTTCAGTTTTGATAAGATATCAAGCCTTTTAGCTTATAGGTGGCAGGACTGGGTCAAAAGGGCCTCAGTCTGCCTTTGCCATGTAGCCCAAGACACTTTCAAATGCAGTCCTCTTCTGTGTATACCCAGATGTGAACTTTTTAAAGGCACCAAGAAATGCTATCTTAGTTCAGCCAGTGTGGCTCAGTGGTTGAGCATGTACCTATGAACCAGGAGGTCATGGTTCAATTCCAGGTCAGGGCACATACCCAGGTTGCAGGCTCAATCCCCAGTAGCAGCTGTGCTGGAGGCAGCAGACTGATGTTCCTCTCTCATTGGTGTTTCTGTCTCTCTATTCTCTCCCTTCCCTTATGACTAAAAATCAATGAAAAAATACTTTAAAAAAAAAGAAATGCTATCTTAGAACCTAAGAGTCCCAAATTCTTATATAGAAACGCAAGATGGACGTTGACCCCATCAAACCTTTAATTTTCTAGGTTGTGTGGATGTATGTATGTATTTACATATCTAGGCACATATGCATACATGTATGTCTGTACCTATAGCTAAAGAGAATGTTCTGGAGTTAAGCATAGTGCCTAACAGCACATCCTTTGGAGTCCAGTGGATTTGGTTTGAAACTCAGCTTCACCAGTTTCTCACTGTATCACCTTGAATAGGTTCCTAAACCATTCTGAACCTTAGTTTTCTGGAGGATAAATAACCACCTTTTAGAATTATGACCTTGAGCAAGTTCCATTTCCTCATCTGTAGAATGGGCTAATGACAGCACTTACCTCATAGTTTTGCTATAAAGATAAATATGTTAACTCATGCATTAATACATGTGTTCATACAGGTAAATCACTTAGAACACTCTCTGGCACATGGTAAAGTAAGAAATTGTGAGTTCTCATATTTATTACCACCACCACCACCACCACCACCACCATCATCATCATCATCATTATGTAAGTATTTAGCACAAGGTCTTATATACATGGTAGCTACCAGCATCTGTTTCTTCATTATTGTAGTTAGCTTTAGGAAAGAAAAATGATTTTGTTCCCACCACAGACAACCAAACTATGTGGTGCTCCGAAAATGTGGTAGCAACTTCTGAGAACATAGGAGATAAGACTCTTGTCTGGGTGACTCCAAAATACACAATTGAAGTCGTCTTTGCAGCCTAGAAGATGGGCTGTCATGTGGGGTTTTGTCTAGTCAGAAGTTCCTCCTGGTTACTTACCCCTTTCTTCCAGTCTCTCTTCATCATCTTCCTGTTTTGTGTTAAAACATTTATCCATTAATTCTGCCAAAAAGAAAAATGGGGATTTTTGTGTTCTTTGGAGCCCTGGCCTGCCCCTTGCCCAATGAGAGAGCCGCCGCCAAGGCGACGTTG
Organism: Vespertilio murinus; assembly: GCA_963924515.1. Classification (NCBI taxonomy): domain Eukaryota; kingdom Metazoa; phylum Chordata; class Mammalia; order Chiroptera; family Vespertilionidae; genus Vespertilio; species Vespertilio murinus. The sequence goes on along the minus strand of OZ004717.1, from coordinate 15,306,710 downwards.
CCTGGGGCTCACTGGCTTCACCTTAGCATTCCCATTCCCGTTCAGCTGCTTCCCCGTAGGCTGCTGGAGGAAGCAATGAGCCTGGGAAGGCCCCTGAGCAGTCAGCAAAAGCTGAGCTGGTCTACAGGGTTGTTAGAAACAGAAAAATGGAGCTTTCAGATGGAAAGATAAAGAAGCAATCAAACCCAAGGCGTCCTGGGCGAATATATCATGCAGCGAGTGTGGCATGACCAATGGCCTCCTGAGGACGTCTTGTTGCTACCTGCCATCCCCTCACAGGGGCCAGGAAAGGGGCAGAAAGCTGCCCCTAGGAGAGGAATAAAACAGGAACCGCCTCAGTTTCCCTCTTTTCCCTCTGTGCCTGCTTGACAAACTGATAGCTGGGGGAAAGAGGGGACAAGTCAGAACTGGAATATTCCACCCGGAGTTCATTCCAAAGCTCTCAGGCGGCTGCCCGGGGACTGGGACAGCTACCTGGGGGTCAGAGGAACCTGGGTTGACGTCCTAGCTCTTCTCTGTGACCCTGGCCACATTATTAATTTTTCGAAGCCTAGGCACCAGCATCTGAGAGGTGGAGGCACAGGCGGCTGCACACATCACATTGTGCCCACGTGAGTTAATGTATGGAAAGAATTTGCGACAGTGGGACATCACAGGTGTTTAATAAGTAAATGGTAGCTGTTGTCATTCCATCATTATTGTCATTAACTGCCACCCAGCGAGAAAACCTTTTTCCTTTTTCACTTACTTCTGCTGGAAGCTTCCTGCTGGCCTTTCTTGACTCTATTTCCTTTGTGAATACCGCAACCGATTGTGCTTTTGATCTGGATTTTCCTTGTATACACATGTTCACTCTTTGCGAAAACCCCTGGACCCCGAGCTCTCCTCAGACGACCCTACTCAAGAGTAAGGCTGGGGGAGGGGGAGAGCTCACAGCCTCGATCCAATCTCGTCTCCTGCCCTGAACGCTCCGAAGTCTTTCCCTGCCACCTCCAATCTGCCCGAGGAGTTTTATAAACCACAGGTGCATTCGAGGGGCGCTGGCTTGAGTCAGGAAGAGGAAAATGATCCTTCCTCATAGCATGATCCCTGGGCGGGAAGGTGAGAGGGAGCCTGGGTTCCCTGACAGGGAAAATGCTGTGAAATCTTGCTGTTGGTAGGTACTTATTGGTGGTTGTTTTGGTTTCTGGTTTTGAAACTTCTCTGCAAAGTCAGCTATCAACAATTTGGGTTGCTGTTTGTTGATGCAGGGGGGATCATAAGCCCAACCAAGTTCCCCAGACCTCTTCCCTGGGATTGTTTCACAGAAAAATAAAGAGAGAAAACAATGATATTCGTATCTTCTCCCGCCAAAGCTTTGGTAGCGTCTCCAATTATCATTCTAGAAAGAACTCTCACCCAGCATTTCATAAAACTTCCCAAATGAAGCATGCAAAAATAGCCCTTTCTGGCCCACAAAGAGGGATGCCATTAGATGCTGCAGATAAAGATGCTGGCTTCAGGGGACCGTCGTTGGTATGAACAGAACCATCAGACAGAGTGACTCCACCGGTTAAAATTCAGGAAGTGTGCTTCAGCCTCCTAATTTGCATGTAAAGACAGCACCAGGATACTTAGAGTGACTTTGCAGTCCCAGGTTCCTAAGCCTTACAAACCAGCAGACTTCTTTGGTAGAAAACTTGGTTAGCTTTGCAAAGAAATTAAGAGGAGGAGTTTTGATTGAGTAAATGAATACCTGGGTAATACTCTTAAGTCTGTGTGTTTCAGGGACCTCTCTGCTCCTGAGCACAGTGTCAAGTGATATGATCTACATCTGTACTGAAGTGACTCAGGATATAAGTATTCCTTGGCCCCACCTGAGTGATTCACTCTCTCCTGCCCCCTGTGTCTAATGACTCCTTGCCACTAAGTTCAATTCCTGGAATTTGCCGGCCAGTAAAAATTGTCTAAAATTTGGTATGTCTTGATCATATCTAGTTAAAGAATCCTAACTAAATTCGTATTCACTGTGTTTCAGAGTGGCTCTGAGGTCAGCATCCTAGGACTGGAGGGGGTAAGGTAGTGCAATGAAAAGAGATCAAGGGATTCTATCCATTCCAGAGACAATTTCCTATTCAAGTTAACCTTTGGCCAAAGTTATGGCCTCAACCTTGCCGGCTAAGCTGAGAACTATGTATTTTTCCCTGTCTTTCCCCTAATAGGGGATTTATTTATTTATTCAACAAATGTTTATTGAGCATCCACCATGTATGAGGAACTCTTCCAGATCCTGGGAATATAACAGTGAACAAAACCAAGTTTATACTCTTATGGAATTACATTCTACTAGTGGGCAATAGACCAATAACCCAATGAATAAGAATGCCAGTGGAGATAGATCCTACAAGGAAAAGTAAAGCAAGCTATCCAGCAGAAGACTTATTTGGAAAGCACACTACTCTTTTTTTTTAAAAAAAATTTCTTTATTGATTAAAGTATTACATATGTGTCATCATCCCTCCATTAACCCCCCACCCCCTCCCCATTCATGCCCTCACCCCCCTGGTTAGGCTTAGATTCATGTATACAAGTCCTTTGGTTGATCTCTCCTCCTTACCCCCCATCCTCCCCTGCTTTTCCTCTGAGGTTTGACAGTCTGATCAATGCTTCTCTGTCTCTGCATCTGTTTTTATTCACCAGTTTATGCTGTTCATTATATTCCATAAATGAGTGAGATCATGTGGTATTTATCTTTCTCTGACTGGCTTATTCAACAGCATAATGCTGTCCAGTTCCATCCATGCTGTTGCAAATGGTAAGAATTCCTTCTTTTTTTTTACTGCAGCGTAGTATTCCATTGTGTAGATGTACCGCAGTTTTTTAATTCACTCATCTACTGATGGGCACTTAGGCTGTTTCCACATCTTAGCTATGGTGAATTGTGCTGCTATTAACATAGGGGTGCATATATCCTTTCTGATTGGTGTTTCTAGTTCCTTGGGATATATTCCTAGAAGAAGCACACTGCTCTCGAGCATGAGAATAAAACATGAACACTTCAGACATCATCCATTTGGTATAGTTCTTCCCACTTGAATGCCTCAGGACTATCAAATGATGTTAGGGGTGCTCAGAAAACATGGAGACATATGCACTGAAGGAATCCTGTCTCAGTGTTGGTTTTGACTGCCCCATGTATGCCAGCACTTATCTCAGAGGTGGAACTAGGGCCGACGCAGGCTTGTAGTGCTGAGCTTGACACATCTAATTTAGTTCTTCTTTTGGCTTTAAATCTACATTTTTAAAAAATCATAGTGAAAACACACATGACATAAATTTACCCTCTTAACAATTTTTAAAAACAATATTATTTTTGAGGTCAATTTGACTATAGTTGACTTAAAAAAATGCAGGGGTGAGGGGCACAGATCCCCATGCAGTCAAAAATCTGCGTATAATTTTTGACTCCCTCAGTGCATTGTTCCTCACAGCTGTGGGAGATTGTTTCCAGGACCATACCCAAATCCACAGGCGCTCCAGTCCCCTGTACGAAATGGTGTAGATCAGTGCACACAGGCAGCCCACCATTTCCAGAGAGTTTCCAACTGAGGATCCTGAACTGTACAGGCCTCTATTTTTAAAAATCTGCAAGTAAGTGGACCTGCACAGTTCAAACCTGTGTTGTTCAGGGTCAACTGGATAGGCACCTTGTTCATATTCCAGGTCTCCAGAAATATCTCTTCCTGCGTGACTGAAATTGTGTAGCCACCAAACACTCCGCATCCCCCTCTGCCAGCCCCAGGCAACCACTCTACTTTCTGTGGAAGTACCTCATATAAACGAAATCATAGATTACATTTTTTCCTTTTAGTTATACCTTTTTTATTAGATTTTTTTTTTGTAACCAAAAGAAACCTTTAATGTGTTGGCTCCATTAGCACAAAAGAACTTTGTAAACAGTTCAATGAGGCCAGTTTTCATCAGTGTATTCAATGCTTCCAATAGAAAATCAGAGTAAGTTAAAAATCAGAATAATGGCTTGATTTTTTTGTTATTGTTATTTGGTTTGCTTCTTCATGGAATCAGAGCAAAGATTTTTGATAATTAATCTTGGATGATAAAATCACTGTTGCTAAAATAGATATTACCATAAATTCAGTTGACAAATTCAACAAGCGAATTAGATTTTTTTGGTTTTGTAGTGACAGCATAAATGCGGAATCAGACATTATTTGTCCTTTTGTGACTGGCTTATTTCACTTAGCACAATGTCCTCAAGAGTCATCCATGGTGTCGCATTGACAGAATTTTCTTCTTTTTTTTAGGCTGAATAATATTCCATTGTAAGTATGTCCACTTTCTTTACCCGCTAATCCTTTGATGGACATTTCCGTTTCTTCGACATTTTGGCCTTGGTGGATAATGCTACAAGAACACCTGTGAGCAACTATCTCTACAAATTCCTGTGTTTAGTTCTTTTGGAACCAATTTAGCCCTTCTTGAAACACTTCTAGCATATGATGTGTGGGCCCCTAACCTCCCATGACATGTATGAATCCTTATTATTTTCATTGGTTCCCTGGTTCCTCCAACTCCCATGCCTCAAGCACCGGCCATCCCCCAGACACTGGGAGATAATAATAAATAAAACCAACAATTCTACATGCTGGGCACTCTACACTAATCATGGGACGGGGGTACTATTAAAATCATTCCCCATTTCAGCAAGGCACACTTAACTGGCAAAAAGAGACTGGGATTTGGAAGCGGACAGTCTGCTACCAGAGACTGTGCCCGTAACCATCAGACTGAACAATCTCTCCTCGGCCTTCCACGTGTCCCAGGGACGGCAGGACAGACTGACAGACAAAGAAATGACCACCCTCAACAGCACAAGGATTCAGCAGGGTGGATTCGCTCAGACAATTTGCTTCAGGAACACCGAGCAAAAAGCACGGAACTCCACAAAGTTGGGCAAGATTTTTTTCCCCCCGAGGTGGAGAGGTTTGGGTTGAACCTGGCAGATGGGTGGGAGGAGACATCGACAGCATCTTCCAGGTAAAACAAACTCCATGTGTTTGCATACCTGCTATGTGCATACTTGCATCCAATTCCTCCCGATTCAGTGCTTTCTGGGTGCCAGACCCTATGATAAGTCTCCTATGTCTTATCCCTAACAAAGCACTGAGGGCAGGTGTATCGGTCCCCCTTTTTCCGATGATGAAGCTGAGTTTCAGAGAGGGAAAGCGCCTTGCCCAAACCACACTGCCCAAGCCCAAGTGCAGTGTGTTGGACTCCCAACCTAGTGCGCTGACGCTGCAAAATATAAAGGGAGGCCAGATGGTGCTGAAGTCAAACTCTTCACCCCCCCGGGAGCCCCAAGGGTGCAGCTGCCCAGGCAAAGGCGTGGCCGCGAGCTGGTCCGGCCTGGCCCCCTGGCTGATAAGCCAGGCTGGAGCTCACAGCCGAAAAGGAAAGGTTAAGAGAAGGGGCCAAGAAGCAAGATCTTGCTCTAAGGAGAAGCAAGCCGGCCCCCTCCTCCCCGGCCTGGCTTGGAGCGGGTGTTCGGTTGCCCTGCGGCCGCCGCTGGCTGCTCTGTTCTAAGGTTGCAGCGCGGGCTCCGTTCACCTGACACTATTGAGAAGCGGAGCGGGTGGAACCGGGGCTTATCACAAAGCACCGGAGGTCTCTGTTTCTGGCCGGGTCCCACCGTGCACTTGGCATGCAGAAAGCACTTGTGGAGGCACTGCCAAAGTGCCAGCTTCTGTTTTTTTCTTTCCTTCCCCCATCCAAGGGAGGGTCAGGTTTTCTCTCCATCCACCCCCCTCTCCTTACCCCGCGGGGTAATCACATCCCCGGGAAACCTGAGCCCGCTTGGTTCTCGCTGCCCGCTCCTGTCCGTCCGCCCCGGGAGAGGACAGCGGCCGGAGAAGACTCCGGGAGGAGCCACGTTTCTCGCTCTTTCCCTGCGAGGTTCTGCTTGTGAGAATTCCATTGTGTCCGGCCCCGGGTGGGAGTCAGGCCTTGCCCTAAAGCAGTGTTTCCCAAAGAGTTTGGTGGGGGCATGCGATGAACCGGAGTTTGGTGGGGATGTGCACTGCACTGTGCTTAGCTGCCCCTAATTCTACGTTCTCATGAGTCAAGTCAAGACAGTCTTATGAGGTGTGAGATGGTCCGTTGTGCAAATACATGTTATTTATAATATAGCTTTTATTTATATTTTATTATGGATCATTTTATTTTTTCGTTTATTATTATGTTGTGTATGTACCAAAAAAAGAAAAAATAAATATATTTTTATTGCTATTAAAATACATCCATTTTTTATTTTTTTTTTGGACGAGTGGTACTCAGCGTTACGAAAATTATAGAAGGGGTACACATATGTCAAAAGTTTGGGAAACACTGCCCTAAAGGATTGAGTCTTCAAAATGGGATTCCTAAGGCCTGTTCTGGCCCCTCCAAGCACTGCGATGTGGCAGCTAATGAAGGAGAACAGAGAAGCGTGGCTGGTTAGACTGTCTCTGCTATAACTGCTGGTGGATCTGTACCCACCAGCCCGCTGCACCCCGACGGGCATCCAGGCTGTCTCCCAGGCCCTCCCTGGGCTCGGAGCACGCACACCTCCGTCTCCTAACCCCTCACACACAATGGCACGAGGCCCTGGGCCCGGGGAACAGACAAGGACCAAGAGTGCTTCCCCCTCAATAACAAACAGCCCTCGTGGTGTCGGTGCTCCGTGTGTGAGCTGGGACTTGGGGAAGAGCGAGTGATGTGGAAATCAGGGCGGAGGGAGGAAGAGGATGGTGGCCCGGAGTGGAAAGACAAAGCTGGTGTCCAGACCTCCTTCGCTTTCTTCATCGCCCGTATCTTTTTACAACCCTGGCTTGAGAAATCAAATGGGCTCAGTGTGTCCACACAGAGGAGGGCCCTTCTCTGAACTGAAATGTCCGGGGAGTATTTTTAGTACAACTTAAAATCTGTTTCAACTGTGGTGTTCCAAGATGAACCCAAACCCAGCGATATTTTCTCTTTTTGTGTGAGAGAGAGTAGTTGAGCACTTGTCAGCACTGGGCCCAGAAGTAGCTTTTTTTTTTTTTTTGTAACCATCCTGAGTGTTTGAAGAGAAAAAAATGTTATCATTCCTCAGGTCCAGAAACTGTGTTTTGGTAAGGAAAGGATATATATTTTTAAAATTTATTAAGATATTATAGGTGTACATAGCTTACCATTGCCCCCTCCCCACCTCCCATACATGCCCCCCCCCCCCTCCAGAGTTTTGTGTCCATTGGTTGTTCTTATATGCATGCATACCAGTCCTTCGGTTGATCTCTTATCTCCCCCAGGTCTCCCTACCCTCCCCGCTGTCATTTGACAGTCCGCTTGTTGTTTTACTGTCTCTATATCTATCTTTCTGTTCATTAGTTCATAATGTTCTTTATTATCCATAAATGAGTGAGGTCATGTGGTGTTTCTCTTTCATTGACTGGCTTATTTCACTCAGCATGATGTTCTCCAATAGGAAAGGATATTTTTGACAACTAGATGGGAAGCTGAAACAAGGATTACCTTGATGTTCCTTCTGAAAATAATCCAGTTGCTATTAAGTGGCAAAATACAAAGTTATAAGCAGCCAGCATAGTCATTTCTGAAGGGGTGGGCCAATTATGTACATTCTTAGTGAAGCTGGACTTGACTCCAGAATTCTAATTTACCTGTTGGAGAGCGTTATTTTCCAGTCTCCTCCTAAGGTGAGGATCAGAATAATTTGACACACAGTTGCGTCTAACTACTTCGAGAGAGGAGCCCAGCCATGGTGGCTCAGTGGTTGAGCATGGACCTATAAACCAGGAGATCACGGCTCCATTCCAGGTCAGGGCACATGACTGGGTTGTGGGCTTGATCTCCAGTGACATGGGCGTGGAGAAAACAGCTGATCAATGATTCCTCTCATCATTGATGTTTTTCTCTCTCCCTCTCCCTTCCTCTCTGAAATCAATAAAAATCTATCCATTAAATAAATAAATAAATAAATTCTTCCAGAGAGGGGTGCAAATGATGAAAATGCCAATAATTTTTTTTTTAAATTTCAGTCCTCTCTCTCTTAAAGAGGAGAATCTAGAAGAAAAAAAAAACCAAGTAAATTATGAGACCTTGCTCCACATTGCTCATCATGAGCGAGAAAGGAGTCTTCAGCGTCAACGTGTTGAGATCTGGAGGAACATGAAGTGGACTCAGAGTCCAGCAGTCCTCTATAGACAGCAGATCTTGCCCGGAAGCTTTCCCCGTGGCCCCTGAGACACTGTGAGAGCCCTGAGGTCCAGGGCAATGTCTCTCGTGCATAGTTCTATCCAGGACCCCTGATGAAGACTGGTTACCCAGTGAGTACTCAATCAATAGCTTTCGTGTAGACCGAATGGAATAAAACGTAAAAGGTATTGGGTGGCCTCTACCGTGCGAAGTGCTGATGACTCAGCAGTGTGTCAAGCAGAGGCCCTGCCCCAGGGTGCTTCCATTCTCACACCATGGCGTAAGCCTAAGTAATTTCATCAGAATTTCCCCATCCATGACATAGTCTGGTTGAGAAACTATTTTTCTTTTTTTCTAAAAAAATATATTTTTATTGATTTTCCACAGGGATGAAGGAAGAGGGATAGAGAGCTAGAAACGTCGATGAGAGAGAAACATCGACCAGCTGCCTCCTGCACGCTCCCTACTGGGGATGTGCCCGCAACCATTGTACATGCCCTTGACCGGAATTGAACCCGGGACCTTTCAGTCCACAGACCAAAGCTCTATCCACTGAGCCAAACTGGTTTCGGCGAGAAACTACTTTTTTTTTATACATATTTATTCTTCATGTAATAAATTGTAACAAATCGATTTGATTCCTTGATCAATTTTCTATAGAGTACAGTTAAACCTTTCTAATCTTTTCATTTTCCTTCTTATTTTATTAATTTATTTTACTATTTTTATTGAGATAATTTTTGCCCTGTGAAAAATTTTACAATGAAATTTGATTCACTGGTTAGTTGTGCGTTTTTCCCCTCCACGTAAAATATGCTAATTGCAGCCTCTTTTAGTTGTTTTTGAAGCCCCCTGTTGGTCCCTGTACTTATTAAGTCTAACTTTCCCAGGTCAGATTGAAAACCTCAAAGTTTAGCAGTTGCCAGTTTTGTTTTTTGTTGATTGACTCTGCTATTTGTTGTAAATGGGATAGAAGATCACTCATGCCGAAACTGGTTTGGCTCAGTGGATAGAGCGTTGGTCTGTGGACTGGAAGGTCCCAGGTTCGAATCCGGTCAAGGGCATGTATCTTGGTCGCGGGCATGTCCCCAGTAGGGGGTGTGCAAGAGGCAGCTGGTCAATGTTTCTCTCTCATAGACGTTTCTAGCTCTCTATCCCTCTCCCTTCCTCTCTGTAAAAATTCAATAAAATATATTAAAAATAAAAAAAAGAAGATGATCACTCGTTCGCGTGTATGTCCTAACAAACCCTCCATGCAGTGCGGGATGGCTCTACTGTCTGGAATTAGTCCCCCGCGTTGCTAACACAGTTATTCCGATCACTTTGCATACTCTGTTCTCCCTGTTGGCGGAACAGAATGTCCTGTCCTGTTTCATCTCTAACTTTATTGCATCCATGACACATTAGGCATCAAAAGTTCCAGCCAAATGGACTTCCCACTGAATGTTGCTTAATTTCTTGTTCTTTCCCAACTAGAGGGTTTTTTTGCTTACGTAAATTGTATCAATCTCTTTAGATCCTCCACAAAGATGTTTCTGAATCTTCCAATCAGAGGTAATTTAAAAAAAAAAAACAACTCTAGAGGCATAGATAGGATGTTATAGTGTTTTATTATGCTGTATTATATATTATGCTATAAAGCATATGTATTATGCTTTATGGAATCCCAGATCCTTTGGAGCATGAAATGATAATATTCTGGCCAGTGAGACATTTATATAATATAAATGACCCTGTCTTGTTTTATATATATATATATATATATATATATATATATATATATACACACACACCGTATTTGCCGGTGTATAAGACGATTTTTTGGCCCTGAAAAATACGTATTTGCCGGCGTATAAGACGACTGGGCGTATAAGACGACCCCCTAACATTTCCACTAAAAAATACAGAGTTTGTTATATACTCGCCGTATAAGACTACCCCCCACTTGGAGGCATATTTTTCAGGACCAAAAGATCGTCTTATACGCCGGCAAATACGGTATATAAATTCTTTCAAGATAGAGTTCATGTCTTATTTATAGTTATCTAGGATTATTAAAAAATTAAAGTTGAATTCTCCTTTGAACCCTTGTCACAGTAGGCAAGAGGGATTACCAGTTTCATCCCTGTTGCTCCTCTCCTCTCACCAGTCCACACACTGCTGCTTACTGAGACACCTTCAGTCCAGCTAGAATAGCCCTTTCATTTTCTGCAGCTGTGCCCCATCTGTACCACACCTGGGCGTGGGAAACGTAGGCACTGGGTGTTCCTGGGCCAAGGTTTCTTGGTAACTCCTGCATCCAGCTCTCGGAGGTCTTGCCAACACCCAGTTGACCTGTGCTCTTCTTGGATGGGCCTTGGTCCCCACTTCTCTTACTTTTCACAGAAAACACGGGTCCTCTGTTCTACCCATTCAGGATCTTTAAAATACACACTTCAGTAAGACCATCTTCTTTAAGCTGCTTCTGCCTTCTTTTCAGCCAAATTCTTTGTGTCAAGAAAATACGAAGGCCTGGCTACTTTCTTCGGGTGATAGGAGAAAGAAAAAAACATGAAGAATAATATGTATTAATATTTTTTTCAGGGGAGGGGAGGATTCTTTTCACAAACAAAAGGTTGAAAGATTGGTCCTGAGATGTAAGCATTTATAAAAATGAAGGACAAGTCTGAATCGGGGTTGAAATTAACTGTTCAACAGACTTGACTCAGGAGACCAGACAACTAACTCTAAGCAAGAAGAAATAGGAGGGAATAAGTACTGGCAAGTGAGCTGCTGGAGATCTGACAACTAGCACTAGCTAGAAATGTCAACAAGAAGAGAAGAAGCATCAGGAAGGCTTGGCAGAGAGTAGCTAGAGGGTAGAAGGCTTGGGACTCAGGGCTCAGACACTGGCCATTGGGGGGACCAATGGCGCCCAGGTAGGACGTTAGGGATGGAGGGATGGGCTTTGGGTCAGGCATCCCAACAGGCTATTAAACAAGGAACAACAGTAAGAGGACCTAGTTATTGGAATGGGATTCAAAGGTTAACTATGTCCAGAAGCAAAGCTGACTTCATTCTGGGTTGCTGAGTCACTGAGCTACTTGCTTAAGGTTCCAGAATTGCCCACTAACAAGGAGGGAGGAAGATTGGTCCTCCAGCTGGGGGTGGGGCTAAGCGTCAGCCTGAGGCAGAAATCTGAGTTGCCCCAGGGGTGGAGAATAGGGGGGGGAGGAAAGGAGAGTGAGTCAGGCAGGCCATTAAACCGGGCTTTTGATGCACAGTGTTTGAAAAAGACACTGGCATAAAAATTAGTCTTCACACACTTCTCCACACATGGATGCCATCAACACTTAACTTAAAAGATATTGACCAAAATAAAAATGGCCTGCTTCTCAAAAATCACCATGTATATTTCCTTCTCAAAAGCTGAAATTGCCACAATCCAAAGTAAAGAATGTCTCATATGTCGAAAATATAGTGACAATGTTATTCTGACGATAACTGTTAGTGAAGTCTGCAGGAACGACTGGCACATTTTTTGGGGGGCGGGGGGGGGGGGCGGGATTAGTGAGCATGTCATGGATGATTGCCAGTTTGTGAACCATTAGTCAGGAAACACTTGTGTTAGGGTAACTCTGAGACCTTCGGTTGTGCAACAACCGTAATTGTTGCTGTGAAAGCACTTGAATGTTTTTCAGTGACTTCATAAGCAAATAGATCCAATCTCTTTCCACTCTAATCTATACCACATTCTGCAACCACAGAAAGCTTTCTTAAACTGTTACTTAAATGCGTTCTTCCTCTTCGGAACTTCCAGTAGATCCTTGAAGTGCTCCATGTCAAATCCAAAGCCTTCCCGACCAAACGCTCCACACCTTGAACTCCCTCCACCAATCCAGTCTTCTCCATTGCTCCCGGGCATGGTCTCCACCTTCATCTGTTCTCTGCATACGGGAGGCTAATCATTCAAATCTGCGTTCCATTCCACTTCTGGGGATGCTGTGTACGCCACCAGAGTAAGGCCTTCCTGTCTTCTCTTACATATTAACGTTTGCCACCAGGCTCTTGTTTCACTTCCTCCATGAAACCCTTTCCAAGAATTTTTTTTCCCCCTCTTCCAACTCTCATTATTTCAGAAGCAAATGGTCACCTACCAATCTCCCTTTCTTTCTTCTTTACAGAATCCCAGATCCTTTGGAGCATGAAATGATAATATTCTGGCCAGTGAGACAAATACATTTCTGGGAAAATTGCTTTCCCAATATTGACCTGGGGCCATCTTTGCCTCCTAAGGTACTTTTTTCATTCCCCCCCCCCCACTCCCAGCCTTATTGAGATATAATTGACATATAACATTTTTCAGGTTTAAGGTATACAATGTGATGAAGAAACACACACACACACACACACACACACACACATATATATATATATATATATATATATATATATATATATATATATATATATATATATCAACCTTCCACCCCTGGCAACCACCAGTCCACAACTCTCTTTCTATGAGTCTATGAGTTCAACTTTTTTAGATTCCAAATATAAGTGAGATCATACAGTATTTGTCTTTCTTTGTTGGGCTTATTTCACTTAGCATAAACCTCTCAACATTCATCTATGTTGCTGCAAATGACAGAATTTCCTTCTTTCTCATGGCTGAATAATATCCAGTGTGTGTGTGTGTGTGTGTGTGTGTGTGTGTGTGTGTGTGTGTGTATGCTAATTTTCTTTATCTATTCATCTGTTGTTAACACTAGGCTGTTTTCATGTCTTGACTTGTAAATAATGCTGCAATGTACATGGGAGTGCAGATAGCTCTTGTAAACAGTGATTAATAAAAGTGGATAATTCTATGCTGTTTTGTTTTACTTCATAATCCTTTTGTCTTTAATTTTTTATTAAAGTGTAGTTGGCATACAGTAGTATATTAGTTTCAACATTGTGATTCAACATTTTTATACTTTACAATGATCACCACACTAAGTCTAATATTCATCTGTCACCAAGTCATAACAATATTATTGCCTATATTTCCTGTGCGGTACATTACATCTCTGTGGCTTGTTTATTTTATAACTGGAAGTTTGTCCCTATTATTTTCCTTTACTCTTTTCACCCATTCTCTTATAGCAGGGGTGGGCAAACTTTTTGACTCGAGGGCCACAATGGGTTCTTAAACTGGACCGGAGGGCCGGAACAAAAGCATGGATGGAGTGTTTGTGTGAACTAATATAAATTCAAAGTAAACATCATTACATAAAAGGGTACGGCCGCTCTTTCTGGCTCCGGATAGAACAGCCGAATGGGCTGGATCTGGCCTGCGGGCTGTGGTTTGCCCACGGCTGTCTTATAGCCTTCCCTCTAGCAATCATCAGTTTGTACTCTTTTTGAGTCTGTTTTTGTTTTTTAATTGTTCGAGAAACCTCCATACTGTTTTCATAGTGGCAGCAACAATTTACATTCCCAACAATAGTGCCCAAGGGTTCCCTTTCCTCCAATCTCACCAGTACTTGTTATCTCTTGTTTTCTTTTCTTCTTCTTTCTTCTTCTTCTTTCCTCCTCCTCCTCCTCCTCCTCTTCTTCTTCTTCTCTCTCCTCTCTCCTCCCTCTCTCTCTCTCTTCTTCTCCCCCCTCTCTCTTTCTTCCCTCCCTCCCTCCCTCTTTCTTTCTTTCTTTCTTTCTTTCTTTCTTTCTTTCTTTCTTTCTTTCTTTCTTTCTTTCTTTCTTCCTTCCTTCCTTCCTTCCTTCCTTCCTTCCTTCCTTCCTTCCTTCCTTCCTTCCTTCCTTCCTTTCTTCCTTTCTTTCTTTCTCTTGTCCTCACCCAAGGATATGTTTTTTATTGATCTTAGAAAGGTAGAGATAGAGAAATATCAAGTGGTTGCCTCCCATACACACCATAACCAGGGATCAAACCCACAGCCAAGGTATGTATCCTGAGGGGAAAACTAACCTGAAATCTTTTAGTGTATGGGATAATACTCAAATCAACTTGACCAGGGCTCTTGTCTTTTTAATAATAGCTATTTTAAGGGGCATGAGGTGACATCTCATTATGGTTCTGATTTGCATTTCCCTGATGATTTGTGATGTTGAGCACCTTTTCTTGTAACTGTAGGCCATTTGTAATTATAAGCCATTTGTATGTATTCTATTCAGGTCATTTGCCCAAGTTTTCATCTAAGTATTTTATATTTATTTTGCTATTGAGTTGCATCATTTTTAAACATATATTTGGGATATTAACCCCTTAGAATAGATGAATGGTTTACAATATTTTCTCCCATCCCATCGGTTGCCTTTTTAATTTGTTTATTGTTTCATTTGCTGTGCAGAAAACTTTTTAGTTTGATGTAGTTCCACTTTTTTATTTTTTGCTTTTGTTGCTTCTGCTTTTAATGTCATATCAAAAAGATTTGTAACCAACATATAGTAGCTTTTCCCCATATTTTTTTCTAGGAGTCTTATGCTTTCACATATTCCATTTAAAATTTTAATTTTTGTGAGTGGTGTAAGATAATGGTCCAATGTTATTCTTGTACATGTGAATATCCAGTTTTTCCAATGCCATTTATTAAAGAGACTATTCTTTCCTTGAGTATTCTTAGCTGCTCATCAAATATTAGTTGAGCATGTCCTCTGTCCATTTTTTTAATCTGATTGTTTATTTTTTGTTACTGAGTTGTATAGGTTCCTTATATGTTTTGGATATCAACTCCATTATCTGATATATCTTTTGAAAATATCTTCTCCAATCATCAGGTTGTCTTTTTGTGTTGTTAATGGTGTTCCTCACAGTGAAGAAGCTTCTTAGTTTGATGAAGCCCCATTTGTTAAATTTCTAACTCAATGATTCTATTTATTCTTTATTTTTCATTTGATTATATTTTGGGTATGTAACTTCTCCTTTTTAATTTCATTTTGTAGAACCTAACAAGGATTTTTTTTGTGTGGCCTACTTACAATATGGCCAGGTTTTGTCCATGTCTCATTGCAGTTAGAAAAGACTACACTTTTGGCTTGGGTGGTCTGGAGTTTGATATGCAGCGCTTGAGTTCAATTTATTGATCATATTATTCAATGATGAGGACACAGATCCAGAGCTTAACTAATTTTGTGTTAAACTCAGAATAATCTGTGACTATTACATAATAGCTTATTGTATTGAAGAGAATTTGAAATTTAGCTAATTTGGGAGATTAACCCTGTAATGCCAACTTTGAAAAATTAATTGATTAATTAATTGATAAATAAAAGTTTATTATTTTAAGCTGAAAGTTGTTAAGAAACGTTGCCTAAAATTTAAGATTATTGAAATATGAGAATTTGAGATTCTCTTTCTCTCTCTATACACACACACACACACACACACACACACACACACACACGATTTCTTAGAGAAAAGAGTTGCATAAATTCTAGAAAGGATTTGCTTAATAGTGCTATGTACCTGCCTGACCATGCATTTGAAGTTCTTTAAAATAAAATATACTAATCTGAAATGAAGTTTTAAGTGCTTAGGCTAAATTAATTAAGTCCATAAATTAAATGGCTTCAGTGGAATTGAGTACAGTCTACATTAGTTGGCCAAACATTAATTGAAGATTCTCCTGAAAATTATTGTTCTTATTTGACATAAAATTTATTAGATTTATGGTTAAAATAAAATAATCTCTTAGGTGGATTTAAAACCTTAAGAAAAATGTGGGTTTTAAATTGGGCACTTCATTATATTGAATATTTGAACCTTCTGTAATTCTAAATAGCCTTTTCTGGGCACAAAGCCTTCCTTGAACAGCAGAAAATTCCCACTGATGTAAACTGATATTTTAATCAAAATTCCAAAAAGGGTTGGGGGGTGGGTTTATGATTCTCTAAGCAAGGAAACAGAAGAAATCCCAGTGAAAGACTTCAGTTGAAAATGGTAGCATGAGCACAGGTATCATAGAATCCTTCCATCCTCAACTGAAATGAACAAAACGAGTACAAAAATAGAGAAGCTTTATGTAAAATTTGAAATAACTTACATACTTTCATAAGTTTTTGCTAGATTCATTACAAATTGGACCAAATTTACAGAAGATATCAAGTGTCTACAACTATCTCTTTTTTAAAATCAAATGGACAAAAAACCTGAAAAATATCATCAACATCCTCTAATTTTGAGGGGCTAGGGCTGGACCCAAAGATGGGGGCTCTGGAATGGGTCAGGGGAATATTTCAATTAGAGTCTCCTTCACCATCACAGATCAAGAGTTTTGGGGCAGAATGTCCGAAGGCAACTGTGGGCACACTAGGCAGAAAGCTGATTCTTCCCTCCCTGTGTGACCAGACAAGGGCTCATGAGGTGGCTGTGTTTATTACAAATAGTTCAAATCAATGGTGATTATACTGAGGGGGGAGTGATGTAGGGACTGGTTCAGAGTCATTCGAAAAGGGCCAGGCTCTACTCTCATCCTGATTTGTTTATACCTGCTGAGCCTTTTTACACTACAAATTGATTCCTAAGATTTATTCCCCTCCTCCCTTCTGTGGTTCATTAGGGATACCAACTCTATTTCATTGGATTTCTAGACTATGGACTTAGGGAATTGGGGAGTGAATGGGAGGGAACATGGTCTATGCCAGATCCTTTTCAACCTTCCTGCTGACTGTAGAATCTGTGGTCTTCAGTGTAGACCTAAGAACCTGAAAAGTGATGTATGATTGGCTTTTTTACATGTATAATTTGATAGAGTAAATGCATTGTGGAATGGATGTCAAATTCATCCATCCTCAGTTTTAGTGATGCCGGTTACAAGAGAATATTCATTTATTATCTTATGATTGTACTTGTTACGAGGCAAAACAATTCATAGGCATTTTACTTTGTCTTTGACATGACCATGGCTGAAATTATGTTGTTTTGTTAAGAAAAATTGGTCAAATATGACTGTATTTGAAGTTGTTAGTTGTTCTCGTTCAATTTTTACTTTTTTTGGCTTAAAGAACAGGTGGCAGCTAAGGGATTTGTAAATGTAACGTCTTAACTAGTTGAGCAAGGATTTACTCAGTGTCTGCTTTAAAGTGACAGTGTGGTTTGGTGGAGAACAAGGCCCTACCCTAGGGCCAGACAGACTTGCATTTACCCACTGGCTTTGCCGCCGACTAATGTGTGATTGTGCATAAATTATTCCATCTTCCCAAGTCTGTTTCCTCATCTGGAAAGATGGTAAACCTGCCTACTAATTGTAAAAATTACATTATTAAATTAGACAGCAAAAATCCTTGAACATAATGCTTAAAACATGAAACATGCTCAGTAAGCACCAACTGCCCCTTAAATATAGCTTGTAGTTTATTCTAGAATCTAGATGATGTGGTAGTTCCTGTCCTATGAGTAAAATCTCTTGGGGTATTGATTTTAAACTACGTAATGAGACCCTCAAACTTGGCTGTAAATTATACAGAGAGAGAATAATTCCCAGACACCTGAACACCCTCCTAGTCTAATGTCGTTCCTCAGTCTTGGTGTATTTGGAGAGCTTTTTATATTTCAAGGTTTAAGGCCGGGTGACACACTTTTTAAAAAGAGAAACCGAATCTCATTCCTTTACTTTCTAGTGCCTAAAAGTCACACCAGGCACTTGGCTTTGTGGTACCTATGTATGAGAGATGAATGTGAAGGCGAGGGAGTGAGCGGTGTGTAAAGGATAAAGGGAAAATCAGGATGGTGAGAGTGAGAGCAACAAGAAACTCTGTTTCTCTGTCTTAGGTTATGCTTGCCCTTTCATGTATGAGAAGATGGCCTGTGTTAACTCACTTCTGGACGGGCACAGTTTGGTAGAGTCATGGAGTTCAGCGACTCTGAAGTAGCCAGCAAACAGCCAGGTCCTGCAGCAGAGGAACTAATCAGCATAGGTGCTGTGAAGGGTGGGAGGAGCTGGGCATGGGAGAGTAGGGGGAAGACTGAACGGCACTGTAGTTTTGAGAACTGGTTTTTAAAAACAACGCAATGACAGCTTGTCTCTTTCTATTCAACAAATTCCTACACCCGTATTAACTTAGTGTATATGTTAGACTTCCTGGGTCGTTTGTAAGCTCATTGATGGCAGTACCATGTCCTACTTCTCTCTGTACACCCGCCCCCTAGCGTAGACACGCCATCAGTATTTGATGGATGGATGAATAAGTGAAATCACAAAGTTAAGAGGTCTAAGGTTACTGAGCTGAAGGTGTCCAACAATCCTGAAAACTTAAGACTGTAACTTCAGTAAATATTTTTAGAGGCTAACTTTGTCCATTTACGTGTCCAGAGAAATGTCACTCACGATCACAAAGTCAAGGCCTACGGTCTTAATCTGGTTAACAGCGTGTATATGTGTGCATGTACTTCACACTTTTAAGTTAGCTGCACATGAAAATGGGGATATGTGCTAAAATGTAGATTTCTAGACTTTTCTTGATTAGATCTTGACTGATATACCATTTTCCTTGAAAAAAGGAAAGATTTGGCTTTAGTAGATCAAATGCTTATGGGGGAAAATTTGCCCAGAACTAAGTAGTGACTGGCCTCCCTGGATGGGACAAGTAATCTGTAGTTCACCACCATCTCCTCCTACGCATGCAACTCCTTTATGTTACTTGCTTGATCCCAAAGACCCGGATGAGTTTGTGACCTAAAATGGGGAGGGGGCACGCACATAGGAAGAAGGGGATACCGCCTCCTCTTCTAAAAATCCCCTGAGAAATCTGATTGGAATCCGATTGGAGCAGTTAGGGAAGAAGGAAACACATACCTACAAAGTGGCTGCATTTAGGGCAAAGCTGGCACAACTGTCTGTGCCCAGAGAGATGGAGGAGAAGCCATGGAAGATTCCAAATCCCATTTCATTAGGCTGCATGATGGCCCTTCGTGGTCAAGAAAGACCTGCCTTCGGGCAGTCCAGGGCCTTGCAATTAACTTGGTTTCTGAAAGGAGGGAAGAGCAGGGTGGAGGTGGGCTGAGATTGCACTCCGTCCAAACTACCTCATCCAGCTCTCTGGTTCTTAGAAGTCAGCCAATTCAATTTACTTACATTTGGCTTCCACTTTCAGAAACGCATACGCTGGATGACACAATCTGTTATATTAGATTTACTATTTTACAGTGATGCAGCAAAGAGCGGGCCAACTACCTTAGATACATGAGATTTATGGCCAGTGATTAATCTTGTAACAATAATAAATTGCCACTAGAAAGGGGGAAAAGAACGGATTCTTTCCCAAACAGGAAAGGAAATCTAACCCACTCGTTTGATGGATGAGTATTTCTAAAAAAAAATAAAAATAAAAATAAAAAAATAAACAGAAAACATTTGAAATCTAAAAGAAAAAAAAAATCTCTTTCTGAACACCCACCAGTCAACATCTTTTCAAACCCAGCCGGTGGTTACAGTCGAATGTGCCCTCTCACCTTAGGAGTATTAGCAAATTGCGATGGGTGCTTCCAGGAGAAATGGGATCTTCTTGTGCCAGGACTTCCCAGCAGGGATGCTGCTCTGGCAGCTGGCAGGCTCCCCCTGGCACACGCAAACAGGTCCAGTTTGAAAGATGAGGATTCAGGATGCAGCGAACAGCATATTTTTCTTATTATTTTTATGTGTATCTAGACTTTTTTTTTTGGGGGGGGGCAAACCTAGAAAAATGTCCCTGAAATTGAAACTTAAATGACTTCTCCTCTAGCTTTTACTTTCTCCCCCTCAACCGCCCCCCAACCCCCCATGATTTGAAAAGAAAGGTTGAAAATGAAATTTTCTTTTTTAGATATAGGGGAAAAGTAATTTTAATTTTTTTTTTGAGGAGAGCTGTGTAGCAGGTTGGCTAAAGCTATTATACATACTCACATATATACTGGTTTGCTGGTAGTACTCTTGTCCATTATTATCATCCTTATAAAGTGAGAATCCCACCTTTTCTGAAGTGGTGTCACCTTACAGTCCATGGTTGTTGTTGTTGTTTGGGTGGGGGTGGGGTGGGGAAGCTTTATATAAAAATCCCGGCGAGTCTTGCTTCACTGGTTTTTCATGAAAGCAAACATTTCCCTTTGTAGCTTGGAATTAAAAAATGCAACTATCGGAGTTGTTTTCCTTTTCCTTCCTCTAAAACCAAGAAACATATTTTTCTTTCTGCACTGAGACTATTACTGAACTATCAGATGACCAGTTAGGTCCTGAAACCAAGATATTTATAGTCTGTAAATATTTTTATGGTGGTAGCGGTGAGGAAAGGGGTGGTCTTCCCTATACACACAGGCAGCCTTATAATTTTTTTTTTAACATTTAAAAGTAAAGTCTATTTTTTCCTGCAATGAGAGCAAAGCAATCTAAGCTTCTGCTGGGAGAATTTATGGAGATTCTCTTTTATTGCATTCTTGGGCATTGTGAATCTGTGAGTTATATGAGTAATAACGAGTATGGGTCGATCTTTGGTGGTTCTTTTTCAGGTCCTACATAGGTATGGAGAAGTAAAAAAGAAATTATAAATGTAGACAAAATTATATTTCACACATTGTATTTTTTTTCCTGAATCAGTTTTATCTCAGAGCATAGAACCCTGGGATAAAAAAGTAACTCAGGAGTTTACTGGGAAAAAAAGTAACTCAGGAGTTTACTTTAAAAAAAATTATTGGGTGTTTGCCCAGCCAATGTGGCTCAATGGTTGAGCATTGACCTATGAACCAGGAGGTTATGGTTCAATTTCCAGTCAGGGCACATGCCTAGGTCACAGTCTCAATCCCCAGCAGAGGGCATGCAGGAGGCAGCCAATTGCTGATTCTCTCTCACTGATGTTTCAATTTCTCTCTCCTTCTCCCTTCTTCTCTGAAATAAATAAATATATATTAAAAAAACTAATGTTTGTGCATCAAAGGCAATTTAATGATGCACAAGTCAGCTCTGCTTTGGTAACAGATGATCCCTCCATCTCAATAACTTGAATAACAAAGGTGCCTGAGGGTCAGCAGTGGCTCCACTGGATCCTCTTTTTCCAGGATCCAGGATAAAGGAGCAGCTCTTATTAGAATCATGCCATTTTTTTTTTTTTTGCATTCAAATAAAAGAGCCAGAGACACTAGCTATGGTTCTTAAAGCTTCTGTTTAGATGTTATGAGTCAAAAAAATTGCATGGCCATAGCTGATGTTCATGGGGCAGGGAAGTGTGTCTGTTCCACAGAAGTCATTGCAGGTTTCATGGCAATGAGTAAGATGAATAATTACCGTAGGAAAGGGGAAGGGAATAATTGAAAACCACATGCAATCTACCGTGATGGTCAAGAACTTTCCATAAGCCCAACACCAGGCAATGGTTGGCAAACTGCAGCTCGCGAGCCACATGTGGCTCTTTGGCCCCTTCAGTGTGGCTCTTTCACAAAATACTACATGCGGGTGTGCATGTACAGTGCAATGGAAACTTTGTGGCCCAGGCGCAGAAGTCGATTTTCGGCTCCCAGAAGAAATTTCAATCATTGTACTGTTGATATTTGGCTCTGTTGACTGGTGAGTTTGCCGACTACTGGTCTAGGGTGTTTCCTTGAAACCAGGACTCCCCCTGCCATCCAGAACACCTTCCTTCTGGTGTTTGATGTGCGCTCACAATATTAAAAAATAAATTTTATTATTTGTACAAGCAGAGGAACTTTGGGAGGGTCAAAAGTCTAAAAGAGTTCTATCTACTGAGCTAGCTTGGCTCAGTAGATAGAGCATTGGCCTGCATACTGAATGGCCCTGGGTTCAATTCTGGTCAAGGGCACATGCCTAGGTTGTGGGTTTGATCCCCAGTAGGGGGCGTGCAGGAAGCAGCCGATCAATGGTTCTCATCATTGATTTTTCTATATGTCTTTCTTCCTTCCTCTCTGAAATCAATAAACATGTATTTAAAGAAAGTTTAAGAGAAAAACAGTATAATTTAGCCCACAACTGGAGACACACACAAGTGTTGGCTCAATAGTCCTAATTTCTTCTACCTGCTCTTGTTCTTCCCTTTTCCAATTTCTCTCCTTCACCCTTCCCCAAAATATATCATCTTTATTTTCTTAAAATCTCTCACTTTTTCTTCATGTCTCTTATTTCCTATTTCCTTGTCTCTTTTCATTTCATTAACTGATTACTTCAATTAATTAATATTGCTTCCTGAATACATCTGGGATACCAAGGTAAACCATATATGGTCTCTACCTCAATTTTTGAAACGAGAAAGGTACCTGATAACTCTGAAATCCTATGATTACTTGCTCCTCAAGGTAAGCAGATTTGTAGGTGAGATAAAGAGATACAGAGTTAGCCACACTAGGAGGTTAAATGTTTTAAGTTCCAGGAAAGGGTAATTGATAAACGGAAAT
Source organism: Vespertilio murinus (assembly GCA_963924515.1). Lineage (NCBI taxonomy): Eukaryota > Metazoa > Chordata > Mammalia > Chiroptera > Vespertilionidae > Vespertilio > Vespertilio murinus. The sequence goes on along the minus strand of OZ004717.1, from coordinate 15,284,131 downwards.
TCAGTAGAAGGAGATTGTTTTTAGGATAGCTTGGTAATAGGTCAATCTTCTCTCTGAATTTTATAATCATTTCCTCTTAACTTTCTGTTCCCCTTCTTTTACTGATCCTTTCTCCCTCTTTCAGAGAGTTTATTCTTGCTGACCAGTCCACTACTCTGACTACAGATCTTGTATACCAGGACTCTCTTGTTTGCAGATATGCAGTTCAAACTGGTTTAAGCAGAAAAAGTAAATGTACTGCCTCATAAAATGGAGTAGTGTCAGGCTCAGAATCTAGGTACTTAAAGGATGCCATTAAGAATCTGTTTCTAAGGGAAAGTAGGGGAGAGTGGGGGTAAGGGGAAGAGATCAACCAAAGTACTTGTGTGCATGCACATGAGCCTAGCCAGTGGCCATGGACAACAGGGGGTGGGGGAATATGTAGGGAGGGGTTTGGGATAGGAATGGGGGGATAAGGACAATTATGTGATACCATAATCAATAAAAATAAATTTTTTAAAAAAGAATCTGTTTCTCAAGTGATCAAAGAACTTGTGTATGCATATATGCATAACCATGGATATAGACAGTAGGGTGGTGAAGGCCTGGGACACAGAGTGGGGGCAGGCTGGATGGGGTCAATGTAGAAAAAAAGGGGCTATATAAGTAAATCTTTCAACAATAAATATATATTTTTAAAAGAATCTATTTCTCACCCTGGCTGGTTTGGGTTCAGTGGTTAGAGTGTTGGCCCTTGGGCAGAAGTGTCTTGGGTTCTTGGGGTCTTGGGTTGATTCCAGTCAAGGGCAGATATCTCAGTTGCAGGTTCTACCCCCAGCTCCAGGTTAGGGGGTCAGGGGATCTGTGGCTCTCTCACATCAATGTTTCTATCTCTGTGTCTCTCCTCGTCCCTTCCACTTTCCTTAAGAAATCAATGGAGAAAATATCCTCAGGTGAGCCCTAGCCAGTTTGGCTCAGTGGATAGAGCATCAGCTTGAAGGGTCCCAGGTTTGATTCAGATCAAGGGCATGTATTTCAGTGGCAGGCTCAATTCCCCCCCTAGTGGGGGCATATTTGGGATGCAACCTATTGATATATCTCTCTCACATCAATGTGTCTCTCTCTCTCTCTCTCTCTCTCTCTCTCTCTCTCTCTCTCTCTCCCTTCCTTCCCCCCTCCCTCCCTCCTTTACACTCTCTCTAAAAATCAATAGAAAAATATCCTTGGGTAAGGATTAATAAAAAAAATAAAGATTTAAAAAAATATCCTCAGGTGAAGATCAACAACAACAACAAAGAATCTATTTCTCTTCCTTGACTTTGCTTTTCTTGATGTTGGTTTTAGTCACAGGCAGGCTGTCTCCTCAGGGCATGAAGATCGCCACCACCCTGCTAGTTTACCTGTTTAGTGACCTCAGCAATTTCAGTTCTCTCAGGAGTTCCAGCAAAAGTTCTACTTTTATTGGTCTGTCTTGGGAAACAGTCCATTGCTGAATCAATTACAGTAACCGGGGGAATGGAATGCTTCCATTGGCCAGGCTGCAGTCACCTTCCCACTCTGGGAGCCTGGAGGAAGGTGAGACTTCCTTGTAAATGGACATACTGCTTGTGGGAATAAAATCGCTGATTGGGAGGAAGGGAGAATGGACAACAGACATGCAGAAACAACCGATACCTGCTACATAGGAAGGGCTTAAGAATGCATTTCAATGGAGATAATGCAGTGACTGGTTTTATCCGCTTTATAGGGATGTATGGATGCAGAGATCCTTTCTTTTCTCCCCAGAACTTGATTGTTCTTAGCCTTTTTTTCCTCCTATTTCCACTCACTATTAATTCTAACCCCTAAAAATAGTCAAACTTGTTTTTTATTGCTTTAAACACATTACAATTGTTTTGTAGTTTGCCTGGTTATACCAAGGGTCTGTTGTCTATTGCTCCTTGTCCACAGTGACTGTTTTTTTGTATATATGTCTCACTTAATTTTGTGCTGCTTATTATATTTCATATATATTTTTATTTTAGAGAGGAAGAGAGAGAGAGAGAGAGAGAGAGAGAGAGAGAGAGAGAGAGAGAGAGAGAGAGAGAGATCAGTGATGAGAGAGAAGAGAGAATCATGAATCGGGTACCTCCTGCACACCCATTCTGGGGCTTGAGCCTGCAGCCCAGGAATATGCCCTGACCGGGAATTGAACTGTGACCTCCCGTTTCAGAGGTCAACGCTCAACCACTGAGCCCGGGTCAGGTTTTAAATTTGCTTCTGCCAGCACCTGTGGGCACTATTGGTATAGGCAGAGGATCAGCTTTTTCCAACTCAATGCCTGAGGGTCTCTAGACCCCCCGAGGTGATGTAAGTCTGGGATGCAAGGTGTGGTGAGGGCGGCTTTACTACTGAGCCACCCTGACTCTACAGCTACTATTTAATCTTCCCTGAAAAAAAAAAGAAAGAAAAAGAAAATTAACAGCCTCAGAATAAAGTGGCTTTTGTGCTCACTTATCATCCTGAGTTCTCATTTGGCTTGTTATTCTTTACTATCTTACTAGCTGCTTGTGGCTGGTGGAAAAAAAATGTTCTTATAATCAGCATTTTTAGTGGTTTCCAGCAGGAGAGCTGGTTCAAATAATCTAGCTCGCCATTCCTAGGAACTGGAAGCCTTCTCTCTGAAAACCCCGGTCTTGTGCCCCATCGTTCTGGTCCCTGGTTTCTGTTGTCCACTCTCCCGGTTCCCTGCCCCATTCTCTCATTGTCCTCTGCTTGTGGATAGTGTTGGCCAGAATGGGATAAGCAAACCTGTATTTCTTTCCTTTAAAAATTATTTTTATTGATTTCAGAGAGAGGAAGGTAGAAGATATAGAAACATCAATGATGAGAGAAAATCATTGGTCGGCTGCCCCCTACACGCCCCCTTACTGGGGACTGAGTGCAAGAGCTGGGCATGTGCCCTTGACTGGACTCGAACCAGGGACCCTTCAGTCCACAGGCCGATGCTCTATTCTTTGAGCCACACCAGCTAGGGCAAACCTATGTTTCTTGATGTGACATTATGGATCAACTTCTCATGATCTTTGATGCACACCTTTCTTTCTCTCTCTTGAGATAGATGGTGTGGGTGTTTCTGATTTCCCCAAAAATAGTATCATCTTGGTCCATTTGGACTCTGGTATATTTCCCATCTTAACTTTCCCATTTTGACTCATTTCTACCATCTGAAAGCATCATAAAAAAATACAGTGTGCCACAGGCGAAGAGTACCAAATATACAAGCAATGCTGCATATTTAGAACTGTATTACGTAATTGTCACTGATATTTATAACTTACTTTCCCCCCTAGAGCTGAAATAGATGGGCAGCCTACTAAAGTCTTATTCTATTTGTATAACAGAAGAAGTTTGACTTATGGAAGTGTAACTTGAGTCACCACACTGGAGAGTCACAGCCCCAGCCTTGAGCCAGTTCATATCCCCAGAGCTCCCTGAAGAGGAGGTCAGGTCTCTTTAGCAAGGACCTCATGGGGGATTTCTTCTGGCCTTCCCCACCAGGACCTGGGCCATTTATGCAGATGACTGTTTGTTTTGTTTTTTTTTGGGGGGGAGAGGGGAGGAGAAATAACCAGACTTTGGATAACCACTATTCATTTCTTGACATTCAAACTGTCAAAAGAAGGGGCTTATGAAGACTAGGTAATTGGTGGACTTTTGGCTTGGGTCCAGTTCCCAGTGGGGTTAGTGGATCACCAACTTCACACCATGATAATGTCTTCCGTTCTGGAAAGAATAGAGTAGTCACACTCAGCAACTAGAAGAACCACCCTCTGGCTGATTCTCTGACCTGTGTTTCTCTTTTTGTATCTGTATGAATATAATGTCTGTGTTACTATTTTTTTTGAATGTTGTATATTGTTCCAAAGTTAAAGTGGCTTATAAAGATGCATATAATATTGCAAATTAGAATAGATTAAAAATAGGTGGGTAAAACACGGCAAAAGGAAAATAAGAATAGAAGCATAAAATGCAGCAAGAAATGAGATCAGTAAAAAGCCTATCTGTGTTGTACATTTGCCACAACTTTGCTTTTGTGCGATGATGCAATTCATTATAACCATAAGTTAAAGGCAAACCAATGGCTTAGTAGAAGCCTATCTATTTTGGATACTAGTACTGAAACAAGCGCGGGGAGGGTATTCTTCTGCTCTTAGGTATTCCCTATTCCATTGTTCATCTCAATTAGTATCGCAGTGAAAAGAGATATTCTCTTCGCATTCATGAAAACTGAGTCTGATTCTTAAAGTGGCTGAGAATCTTTATGTATCTCTTATTAACTTCCTTCCACAAAAAATAACGGAGATGACACATGCTACTGAACTTCAAAAGAGTTTAGAACACACAAGATTAAAGAAAGGAAGTAATTTTAAAACCGGAGGTCACATCTTGAGATTTCTCTTAGGAGCCGGTCAGAGTGGGACTTCCTTTGAGGAGAGCCTCCTGGACCTCTTCCATGAGGACAGAGAGCGGATGAGAAATGGGCCTTATCGCATCCCTCTACAGACCAGTTCTCAAGTGTCAGAGCACAGTGTTCACATTTGGAGGAGTCAAATATTTACACATTTTTCAAATGTTAAATAAGTGATTATGGTGTGGCTTTTAAAAACAACACATTGGCCTGGAGAAGGACTGGTCAGTGACCTTGTTGAAGATCTTTCCTGTTAATGAATTTAATTATTTAATACAAAATGTGATAAATGAATATAGGCTATCACGTGCAACCAACAAAATGGACATCCAGCTTATGTTTAACAGGAAAATAAATTATACTATCAATATGATACAATGGCAAAAAAATGACATAATTTATTCCAAAGTAATTAATGAATAAATTCTAGGCCAGAAGAGTGACTACAATATCAACAAATTTCAACAATGAATAAGAATGTGGGGAACTTTAAATCAGAGAATATGAATATCTGATAACATAAAAGATAAGAGAATTCTAAATCAACTAGCTAATGAAAATGAGAGTAAGAGCCAAAGTCAACCAAATCTGTGAACAAAAATGTTTAGAAAAGATTCAGAAAACTTTAATTCCATTTTAATGTGGCCATGTTGTACAGTCATAAAATTACTAATATCTTATAGTTTTTAACATTAAAAAAAGTATGCGGCAATTGCCAAATGAAAATTTAAGAAGACTGGCAGGGGAAAGAGCTTTTATAAGTATTACACAAACATAGAAGCTATAAAAGATAAGCCTGACAAATTTAACTACATAAAAAATATTTTATAATTTTCAATATAGTAATATACTTCAAAAGCAGAATTAAGAGACAAGTGAGATAAACTCAGAAAACTATATAAAATTCAAATCTCAAAAGATAATATACATCTACTAGTGGCCCAGTGCATGAATTCATGCACCTTGAAAGGAACTGTGGGCTGCGAGGCTGCGGTGGGCACAGGGGCGAGTCTCGCTTGGCCCATCCTCTGTGCCCCCACCCAGCTCCCCCCACCACAGCCCCAATCCCCTGCCTACTGATCCCGTGTCTGCCAGCAGCCCCATTCCTGCAGCTACTTGCTGCTCCCACACACTGACGCTCTCCAGCAGCAGGTGTGAGTGGGCCAGGCGCCTTCAGATCGCCCCTCAGGAGCAGGGGGATGTGGAGAAATCCTCAGGGGCAATCAGGGCCAGCAGCCACCCCTCGCATCCACTGACTATGCTGAGGGATCTGGGCTGGCGCTGGGTGGATGCAAGCACCTGGTGAGTTCATGGCACAGGAGCAAAGAATTTTCAGTAACCACCAGAGGCTCACCCCGAATACAGTGACTGGCACCCTGCCTTGGTCTGGCACCCCTGCTCACCTGCTCCACCAACCCACCTTGGCCATCACCCACCATTTTCCATGCTCTGCCACTTGCTGCCAACACCTGCCATGTCCGCGGGTGCCCCCTGGTAGTCAGTGCACATCATAGCGACCAGTTGTTTGGTTGTTCACTGTTTGGTCTATTTGCATATTAGTATATATATATATATATATATATATATATATATATATGTGTGTGTGTGTGTGTGTGTGTGTGTGTGTGTGTATTCTACAAAACAAAAATTAATAAAAAAAAGAACATATAAAAGTCACCAATATCATGGAGAGTTTATGGAAAATATAACTTGCTTAAGTATATTAAAGACACATAATTTATTTAGAAGAAAAGAAAAGTGAGGTACCTTTTTTTGCCTAGGACCATGGTCGGCAAACTGCGGCTCTTGAGCCACATGCAGCTCTTTGGCCCCTTGTGTGTGGCTCTTCCACAAAATACCTGGGCGAGTCTAACTCGAAAAAGTAGCGTTAGAAGAAGTTGAAGTTTAAAAAATGTGGCTCTCAAAAGAAATGTCAATCTTTGTACTGTTGATATTTGGCTCTGTTGACTAATGAGTTTGCCGACCACTGGCTAGGAGTATCAAAGACCAAAACGTTGGTTGGTTTGTAGGGAGACAGACACTTTCATACACAGTAATTTGATAGAACCTCTTTGGAAGGTAATTTTAAAAATACATACACACGTGCACGCGCACACACACACATCCAACAGATCCAACTTTTCTACTTTTAGAAGTTTATAGTGATAAAATGACCCATGAAAAGGTTATTTGAAGCCTTGCTTACAACAGAAGAAAGAATGGATACCATCTAACCATCCATTAGTAGGGAGCTGGCTAAATACTATTGGGCAATGAAATAATATGTGGACCAGGAAAGTCCTTTTTGAACTGATATTGAATAAACTCAGATGCATAAAAAAATTGAGGTACATATTACTGAATACAGTATTCTAGTTGATGTTTGTAGGACAATAAGATCACCTCTCCAAGGACTCATTTCCCAGAATGTATCCCTGTTGTTAAGCAACACATGACTGTGTGTACACACACACACACACACACACACACACACACACTTTCTTTTAAAAAATATATTTTATTGATATTTTACAGAGAGGAAGGGAGAGAGATAGAGATCTAGAAACGTCGATGAGAAATACCGACCAGCTGCCTCTCGCACACCCCCACCGGGGATGTGCCCGCAATCAATGCACATGCCTGCCCCTGACTGGAATCGAACCCGGGACCCCCCCCAGTCCGCAGACCGACGCTCCACCACTGAGCCAAACCGGCCTCGGCCACACACATTTTCTTGATAAACACAACATATCTCTGGAAGAATACCCAAAACCTGGAAGGTAATCATGAATAATTGGTTGTTCCTGAGAAGAATTGGCTGGCTGGGGCAGAACCTTTCCCCTGTATGTCCTTTATCAGAGATTGAATTTTAGCCCTATGAATGAATTACAAGTCTAAAAGGTAAAGTACACAAGTTTCCTCATATCTATAACATCATCCCCCATCTCTGCCCTCAGTTAACCATCTCTGTCACCCATGATGTCTACCTCATCCGTATGCTTCTTTGTAAACCGACACCAGGCACATGTCCAGTCACAAAGCCAGTTTAATGAAACTGCCATCTAAACTCAGTTTGTAGAAAAAGTCCATTGAGCTTCCAAGATGGAGAAACTATAAACTCTTAGCCTCAACAATACATTCAGGGTTTAGAAATGAAGAATACAGAATTAAAGTCAATAATTTAGGACTCACTTGAGTTGGTTTTTTTAGAAGTGAGATCTTTCCTGGAGTCTTGAAATCAGGAAAAATATTCAGTGAATGGGGGAAAAAAATATGCATTATCTGGATGATGTTTACTCTGTTTTCCCAGTTGTAATTTTAAAATTGTTGTGGTAGGCTACATTTAGGTGTTTACCTTATGCCGCCATCTTGGTTTCTCAAAAATCCCCATTTTCGACAGACTAGGCCCAAAGAGATTAAGTACTTCAAGAACTAAGTGTGACAGATATTTGAGGATCAGTGGTGTCCTTTAAAAAGCAGAGACAGACCAGGAAAAAGCACAAGAAGAAAGGAATTAGGCATCTTCTTTTCTCCCAGAGCCCATTCTTATCTTATTAAGAGCATTAACCAAGCTCCAACAGAAGCAGTGCTGTTAAAATTCTCCTTTCTAAAATGGATCTGGGAGTTCACTACATTGGAAAGTATCTCTGGTTTAAAAAAAAAATGCCAACTGTGAAACCCAAATGGTTAAAATTATGGAAGTAATCTTTGAAGTCAGAAGGTTGAAAGCGGCTATAAATCTAAGGAGGACAGTAGCTGACTTGTTTTCCTACATTGAAAGGCCGTCAGTGATGAGGTTTGCCCTCACACTGGTTAGACTCCACATCAAACTTCTTTCTTCATTTTTTTAATTTTAATTTTATTTTTACAATTTCTCTGTGCCATTGCACATCAAACTTCTTGATGGAAATAGAAAGTTGATTGTAAGCCAGAACATAATAGAGATGGAAGAGTTCTTGGTCTAATTTCCTAAGATTATGGCCAAGAAGCTGAGAGAGCCAGAGAAATACCCCCAAGCGACCCTGCTGGTTAACGGGAGAGCTAGATCTACTTGGTCTTGTGCTTACTGTTGCTTGGTTGAAAAGACACTGATAACCCCTGTTCTTGAATGGGCATTAAAGCGGTAGATGAGGACAGAGGGCTTATCTGGAGAAGACAGTATTCCCCCATGGGTTTAACTGCTTTGGAAGTGCATTTGGTGTGTGCGTGCGCGTGAGCGCGCAGGGGGATGTGGTGTTTATGATGGAGGGCTATTCGCTGCAACATCAAGTCATCATGCTTGTGTCACCCACTCCCTAGGCTGGACTGTTTCCGACCGCTTCCGAATTCTGTGATAAAAATCAAAACACTCTGGGAGCAGAGAGAAACAGACCCTCTCTTTCTGCAATGTGTTTGTCAACTCTGCACCCTGTGGGCCAGTCTCAGGGGCCAACGCCCCTTTATCTAGAACATGGCACTAGTGAGCGCCACTCAGATTTATGCAACCCCGGCGTGCAGAAAGGGGACTCTCAGCCCCTAAGGACCGCTATGCAATAGTGATGATGGTAAAAAATGGTCAGAGGTAGGCAGTAAATGCAGTAGTTGACAAAACATGACTATTCTAATACAGTATTCTTATTGTCACGATGTGACTGTCTCACGTCTCCAATTTCTGGACATCTGAAACTCAAGGTATGGAAAAGAAAATTAAAATGGCACAAAAAAACGCTCCCATAATCCGTCAATTAAAAAGTGGCCCAGGTGTGGCCTCTTTGGGAATGCGGCTCAAGTGTTCTCTGCTCTCATCATCATCATCATCAGCAGCAGCAGCAGCTTAGAAGCCATCCCTGGCTCAGATCCTCCTGCAGGGAGGTTGGTGCTGAGGTTGGACCCGACCTCAGAGGGCTGGAGAGGCAGCCGGCCTCGCACGGTCCAGGGGGGGCCCCACCCCTGCTACCCACTCCAGGAGAGCCCGGGGAGGGGGCTCGCTCGCTCGGGGTTAGGCTAGCTCCTGGAGGCTGTCAGCGCTCTCTAGGACCTCAGGGAAACCCCGGACTTTCTGGCTTTAGGACCCAGGAACTCCTAGGCAGCCCTGGCTCGGATGCCGTGGACCACAGCACCACCTACTTATAGAAGCATCCTGAGCCGCCGCCGGCGGGCGGCATCTCCGTCGGAGGAAAGTGCGCTCGCCACATCCCCTCGGCCTCCCGCGCGCGCCGGGTCCCCCTCGGCCCCGGGGAGGGAGAAGCCGCGGCCGCGGGCGGAGTAGCTGCTCAGAGAGCCCGGGGAGCCGCCCCGCCGGCCAGGGACGACCCTGGGAAACCCCTCGTCCGAGGATCGCACCCACCACCGGAGGACCCTCCGCGGACCTCGAACCCGGAGCTGCCAGGCGCCCCCGGCGGGTCCCGGCTAACTTCCCCCCGCGGCCGGCCCACGTGCTGGCGGGGCGGCTGGCTCCCGAGCCCGGGATGGGGCGCCGCGCCTGAGGCACCCGCACCGCCCGAGACGTGAGTGCCCCCCGGGGACCCCGGCGCCGGGGTGCCCCTCCCCGGGACCCCAGGGCCGAGGAGCGCCCCTGCCTTTCCCCAGAGAGCCGCACACGCCCTTTCCCCCACCCGGGCCGGAGCCTCCCGCGCCGCGGAGGTGGCTCATTTGCTGATTGCAATCGCCTCCGGCTCCGGGTCCGAGGCGGCTGTGCGCGCGGGTTCGGCTGCTGCGCGGCCGGTGCCTGGTGGTGCGTCCGCTCCCCCCTCCCTCCCTCCCTAAGTTGGGGCGCGCTCTGGGGCGCCTGCCTCCCTGGGGCTCCCCCCCACCCCCCTAATCCACCCCCACCCAGCCCGTGTCTCTCTCTCCCGTCTCTCGCAGGGTCCCGGCGGGGAGATGCCGGCCGCGCGGACCTGACCGGCGCGGCCCCCGGGCTCCCGGCGCCCGTCCCTCCGCCCGCGGCCCCGCGCCCCCGAGGAGCCCCCCAGTTCCCCGACTCTGAGAGGCGCCTCTCCCCCGCCCGGCCGCCCAGATGCAGTTTCGCCTCTTCTCCTTTGCCCTCGTCATCCTCAACTGCATGGAGTACGGCCACTGCCAGGGCAGCAGCCGCTGGAGACGCGGCAAGCGAGGTGGGTGCTCGGACCCCGGGGCGCGCGGCGCTGCCCCCTCCCCTCCCTCCCTCCTCTCCCCTCCCTCCCTCCCTCCATCCCGGGCTCCGCTCCCCGGCCCCGAGCCCCGCTCCCCGGGCTCGGAAGGGGTGGCCGGCGGAGCGGCGGGTGCGTGCGGGGACGGGTGACCCCCGGCGGGCGTTGGGTGCTCGGGGCTCCCTGGGGTGGTCCCGCCGCCGCGCGTCTGCTCCGACTTCTTCTCTCCCTCCACTCCGGTCTCATGTCTTATTGGGCACCCCGCTTCCCTGTTCTCCTCCGTCTCCTTTCCCCCATGGTCCGTGGGACCGTCTCCCCCGCAGCCCCACCTCGCCCCGCGCACGTGCGCCCCGAACCCGGACCCCGGTCGCCCCGGACGCAGCCTCGGGGCGCGCGGGAGAGAGAGGGCGCGGGGGAGCGCGTCCTGGGGTCCCGGGCCGGGCGGAGGAGCCGCTTTTCCAGGAAAAGGGCCCCGTGGACGTCTTTTTCCGGAACCTCAGGCTACGTGCGTGAGAGTTTCTGCTTTGGGCAGGTCTCCGGGGAGCGCTCGCAGCCCGGCGGTGCTTTGGGGCCGGCTTTGCGCCCCCATCCCCACCGCCCTCCCTCTCTCTCTCTCGTCTACTTCTCCCCGCACAGCAGCTGTTTCCCAGCGAGGCTTCTGGTCTCCACGAGATTCACTTGCGGCTTTCCAATCTCTCCCTCCCTCCCTCCCTCCCTCCCCATCACTGTGTGAGCTGCGGACAGGGCGGCGGGTGGAAGCCTCCAGAAAGTGTCGGAGACGAGCTCTCCGGCCGAGCGAGGGCGCCGAGTTCGGGCTCCGAGCCCCGCGGGGCTGCAGCTCATCCAAGTGCATTGAGAGGAAGAGCTGCCTGAGCCGTCAGGGCTTCTGCGGGGTTTACCCACCCCCCTGTCCCCCCATTTGTCCGTTTCCCCCTCCGGCACCTCGCACCCCCGCCCCGGGGCGCGGCCCCCCGGAGCCGCCGGCCGCAGGAACGTCGGCGCGTTCGGATTCGCCTGGGGCGAGCGGGTCTCGCTGTCTCCGGGCTGTAAACGGCTCGCTGGACCCGTGATGTGATCTGTTTATGACTCGTTTTATGGGCTCTCCAGCCCCGCGTCCAGATCTCGGAGAGAGCCTTTCGCACCCTAAGTTTTCACCGTTTTTTTTAGGAAGTCGTTAAGCTGTTCTCACTCCCCGCCCCGGGCACAGCCGGGGATAGTCAGCCCCGCGCCCGCGGACGTGCAAACCGGACTCTCTCTCTCTCTCTCTCTCTCTCTCTCTCTCTCTCTCTCTCTCTCTCTCTTTCTCTCTTTCTCCATCCTCTCTCCATCTCTCTCTCCTCACTCCTCACTCCTCTCTCCTCTCTCTCTCATTTCTGACGTTTGGAAATGCTGATTCTTAGGAACTTCTTCCTGCATAAAACTACTAGGGAGAAATGCCTCCCAGAGGCCAGGAGAGCTTGCTGTGGCTATCGTGTCTTGGAAAAGCCCCTTTCTGTCCCCCTCTCCCCCACCCCTCCTGCCGGCTGCTTTCCCCTCCCCAGGGTTTCCCTTCGAGGAGGCCTTATTGGGTCGAGTTGGCAGTTTTTGATGACCCTGTGGTCAACAGTGTTTGGAGAGGCTTTCCCTCCCCCCCCACCTCTTATACGCAGAAGGTGCGGTCTCCCGGGTCGAAAAAGAGTCAAGTGCTTCGAGTTTGAGAAATACAGAAATGCCGAAAGGCCTTTGCCCAGGGCCCGTGTGCTAGCGGATTGCTCGTTGGGGGTGTGTGTGTCGGACCCTCAGGGTCGGTCCGGCGGCGGCTGAGCTGGAGGGAGGGATGGATGTGGCGTATTGTTCCCGCGGAGCCGGTCCGGAGCGGGACGTGACAGCACTCCTGCGGCCAGAAGCGATACTGCAGGCTCTCCCAGTGCCACCCCCAAGCCCGCTGTGCATGCCTTCTTAGGGATGCCAGGCAAGAGGCAAAGCTTTTTATTTATTTCAAAGCTGCTCTGGCACCACCTCATTACCCGCCCCCCCCCCCCCCCCCCCAGTGCTGACTTTGAGCCGTGGTGCTGGGGTAACGGTCTGCCAAACCAACTTTTCAATTTCGCGAAATCCACATGCTTTCAGGAACATGTACTACATGGGGAGGGTTGTACAGAAAAAACAGAAACTTCTATCGACCTGAAGTGTGTTTTCCCCTCCTCCCCCCACCTCTTTTTTTTTCTTAACAGATGTCCCTTCCCCAAATCCCGAGTTTTCTGGCTAAAATAACTGCGGCCCTTACAAGTGACCTCACCCTCCGTGCCAACAAAGGGGGCACTGTGTTTTTAATTAAAAGTGGAACTACTTAGAGGGCTGGCTAGACAGTGTAGGGTGATAGTAGCTTATTCTGCTGTCGCAAGGAAGCTTAAGGGTTGCATTGTGAGGGCGCTGAGATGAATAGAGATCTAACTCAGGTTGTGTGAACCGTTCCTCTTCAGGAACCCCTAAGCTGGTTTTAATTGATCTCATGTCCCCTGATTGATCCTACAACCAATTGTTGCTGCGCGCCAAACAATTGGCTCCCCCCCCCCCCCCACAAGGAGATGGATTGAAATGAGTTCCTCCGGTGAGTGCTTGACTGCAGGCCAAATCGTGTCCGCAGTGACAGCTGACTTAGTAGTAGAGCCTTTTGTGGTACCAACACTTCCCCTTCTCCCTTTGTGTCGGAACAGTGGCAGTGAAATATTACTTTCCAGGAAGAAAAGCGATTGGTACCTTTAAGGAAAAGGTGTTGTGGGTCAGAAGATCCGTTATGCTCTTGGCTTTGTGCTTCCATACAGGCAGCAGTGATACCAGGATTGGTTAGGGCTAATGCCTGGGATCTGATACTGGGGTCTTTTTTTTTCTTTTCTTTTCTTCCTTCTCTTCATATTCCATCTGCAAATAATCAGACCTTCGCTGTGGAGCATTCTCAGAACTTCTTTGGCACTATGTTTAGTCTGCTGTATGATCTCAGATGCACTATAATATCATTTTCTTAATGAAATAAAATTCTTGGCAGAGATCAGATAATTTAGTCAGTTAAAATCAATTGCATCCCGTGTGGAATCGAGAGCAAATATAATCATTTAACTCTTATGTTTTATTTCAAAACATAGCCAGAGGATTTTAGAGACTAGAATGTCGAGACCTCCCCCCTCCTTGTGGACAGACCTTTTTTTTTTCCTTTTTTTTCTGGGGGAGACCATCATAAGCAACCCCGATTAATCTTCCTTCCCCATTAGTGAGAAACATTTCTAAAATAAAAATGCATTTGATAAACACTATTAAGGCCTGGCAGCAATAATTTTTAAAATGAATTAGGCACGGACACAATACTGAGAATCTCTTGAGGGGAGACACGTGTCCACGTTTCAAAAGGCTGATTGGCAACTCCTGTGCTGTCTGTCTGTTAAGAGTCCTAACTCATTGGCCCCCTTACCCACCGCCCATTCAATTGCATAGTCACTATTAGCTACTGTTAACCCCTACTGCCTGCGTCTGTCTTTGGGCCGCTCATGATTTATTTGTATGGTAAACTGGCTTATTTGGTTCATTTTGTTTTATGTTATTTTATTTGTAGTGGTTGTAAGCCACATTTCAGGCTGAATTACTGAGAGGTGGATAGGCACATCATTACTTTATTATAGGCCCCTGGGATCTCTCCAGCCTGTTCCACAGTGACTCATATTTGCACCCCCCCTCGTTCTGTTGATATGCTCCGTCACATTTTCACCAGGGCTTTATGCAAACTTCTTGGTAAAGTTCTTTAAAAGCAGCAAGGCCCCCGAGCCTATAATTGGCGTTCCTGGTGGTAAGGAGCTCAGTGTAACAAGTGCTTCCTGCCCTACAGACTTCTCCCTACGGACGTGTGGGCGCGTCTCGTTTTCCTAAGGTTAGATTTGGCTTTTTCCTCAAAAGTGAAATATTTATCACACACCGTGTGGGGTGCTTCTGGCAACTGAGGTTGGTAAAAAAAAAAAAAAGAAAGAAAAAGACATAAATGTTTTCTCTTAAACCTGAGAGGGCTAACCTAATTTGCATCCTTAACAATGGGATGAAGAGATTTGGAGACGTTTGCTTTCACAAGTACTTTGAGTGATAGCTTAGTCCTCACAGTATTCTTTCAAAATATGAAATGGCACATGGAACATATTAACCTGCACTAAAACAAAAGAGCTTCAAAAATGCAGTTTTGTATGCTTACTTTCTTTAGGTTCCAGAGAGTTTCGGAAAAGCCGATGTGACGTTTAACTTCGCGGCATAAACGCGTTCTTTCTTTTCTTTGGTTAAAGGGGCTGCTTTTTCTTCCTGCGTGATTCTGAGTGCTTCCAGCCAGGGTCTCAGCGGTGCCCGGAGGTCAGGAAGGCGCCCTGGCCCAGCCAGCACCTCAGTCAGCCACTGAGACTTGGGACGTGACCCAGAATAGGTGACCCTCTCCCAGGCCTCCATCTAACCCTGGCTCTCTGCATCTGCTTTCACAATCCAGCTTGGGTGGGACCCAGTGTTTGCAGAAATCACACGTTGGAAATGACACTTCTAATTCCTTAATGCAAAAACCACCTCTTGATCTAGTCAGCGACGAACTGGCCAGTTTATGGATTGTCCAGGCTACTTTTTACTTCTTTCCTCCCAAATGGTGGCCTTTTTTTTTTTTTTAAACATATTTTATTGATTTTTTTTTTTTTTTTTTTTTTTTTACAGAGAGGAAGAGAGACGGATAGAGAGTTAGAAACATCAATGGGAGAGAAACATCGATCAGCTGCCTCTTGCACACCCCCTACTGGGGATGTGCCCGCAACCCAGGTACATGAGTGTGTATATTTAGGCGTGTGGGTATGTCAAGAAGAGGGGTGGGGATGGTATGACTCTAAATGATTGGGTTTTTGCAACTAGAAAGGATTTTCACTTTTCTTTCTCAGTTCTTGTTTTCTTTCCATCTTTCTCTCATCCAGGTTGACAGAACAGGGTGGGAGACAGGGATGGGAATGAGGAGGAGGAGGAGGAGAGGGAATGAGTAAGAAAGGATAGAGCATTTTCAGCTTTCCAAAGGTTCCTCTGCCTCTATTCTCATTTTTTTTCCCCTAGGGTTTGACTTTCCTGCTTCCTCTTTTATTGGTTCCTTCAGTCCTAGTGAGCCTACCTCAGCAGTGCTGTTCATATCCACCCTCTCCTTTCCATCCCCAAAGGTACGTTGTAGCTCAGACCCTCCCTGACTCTCATCTCCCAGCATCCATTTCTTCCTCACTTCATCCTTTACAATGATTGCTGCCACACTGACTTTCCTCACCCACAGACCTGATCATGTGACTTCTCTTCTAATAGACCTGCAACCTTCCAGGTCTCTATATCAACGGCATTTTTTTTTTTTTTGCATTGCATTCAAGGTTCCCTATCATCTGACCTCAGCCTGTTTCCAACCCTCCACCACCCTGAAAGCACTACACGCTTTCGCTATTCCAGATTACTTCATTTCCAACCATTCCATGTGTTTTCATATTCTTGAGCATGTGATAGTTCACGGCTAAAACGTCACTGTCTCTATGAAGCCTTCCCAGATTTTCCCTGTTTACTTAACTTTTTGTATTACTCTTAAAGAACTCTTATTTTCACTTTTATTCTGGTTATTTTGCCATAAATTTTATTACTGTATTTTAGGTTCCTCTTTGGCAGAACTTTAGCATATTCATCTTGATTACCCTGCCCTCTTCTCCCCCCAGTCTAAAGAATCCTTTCTCTACAAGTTGTGCTGAACAAAAGTCATTGACTATGAGGTCTTGGTTATTTCCCATTAAAATGATTTTGGTGATTTAATGAGACTTTTTTTTTCATTCAAAGGTCTTTGGACATAATTGCACTTGGAATGAATGATTAGACAATGAGTATAAACTCATTGTTTACTATATTCTTTAAAGACAACACTGATGTACAAAAGAATCCCCAGCCCTGACCTCGACTTGTAGTCTCTTTGCATAACCCTCAGGATTTCACAGAGTGCTAGTGCCTAGGTGTTAATGCGGTTGAGTTTCTCTGACTCCTTTGTCTATATGAACAAGCATTTAGGGGAAAATAAAAGGAAGCAGTATTTACCTTTTTAAAAGGTAATCTTATCAATAATATAGATCAATTAGTGCATGGGAACATTCAGTCTACATCCTTGTTTATGACATTAGTGTAAATCCAGCTATGCAGAGATATCTGTGGGAGACACAGGAGTGTGTGTGTGTGTATGTGTGTGTGTGTGTGCGTGCGTGCGCGCGTGCGCATGTCTATGTGCAATTTAGAACAAGTTCTTCTGTAGGTGTGAGTAGGCTATGTAGTTTCTTGTATTGTGACTTTCAGGAGAGCATTGATAATTCACTACCTTTGAAAGAGGTGAGACTAGGTTGACTTGTTAGAAAGATGGGCTGATCACTGAAATAAATGTGATTTTATAAAAACTAACAGGTACATTGAAAAGAAATAGAGCTAGAATTCAACCCTCCTGAATTGCCTGGCTTTTCTTGTATACTTTCAACACAAATATTCATTTAAAAAAAGGAAAGAAACCTCTCCGGTCCACTGACTATTATTTAGCCTCAGAACTAACTACAACTCCTCATTCTGCTAATAATGTAAGTGATATGAAGTAAAGGAGGGCTGAGGGGGTAGAGAAATGGAGGTGTAGGACCATAAGTGTGATCTGGTAAAATTTGCATATTAATATGGCTAAATTTATTATTATTTAAAAAAATCAATCTTGTTCATGAATTATAGGAACCTCTTCTATTTCTGGATTCTGATAGCCAGAACAAATGTGTGTGTGTGTCTGTGGGTATGCACACATGCAATTTATGTATATATGTATTTTATGTATACACACTTATTTTAGCCATCAGAATATAATCAGATAACCAATCAGGATTAGAGAAAAGTTATTAAATGTGTCTTCCATCTACTCTAAAGCCTAGAAACTAATTATAGGTAGTTTTTCCCCTTAGATAGTTGTTGGGAAAGCCTTACAATTTACTCAGAACCTTTTCATTTGCACCACCCACGGGAGGATAGTGAGCACACTTATGAAACAGAGGTAGGCTTGGTTGGAACATTCCTTTTGAATAAGGTTTCTTCACTTGGGACTCCAGAGGTGAGGACAGTGTTTTTGTGTCTTCTACAATTAGAAGGAAAATCTTTTCTTTCTTTTTTTTTTTTTGGGGGGGGGTAGGTATAGAGAGAGAGGATCTAGAGCTATCACTGAATTATCAAAGTGGCACACAGTTCATCTCTTTTCTTAAACATGTTAAGAAGCAGTGATTAAAGAAATAGGTGGTAACCTTTTTAAAAAATATATTTTATTGATTTTTTACAGAGAGGAAGGGAGAGAGAGAGTTAGAAACATCGATGAGAGAGAAACATTGACCAGCTGCCCCCTGCACAGCCCCTACTTGGGATATGCCCGCAACCAAGGTACATGCCCTTGACCAGAATCGAACCCTGGGACCTTTCAGTCTGCAGGCTGAGGCTCTATCCACTGACCCAAACCAGTTTCGGCAGGTGGTAACCTTCTTAATTAGCATGATGCCCATCGGCTGCTTTACAACTGTGCAGAAATTTGTTCTCCACGTTCATGTTCTGTGTGTCGGTCTCTAGACACTTGGTCATGAGTGTCTTTACAATATGAGGACACGTTGGGAGCGCCATCTCAAGGTTTATTTCAGCAAATACTTCCTTGGCTAATACTCCTTACTCCAAGACAATGGTGGTTAAAGTTTCCTCTCCATTTCCCTAAAAAGTTTATAAAGGTCCAAAATAAATAGACAGAATGAGGGGCTCTGTGAAAACTTCTCATATGGCCTAACTTTTATTGCATTAACAGAGCAGTGATAGAGTGTTAGCAATCGCTGTTGCAATCTTCCAGCTGATGCCATCTGGTGCTGGCACTGGTGTGGCTTGTAGGTTTCTCGCTGCCAGTTCAGAGACTGGTCAGAACCAGGCCGAGCCCTCATCGGTTCTGGCCAAATGGGCTTCTGCTGGATCCTTGCTGCTGGGTCAGCACTTTTGGGATTTTCCCACAGTGAGTGAGGACCTTCGCCTCTCATCCCTTGCTGGATGCGACCTGCCAGGCAGCCAGTCCACAATGCAAACGCTCACACCGACAGAGGGCACACTCTGCACTCTTTTCCTGGTGCTTTGTTCTCTGACTCTCTGTAGGATGTGTGTTTGCTCTGCTTGCCCCTGTAGGTTCAGGTGGCAGACCTGCTCTGCTTTCTCCAGGTAGGATTGATGCCATCATCATGATAACATCCTCACGGAGAGGGAGGGGGAAGGGAACCATAAAGAGAGCTTCCAGTCTGACGGAACGTTTGTGGGTTTAGTCTCTAATCTCCTTTACACGAGACCCTTTCATCAAAAGGCAGATGTAACCAACCTCTCGGTTTTAATAATATCCGGAAGGCAGATATTGAAGCTAGGGTTTGCATTCGCCCGGGGATGGATTCCAGCTTCTGCAGCCACTTGGAAAACAGTAGGGTGTTTTTGTTTGTTTGGTTGTTTGTTTGTTTTTTTAAGGATGTCTTCCATAACACGCATGCCTGAAAAATTAAGCAAACTGGCAAAATTTGGGATTGCCCAAACAAGTTCAAATCGATACTTCCCAATTAATTGTTTGCCAAATTCTTTCATGTTTATGGAGAAAACCATTTCTTGCGATGAATCAGCCCATTGAGAATGGTGGGAAATGTCTGATTTTATTTGAAAAAATCCAAAGTTTGTTTATTTTTGTTTAAGTTCTCTCTCCCCTCGAGTAATGAAAGTCTGATGTAGGATTAAAAAAAAAAACCCAAAAAACCTTGCGTTCCTTGTTGTTCACCTTCCATGCTGTAGTCAAAGCTGATTCTAATGTTGATGAATTTGTGCTATAGCATCATCAACCTGGCTATTTGGTCTGGCACACAGCTTCCATTTCAAGACCAGGTTCCAGTTTCGTTGAATCAGAGTGGGGTTAATATCCCTATAACCAAGTGATACATCTTATGTCTGTCACTCCTACAGAAGTAGACCTTTGGGGGGTAATGAAGGTATTTGTTTTCTCAGCTCTTTTGCTGCCATGATTGGCCTTTGAAGACTCTCCATTCGAATGAGAAACACTTGGCAGCCCAGTGGATGGAGAAGGACGGCACCTGGGGCTCCCAGGTTACAATCTGTGAATCTGAGTTACATGAAGGCAGACCTAGTCTTTGACGTAGTCCTCTGGGCACTTTCTTGTAGGTGGGAAAATGCTTTATTACAGGTCATGCTCATTTTGACACTCTGCTGCTTGATATTTTAGGAAGTCCACTTTCTTTGGAAGTGTGTGTGCATGTGTGTTTCAGAGTCAGGTTTAGAGAAGAATATTGAGGGAACTAGTTCTGGGAAGCCGTGGCAGGGAACAGCTGTAGGTTGGGTGACCGGCATGAGCAAACTGACTTGAATTCTTTTATCTATCCCAGGATCTGGATATCTGTTTCAAGCTGTGAGAGAAGTCGGAGCTGTCCTATCCATAGCATTCCTTCTACTGGTGAAAGATCTTTTGTGGTCACCCTCCTTCCACCAGCTCAGTATGGTGGAGAAACTTTGTTAGGGTCAAGAGACTAAGTAATTTGAAAAACCAAATGTTGTTTGATAGTG
Organism: Vespertilio murinus; assembly: GCA_963924515.1. Classification (NCBI taxonomy): domain Eukaryota; kingdom Metazoa; phylum Chordata; class Mammalia; order Chiroptera; family Vespertilionidae; genus Vespertilio; species Vespertilio murinus. The sequence continues at coordinate 15,263,947 of OZ004717.1, read as the reverse complement.
GACAGTGGTGGTTCCCAGAGGCACCATTAGTGGATTGAGGTTAGTTTGTTGTGGAGTTGGGGAAGCCAATCGGACCGCTCCTGGTGGCCAATAAGCCATGCAGTGGCTGATGCGATTCTTGACTGTATCCTGTCAATTATGGAATGTTTATTTTAAAGCATAGCCCAGATACGGCCTTTCATCCTATGTGTTTCTTGCAAATATGCTTATTCTTTGGTAACACAACTTAATTAGTATGTAATCAAACTTCATTTGTCTCAAAAATATCTTGATACAGCTGGTGTGTACGAATCAGCATTCGAGCAATAGCCACACATGGCTAGGTTGATATGTCCCTCAAGTTTCTTTGATTCTGAATCAAGACTTTCCTACCCATCTTACTGAAAAACCCTGGTCAGTTTTTTTTGCAGAATGTCTGATATTCTGGATTTTCTCCATTTTCTCCCTCCTTGGGTGGGGGGGGGTGTCACTTGACTTTCTATGTATTTTTAAATATCCTCCATATTATCTGTTTACTTGAAAGTCTCCCTGAAGGTTGGATTAGGTTCAATGTTTCTGGCTGGAACACTTCCTTAGGTAGTGCTCAGTGCTTCCTTTTACACCAATCAGGAAGCACAAGATACCATGTGCCATTCTTAGTGATGCTGAGATTGACCAAGGGTTCATGTGGTAACAGCCCAATCCTTCCATTTTAAGATTCCTATTCAACTTTTAGCTAATGTTTTCTTCTATTAATGATCTTTGTCTGAATCATCAGTTTTCATTAGGATTTGCAAATAGTGATCTTAAAAATTTTTTCATTATTCCTTTCACACGTGTTAGCTGAAATTTTATTAAAAATCAGTTCAGTCCTGGCCATATAGGGCATGGTCCCAATACACCAAAGATGTGGGTTTGATCCCCAGGTCAGGACACATATAGGATCAATCAACAAATGCATAAATGAGAGGAACAACACATCATTCCCTCTCCCTCTTTTTCTTCCTCCCTCCATTTCCCTCCTCCCTCTCTCAAAATAAATAAATTTAAAAAGTTAATTTTAGCCTTAGGTATTTTATTCCTATGAAACATAGTTAATATAGGAAAAGCAGACAATGCACTTAATTCTTTCCCTTTATTTGCCAGCCTTTAGAGTAAGGAGTTGGTCCGTGTCTGGCCAGCCAGTGGATCAACTTCACTACAGGTGAATGAAATGCTTTGATTTGTGTGGAACCATTTTGCCTGTCAGGTGGAGGAGGCGAGGTCTTCCAATGACTGGTTCCTGCTGCTGAAACAGTAGTGGGAGACCGACATCCAGAACATCTTTCTGGCTCCCGCTAACAAGAATGAAATGCAAACCTTCTGAAAACCTGACTTCTATTAGGCATCTTTCTGATAATGTTTTCTGTTAACAGCTTTCAGAGAAGCTACTGCGGGAGCATACAGTAGCTCCGACCTGGTGTAATCTGAGGCTCATTGGGTAGAAAAACAGTACTTTGTGCTACTTAAACACTCTCTGGAAGGCTTATGGAGGAGAGGAAGGAAAATATTTGAGGAGATCAACTGGATGTTGTAGGCTACCGGTAACGTCACCTGAGAAGGATTAAAGTTTCCCCCGAGCCTGACCTGAATGGCAGCTGGCCTCTTACAATGCTCTCTCCAGATCCATCGGTGACTTTATTTTGCAGCACAGTCTGACTTGCAGGCAGATGGGGAAAGGGTCTAGACTCTATTACATGTTTTTAGTGGGGAAGTGACAGCAAAGTTATAAAAAAAATTCTATTTATTAGATGCGGCTGGCTCTTTCAATTACAGAAATCTTGCCTTTTTTCCATTTGAAAAACCTACCTTATTGCTAATAAGAAAGCCACTGTCAGTGTAATTTTTATACTTCCCATTGAAAGACACCACAATATGTAGATTTAATAATGTCCAATTGAACATTTAATTTACACAAACGTCCATTGGGAGGACCAAATTGGAGAGGATGTCGGAGATTTTGGACACAAACACATCTGATACACGACTCTAGCAAGCCGCTGCCGGAGAAGTGCAGCACCGAGGAGTCCAGCGCCTTCCCGGGACGTTAGAGAGAGCAAAAGTGTGAGCACACGACACTGGTTATGTTGCCAGCCAGGGACACGGGGCTGGGGATGCACACGGCGTCTCTTTCTGATGGAAGATTCTGGACAAGGAATCCCCTCCCCCCCTTTGACCTGTATGTGTTTAAGAAATCAGATTAGCTATACTCACTAATTAAGGGGCTGGTAGGTCATGTCCTTCATACTCCCATTTTCTTTCACTTGGTTTTGAAGGTTATTTTGGTAATAAACCTCTATATTGTTGAGACATTTAAACAACATGGAAGCCAGTGGTAACGACTTGACACCATGCTCACCTAAGTTGTTGGTTAAAAAAAAAGCCACTAGCTGAGGAGTATTTTTTTTTTAAATTTTATGAATATAAACCAACATTTAATTCATTGTTGGAAATTTGGAAAACCAAAAACACAAGGAAGAAAACAAAGCTAGCAATCATCTTTCCACTCAGTGATAACATTTTGGTTTTTATATTTCCAGATGTTTCCTTCCTTTCCCCATAAATAGAATACTTTAAAATAATACATCATAAGCATATAATCTCAACTCTTTTAATTCAATTATTTATAATGCCTGGATCATAAGTTATTGATAACCATGAGATTTAAAAATCCTTGTCCTTGTTGTTAGAAGTTAAACATTCCAGTATTAACTTTTCAGTATTCCCTAATAATGCTGCTATGAACATCCTTGTTTATTTTTTCCTTAGGAACCATGTCAGCACTAGATATACCAATTAATATACTATACCATATAACTATATATAGTTATTAATATACTATACCATATGAGTATATATAGTTATAGTATATATAGATAGATATAACTATATAGTTATATAGTGTGTGTGCGTGTGTGTGTATATATATATGTGTATATATATATATATATATATATATAATATACTATAATCATTGCATTTATTGAGCAGTTACTATATACCATGCATAGCTCTTGAGGCTACATATGATCTCATTTCATCCTCAAATGACCTTGTGAGGCAGGCTCTGTTTCTTCTTCCTTTCTGTAGATGAAGAATCTTGAGGCACAGGAGAGTCAGTACTTTGCCCAAGGTCACAGATGTAGTGAGTGGCAGAGCTAGCATTTCAGTCTAGGCCTTTGACTCAGCCATGGTCTTCACTAAGAAGCAAAGGTGAGACTTCAGATCTTATTGCCCACCTTCCTTTGAAACGTTGTACTGATGCTTATTCTGTAGGTGGGAGATGGTGTGTATATTGCCTTGAGGCTTTGATACTATATATTATTTTCTTTTAAAAATACCTTGTTGAGTTATTCTTGTTGAGCATACACAAGAAGCATCTCCCTCATCCCTAAGAAACTCACAAGTTAAATAGAGAGACAACATTCTTGTCTGCTTTTCCTGCCTCCATGTGACATGGATATCCATGTAGTGGCTTAAACTTTTGCTCCTCGTTTTCTCAGCATCACTTGTCATGTCTGTGCCCCTCTTCAATATGCTTTGATCCACTCTTCTCTCTGCCTGTTGACATGCTATGTATGGAGCAGGTTATCGGCATCTCCGTCCGGTGTCACATCCGCAGCCTCCCAGCCCATTTCCCCACAGGGTGACCAGAGTGATTGGTCGTAAAACAGAAGTCGGAGCGTTTGCTGTCACCGCTGACATGCTGCAGTGGATTTCATCTGTATCTGACATAAAGCCCAATGCCTCATCAGCCCGGGGCGCTGTGTGGCTTGGTCTGCTTATTTCTGCAGGAGCCTCAGGCCCATTGACTCTTTCTGCTTCTCAAACAGGAAACTTGCTCCTGTCTCAGGACCTTTGCATTTGCTGCTTAACTCTCTCTCAAAAGACCAGCTCCTTTCCCGCTAACTGTAGCTGAGGAAGCATATTTCTCTCTTTCCATTTTCTGTATTAAATTGTCCAGGATAGGGGGAGGGAAGGAAGGGGGCAGTTATGGCAAAAATATCAAGATATAGTTGCCTAAGCCTGGCTGGCATGGCTCAGTGGCTGAGTGTCAATCTTTGAGCCGGGAGGTCATGGTTTGATTCCCATTCAGGGCACATGCCCAGGTTGTGGGCTTGAGCCCCAGTGAGAGGCATGCAGGAGGCAGCTGATCAATGATTCTCTCATCATTGATGCTTCTATGTCTCTCTCCCTCCCTCTCCCTTCCACTCTGAAATCAATAAAGATATAGATAGATAGATAGATAGATAGATAGATATACTTTCCTTAGGCTTGCCTTAGGCATATGTATATGTATATATTTTTAAAAAGATATACTTGCCTTAGGCTACTTAAGTGAGTAGCTCCTTACATTTTGTACTATAGGATCTTCCTTCACTCCATCCTAGTCCCAGCCCTGCTCTAGTATGTCAGCTGTTTATTTCTTAAACATTCTAGAACTTTCCCTGTGGCTGAGAACATTGTGTTCATCAAAACACATTTCTTTTGCCTCTTGGGCATGTAGTTAGACCGTTCCAGCCTCCCTGGGAGCTGGGTGTGACCAGGGACTGGAGGTTTGTAGTGGAAAGTGCGCAGAAGTGATGTAGTACTCCCATTAGACCCGGCCCAGGAAACCACCTGCAGAGGAGTCTCTCACTCTTCTTGAGTCAGTCAGCTCGGTAGGGAGGACCTAGGCCCCCTCACCTCTCCCTGACCTTGAGCCTCCATCCAGGTAAACAGTCTTGGGTGCCCGAAGGACCCCGTGGGAGTCCCCTTCTGTGAACATGCTCTGGATCCTGTGTGAGCAAGAAACACACTTTTGGTGTCTAAGCCACTGATACTTGGATATTTGCAACAATACAGGTGAATCTGGAAGGGCATTACGCTAAGTGAAGTAAGCCAGACCGAGAAAGACACACATTGCATGGTATTATTTATGTGTGGAATAATAATAATAAAAAGTCAAATCCACAGAAACAAATTCATAGTAAAGTGGTTGCCAACGCCGGGGAAAGTCAGGGAAACAGGGAGAGGTTGGGAAAAGCTGCACACTTCTGGTTATAAGATGGAATAAGTCTAAGGATCTACTGTAGAACATGGTGACTATAGTTGGAAACACTGTATTGAATAATTGAAATTTGCTGAGAGAGTAGAAGAAAAACATGAAGGTAAATATGTGAGGTGATGGAGATGTCTGTTAATATAATGGGGGGAATCCTTTTACGATGTGTAAATCTATCAAATCATCTTTAAATACATTATGAACTTAGTTGTCAATTATACCTCAGTAAAGCTGGGAAGACAAAAAAATAAAAAATAAAAAAATAGCACTGCTCTCCCTCGCCATTGCAAGCTCTGGTATCCCACCAGAGAATTTGGAACGTATGCTCCAAAAGAGGTGGGGACCTTGCTCACCTTGTGTCAAAGAAATATTTATTTGAATAAATACATGTAAAATATCAGCATCGATTTCTAGACAATTCAAGACAGGATGCTGAGGAATGATGCCTGTGGAAACGTCTCTGGGTTTAGAGGGGAAGGAACGGGTGATGCTCTAGGAAAAGATTTCATGAAAATGGGACTTCCTTCTTTTAAAAATATTTTTATTGATTTCAGAGAGGAAAGGAGAGGGAGAGAGAGAAACATCAATGATGAGAGAGAATCACTGATAGGCTGCCTCCAGCATGCCCCACACTGGGGATCGAGCACCCAACCCTGACCCCAGGAATCAAACCATGAGCTCCTGGTTCATAGGTAAATGTTCAACCACTGATCCATGCTGGCTGGGTGGGACTTAACTTGTAAGTGTAAGATATTCACTATTTATAAAGTGGTCCTTATGAATTCCTGAGTCACAGATGTTTTGAAAAACTATACCATGGTGATTTCACACTGAAAGTATAGAATTTAGTAACAGTTTACCTACCAGGCTATATCCAATCACTTTTAGAGTTACATGCCTACAATTGGAAAGCACTGAAAATTCCCTGCCTTTATTTCTTACTGATTATACCCAATGTATATTTGAACTTATATTTTAAGAATTTTGTAACTTAATGCAACAGAGAAGGAAAGCCTGCTTTTATTGCTTATATAGTGGAATTCCTTGATGTCCAAGGTCAGTCGATGAGAGAGAAGCATCAGCTGCCTCCTGCACACCTCCTACTGGGGTTGTGCCCACAACCAAGGTGCATGTCCTTGACCGGAATCAAACTTAGGACCTTTCAGTCCACAGGCTGATGCTGTATCCACTGAGCCAAACGGGTTAGGGCAGGATTAAAGATTTTTAACCCTTATAAGAAGAAACACTGTAATTTCTTGGGAGCCTTGAGACTGGGCATGGATCACTGCTGCTCATGAGCTTTCTGGACGGGTTGGGGCTGGGGGCAGGGAGGGTGGGTGTGCTTCTGCTGGTTGTCCTGGGATCCTTTCCACCCTGCAAGCCACGTGATCACGGGATGGCTTGGTGGCAGCTGATGGCCCAGGTTGTGTGATCTATTAGATCTAGATATACAGACTTGGCACCCCAGGTAAGACCTAGAATAAGTAAAATCTGGGGCGTTGTTCCTCGTTGTATTCTAAGCTCACAGGTAAAGTGTGTGGCTCTCAGTGCTACCTGAGCTGGCCCTGATAAGGAACTCTGCCAGCTCTGCTACAGGCTGTGTGTGTGTGTGTGTGTGTGTGTGTGTGTGAGAGAGAGAGAGAGAGAGAGAGAGAGAGAGAGAGAGAGAGAGAATTTGAGTTCATGTTGTTGACAAGACATCCTCTTACTTAACTTGGACTAAATGGTCCCAAGGGTCCTTCCAACAATAAAATTCATATTTCTATTCTTAATTTGTTCACAACTTTTATACCAAAAATTCTTCCAGCCCTTAATTACCCTGTAACATTGGTCAGGTGATTTCGCAGCTCTGTGCTTCCGTTTCACTGTTTGTTAAGAGGGGTTCGTACCGTTACCTAACGTGTGATTTTTGTTGTGAGAGGGAGAGGGCCCACGTCAAACCCTTGGAAGAGTGCCTGGCGCTGAGGGAATGCGCCGTGACCGTTAGCTGCTGCTAATTAAATTTTCCACTTGCTTACTCTGTGGATGTCTTTCTTACTCATATTTACGCCCACATCAGATTTCTAATAAGTTCTTCATTCATGGTTTTGAAAAATTTCCCAAAATGCTGACTTTTTAAACTTTATACTAACTCTAACGAACCACTAAGTTACTTCTAAATTACGTAGGAATTAGAGAAAAGGTAGTTTTGTTACTTTGTCTTTGTTGAATGTGGGGCTGAGGAATACGTACTTGCAGGAAATTTGGTTCAAAACCAGGACCAGGAAAGTTTGGATTTCTGAAAGGAAGCAGCTTTTTCACTTACACTGGCTGCTTCTGGTGAGAACAAAACATGCTCATGCTTAGAGATACCAAATGCTGCTCATTAGGATGCAAAGTACACCTTCCACAAAGTAATGAGTTCATGGAATCGTGTTAATATTGAGCTCTGAGCCTTATGCTCAGTTTTCTGTATGATCCAGTTTGATATAAATAGGTTTATCTCACTGTGAAAAGGGGTCACGTTAGAAATACTCCACCAGCTGAAAAAGTTAAAATTTTCCTTTTCATACTTTTTAAAAATTGATTTTAGAGAAGAGGAGACAAAGAAAAAGAGAGAAACACATCCATGTATGAGAGAGAAACATGGACTGGGTGCCTCCTGCACGTGCCCCAACCAGGGATGGAACCCAAAACCTTTTGATGCCCAGGATGACACTCTCACCTGAGCCACACTGGCCAGGACTTTTTCATACTTTCAAAAAAGTAAACATGTGCCCAGCCAGCGTGGCTCAGTGGTTGAGGATCAACCTATGAACTAGGAGGTCACAGTTCAATTCCCAGTCAGGGCACATGCCTGTGTTGTGGGCCCTATACCCAGTGTGGGGGCATGTACGAGGCAGCCGCTCAAGGATTCTCTCTCATCACTGATGTTTCTCTCTCTTTCTCCCTCTCCCTCCCTCTCTGAAACCAACACAAAATATTTTAAAAAGTATACATGCAAACCAATATGTTAACATGTACATAACTTAGTTTAGTGTAAGTTACTAAAGAACTGATATGGATTCCCTAAGAAAACACATGAGGAAACAAACTTAAATTTACTTAACGCTGGTTGCTCATGTGATTAAAAAATGTTTTTATGGAGATATAATTGATATAATCAAAACCTGTATGTATTTGATATATGCAATTTGATGAGTTTGGGGATAAGCATGCACCCATGAAACCACTATCACCATGAAGGCCAGAGACGTATCCATCACCTCCCAAAATATCCTTCCACTCTCTTTAGTTTGTTTGTTTACTTATTTATGTATGTATTTATTGTGATAAGAAGTTAACATCAGATTGACCCTCTTAGCAAACTTTAAGTAAGCAATGCAATATGGTTAGCCTCGGCAGTAGGCCAACCATAGTAGATTTCCAGAACTTAATCCATGTGAATGTGATATGAATTCTTTGGTTATCATTTAGTAGAAAGTGCTGACGTAAGCCCTAGCTAGTATGGCTCAATGAATAGAGCCTGTGGACTGAAGGATCCAGTTTTGATTACAGTCAAGGGTACATGCTCAAGTCGCAGGCTCAATCCCCAGTAGGGGGAGTGTGCAAGGCAGCCAATCAACGATTCCCTCTCATCATTGATGTTTCTATCTCCCTCTCCCTCTGCCTGTCTGATCACCCCTCACTCCTCTGCCTGACTGCCTGCCTGATCACCCCTAACCCCTCTGGCTGCCTGCCAGATTGCTCCCAACTGCTTGCCCCTAACTGCCTCTGCCTTGGTCCCCGCCACCACAGCTTCCTCTAGAAGGACGTCTGGAATGATGTCTGGAAGATTGTTTGACTGTCTGGTCTAATTAGCATTTAATATATATATATTCTTTTTTTTTAAAAGGAAAATGCTGACTTGAGAGGCAGGAGGCTTGGGCTGGAGTTCCTTCTGGAACTATAATCCTCCAGTCTTTCTGGGCCTCATGTTAAAAGAATGAATTTGAGTATGTGATTGTTCCTCTCCCCCAAACCCCGTTATCTTTCAAAGACTAACTCCTTATCTTTCTTCTTCATGTACTGGGATGGTACCCAAAGTCTTTTTCTTCAGCCGCTCCATTACCCTTTATAAATCACAGCCTGACAGGACCCAGACCCACCTGTCCTCCTCTCAGAACAGCCACGGGTTTTCTCTGTGCATTGTTATTTTAATGGATGAGACGTGTAAGCCGTAGGTAGTATTTTAAAAATTTCTTTGAAGTCATTTGATGTCTCTTAGGACCCACAGTTCCTGTACAGCGCAAGAAGCAGCCAATTCAAAGGAGAAATTAAATTTCTCTGCCACCTTTTCTCCTGCTGATGGAGTCCCCATCCCCAAACTTGAACCGGGCTAACTTTGAAGTCTTATTTTTCTTTTCCTCCCCCACTAAACTGTCTCCGCAGTGCTCACTCTCAGTGTGGTGACTGCCAGTGACACACGTCTACATTATTTTATAGTAGTAGGCATCCCATTCTAATATTTAGATGAGTTTTTTTTTATTTTAAAAAAAGATTGACTACCCATTTTTATTTTCTCCCTTAACATTTCAGCGAGGTTGGCTTTTTCCTGTCACTAAACTTGTTATTGGTGGGGTTGGGGTGCAGTGGGCTGGGGAAGCTTGGCTCCTGCTGAAAGCCCCACAGCACCCTCCGGTCTTGCACACATCCTTACGTGTGGTTTTGATTTTATGGGGTGAGAGGGTTCTTCACGTGTGGGTTGATCTGTGCTGTGTGGCTGTCGCTGTCACTGTCATTAGCCTCCCAGGAAGAAATCTGAAGGTTGAAGTCAGTAAAAGGGGACCCAAGAAAAATCAGTGACTTCATTCCCCCCCCTCCCCCAGATAATGCTTATGTCCTTGGAGATGTAGATACCCTGTTTCCCCAAAAATAAGACAGTGTCTTATATTAATTTTTGCTCCCAAAGATGCGCTGGATCTTATTTTCAGGGGATATATTATGTTTCCATGAAGTAGGTCTTATTTTCGGAGGATGTCCTATTTTCGGGTAAACAAGGTATCTTACTTCTCTCCCTTCCCTCATGGAGGATACTTTGCTGCTTTTTAATGCAGAGGGTGTTGGTGTGGGAGCGGGTTCTCCAGGTCCCAGGTCCCGTTCACCCTGAACCTGGTCCTGGCAGCAATTGTGCCTGGAGACCATTCCATTCATTCATGCTCGAAGTTTACTTTTTAGCTTTGTTTTCCCCACACAAAGGGATTTTGTTAATGCCCCTGTGCCTCCTATTGTCTTTAAAAAACACTTTCCCTTGTATTTGTTTTATTTATTGTTGAGAGTATTGCAGATGTCCCCGTTTTCCCCTTTTGCCCCTTCCACCCAGCTCCCACCCCACTCCCTTGTCATTTAGAAATAGTCAGAAACATAAAAGGTTGGCCGAATAAGCATCCACACACCCACAGTTACCATTTTTGCCATAGTTGCTTTCTCCACCTATACACATATGTGTGTTACTCGTTTTTATTTTATTTTATTAAGGTGTTATATGTTATATGTACATAGCTTACCATTGCCCCCCCTCCCATTTATGCCCTCCCTCCCCAGAGTTCTGTGTTCGTTGGTTGTACTTATATTCATGCATACCAGTCCTTTGGTTGTTCTCTTATCTCTCCCCAGGTCTCCTTACCCTCCCCGCTGTCATTTGACAATCTGCTTGTTTTATGGTGACTATCTCAGGACCACACGAATAGAGTCCGCTCCTCCTCTGGTTCACACCGCCCCTCCTCCCGGGTCCCACTGCTTCCCCTGGGACACACGGCTAACCTGGGACACCCGGACCCTTTGGGACACACAGCTCATCCGGGATACCCGGCCCCTTTGGGGGACATGGCTCACCCGGGCATGCGGCCCCCTGGGACACACTGCTCACCTGGGGCACACGGCCCCTTTGGGGGACACGGCTCACCCGGGGCACACGGCCCTGTTACTCGTTTTTAATGGGGAAACGATCACCATTTAATGTGGAAGGTCCTGTGAAAGAAGGGCAGGTGCCCTTGACTAGAGTCGAACCTGGGACTCTTCAGTCCACTGGCCGGTGCTCTATCCACTGAGCCAAATCATCTATAGGGCTCTCGTATGAACTCTTTTTAAAGTTAAAGTTAGTTATTATCATTAACGGCCCTGTACCTCAAGTCCAAAATCTTATGAAAGCTAACGTTCTAGCCCTTAAATATGTATGAGTAGAAAGCAGTTTGTTTTCATTGCATGGCTTTTTCTAGGCTGCGGAAATTTTATTTGAAAATGCAATAAATATAAAACAAATATATCCTGGAAATACACGTGGCTTGGAAGGTAATGAGGATTTTCCAGTGTTCTAACTGTAGTGGAAACAGTAGAGCAGTGAGTAGGTTAGTGTTTTGTTTTTCCCCCTGAGACTGTTGACCTATGTACACGGCAGAATTTGAGTGGGGGGTGGGGGGGGAGGAGTGTAAAAAGAAAGGTAAGTGGGATGGAGTTGTGTTTTTCTAAACATCAGGGTTTTAAAGGTATAGTAGCAAAGCCTAGGTTGTTTGTAACTCTAGAGAAGGAATAATTTTGGAGAGCCAAGATTTCAAGTAAATGATAATTTTAAGTGTAGGAACTTAGAAAAAATGGATGTGTTTCTTAAATATACTTATTTTCCTGACTGTAGTAGATTTTACTGGTCCTTTGTGGCTTTATTAGATATTAAACATACATATATGTTTACTTTTTTTTTTTTTTACAGAGAAGAATGGAGAGGGATAGAGAGTTTTTACAGAGAGGAAGGGAGAGGGATAGAGAGTTAGAAACATCTATAAGAGAGAAACATCAATCAGCTGCCTCCTGCACGCCCCCTACTGGGGATGTGCCCGCAACCAAGGTATAGGCCTCTGAGGGGAATGGAACCTGGGACCCTTCAGTCTGCAGGCCAACGCTCTATCCACTGAGCCGAACCAGTCAGGGCTGTTATTAGATTTTGTCAGGTCAGTTCCAGTCCCATTCTGTCCTGTGGCCCTGGAATTCACTTTCTTAAAGTCCCTCAGGAATTTGTTTTCTCAAGTGTCCCTCCCTCCCCTTTCTTCTCCCCCCCCCCCCAAATGAGGCATATAGCAGAAGTAGGGTATTTAATGGATTGGCCCCAAGGTCTAAGCTGTGTGTTTTCAGCAACCTCTCTTGACCTCAGTACCTAACATAGTATCTAGCACACAGTAAGGATAAAAATGTTAAGCTGCTGTTACTTTTCTGCAGAATTATTGAACATATACACAAAACAGATCCCTTATAGAGAGGCATTTTCTCTTTACAATAAAGAAAAAGCTTGTCACTTGCCCCATTACTTTGGGTGAGGATTATAAACACGGTGCGCTATCAGCTTCCTCTTCAACTGCATCCAGTTTGTTGCTTTGCCACGTTATTTCCTGAGGAAGAAGCAGGACAGGCCCCACAACCTTTCTAGGACTTCCCTGAGGTGTTTCGAAGAGCATGTCCGGTGAAGTGTGCACATTTTTCACCGTTATCAGAAGACGGCACTTTTGTGGGCAAGACACGCAGTCACAGACTCCCCAAAGTCCCCTTCATACACCTGGCGTGGCCTCTGACCTAAGCAGACACCAAGGCTGCAGTTGAACTATTTCTAGTGCTTGAAAGCTTTCCCCACTGGTACATGATTGCGTTTCACATGCATTCATAATAGTTCATATTCTAGATCATACCCGTCCGTTACATTAAGTGATACTGAAGAGCAGGAAGGTGATAAAATATCACCGATGGCCAGTCCTCTGTCCAGGGGGTGGCCTCTGGCACGGAAACGGCATTCTGGCTGCTGAGTGCTGCCAAGTACTCACGTCTCTAGGTGCTGCTTTCTGATTCTGACTCATGCAGTTTCCAGCATCCAGCTTTGCTGTTTCCCCCTCTTCCTCTTGTCTCGTTGCCTTTCTTGACTTGTACACTTGGAATCCTCTGTGGTCCTAGGAAGTGATGAGGGTGTGTGTGTGTGTGTGTGTGTGTGTGTGTGTGTGTGTTTCCTTCCATTTATGTCTGCAGACTTGAAACTGTTTTGTCTGTACAACCAAGTGGTTCATTTTATTTCTAGAAAGCCTATGCTGTGGATGGCCCTTGCCAATTGCACTGGGAGAGGGCATTCACAGGGTGAATATTAAAATTCTTGTCCAGATGAAACCGGTTTGGCTCAGTGGATAGAGCATCGGCCTGTGGACTGAAAGGTCCCGGGTTCGATTCTGGTCAAGGGCATGTTCCTTGGTTGCAGGCACATCCCCAGTAGGGGGTGTGCAGGAGGCAGCTGGTCGATGTTTCTCTCTCATTGATGTTTCTAGCTCTCTATCCTCTCCCTTCCTCTCTGTAAAAAAATCAATAAAAATAGATTTAAAAATAAGTAAATAAATAAAATAAAATTCTTGTCCATCCCGTGTGCACTTTGGCAGAGTGGCATCAGCACACCGGGCCAGGCCTGAGTTGTAGACTGGAAGCATGTGCAGTTCCGAGCACCGGTGGAGTCAGGCAGCGCGGAGAGCAGTTCTTTACTAATGGTGCTTTTGTCTCAAGGGGCCAGTTTCAACCCCAGAGGAAAGTTTATGTGGCCGGATATGACGTAAGATTGCTCCTTCCCTACACGGATGGTTTACAAAGTGACCGGTGCCCATTTTCATTGCGGGTCTAAGTTCTTTTTATTTTTCCTCTCTCTCATGTTGTATCCATATCTTAATGGTTCCTTCTACCATTGACTAGACACTTTTCTTCCTTTCTAATCATTTGAATAGTCTTAAAGAAGTACTTGTTAAATGTTTCCTGGTGTATGCGGTGTGAGAAAATTTATAACTGTTCTTGATTGAGACATTTCTCAAGGCAACCAAACCCCAAATATTGCACCCCACGGTACATGATAGCACATTTTAGCTTCGCATTTGTGAAATCTCATTATATTGCTCTGCAAATGTATAAACGTTTTCTTTTTTCAAAAGGGCCTGGGCATAAATTATGGCCGCTCATTAACAGATGGTTTCCATGCTCCGTGAAACGTGAGCGGGCAGCTTCTCCCAGTGGCAGCGCCATCACGGGCACAGTCTACATCGGGACCAGTTAGCATTCACTCTACCTGCCTTGGCTTCGTGCCTCGCTGAGATAAGCGGTGTTTTATCTTTTAATGAATATTTACTTATGTGAACCTGAGGCACAGGGATTCTCCAAGTCAGTGAATAAAGATGGCAAGGCAGGAAGGAGAGATTTAAAACATAGCTGTGTTTTCTATTACACAGTTTAATTCCAACCATATATATATAATATATATCCTGGAGTGCTGACTCTGTGGCAATCTGAATGGAGTAAGCAGTTAGCAAATTGTTCACATGTTTTCCTCTGCAACTCGCTGAGGGAGATGGAGAGAGAGAGAGTCTTTTACTGTTTAAGATGTATATATCAGTGTAACACACACAGACAAGATGGCTATCTTTCAGTGTCTCGAAAAGGTAAATATAATCCAGCTAAGCTTGTGTTGCAAGTACATGTGGAACAGACGTTTCTTCCTCTACCCAGGACCCCTCCCCCCAAAAAACCTCATATATATATATATATATATATATATATATATATATTTATTTATTTATTTAAGTGTGTGTGTGTGTGTGTGTGTGTGTGTGTGTATCTGATTTCAGAGGGTAAGGGAAAAAGAGATAGAAACATAGAAACATCAATGATGAGAGAGAATTTTTGATTGGCTGCCTCCTGTATGTCCCCTACTGGGGAGGATTGAGCCTGCAACCCAAGCATGTGCTTTTGGCCAGAATCAAACCTGGGACCCTCTAGTCTGTAGACCGACACTCTATCCACTGAGCCAAACCAGTTAGAGCCCAAAATCTTAATTTTTCTTTTTTTATTGATTTCAGAGGGGAAGATAGAGGGAGAGAGAGATAGACACCATTGAAGAGAGAGAATCATTGATCGGCTGCCTCCTGCACATCCCACACTGGAGATCGAGTCACAACCCAGGCATGTGCCCTGACCAAGAACTGAACCCTGACCTCCTGGTTCATAGTTGCACCTCAACCACTGAGCCATGCTGGCTAGGCCAAAAAAAGTTTTAATATTTGTGAGTTTTGGTATTTGTGAATAGTGAGGGAAATATACTCCTTTATGATTTTGAATGTATCATCTCTCTCTATATAAAACCCTAATATGCAAATAGACCAAATGTTGGAACAACTGAGCAACCAGTCACTGTGACACATGCCGACCACCAGGGGGCGTGCGTGGAATATGGCAGACATCAGCTGCCAGCCGCAGAGTGCAGAACATGGCAGGTGTCAGCTACAGCAGGATGGTAGAGCAGGTGAGCAAGGGCACCAGACCAAGATGGGGCACTGGATGCTGTAATTGGGGTGAGCTTCTGGTGGTTACTGAAAATTCTTTGCTTCCATGTGCTGCATTCCTGCCTTGTGCCTCCCCCTGCTGTCGCTTCAGTGCTGCTTGCACCCTCTGCCGGCACTGGAGCTACTGCTCACACCTACTGCCGGCTCCCAGCCCTGGCTCTGATCCATCGGCGCTGTCAATGGGTGCAAGCTGTGGCTGCCAGCCCCAATCTCTTCTGAGAGCTTCTCCACCTCCCCCTGCTCCTGAGAGGCAATCTGGGCAGCAGCTGCTGCTTGAACCTGCTGATGGCGCTGGCCCCAATCTATCCATGTTGGTCGGCAGTGGGTGCAAGTGGAACTGGTGTGGGAGAGGGGCTGCTGGCTGACCGGGGACTGGGGCCTGCAGCGAGAGAGGCCAGGTGGGGGTGTGGAGGATGGGCTGAGACCTGCCCCTGTGCCCACTGCAGCCTCATGGACCACAGTTCCTTTCAAGGTGCATGAGTTCATGCACTGGGTCCTGAGTTAGATAATAAAAGGAGAAGTCAATTAATGGATTTGGGATTTTAACCCAGACATCTAAAACATGGCTTTGTAATCCAGAGAGAAATTTGTGTTTAAAATTAACTTAAACTTTTAGCAGCTTTTTTAAAGGAAGCATAGGTATTAGTGTTTTGGTTTTCTTTTGAAAGAGCATTTAGGAGTGTATTTTTTTTAGGACCATAGGTATTAGTGTTACCTCTTGGCCTCTAAAATCCGGAACTGCCCCTTCTTGATCACTTCTTAAGTATCCATAGCTTCTTTTCTGGACCACAGAATCAGTGGCATTTTATGACTATAATTTAGAATTAAGGCATAGTCATTGGGGCATAACAGCTTTTGAGCAAAGATTTCTTCTATTCCTACTAGGTGTCAGGCATTGTGCTGCAAACGCCATTTGTAAAGCAGTAAAATATTGCTTTTCTGCAAAAACAATTTTTTTTTAGTGGAAAACTGAGCGTTTTTCCCCCTCTTAAAGTTGTTATTGATAATTCGAATGCAGTTTTATCCGTGGGATTTCTCTTCACATTTCTGGTTATTAAAACAATGCTGGTCAAAAGTGGCTCTTTCATTTCACTTTTCTCTGAAGATTCTTGCCCGCTGGAGACTCCTTTTCTTTCCTCGTCCCTGCTCTGCGGTTTTCACATTCTTGTGCCTCTTGATTGGCTAGCACAATTATAAAGTTCAGCCAAGTGGTCATGGTATCTCTTCAATTTTCTTTCAACTTTAACATGGAGCGAGAGAATGTTGGCATACTTCAGGGAAAGAGGTGCTAAGACTCTTGTTTTATTTTTTCCCTCCAAGATGCTACTCTTTTTTTTCAAAGTATATTAATAAAGGGCATAACTAAATTAAAAGAACCATTCTTCTGTAGCAATTTAGCAAATCGAGCCCTGTTTTAGACAGAATTTTAGAAATTTTTATTTTCTTTTGTTCCTTATTAGGAACCAAATATTAAGCCTTACTTGGTCCCATTAGTGAAACAAAGCAGATGAGAGAAAAGCGTTACCCAGTTAAAGAGAGAAGTCTGGGGGAGGTCTCCATGGGGCGGGCTGTCCAGGACACCCCGCCTCTACCTCTATGGCTCAGACAAGATGGGTTTTTAAGGTACAGATTTTCAAGCCACAAAGCATTAATGTAACCCATAAACAGAGTAAAGCATTTTAATCAAAACAAGCTTCCTGTTACAGATTGAGTACACTTACCCAAAGGTTTACAAGCCCCGTGTATCCGGGCACTTACTTTGGATGCTGTTTTTGTATACTCACTGTGTCTCAGCCACGTATGTGCTTCGTAAGTATTCATTATGGTACTCATTCCCTGCAGCAGCCATCTGTAGTTGGTATGGATTTGGAAATGCATAGGTGAGGAGTTCTTAATGCCAGCATGTGATGGTACCAGGTTTACAGCTGGGCCTGACTCCAAGCACCGCCTTGGCTTCCCCCCAATCTGCCTCCAGCCCACCAGTCTCTTGCTTCCGTCATCATGTCCTACCACTGTTGTCCTAGACTCAAAGCTTATCCTGCACCTGCCGCTAGTCTGGGAACTCAGCTCCTCACTTCCCCATTCCCCCCACGTTGCCATGTAGGTTTTCTGGGTGGCAGGAGAAAGCTGTGTGAATGACAAAGTTGCTTCTCTTTCTTTCTGGCAACTCCTTCCATCTTCTTGCTTTTTATTAACTCAGCATTCAAAGAGCACCAGTATTGAGCTGTCATGAAATCTGGGTTGCAAGCCATAACGCCTCTTTTTCTGGAATCTTCCTCTTGGGAAGACCCTCTCCTCTCATGTCTCCAGATTGCCTTGGAAAAGGAAGGATAGCTTCTTATTTCTCCGGGCCGAATTTAACTGTTATTTCCCACCATTGTTAGGTAAAACACTCTCCATCTTTGTTGTTGACTACATTCATTTCTGCTGCTCCCCCCCCCCCCCCCCCCCACACACTATCATACATCCATGGACCTTCAGGACATTTCTTCACCATCTTTCACTACGCTTGGGTCCGAGGGTTCCTTCAAACTCAGCACCAATAGATACCCTGTTGGTAACTCATGAGAATGTGTGTCCTGGATCACATTTTCTCCTTTAAGACCTGGTGAAGTAACTGTATCTTGAGACTTTTCTAATTCCCGAGTCCCAAATCTGTGTTTTCTTCTCTGGAATATAACTTAATGTGGCTCAACCTTTCCTTATCATCCCTTAATCAACTTGTTCTTTGGCCTTGGGTAACCGGAAACCTCTACATTTCATGTATCTGTTGTTTCCTATCAGTGTAGTATTAGACTCAGGATTCTGAGTGATCCTCTTGGGCTGCTGTAACAGAATGTCATAGAAGGAGCGGTGTATAAACAACAGAAATTTATTTCTCTTGGCTTTGGAGGTTGGCAGTCTGAGAGCAGGGTGCCCGCACGATTTGGTTTAGTGAGGATCTTCCAAGGTGGCAGATGGCTGTTCTCTTGTGTCTTCTTGTGGTAGAAAGAGGGCTGGCGGGGCCTCTGGCCTCTTGCGATAAAGGCACCAGCTCTAATCATGGGAGTTCCATCTCATGACCTGATTGATTCCCAAAGGCCCCACCTCTAAATACCACCACTTTGGGGTTAGCGTTTCAACATATGAATTTTGGAGGGACACAAGCCATTCAGTCTGGTCTTCTGGGCTGCCATCCTTTTTTATCCAAAATACTTTCCCCTTTGACCTTTTATGATGCAAATCTCATGCTGCTAAGGGGTATTTGGTGTGTTCTTTGCACACAGGTGGAATTTTATTTTCCATGGAAATCCTTTCCAGCATTGGATTTGGAGTCCTTTTTGCATCTCCCCCACAGTGTCTTTTGCAAATGGTTGTCTGAAATCTGGTCTTTATTCCATACTGTCTCTTGTCACTTATATAACCACCTTGTTACTCAGTTTACTGAGAAGAGGAAAATTTTATCTACTGGGAGCTCACTTACCTGTCTGCTTATTCTCACTACACTTGCATTTTCCTGTTACCATAAAACTTAAACAAATGCGTGAAAAGGAGTGACTGAATAAAGAAGTTTTTAAGCGGGGTCTCTTGCTTCTACTTGTACTTTGACCCCATCTCTTCTACTGGCTGTGCTCAGATTTGACCTATTCTGTTTGTATGTTCTTCCTCTCATTCCTGGCACCGTGCCCTTTTACTTGGAAAGATTTTTAGGTTATCTTCAATGTTGCCTATTAACGTGTCCTTCGATGCTGCAACCCTAAAGAAGTAGTATTTTTTGCTTTTGTCATTCCTTTCATTGTTTAACTTCTTGGAAAAAATGATCTTTTGAAATCCCCATAGGATTTGTCTTTCTTGCCACACACACACACACACACACACACACACACACACACACACACAGTCATTCTTTAACTTCTAAAATGTTGCAAGGAGTAGAAACTCGATTTTAGCTCATGCTTTGGGACTCTCCTAAATTGTTTAATAACTTTGAAATCTCTCTGTGACAAGCCCTGTGTTTTCATTTGCATGCTGGAGAGCTCCACCTTCTTGGCCAAATGAACTTGTCCTGAAAGCAAATTCTCTGTACGCTCCCCCTCTTCCCCACAGCAAAAATTAAGCAAGTGAAAGCCACGATCCACACTGGCCTCTTGTTCAACCCGGACATTGCTTTTGAGTTCAGTGATACCTCAGTCCTCTCTCTCCCCAGGTTGGAAATTTCAACAATGACAATGTCTTCAAATAGTCTCTCTCCTTCAGATCCTCACACTCTGTAATCAACAGGCGCTACATTTTTGGTTCATGATTTCTCCTTGCTAATGCTTTGGCCCGGATCAATATTCCAGTCATGATTATGGCAAAAGACTCTTAACTGAGCTTTCTATTAATTATCCTCTTGCTCCCTTTGATTTATATGTCAAACCAGACTGGTCTCCCTATTATGATTCTTTAGTCATGTCTTCCTCCTGCTCAGTTTTAGGAACTTCTCAGTACCTGGCAGGAACTAGTTTTGTTTCTCAGCTATTCTGTGTTCTGTGTGGTCCGGACCCGCCTCTCTTTCCAGCTGTTTCCTGAGACCATCAAGCTATATGCTGCAGCTGAACTTGTTCCCAAACATTTGCTCATGTGGGTATTTTTTCCCCCTTGTCTAAAATGCCTTTACTTCCCCTAAACCTTATTTCTGCTTGAAGTCTAGCCCCTAACACCCAGGTCAAATTCCTTCAGTGTTCACCTTGTTGAGAAGTTAGTGGGTTAAAGTAAAAATTTCAACACTGCCTGTTCATATAGCCTTTCTGATTGGATATTTTTAAAAGACTTTATTAATCTTTATTGTTGAAAGTATTACAAATGTCTGCTTTGTCCGTCCCCCCCATTGACCCCATCCTTCCTGCACCCATCCCTCTCAAGCTTTTGACACTCTATTTCTGTAATCATATCTTCTATTTTCTGATTTCCCTCCTCACCCCAGCCTTCTAGCAGCAGGTGCTTATTATTATCCTCTTGATCAATCCCTTGTTTATACTATTTATTATTTGGCCAAGAAAGTGTAAGTATGTGTGATGACTCAGTAGACACTGAGACCCCCTTAAGGTTCAGGGGTGGGGTTGATGGGAAGGCTGGATGGATGAGCTCATGCCTCTTCATTATCCAGATAATTTTTTCCCCTTTTGAGAGGAACCTTAGAATAAACTATCTTTCAAATGCTCCTTTTCTTTTCTTTCTTTTAAACACACAGGAAAACACACTTGAATCTATCTTTGTTCTATTCACTAAAGCCAGACTACCTGTGCTTGAATTCTGTCTCTGACACTTAGTGGTTGAATGACCTTGGACCAGATACATTACCTCTCTATACTTCGCTTAACCCTCTGTATACTTGGAATAATAACAATATCTCATAAGGCCTTTATAAATATTAAATGAGTTAATACATGCATAGCTTATGAATTGGTGTGACATAAAGTGCATTCTCAAATGCTGGCAATTATATTACTATTATTAAGCAGTGAGGAAGTGCTATAAGAAAAAAAGGCAGATATTAGAATTTACAGTTCTTCATCTGCTTAGTTACTACTAAAGTGCTATGATTCTAACACGCAAGGTCAAGAACCAGCAAGATCTAGACCAGGGGTGGGCAAACTTTTTAACTCGAGGGCCTTAATGGGTTCTTAAACTGGACTGGAGGGCTGGAACAAAAGCATGGATGAAGTGTTTGTGTGAACTAATATAAATTCAAAGTACACATCATTACATAAAAGGGTACAGCCCGCTCTTTTGGCTCTGTGCGGGCCGGATAGAATAGCCGAACGGGCTGGATCTGGCCCTCGGGCCGTAGTTTGCCCACGCCTGCTAGATACTCTTACAGTGGAGCACAGTGAAAGAGAATGAATGGAAATGTCAGGGCGACTATGGAATCTAGCCTCACACTGGCTGTGTTGCCATATACACCCTGATGTAACTGCTTATGCTATTTAAGCATGCGAATGATTACTTGTGTGATTCCTAGTAGGCACTGAGCAAAGCATTTATCGAATACTTCCTTGAGGCTGGTCCTGTGAAGAGAAGTAATGCATGGTCTTTGTTCGGGGGATGCTCGGACTTGCGCAGACTGGTAAATACCTGCAGCTCCGCCCTGAAAGCGCTGTCCCCCACAGGCGCCCAGGATGCGTCACAGGCCTTTCTGGCAAGACCAGAGGGAGGTGTCGCAGGAGCTGAACCTTTAGAAGTGGCCACGCTCTTACAAAGGGTCCGGAGACTTTGCTCTGGACTTCAGCAGTTTTTAATAATGCGAAGCGGGTTTTTGTCTTGTTTGTTTTTACTAAAATCTGTGAGGACAGCGAAGTGCCAACCACGGTTTACTTGGTATGAAGGGAATGCTCTTGTACCAAGTGTTTTGTTTTTATTTTTCGTGAAGTATTTCAGATTTTGAAACTTTTTTTAGAATGCTGTTTTTGAATACTTGGAGGACAGCATGTACAGATTTGCAAGCTGCCCTCGTGTCTCTATCTCTGCACTGTATCTGACAAAATCAAGAAAATGCTCCCATGAGCCAGGACACGGATAGATGCTGTCTGTGGTTCCTAAACCTGATAACAGCGGGATTAACCTGGGGAAGCAGCTAATGACGTGGGAGCTGGGCCCCCCTCCAGATAAACTGAAACAGACCCTCCGAGGGGAAGCTCGGACTCTGTGTCCAGGAATCACAGATGTGTAAGGGCTGCAGGAGAGACCAGCGCTCACCCTAAGCTTGTACTGTTGACATGGAGACTCCTGGCTGTGTCTGTGATACTAATTCATACTCTTCTGAAACACCACGAGGAAACCGAAAAGTGAGTTGAGACTCAGTAGGAAGTACCACCAAATCCTGACTTGTACAAATCCGGTAACTCATCCTGAGAAGCAGCTGTGAGAGGCAGTCTTTTGAAGATAATATAATTCCGAAAAAAATATTTGATTTCTTAAGTTCTGTTGGGAGTTAACTTTCTTAACTTTCTGTTGTTAGACACTCAGGTAATCTTTCAATCTTCTGTCTCCATTATATTGTTTTCTTGGAAAGGGGTCCAGTCTTCTTGTTCCCAACTCCTCTTTTTTCCTCCCTCTACTGAGTAAGAGTCAAGATTTGGGAGAGGTGTTTACCTGGAGGAAGTTTTCATTGCTTAACCTAAACCATGTTTGTCATGGTGGGGACAGAAAACAGCCTTTAGGGGAAACGTTGGTAATTTTAGCCAAAACGTGGGCCGTGTGAGTTTATCACAAGATTGTTAGGTGTTCTGTATATGCGCACATCTTTTCTAGATCTCGTATTTCACTGACCTTCACAATGCTTTGGCTGTCCTTGGTCACAGCAAGTCTTCCTCTACTTTGATGCTACTGTGCCCTCCGACCTCAGCTGAGCCACTGCGGTAGTTATTCTGAGTCCTATAAAGAGGGGACAAAGTAGACATTATGAATATTTTTATGTGAAAAATTTCAGTCAAACCACAAATAGAGGATAGCCCTATATATGAGTTACTCAGATTCAACATTTAAAAAAATATTTTATTGATTTTTTTACAGAGAGGAAAGGAGACGGAGAGAGAGTTAGAAACATAAGCTGCCTCCTGCACACCTCCCCTTGGGGATGTGCCCCCAAACCAAGGTACATGCCCTTGACTGGAATCAAACCTGGGACCCCCCAGTCCACAGGCCAACGTTCTGTCCACCGAGTCAAATCGGTCAGGGCTAGATTCAACATTTTTAGTGGGTATATGTACTAGTGTATTCTATATATGCTTCATCTGTTCTTTTGTCTCTGCTAAAAGTATTTAAAAATATTTTTATTGATTTCAGAGAGGAAGGGAGAGGAGAGAGAAACATCAGTGATGAGAGAGAATCATTGATTGGCTGCCTCCTGCACGCCCCACATTGGGGATCGAGTCTGAAACTTGGGCATGTGCCCTGACCAGGAATGGAAGTGGGACGTATAGATAGATACTAATCACTGAACCATGCCAGCAGGGCTCTGGTCAAATATTTTAAAGCAAATTTCAGATGCCATATATTTTACTTTAATATACTTTGTCTATATATAAAGTGTAGTTCCTTTATAACCACAAGGCCATTACCACATTTAACCAAATTAACATTAATTCCCCAGCACCATTTAATATCTACCACAACAAAATTTCTCAAATTGTCTCAAAAATGGCTTTTTATCACTTGCTTATTTGAATTGGGATCCTTGTTTATTTGGATTGGGAAAAGGACATTTTTAAGGGTGGTGCTAATGGCACACTTAAAGGACACTTTATTCCTGATATAATTAGAAAAATCGGGAGGAAAACCCAGAAGCTCATGGGATTTCTTAAGTATTTCATGGAAGGAGCTAATATATTTTTCTCAATTTTCTGTCCTTACGGGCCCTCGTGATCTATCCCCGGAGAATGAGCGATCCGATGTGCTTTTTGAACAATGTAAACCACAGTTTCTGGCTTACTGAGAGATTACTTTTCACATTGCATTCCACCTCGGTGCAGATACAGTGACTTCATGTCCCACAGCCAGTCCTGCAATTACCCTTTGGATTGCCCCTAGAAAAATGCACACACGGAACACAGTGACTCAGCGAGGGGTGATGCCCGTGGGTTGCAGTTTTTAGCTTTCCAGTTATGATGGGATCGCATAAAGAATGTACGACACCATGTTGCATTTTTTTTGCCCCCTTAGGCCTTTAAAACATATATTTTATTGATTTTTTTTTAACAGAGAGAAAGGGAGAGGGATACAGAGTGAGAAACATTGACGAGAGAGAAACATCCATCAGCTGCCTCCTGCACACCTCCTTCTGGGGATGTGCCTGCAACCAAGGTACATGCCCTTGACTGGAATAGAACCCGGGACCCTGCAGTCCACAGGCCAACGCTCTATCCACTGAGACAAACCAGTTAGGGCAAGGCCTTAAAAATAAATAAATAAATAAACAAACAAACAAACAAATAAATAAATAATTGATTTCAGAGAGGAAGGGAGAGAGAGAGATAGAAACATCAATAATGAGAGAGAATCATTGATTGGCTGCCTCCTGCGTGCTCCTCACTAAGGGTTGAGCCTGCAACCTGGGTGTGTGCCCTGACTGGGAATCAAACCATGACCTCCTGGTTCATAGGTCAATGCTCAACCACTTTGCAACACGGCCTAGGCATGCCCTCCAGGCCTTTTTCTTCTTCCTCCCATCCCCCCCCCCACACGCACACCCACCACCACCACCAAGAACACTCAGCCACCAATCCTGCTTTATTCCATCCCCTTTCCCCCCCTCTTTTCTACTTGTGCCGGAGATGGAAGAAGCTAGTCACTATCTCCAAAGGATGTAAAGGATCTCAGCAGCTTTGTGTATCTCCTGGTTCAAGGTTACTTCCCTCTCCTCCCATCTTCTGCAAACAGAGGAAAAACAAAAACACATAACCTGATCCAAAGCTTCAATCTTTAGCACTCCCAGTGTCAGTAGAGCTTTTGCATTTTTATTCAGGGCTCATCTTGAATTTTCACTGTGCAAAATTATGGTCTTTTTTTTTGTTTGTCCGGATTTTTTTTTAATGTGATGCATCACATCTATTGATTTGCGAATGTTGTACCAACCTTGCATGTTCTAGTTTTGATGTCATTTCTTATTCTCATTCAGGTGACACCTAATACTTTAGTGCTCTTGTGCCGAAAGAGCTTTTGCAAACATAAAAGGTTTGGTCTCTTAAAAAAAAAAAAAGAATCACAGTGTACTCTGTGTATTTTTCAAAGTGCATGGGATGCATAGTGTTTTTAATAATCAGTAATAAACATTACAACTTATTTTTGTAAAGTTGGTAGCATAATAAAGCCATTTAGTTACACCACAAGAAAGGAAAGCTCGTAATAGACTTCATCTGTTTACTCTTACAACTTCCTGAGTCAAGTTTTCTGCGCTAGGTAATGGTGATCCATTAGTGATGCAAGATATTTGGGATCTTTTAAGTACCCTCTTTACAGCCATTATTTGAAGAAAGATGAATCTGGTGGTAGGTTCAAGCGTGTAATACCATGACTTATAAATAGGCTGCTTCAAGTTATGCTTGTTTCAGTTTGAAAATGTAACTTAGATATGCATATCCTGTGAAACACAAGAATAATTTAACAATGGATTTGGTTGAGCCTCAAAGGACTCCATACAGGGGAGACACTACTCTCTGGTAGCATAAAAAGTAACCTTGTTCTTTCATGGACTATTAACACGGGGTTATAATCATCAGTGGCAGAATGCTTGCCAGTTCTTCATGCGGTGATTTCAGTGGATGTTAGAAACACTTGATGAAATGTATCCTGTTGTTGTACCTGCAGGAGGGGGAAGCTGAATAGCTGACGGAATTATAAAAAAGAGAACCATTTCATAGCAGGGAATGGCTTTCTTTGTTACAGTGTTAGTAAAACCAAACGTAACTGGTCTTCCTCGGAGCTCTCTCTGACTTCGAGTGGCTGGATTTGGAGTCCCTTCTCTGGATTCCATAGGAGCTTGTACACACCTCCATCACAGCACTTGCTATGCAGTGGGATTTTATTTTCATATACATCCTAAATGAGAACATATTAAAGCCAGCAGAAGAATGATTGAAGGACTATGGGTTCCACGCCCAGCCAATTTCTCCCATTATTTCTGGCATCACATGTCATCAACATATGGCACCCATCCTGGCTTTCCTCCCTTGCTTAGAACACACTAGTCCATGGCAGTGGCTCCTGGAGTTTTTTGGGGGAGCCTCCCCATGACCACTGCCCACAAGGGGGCAGGTATTAGGCAGGAACAAACACTCCTGCTTCTGAAAGTTCTCAAGTTGCCAACCTGTAGGGTCCGGACCACGCTGATTTACATGCAGAGGTAGAGACACGGCACCCTCCTAAACGTTCAGGTGTATTTTGATCCTAAGCATA
The DNA here is from genome assembly GCA_963924515.1 of Vespertilio murinus. NCBI lineage: Eukaryota > Metazoa > Chordata > Mammalia > Chiroptera > Vespertilionidae > Vespertilio > Vespertilio murinus. The sequence continues at coordinate 15,237,610 of OZ004717.1, read as the reverse complement.
AATCCTGCTTGGGTCTCTCCACAGGGTCTCTTTAACCAGCTCATCCAGCTATGATTCCTCACACCCCCCTCCCTTTTAAAAAAAATATATTTTATTGATTTTTTTACAGAAAGGAAGGGAGAGAGTTAGAAACATCAGTGAGAGAGAAATATTGATCAGCTGCACAAGCCCCATTGGGGATGCGCCCGCAACCAAGGCACGTGCCCTATGACCGGAATCAAACCTGGGACCCTTAGGTCCACAAGCTGAAGCTCTATCTACTGAGCCAAACCGGTTTCAGTGATTCCTCACCCTTTTCACTCCTGGCCAAGTGGTTCGAGACATCACAGGCCTAGCTGCCTTGACTTTTTATCCATCCTAAGACTCTCCCCTCCATTGCTGGTACTAAATAAAAACGACTTGGAGCTGAGAAAAGGGGAGATGGGTCATTACTTCTAAAAGTGTTTGAAGTCCAGTTTGAAGAATTCAGATACCCTGTTAAAGGCCTGTTTGTGTGCCTTCCTGGACTCGGACCCCTACAAGGACAGGGGCTGTCTTTATCTTGGGTCCTTGGCACTTAACACAATGTTAAAGGAGTCAAAGTTAATTGCAGGAAGAATTAGTGCACAGTCCCAGTCAGACTTAATAGTTTTCACAACTCATTTTTAATGGAAATAGCTCCCATTGGTACCCTCTGCTTATCCATTAAAGATGATTAAATATGTAAATATCCTTGTTGCTCAAGTTCTATTTCAAGATTCCTTTTAGTGGAAAAAAATGTCTGGTATATCTTTTATTTCTCTTGAGTCATCGTTGTTCTTGGGAACACTGATAAAATGTCTGGTGTATGAGTGTAAGAGTTTTGTGGTAGGTAATGCTTCCTGAGTCTCCAAAGTTGTGGGAAATTAAAAATAATGATTCTTATAGTTCTTCCCTTCTGTCTTAGGTAGAACATTTGAGAATAGGGTGTTTTGGCTGATAATTGTATATGCCCATAGCAATTTTTTAAAAAGTATTACTTTAAAATTACTGTGGTGCCCTAACCGGTTTGGCTCAGTAGATAGAGTGTTGACCTGCAGACTCAAGGGTCTCAGGTTCCATTCTGGTTGAAGGCGTTTGCCTTGGTTGCAGGTACATCCTTAGAAGGGGGTGTGCAGAAGGCAGCTGATTGATGTTTCTCTCTCATCGAAGTTTCTAACTCTCTCTCCCTCTCCCTTCCTCTCTGTAAAAAAAATCAATAAAATATATTTTAAAAAATTACTGTGGTATTTAAATGGATAACAGCTATCAATATGATAGACCCTAGCAATAAATAACATCTGATCTGTGATCCTCACAACAATCCTTAGAAAAGGGACCAGCAAACTTTATCTGCAAAGGGCCAGAGAGTAAATATTTGAGGCTCTGTGGATCATAAGTCTCTATAGCAATTGGGAAAACATTTGGACTCAGACGTTAAAAGACTTACTCAAGACCACCTTGCTTAAGGACCAGCCACAGGAAGGATTTGAACTGACTCCACTCTTTCATGGCTCAGAAAAATATAAATAGTAAGATACATGTACCTGCTTTCTCCGATAGGGGTGCCTACTACCCGCAAGGCACTATACTGTAGTTATGGAGGCAATACAGGTTTGGTATAGAGGGGGAGGTAGTCAATAGATAGTATCCCTGTTATATGCCACAATCAAGCTGTACGTGATAACAAATCAAAATTTTGAGATGAAAAGTGAAATATTTTTGTTACTGGTGAAGCTGGTACTAGAGACTGTGGCTTTGATGTACAGCGGAATGAAACTCCTGATTTCAGACCTTGGATTCAGACAGACCCATCCCGCTAGGTAGGGACGGTGTGGACAACCACTGGACTCCATGTGGAGGCTGCTTCTGTAATATGTTGGGAGGGCCAGCCAATCCCAAAGGGGAAAGGAAGAAGGAGAGCACTTGTCTGCAGTGCATAGTCCTTGTCCCTAATTCTCCACCCAGAGGACTCCTTTCCCCTTTGGAGGGAACTGGTGAGCAGGAGATGTGTATAGTATGTGATGAGATGTCCCCACCCCCACACACATGTGAAGAAGGACATATCAGGAATAGAGAGTAAGTGCCCCCCCCTTCTTTCTGTAGGGAGGAAGTGCCCAACAGGGAAGAAATGGCACCATTGAGTTGCTTTGGAATTCACAGTGAAGAGAAATTCCAGAAATGGAGAAAAAGAAGCATGGTAGATAACTTGCATTTGGATAACTCTTTGAACAGTTGTCACTCGGATATGTGGAGATAATGGGGGGCTGGATGAGCCAGAGAAGAGGAATATCAGAAGCAAAGGCATTGTCGGGAGGTCAAGAGCTCAGTTGCTGGGTTGCAGAGCTAGGGTGACCAAATGTTCGATTTGTCTGAGACTCTGCGTTTCAGCCCCGAAAGCCTCAGATTCCAGGGAAACCCTCAGTCCTGGTCACACTGGATGGTTGGTCTCTTGACTGTCAGACTAGGAACTTGAAACTTTAATTTGTTGAGTGGTACAATGTATAAAATGTCTGCGTGTATGGCTGCTTGTGTGGTATGTTTAATTCCACTAGGCTGGAAGCAAAGGGTGAGAAGCGAAAGGTTATCAGTAGACATTGGGAACCATTGAAGAACTTTTGGAGGGTGTGAGGGCTATATTGAATCTCCAAGTATGTAAATATGTGGAAAGGAGCTTGAGGACTGTTGAATATAAAACAAAATGAGAATAGATCAGGGAGAAAGTTGAAACATCAAGAGGGGCTTTATTTTTAAGAATGATGACATCCTAAAAGAAATGCAGTCCCTTTTTATTTTTCCTATTAGGCTCAGCAAAGAGCTGCTTAGAATTAACTCCCTAAAACTATATCCATTCCAATTTGTCCGTTCTAGTGGATAGTGATTTAGGTGATGTGATGGTGGTATTAGCCAACACTCTGGTGGTGATCATATTGCAATATATAAATGTGTGAAGTCAACACATTGTACATCTTAAATTTATACAATATTAAATGTCAATTATAGCTCAATAAAGAACTTAATGGACAGTCGTGATTTTGTATTTTCCCCATATAAAAATGCCTTCATAATGGAGGATGCATTTCCAGCAATTTTCTTAAAATTGTTCAAGAATTGTTTTCATTACCAGGGCTATATTGAAATGTTCTGCCTGCATGTGGTAATCCTGCCAGATTGATAAATCATTTGGCAAAGCCCACCGGATAAAGCTTCTATGGCAGTTTCTTTTTTTGGCACTGAACTAATAAAACGGGTTGAACCAGATGTACCAGTAGATGTTATCTGTCTAAGTGTCTAGATAGTGTCTTTCATTGAATAACTGTTAATGACTTATCAGTTGGTTGATTTTCTCTACTGAGAAATCTAAAAGGAAAATGCAGTACGTATGGGTATGTTAGTCTTTTAAGTAATTGGCCTTATTACCTAAGAAATATCAGAGGTGTTTTTCATGATTTACTCAGAAGCTCCAGGAAATATAGAAGTGTTATAGAGACCTGGTTTCTTGGAAAAACCAAGAGCAGTTTCACAAAACTATTTGCATTAGTTGATATAGTTATTTTATAGGTAATTATTATGTTAAGTATTTTGAAATGGTTTGGTTGATTATTGCTTTCTCTGCCTAAACTTGGATTACTGTATTGTTTAACTTTCTATTTTGATATAATTTCAGACTTACAGAAAAGTTTAAAAATTTGTACAAAGATGTCTTATATACCTTTTACCCAGATTCCTCAAGTGTTAAAATGTACCTTTCCATGCTCCAAATTTGCTATAACCTATTATTTATCTGCCTCTATTTTCCTGAAAATTTGTAAATAAGTTGGAGACATATTGCTCCTTAAAAACATCAGTACGGTCCGGCTGGAGTGACTTAGTGGTTGACCTCTGAACAAGGAGGTGATGGTTCGATTCCGTCAATGAAAATATATTTAAAACAACAACAAGAAAAAACATCAGTATGTATTTTCTAAAAACAAAAACCTAATTTATAACATAATTAAAATAAGGATACATAACATTGATGTATACTGTCGTCTACAGAACTTACTCAAATTTTCTTAATTGCCCCACTAATGTGTTATGATGTAAAAGAAAAAAAAATGTTTCAGATCTAATCCAAGTTGTGTTTTTAAAACAAATTAATATGTTTTTATTGATTTCAGAGAAGAAGGGAGAGGGAGAAAGAGATAAAAACATCAATGATGAGAAAGAATCCTCAATCTGCTGCCTCCTGCACACCCCCTACTGGGGATCAAGTTCAAAACCTGGGTGTGTGCCCTGATGGCGAATTGAACTATGACATCCTGGTTCATGGGTCGATGCTCAACCACTGAGACACACTGGCCTTGTTGTAATCCAAGTTTTTTTTTTTTAATATATATTTTATTGATTTTTTAACAGAGAGAAAGGGAGAGATATAGAGAGCTAGAAACGTGGATGAGAAACATCCACCAGCCGCCTCTTGTACACCCCCTACCGGGGATGTGCCCGCAACCAATGTACATGCCTTTGACTGGAATTGAACCTGGGACCTTTCAGTCCCCAGACCAACGCTCTACCACTGAGCCAAACCGGTTTCGGCGTAATCCAAGTTTTTAACTCTCTTTTCTAAAAATGAGAAACTTCTCTCAATTTGCACAATTCTAAAATGCACATAGAATAGTTTTAGAAAAACTAGCCTACACCACTGGGAACAGCCCACTGGGAACCAGTGTTCACTACTTGTGGTGCCCCTTGTCTTTAGCTTAAGAGGATGTAGTCAAAACGTGATCCAAAAGTTACCTGGGTTAGGATCCCTCCCACTTCAGTGTAGTTCTGTTATTCATTTGAAATTCAGTTAGATTCCTCTGTGTTTATTTTTCCTCTCTATTTTGGTTTTCCTTTTCCCCATCCTTGTTGTTTTCACTCACTTATTTTTCAAGTACGGCAACAAAAAGAGGTGTATGTACTCCCCACACGCTGCCCCTTCTTTCCTGCTCACATTTCCTTATCTTCTTTACTCCATTTCACCTGCCTCCTGCAGGCAACGGGTCTCCCTAACTTTTGGTTCTGTATCTTGTTATACAAAGGGGCAGACATGCGTGTGTGTGTGTGTGTGTGTGTGTGTGTGTGTGTGTTATCCCCCCCACAGGTAACACACATTAGGCATTCTTTTGCACTTGGCTTTTTTCTCCCCTTCATACCAGATTAGCAATCTTCCTCATTCTTTTATTTTTATGGCTGCATTGCACCCCGCTGTGTGGCTGTACCATAATGACTCACTTACTCTCCTGTGTCTGGGCATTTGGGACGCTCTCAGGATGGTGCCGGGCCAGACAGTGCTACAGAGGACAATCCTGTGCAAACGCACCTTCAGATTAATCTACTTTTTATGTCATCCAAGCAACTTAACCCAGGTGTTCTCCCAACTGTCTTTGCTGGGGAGCGTTTCCGAGTGATGCCTTAGCTTGTTTTTCTTCCCTTCGGAGCTCCTCAGTGTATAACATTGTTACATTCTTTTACCTTTAAACGCAGAAACGCACCATCTCGGGACTGCACACCATGAAATTTCAGTAATTTAATTCAAGTTTAATGTGTGGTCAAAAGAGCCTTTATGCTTCCTGGCTTTTTATTATCTTAGGTAATCTGAGTAGCTCCTAACGAGGGGTTCTAAAAGAATTTGGGTAACTGGTTTTATAGCCGTAATTGAGACACAGCTCCGCATAACTCCTTCCATCCACCACTTCCTCCTCCCTGGGCAGGATGCAGGCCTCCAAGACCGCAAGGAGGGCCATGTGCGCTTTCGAATTAATAGTTGTTCTTTTATTATCAGTAGCCTCCCGAACAATGCATTTTCTACACACTCGGTTATCTGATATCTGTGATCTGTGACCACAACACTGGGTCTTATTCAACAGAACTGCCTAGCTCGTGGATTTACAAATAAAGACATTTATAGGGCTGCTCTGCACCCGCTTTAGGATAACCGCTTTTCTGTTTAACTGCCACCTCCGAAGTCCTCAGAGGACGCCAGTCTCCCTTTTGCTGGCACGTCCTTTCTCCTCGGGGTTTGCCTTCTGCTGGTTTCTTCCCTTAGAATCCGAAATCAGAGCGTATCGCTTCGGTTCAGACGCCGTGTGCTGTGTGTTATCTGCTACCCGTGCACTTGAACTCGAGTTTCCCGGACAAAGACTCTGTTGTTTCTGGGGTGACTGACTTTAACCAGAAGCTGGTGCTTTGGAAGCTTCATTTTCGCGTGGTCTCCGGGGGCCGAGGGGCACGCTTAGGCCCTGGGGGCGCTGAAGGGCTGTGACGTTTCCTCCTTTCTGAATTGGCTGCATCCGATTCGAGTGGTATCATTGCATTCCTCCGCCGTCTCTGATGAGTACGTTATAAATAAGGATGTGAATACCAAGGGAGTTCAATTTGAAAACTTGCTGATTGCGTCATTTCATTATAAGAAATGAATTCATTGCCGAAACCGGTTTGGCTCAGTGGATAGAGCGTCAGCCTGCGGACTGAAAGGTCCCAGGTTAGATTCTGGTCAAGGGCATGCATTTTGGTTGCGGGCACATCCCCAGTAGGGGGTGTGCAAGAGGCAGCTGATCAATGATTCTCTCTCATCAATGTTTCTAACTCTCTATCCCTCTCTCTTCCTCTCTGTAAAAAAATCAATAAAATATATATTTTTAAAAAAGAAATGAATTCATCTATCACTTCAATTCCTTTTTCCCCTTTTCTCTTTTTGTTCTCATTTTAGTTACACCGGTTCTACATAAATATATCCTCATTGTAAAAACAAAAAAAAAACAAAAACTAAAAAGCATGTTTCCCATGTGTCCCCTTTCATTGACCTTCTCTAGCTGTGGTCACTGTTCCATCAGTTTCTGAGACTTTCTGTGTGTTGGAACTTAGACATACATAAACTCTCAGACGCATTGTTTGGGAGCTTGGGGATGGAGAACTGTTTCTCCTCCCAAAGGCCAGGGGGCGGTCTTCAGGAGAGTCACTCTTCAATTTCCCTACCGCTGACAGGAAGGGGAGAAGGCCTTTCCTTCCAGGCTGGAAATCTGCTCAGGCATGGACTGCTCTAGCTGTGCAGAGGTGAGACAGGGGACCATGACATGGACACGGCCTCCAGAAGGTGCTGGAGACAGAGCCTGCATGTTACAGGCTGGATGAGATTAGGGATTATGCTTCTTTTAAAAAATGTATTTATCTTTGTTGTTATTTTTTTTCCCCCCATTGACCCCCTTCTCCCCGCACTTGCCCCTCACAAACCTTTGCTACATTAATGTCTGTGTCCATGGGCTATGCATGTATGCATATAAATTCCCTGGTAAAATGTTTTCTTACCCTCCTAGATTTTAGATTTCATTGGTAGATATAAACAAGTAAACAAGATATTACACTGAACTCATTATGCTGAACGGAATAAAAGGGGAATGCTAGGTGTGCAAAATGAGTGGCTTAAGCTGAAATGCAATATTTAAGGCATACATTTAAGGTTACATAGTGTCACCCCTATAAATTCCTTGACGTCTTTTTACACGATTCTCTTCCAACATACACAATATTGTCTTTGCAATGTCTACTATTGGTTCTTATTTTTCTATGGGTCTAAACCAGGGGTGGGCAAACTTTTTGACTTGAGGGCCACAGTGGGTTCTTAAACTGGACTGGAGGGCCAGAACAAAAGCAACCTGACCATGCTGGCATTCTCATCTTGGGCTGCTGGTGAAGGAGCGGAGGGGAGAACAAGAGAACCCTCCACTTGGGCTGGATATCTGGCCCTCGGGCCATAGTTTGCCCATGGCTGCTCTAAACTGTTGGGTTCCCCAAGGGATTGTGCTCTTTGACAGGACCTTTGTAGCATGGTGGGAGGCGGGTACCCTGCAGACCTGGTATTAGTTGGAGGGTGTGATGAATTTGTAAAGGGACCACCAAATCGGAGGGAAGTTGCTCTGGGTGCTGACCTACCAGATAAGTTTCCTTTGATGATGAAGGTGATGAAGGCATCACTTTTCCTTTCCCAGCCCATGGGCAGCCAGGCCACATGGTCAACTAAGGAAAGGGATAAACCCTCGTCTTTTAAGTGCAAGAAATGATCCTTATTCCTCTATAGCACACGGGGAGGTCAATATATCCGGCCTGTATGTTGGGGAATTAACTTTTCCTGTCTGTGTGCTGGGAGGGGGAAAATTCAGTTTAGGTAGATGATTTAAAATAAAAGGCAATATGCCTTACATATGCAAGAAGAACTATTGTCATAAATTTCAACTTGCTTTCATTTATGGAATCTGCTCAGTAATGTCTACGGAACTGATACCCAAAGAGAAAGTATGGGGGCAAGGTAACAGAGAAGGAGGCAGATTTTGGGAGAAAGAACAACAACACACATTTAATTTACATATGAGCCAAACTTTCTCAGTAAATGGTTAATGGTTTGTTTGGCAAAGAGATACAGTTGATTTGTCTTTCAAATGCGTGATCTCTAAAACGTCCTAAGTTTGTTCCAAATGACTGAGACCAAACCTTAGAGATTTTCCTCTTTATTACATAATGTTGCACAAAATTTGGCATATCGTGCATGCATATCTTTTTGAGTTAAACTGTATGTTCCTGAAGACTAGGAGCCTTATTGTATTTCCTTACTAGCCAAGTAAAAGACGTGTGCATTAAAATTTGTTAATGGAAACATACAGCATTTTAGCAATTTATTTTTGCATAATAGCAAGCACCTATACTAGATGCAAATAGCAAACATCTATACTAGGTGCAAATATCTATACTAAGTGGACACTGGGCACATCAAAATATATAGGAGGTGACACATGCCATTGTCTACTGAGGAAGACATATAGACAGCTGGGTGATTTCATCCTAATGTGACAAATACAGTAAAAGAAGACAGTCCAGCATGTCTTAGGGGAAAACTATCATGGCCCTTCACCTCTTAAAAGTGGTTCGAGTATCGGAGAGGGCTTCCTAGCAGGGATTGCATGTTCCTATGTCATTTAACTTATCCCTTTGTCCCTAGTGTGTAGGACATATAAAATAATCATACATGTTGAATGAATGAGTGAAATACAACCTGATAAGAGTCTGGATTTGTGAATATAGAGTAACTGGAAAAATAAGGGCAATCGGGGATGAAAGGATTAGGGGTGGATGATGAAGAGCAGAAGCAGAAACTCCATAGTTTGGGGCTGGTGTTTTGTGTAGGGATGAGACATCGCTTGGTGATGAGACTGGCTTATTTCTTTGGGTAGTGGAAACGATAGTGGAATTTTACATGGGGAAAGGTTGGGTTTTAATTTTTAAATCCCTCTGAAAGTTCAGTGGAGAAAGGACTAGATGAAAGTGAGAGTTGGGAGCTCAAAAGTGTGTAGGCTAGCCGAAACCGGTTTGGCTCAGTGGTAGAGCGTCGGTCTGCGGACTGAAAGGTCCCAGGTTCGATTCCGGTCAAGGGCATGTACCTTGGTTGCGGGCACATCCCCGGTGGGGGGTGTGCAGGAGGCAGCTGGTCGATGTTTCTCTCTCATCGATGTTTCTAGCTCTCTATCTCTCTCCCTTCCTCTCTGTAAAATATCAATAAAATATATTTAAAAAAAAAAGTGTGTAGGCTAGTAGAATAGCCCAAGCTCTGTAGTGAGAAATGTCATGATAGAAATGCAGAGAAGTTCTTGGAATGATTAATGCATTGGAGAAGGAAGACTGGTAGAAGATGGTAACTGACTGTGGTGAGGGGATGGGAGACTAGGATGGAGGTAAGGTTTTGTTCTCTAAATATAGGCAGAAGTCTTCTGGACCAGGTTTCTTGAAAAGCTTTTAGGTTCTAAAAGCAATGAGAGAGTTCCCCTGGCATATACCCTTGTTCCTGACTAGAGTGCATGCAATGAGTGCCTCCTTAACTGCCAGAGGGTCTGGGAAATTTGTTGTTTAGCCAAGCATATGTTCTCCCTCAAGAGATTTGGGCTCCTGAAAGTAACTAGTAATGTCTGATACATATACACATATAAATTATCTTTTAGTCTTCCTACACTAGTATTAAAGTAAGAGCATGAGGTCTATTCTTTTTAAATATGTTTTTATTGATATTTCAGAGAAAGATAGGGAGAAAGAGAAAGAGAAACATTGATTGACTGCCTCCTGCATACCCCCACAGGGGTTCAAACCCACAACCCAGGCATGTGTCCTGACCAGGAATTGAACCGACAACCTTTTAGTGCATGGGAAAACACTCCAACAACTGAGCCACACCAGCTAGGGCTGAAGTCTGTTCTTTTTAAGAACATTTTGAGGAGAGCAAAAACCAGTGGGCAGTCATTCTATCTACAGGAAAGATGTGGCTGTTATATCTACACTATGCACTCAATCAGTAAGTGCTTTAGCACTTTCTAAGACTAATTATTCTAATCACAGAGAATAGCAAAAAAAGATAAACTAAAAAAGGAATGAGATAATTGTGTTCCTTCTCACCTAGCTTGATTTGAATGAAAAGTTAAAAAAAAATCAAAGGAAAGTTTAAGAGCAGCATGTAAACATGTGATTAAATGTGGTTCAGACCAAAAGGCTAAGGGAAACTCACAAAAGGAAAAGCTTACCATGGAGTGGCGCTCAGCTTTGTATCCCATGCGATAAAGCTGGACGAGGGAAAGAGTGGAAGGGGTTGTATTTGTTTTTTTTGAACAAGAAGCAGTGTTGGGTAGTTCATTGTAACATTTTGAATTAAATTCAATTTGTTGGGTTTGAAAACAGTGGAGAGTATGAGGTCTACAGAACAGAAATAATAAATCCATCAGGTTTGCTTTTTTATGTACATCTTTTGTATTTATATTTTAAATAATCTATATTATATTGGCTACACTCAAATATACCACCATATGTCAGTTTTCAAAACTATTTTAAACATATAGGCAATGACATATGTGCAATTCTTGGGCTGGCGTGAAGTCTGTTTTCCCAAAGTGTGAATTGTTAAATATAAAAGCCAAACTCACTACAAGACCACGAAGGCATACAATTTAGAGTAATGGCACTTTTCAATTCTTCATGTTTTACAGGGAAAAATAAATCTTCACATTTGATCACACATGATTCATTCTTAATGCTTTATCTGGACTTTCTATCCTGTCCCTACGCCCTTTCCATTCCTATTTAAGAATTTGAGACATCTTGGCAAAGAGGAACAAAGAGTTTTAATTCTTAGTGAATATGAAACTCCTTAGGTCTGGATAATGTCTGTATTTTTGCTAAGTCTGGGAAGATGTGAGTTTTAGCCAAGACTGGAACAGCTTAAGAAGCTATTGAAATCTTACATGTATTGTTTTGTCTCTTATGTAGGAAAGTACTTCTGTGTGGCCTGGTTTTACTTGATGTGGTCCTACTTAATCTGGTTGGCTGCTTGAGGACTCTGATGTTGACCTAAGGGAGGTTTGGGAAATATTGGTTAATATAGTACAGCGTGAGAAGGATTTATTACAAATGCCGTGTGTTATTAATATAGGCATTCTTTTCTTGTAAACCCAACATTTTATATAAGAATGCATGATGATAACATATTAATTTCCTCATTTCCCCCTGAGTGAAATAAGAGATCTCCCTAAAAGGGTTCATCAAACAACGAGGTATAGATAGAAACATCAACGATTGGCTGCCTCCTACGTGCCTCACACTGGGGATCGAGATAGAAACCAGGGCCTGTGCCCTGACTGGGAGTTGAATTGTCACCTCCTAGTTCACAGGTCAGTGCTCAGCCACTGAGCCACACCAGCCATGCTAATTTTATCTTTTTTTGAAGACACTTTTTTTTCAGAGTCTCTGATCTGCTACAATCTACACTGATTGCTTTATGGGCTGCGTGGCAGATATTATCTTGGGATTTCCCTTCACCATTACCTTTGGGTTGATGCCCTCTTTCCTGGTTATTTGGTTACTAGCCTGGTTTTGTGGGGCATATTCTTTAGTAACTTACCCTATAGGACACATGGGATATATATTTTTGAGACTCTATGTATAAGAAAAGTTTGTATTCTGCTTCACAATTGACTATTTTGGGTGGTCCTGGATACTTTCTGGAGATTTTCTGCAGCCATCTCCTTCCTCCTAGTTTTCAGTTTCAGGATGAGTCCAGATCTAACTCTTATCTTCTCTTCAGTTCTTCAGCACCCCGGTGGGTGGTGGGTGTTAGGAGCACATGTGCTTCTCCTTCCTGCATCCTCACCTTTAAAAGTTATCATAGGTTATCATAGCTGAGTGCTGGTATCTTATTTTACTTTGGGTTGTCAAAGAGAAGTTGAGCTGGACAATAGTTAGAATGGCAAAAGCAGATTTTATTCAGGAACTATTGCAATAGGAGAAAAGGAACCTGGGTGTAGAACTGGACTCAATTCCAAAATATAGCAAGAAAAAATGGGGATTTATAGTCAAGGATTAGGGTGGGGAGGGGGTTGGTGGATGCAAAATCAGTAGGGGAATTGTTGCTAAGCTGACTTGAATGACTCTTGATGAAGGCAGGCCTGGATGATAGATATCCAGAAAGGGAGATGAGGAAATGTGATTAGCTATCAGGGGTGGGAATGAGGACAGTGATTGTATATCATGGTGATCAGATATCAAGGGTGAGGAATTCTGTCTAAACTGACTTAGCAGGATTCTTGCAATCTCTGGGCTAAGAAGCCCAGTCCCAGGCTCATAGAGAAGAGAGCTCAGAGGAGCCTGACTGAGGTTTGGTCCAGGGTACAGTCTTTGTCACAGTCTTGTGGGTTCAGGTATCAGAGAATAAAAGAATTCTCCAGGAAATTCTTGTAATACTTCTTAGGAGTGGTGTCAACTTATTTTTTGTGTGATGTATAAAGGGCAGTACCTTAGCCATCAAATTACCTTCTGGGGATAATAATTTTTTTTAAGACTAAGCATGCTTACTTATTAGCCATATTGAAAATTTTTTTTGTATATATTATTGACTTTTTACAGAGAGGAAGAGAGAGGGTTAGAGAGTTAGAAACATCAATGAGAGAGAATCATCGATCAGCTGCCTCTTGCACACCCCCTAGTGGGGATGTGCCTGCAACCAAGGTACATGCCCTTGACCTGAATCGAACCCGGGACCTTTCAGTCCACAAACCGATGCTCTATCCATTGAGCCAAACCGGTTTTGGTCATACTGAAGAATTTAATGCAAATATGTGTATCACAAAAAAGTGATATAACTTTATGCATAATAAACTTTGTCACCATATACTTGGGGCCTATATACTTTTGCTGCTTCTATTATGGTTAATAAACTAACTTAGGTCTAGGAATTCTAGGTGTAATGTGGGGCATTTTTCTATAAAGGAAATATGTAGCAAGCTGGGAATTGTAAGATGGATGATCAATGTAGTCCAAAGTTAATTTATTACTTAGAAAGAGTATACAGGTTCTACCTTTTGCCTGTCAATACTAATCTCTTCCGGGTAGTAGAAGGCCAAGCCAATGAGAAATTTTAGGGCAAACTCTTAAGCTTACCTGAGTGTGCAAAAATAGAAATATGCAGATGAACCTATGTTTATAGTGGTGGACAAGTATATCAGTTGCAGCAAAACAAAAACAAATAAAAAAGACATAAAGAAGGTAAATTATAAGTATGGAAAGTTAAGTGTCTAGATTACGTTAATGTTAGTAGTATTGATGAAGGGTTGCAGGACTCCTAATAATTTTGACTGAGGTCTTTAATCATTAGGAAAGGAATTTTGAAAGCAAGCACAGCACATTCCCTTATCTTTGAATGCATCAATAGTATACCCACTTCTCCCAGAAGATATGTAGTGAAATTGGAGAAGATATAAGAAGCACACTAAAATGGTCAAGGTAGGAGGTGCCTGCTCATAGGGAGTAAAGAAAATCAGTAAGTATCTCTAGACACAGGTTTGAGGAGATAGGGCCATTTTTAATTTTTTTTTTTTACATAATGGGTGATACTAATAGTATTGATAGTAACAACACTGCCTTATTCCAAGGTTTGGTGATCAGGGAGACTAGAAAATAGCACCTTACCTAACTAATTATAAACTCGTGGAACTGATTACTTTAAGAGGAAGTAGGGGTGGAAAAATATAAATACCTCAAAAATGATTTCACTAAATTTGTGGATGACAAATCCATAATAGGTTATTATAGGGAATTGCAATGTATTGGGTACAGTCCTAACCTTTGAAGTTGACATCGAAGAACTGCCATTCTTTCCACAGTGTGTCCCTTGGTGCCATCCTCCGAATCCTGGACAGGAAGGATAACGAGTCTGACCCAATGTGGCAAGACCCATTAGACTCTGATCTGTGCCAGATTTACGTGGGTTGCCGATTTAGGGTAAATTTCCAGTATGAGGATTATAAATTTCAATGAAAACCGTAACATTTATATTTCCTAACTTGTGTTCATTCTCCTTTACATAGTGTACTCATTTCCAGCTTTGGGGAAGATCTCATTGTCATGGAGCCTGTACTTGACCATGATGGTACTTTGTGACCTAGTAGTTGTCCATTCAACATTAGTTGAATAGGGTCAAGTAATAATCCTGGGAAATTAATCTTCTCCCCTTGGCATTTCTTTTGCTTGTCAACCCATTCCCAATTTGCAGTTGAAGACTGTGAGAATAAAATAGAAAGATTCTACTTCATGTATGACTTTTGTGTCGTTTTTTTTTTTTTAATAAAAAAAAATATATGAATTTCCGCCGAAACTGGTTTGACTCAGTGGATAGAGCGTCGGCCTGGGACTGAAAGCTCCCGGGTTCGATTCTGGCCAAGGGCATGTACCTTTGTTGAGGGCACATCCTCAGTAGGGGGTATGCAAGGGGCAGCTGATCGATGTTCCTAACTCTCTATCCCTTTCTCTTCCTCTCTGTAAAAAAATCAATAAAGTATATTAAAAATATATGAATTTCCCCTTTGAACTGATTTTAATTTATGTATAAGAAGGCATAAAGGGCCGAAACCAGTTTGGCTCAGTGGTAGAGCTTCGGTTTGTGGACTGAAGGGTCCCGGGTTCGATTCCGGTCAAGGGCATGTACCTTGGTTGCAGGCACATCCCCATTGGGGGGTGTGCAGGAGGCAGCTGGTCGATGTTTCTCTCTCATCAACGTTTCTAGCTCTCTATCTCTCCCTCTTCCTCTCTGTAAAAAATCAATAAAATATATATATTAAAAAAAAAAGAAAGAAAAGAAGGCATAAAGGGAATTTTAGTGTTTTTAGGTACAGAACTTTATTTCCCTTAGGTTATTATTTTTTTGAGGGTGGGTGGTACAGCATTTAAGACTTTGATCTAAATGCCTTTAAGCAATGTGGAGGAATTGCCTGGGAATCTTGTTTTAATATGGATTTGGATTCAATAGGTGTGGGGTGAGGCCTGAGATTCAGACTCAAGGCGAAGCTACTGCTGGGGCTGAGGTCCACAGGCAAGTCTGCACACCTTGCTAACGTAGCCCTCCAGTTTTAAAAACCAATCTTGGTTTCAACTTTTCAACTAAATATGTTTTTGGAAAAATTAAGAAATAGTTAACGCAAATCATTTATATAAACAAGATGCGAATACTATGTTTATTTACTTGGATGTTGAACCAATCTAGAAATTCCTTCTTTCCACCTATTCTGAATTCTTCCATCTCACTTCCTTTTCTTTCTCAAATATTCCCCTTCTGTATTGAAAAACGTGGGCTCAATGACACAGTGACTTCTCTTGATTATATTAAACTTACGCACGTACACATGCACACACTCTTCAGTTCTGTGTACTTTGCCTAATTACTGGCAATAAAACTCAGTAAAGGGATTTAAGGCTTATGAATGTTCTGCTTGGAGGAAATTGTAATTAAGGTTATTAAAGCCTTTGGGTTCCTGTGTGTATTTTAAGCATATTAGGGTTTTATGTGTTTTTTTTAAAGGGACACTAACTCTTCCCTGCCCAATGATTTCCTTTGCACGGATGAGTACGCCCATTTATTGCATATGGTTTAAATAGCACATGTCCTGCTTTGTTCTTACAGGTAAATCACTAATGTAAGTTAAAGATTTCTGCGCCCCCACCCCCCAATTTCATGCATGGAACTCTGGTAACATAAATAAAACGTTAGAAATGGAGAGAAATGCTCCACTGTACTTTGGTACCAAAATTATTTTTAAATCAAATTATTCTTTAATTTCCTTAAAATATCTTAAGGCAGAATAATTATCATTTACCTTTTAAAGTTCCTAAATAAGCCTGTTTTCTGTAAAACAAACAAAAAAGTCACAGGTTCATTGCAAGACATATGAAGTACCGAATTTATATATAAAGAAAACGACCAATTCATCCTACCTCCTTGCATTAGCCACTGTCCACATTTTTGCGTCTATTTTTCTGAGACATTTTTCTGTGTGTATGTAGAAGGTGGAAATTTCCTAAGACACATGCTCGGGAGTGCAACAAAATCACTTTATTTCCAAAACTTGAATTTAGTGTCTACCTTGAGGCCTTGTTCCTTTGAGTAGTGGAAAATTAATCCTGGTACATTCATGTACTCTGTCAATTAAGTGTTTTTCCATTTTCATCCCAGATGAGCCCTGCCCTTCCCTTCTCCTCCCACTGGCTTCTCAGGAAGATTTGCATCCAGTGTGTCTAGGAAGGAAAGCAGTGGAGGGCGCTGTCACCCCGATGCCACTTGCCACTGCTGTGCCCCGCTGCCCTGCGGCTGATCTGAGCTTCCTCCATGCCTAGCCCTGCATACCCTGCCACGCATGGCATGCCCTCTCGGGGGCTTTGTTCGTCTGTCCATGTGCTTTTGTCTTTTGTCTTGACTTGGAGGCTGTCCCCGGGCTGTGATCTCTCTCATCCACTTCTGGGCTCTTTTTGGGAGGTGAGGTTATTTGAGGGAGGGGGAGTCTCCTCCTCTGCTTTGGGCTTTCGGGGACTTGTTAGGTCCTCTCTGCCCTGAATGCCTCACTCCTATGTCCCCCCTCCTGTTGCTGTAAGTGTCTTGGTTGGAAGGGCACACATGGGTGCCCCTCCTTTCTTAGTCCAGTTTAGGCTAGGTCGAGTGTTCATACAGTAACAGATTATTGTCCACTGAATAAAATCCACGATTCCCTACTAATATAAACGAATGGGCAGACAAACAACTGAGGGGAAAAGGGTGTCTCTCTCTAATACTAGAATGCCCTCTAATGAATGGAGAAGGAATAATAGCACTAGAAAGCAACCTTTGATCACCACCAGAGTAAGTGTTGTTTTACAGGAGTTATCAATGAATAGCAAAACAAGTGTGTGGAATTTTGGGGAAGAATAGGCTACTAATACAGTCTTACTGTATCTCCTCAAAAATTACTTGCTATAGAGGAAAAACAGTGGCTTTACAATGTAGAAACCTGGCAGACACTCTCTTAACCAAGAGATCAAAGTTAACATCACCAGGAATATAACCAGACTCACTTTGTGCTACCTGATGCACACAAGGAAAGGACACGACATTGTTGTAGTTGTATTCATTTCCCCCAAAGTGCATGACCGATCATGAAGGAATATTAGACAAACCCAAATGGATGTTCTCTAAATATTTGATCTGTTCTCTCCCAAAACATCAAGCTCAGGAAAGAGAGACTGTCCAGGTTAAAGGAGACTAAAGAGACAGGACAGCACGATGCAGTGCATAATGGGATTGCAGTCTTGGAGAAAAATAGATATAAAGGATGTTATTGGAATAATTGAATTTGAGCCATGGATTAGAAAAGAGTAGTGTGTGTATCAGTATGGCTGATATAAGACAATGTCTTTGTCCTTCGGAAATACACAGTGAATGCTGACAAATTTAAAGATAAAAGAGCATAGTGTCTGTAACTTGCACTCAAATGATTCAGAAAACTAGTAAGTATATGCATATATTTATATACACACAGAATGTCTATGCTTTCTGTGTGTATACAAATATATGCATATACTTACCTCTAAGCATATATTTGTTTTACTTCTATATCATATATTTGTATACACATAGAATGTCTATGCACATAGCTATGTCTGTATACACACATAACATCCTATATAATAAAAGCCTAATATGCTAGGTGTGCAGTTGTCCAGTCATCTGTTCAACCAATCCAAAGCATAATATGCTAATGATATGTTAAGGCTGCTCAACTGTTTGCTATGACACTCACACCAGTGGGCAGATGCTCAATGCAGGAGCTGCCCCCTAGTGGTCCGAAGCTGTGCCCATGGTTGGGGAGTGCAGCGGGGAGCACAGTGGTGATGGTGGGAGCCTCTCCTGCCTCTACAGCAGTCAGACATTCCCTGAGGGCTCCTGGACTGTGAGAGGGTGCAGGTCAGGCTGAGGGATCCCTATGCCCAGTGCACAAATTTCATGCACTAGGCCTCTAGTATGTCTATAAACACACCTATGTCTGTATACACATGCATTTTTTTGGCCACTTTTTGAAAGTGACCAAATACTACTTAGTGCCCCACTAACATTTGTGTAGTTTGCCCGTGGCTTCCAAGATGTGGAGGAAGTGGAGAAGAACCATAGTCAGTGAGAAAATGGCTCTCTTCTTCGTGTCAGTCTGTCAGTCTATACCTCCTTCCTGTTGGACATCTTTAAAGTCTAGTTGCATCCTTTGCGGGTCTTGCCCAGCCTTTCTAATTACATAGGTATGCCTGCTGCGCTGCTTCAAAGGCCCCTCGGCCAGGGCAGGATCTGTCTTCAAAGACAGTGAGGAGAGTGGCCCATTTGCAGGAAATTGCATGGTTTGGGAGTGACTTTTTTTTTTTTTTTTACTTTGAACTTGTCAAGTGGAGATTCTTATTTACAAAGTGCTGGTCTTTTGCTGTATTCCCAAGTAGTTCAAGACTTTCCATTTATCATTCTGAAGCCTTCTCCCTAACCTATACCAGAGAAACCTGTAACTCAGTTTCCCCCATTACCTTTTTTTTTTTTTAAATGTATCAGTTGGTTTATTCTGAAGAGCTTTTGTGGACAACACCTTCATTTTGTTGGTTGATGAGACTTAATAAAGTCCTAGTTACGTTAGGAAAGCATTAGTATAGTACTCTTAGTGGCTAATCATCAAAAGTAAACTTTGATTATTTTGCTGTAGCTAAAAGCAGAACAAAGCGGCAGGGAGCAAATTACGAGGGTACAGCCTAATGAAAGAGTGTTCTCACAGTTTTAATCACGGTATAGTGCATTTCCCCCCACCCTCTAGGTGCTGTACATATACTGTATCTCTTTAAGGGAGAAATAACATGGCTTTAAAAAAATTGATTTGAGAGAGAGGTTTGCCAACCACTGCTCTAACCAACTGAGCTACCTGGCAGGGCCAGAAATAGCAGGACCTTGAAATCAGAGGTCAGAGCTGGATTCACATTTGTCATTAACAAACTATATGACCTTGGGACGGTTCCTTAAACTCTCTGATCTGTTTGTTTGGATACACAGAAGTTTTAAGTAATAACCATTACTTTCAAAAAGTATGAAATCATGTAGCCTGCCATTTGACACATGGCATGTTCCCCAAATTTCATTTTCTACCCCCACGCCCCCAGCTCATTTTTATCTTCCTCTTTATATATATATATATATATATATATATATATATATATATATATATATATGTATAATTGATTTTTTACAGAGAGGAAGAGAGAGGGATAGACAGTTAGAAACATCGATGAGAGAGAAGCATCTATCAGCTGCCTCTTGCACATCCCCTACTGGGAATGTGCCCACAACGAATGTACATGCCCTTGACTGGAATCGAACCCGGAACCTTCCAGTCTACAGGCCGACGCTCTACCACTGAGCCAAACCGGTTTCGGCAACCTTCCTCTTTTTCATTTCTTCTTTTGAATAGACAGGAGTTTTTTAGAATAAGAATGGTTAAGAAGCCAGATTTCAAAGTAGTTCTAATGTATGGATTGTTGTGAAGTTGACAAATCAATAAAGCATGTTAAAACAAACTGTTTATAAATGTTAAATGCAAGCAAATGTAGGTCTGAAGATTCAGTACTGAAATCATTCTGAGTTTTGTTAACATATGTGATATTTTTTACCAAGTTGACCTACATTGAACAGAATAATGCTTTCACTTTTTTTTTTTTTTTTTTTTTTTTTGCATCTGAGTCTATTCCTGAATAACTCTTGCATAATACTCTTTGTCAACCCTAAGGGTTTGTTATTGTGTTTTTCATTAAGGCAACTTAAGCAAAAATTTATTATCTTTGTTTGAAGAAACCTTTCTCTAGGACAGTAGCTAACAGAGAGCTCATTCTCAATTTTAAAACAGTGGTCTGACCCCTGGAAGTTTCCACATCTAAAACACATGGAGCCTTTAATCTGGTTAGTTATGACACGGATTCATCTTGAGGGCTATGTTTATGACACCAAACAAACCATCCAGCTTCTTTTCCACTTATTGTTTTAAAATGAAAAGAGTGGAAGAAGCAGGAGTTGGCAAACAAACTTCTATTCTAGGAAATGGGTGTTATGTGAGGGGTAGTCGAAAAGATTGTACATGATGGGAATATACGTTAGATAGACTCCATCCTATCCCTCCTGCCTTTGAAAAAAAAAACAAAAAACAAAAAACAACTTAATCTGGCTAGGCAGGAGGGGAAGACTTTTTCCTCTGGGCAGTGGGTAGATCAGACACTATGGCACTTACGTTACAGTAATTAGGAAGTATGCAAAACTATTTTGGAACAATGTTAATATAAAAATTATTTAAGAACTTTATGGAGAAAATATCTGGCTCTGTTTGTGAGTCCCTTGTTTTTTATATTTAAACTAGGAGACCAGTGCACGAATTTGTGCACCTTGAAAGGAACTATGGGCCGCGAGGCTACAGTAGGCACAGGGTGGGTCTTGGCCCATCCTCCATGCCCCTGTCCAACTCCTCCCACTTCAGGCCCTCCCCCTCCCTCCCCATCTGCCAGCAGCCCCACTCCCACTCACTGACAGAGCCTGCCCTGTTTGCGCCTGCTGAAGGATTAGAGTGATTTGGGTCAGTGCCAGCAGTGTGTGTGAGCAGGGCGGGTGCAGTCAGCTGTTGTGAGTGGCAGCTACTGCCCTGATTACTCCTCAGGAGCAGGGAGAAATGGAGAAGCCATCAGGGGCAATCAGGGCTGGCAGCTGCTGCTTGCACCACTAGTGGTGCCAAGTGATTGGGACCAGCACCAGGCACCAGCAGTGGGTGTGAGAGGCGGCTGCTGGCCCTGATCTCCCCTCAGGAGCAGGGGGAGGTGGAAAAGCCCTTACGGGTAATTGGGGCCAGCAGCCACCACTCACACCCACTGACAGAATCGAGCAATTGGAGCCAGTGCCAGGTGCTGGCAGTGGGTTCAAGCAAGGCCTGCGCTGGGAGCAGGTGCAAGCACTGGGAGGGCGATGCACAGTAGCAAAGAATTTTCAGTAACCACCAGAGACTTGATGGTAGCAACTGGCACCCCGCCTTGGTATGGCGTCCCCGCTCACCTGCTCCACCATCCTGCCATGGCCCATGCCCGCCATGTTCCACTCATGCCTTCTGGTAGTCAACACAAATCATAGCGACCGGTTGTTCAGTTGTTTGGTTGTTCTGCTTTTCAGTCTATTTGCATATTTGCCTTTTATTATGTAGGATAATTGAATTATCTCCTTGTGTAAACAGGCAACTATGTGAATGTGGTGGTTTCACAATCTTCAGAAATGTATATATTCGGATTTGCTCATGTTGGAGTTACCATTAGCATCAACAGTCTGTCAGCATTTCCACCGGGTCCTTTAATGTGTTGGGAAAGTCCAAGCCAGCCCTTGGCTTGAGTAATCCATATGGCACAGCAGTTTCTAGCTACTGAGTATAGGATCACATGCATTCTAACTAGAAGCTTACTTTTCTTTTGGCATTAGAACAGTTTCATGGAGTAATTTTTTTCTCTTTTACAGATGTAAACAGGTGGCTTATTTTATATAACATAAGATATGATTTTTACCTTGCTTTAAAACATCATATAGCTTTGGGAAAATGAGCAGTCTGAAACCATCTTCCTCCCCCAACCCCCGAATTTATCAACTAATGTTACTGGTGTCAGCAGTTGCAGAAGCTGAAGAGCCCATGATTCTGGTGGCATATGTTGCCTGCTTTCATAGCTTAGTTTTGTGATGAGAGTGTCCCCCCCCACCCATGACCTATCAGAACTAACATCTAGTGTAGGGATATGCAGTAAGATTTGTTTTTGTGTCAAAGAGTTTGTAGGAGGGACCAATGGAATAATTCTTACAGGGTTTGGTTTCCAAAGTGAGTGTTAATTAGGAAAAATTCATTGTTTAAGAAGTTTTATATGCTATACTAGTGTTTCCCAAAGTGTGGTATGCGTACCCCCAGGGGTACGGGAAGAGTTTGGTGGGGGTATGCGTTGCACTGGAGTTTGGTGGGGATATGCACTGCACCGTGCTTTGCTGCGCCTAATTCTACGTTCTCATGAGTCAAGTCAAGGCAGTCTTGTGAGGCGTGAGATGGTCTGGTATGCAAATATATGTTATTTATAATATAACTTTATTTATATTATGAATAACTTTATTTTTTGTTTATTATTTTGTGTATGTACCGAAAAAATAAAAATAAATATATTTTGATATTAAAATACATCCATTTTTTTGATGAAGGGTACTCAGGGTTATGAAAATTATAGAAGGGGGTGCACATAGCAGCTATACTGAAGGCTCCTGATGGCAATTTTTTAAAATCAGGGTCTATACATACTTCTTTTGTATGTGTGTCTTGTCTTTCTACTTGAATTTGGGTATTAGCATGTTTCTGAAGAATTTCTGAATTACGGTACGTTTAATTTATTTGAATTCTTATGTTCTACTTGAGCTCCTCACTCTGGCATAGGCTGGGAGGTGGCTGACTCTTGACCCATGCATAGAACTGGCATGTCACAGTGCTATTTAGCGCCCCTCTGTGGTGCTGAGCCCTGAGGACCGGGGCCTGATGATGCGGATAGGAAGCACTGGAGTCTCTCACATTGCAATTGATGTGCATTCAGAAGCTCTGGGGAATCTGTGGCTCTCACCACCAGATGTGCAACCTACATCTGTTTCCGCTGCTTACGTTCTGGGTGAACTGTGTTGAAGGAATACTGCTTTGTCTCAAGGTAAAATGTGTTGAACCACAGTTATTTTTTCTATAATGATTGTTTGCTTTGGTACATGCTTTCAATCTCCTCTAGGATTTTTTTTTACCTTGAAATTAAAAAAATTATTTTTTATTGATTTCAGAGAGGAAGGGAGAAGGAGAATGAGATAGAAACATCAATGATGAGAGCAAATCATTGATCAGCTGCCTCCTGCATGGCCCCTACTGGGGATGGAGCCTGCAACCTGGGTATGTGCCCTGACTGGGAATTGAACTCTGACCTCCTAATTCATAATAGGTAGATTGACATTCAACCACTGAACCACACTGGCCGGCTCTTGAATTTTTAAAATTTTATTTTTTCTATTACAGTTTATTTTCAGTATTTTATTTTGTGTTGGTTGCAGGTGTACAGCACAGTGGTACAAACAAATACTTTACAAAGAGTTCCTTCTGGTATTTCCTGTACCTGGCACCATAGGTACAATCTCCTCCAGTTTTGCAGACTGTCTTGGATGTTGACGATGTGTGTGATGTGTTCAGTGAAAAGCAGAATGTTTAGCATGTTCTTGATAGATCTGTTGTGCCCTCAGGCAGACACATGTAAGACTGTATCCACATTTATTTTGCAACCATATCTTGGTTCATCTTTTGACCTACAGTAATTGAGTATTCCTGGGATATCTTAGTTAAATCAGACTTGAAGCTTTCTGCTTCCCTGTGCGCAAAATATCCTGTCCAGTGAGCCACACTGTGGCCGTGGTTCATTGTGATTGTAAATGTACTTCTGATGTGTGCCCATCCGTGAGGATTATGGCTCAAATGGTGCTGGCACTGCAGAGTAATAAGAAGCGTATGATTATGATCATTTTCTTCATGTTTTAAAAAAATCTTTATTGAAAGTATTATGTATGTCCTTTTTTCTCTCCCATTAACTCCTTATAGTTCGCTCCTGCCCCTCCCCTCGTCTCTCCCCACCCCGCCCTTTTTCTTCTCCTGGCTCAGGCCTCCACCACCCTATTGTCTGTGCACATGGGTTATGCTTATGTGCATATAAGTTCTTAGATTGATCTTTACCCACCCACTCTCACCCTCCCTCCCTCTGAGATGCCACAGTCTGTTCCATGCTTCTATATCTCTGGGTCCATTTTGTTCAATAGTTTATTTTGTTCATTCAATTCCACATACCAGTGAGAGCATGTCATACTTGTCTTTCTCTGACTGGCTTATTTCGAGCAGCATAATACTCTCCAGTCCCTCCATACTTCTTTTTTACTATTGCACATGTTTTGTTTTAGAAGATAGTAACACTTCATGTGTTAAAAAATAAATCTGTGACTTTATTATCTCTCTTCCTTCGTATTTTAAAATCTCCTAGTAGCTTAATTTGAGTCTTCATAGAGGAAGCAAAATCATTCTATTAAAGACCTTAAATCCTATTGTCATTAATAATATTCATCTCTAGAGATGATTTCCTTATTTTGAGGGACTTGTAAATTTTTAGAAATATTATTTTCTCAAGGGATACATCTAGAAGTAAGGATAATTCAGCTCTTTTATTCACAGTTAACATATTTTAAGTGCGTAAAATGGTATTATTAATTAAATAACATTTTCAAACAACCAATTAATAATGGATTTTTCTTTTTAAAATTTATCTTTATTCTTGAAAGCACAATTTTCCTCCCATTAGTCCCCTTCCATCCACACCTCTCCCCCTAGGCCTTCACCACAATAATGGATTTTTCAAAGCTAGTACTTGGAGGTTAGTCTTGTAAGCTTTTTATCTAAAAGTATTATCTATTGAATTGATGACCAAAGATAAAAAGAGATTGAGAAAATAATGGTTTAATTATAAAAAAGTTCTACAATTTTGGAGTTTTTGGTACATTTGTCCTTATTATGTTCAAATTTTTTTTCTGGGTTAAATTCATGTTAATTTAGTCCTCTAAAACTTTAGTGGACATGGGGAAATGTATCTGTTTATTAACATTGTTAATTTTAACATTTATTTTCTGTCTAAGGGCATGATGGTGAACATCTAGAATGTTAAAATGTGTTGTCAGTATCAAAGATCAGATTGTATGTTTTATGGTGATAGTTTTTCTATAAATATTTATAATTTCATATGAAACGAAGGAAAGTGTCCTAAGATAGGCATTTCTCGTTTTGGTCAAATCTTAATGTGGCTCAATTCATGGCCTTGATAGCTTAGTTGAGTGTGGGCGTGGTGGTACACATGGTTACAAGATTGCATTTTTACCCCAATGTTGCCAAGCTCTAGTTAGTGGGAGGATCTATGCCCATCTTGATTTGTATAAGATCCAACATGCTAGTTCCTATTATCGGTGCCAGAGATAGGATTCTTGTCTTTAATTATAGGTCTTGAATTTGGGATTGGGCAGAGACAAACATTAGCAATTTTATGATCAGCTTGATCAGTTAAGTTCATCGTGATTATTAATTTTTAAAAATCTGTTGAACTTGTAGCATTATCTAACCAGCAAATATGGAGTAAGGCTAAGATGCCAACTGCCCGTTGTTTAGTCCCATTACTTTCAAAATGAGAAACCTGTGCCTTTTGTCAGGAATGGATGCCTTCACTGAGAAGGAATTTAGATTTCTTCTTGCTTGGCCAGGGCTAACTCCAGAAACAGGGGAGCACTTTTAAAAAGTGTTAGGATTATATTAGAAACAGATGGGCATTCAACACCTACACGGAATGCTCTTATGGAATAACTGATTTTGATTTAACAAAGGATCAAACTTAAAATACCAAGTTTCATACCAAAAAAAATTACTTTGCAATTTAAGAGGAATCAAAAGTAAGAAGTTCTACTAATGTGTTTCTCTCTTGATGTTCTTGTTAGAGACATAGGTGTTGTCACCTGGTTTCTGCCTCGTGATTTGTCTTGTTTTCTATATCCACACATTCCTTTGGAAATATGCGTGGATATGTGTTAATACCACTAGCATCATTTTGAGGACTTTTCATGTTTTGACCAATATATTTCATCTTTAGGATTTTGGGTGGGTCTAGTTTTAGAAGAGTTGTTTTGGTTGGAATGATGAGGCTCTGGGTCTCAGCAGGCTGTAGGGTAGGAAAAGTTGAAGCTTACAGAGAGAGCAAATAAACATGTCATCTGAGCTGGGAATTAAGATCTGTTTATTCACCTGCACACTTGAATTAAATCTCAAAGCAATAGGCAGAGCCATTTGACTTATTGCGATCCTGGCAAAATAATTTTACCTTGGTCAGAAGGTCTATTCTTGCCGGACATTAGATTTCAGAGATCGGTGTAGTCACCATATTACAGATGAAGAAGTTTTATTAAATTGTTAAGTTATTGATTCACAGCAAGGAGGCTACTAGGGTACCAGACAGTGGGCATGGATGGTTAAACTAAAATGTCTATATGAGGTTTGGAGCATGAAGCTTCAGATTGCAAATCCTGCCCTTCAGCACTGAGGAGCACTGCTAATGACTAAAGAAGATTGGGGGAGAGGAAGAGAGAGCACTTAGGTGGGTGTGGCTCACATCAGGACTGTTTAAGAGAATTCCTCATCTGTAGGGGCTATAAAGATATCTAAGATAGAGACTCAGGTAAGGATTCCCTAATTCGTTTTCACTAAGCCAGTCAAGGTTCAAGTAAATAAAGCAATGCTTTTAATGATTTAAGAATAGCTTTTAAAAAATGTGAAGAACAATTTGTTGACTCTGAAAGCTTTATGATCAAGATGAAAGTTGGCATCTGATACATAAAAAAAAAAGAACAAAAAGAAAGTCTTTCATTTGTGTTGATTCTCCTGGTTCTGTAATTCTCTGTTCTCCTACGGAGTGTGATTTATGATGATAAAGGGCTTTTGGGTTAACTTCTGAACTGAAAGTAAGTGCAGCTTCAGCTTTAGATTGTGATGACCATGGTCCAGAGAACCTTCATAAGCCTGCTGCTATGAATGTAGATCTTCCAAAGCCTCTCTTTACGTATGAAGTGAACTTTGGCATTTGGGTAACCTTGATATTACCTCTTCAAATCTATAGTGAAACTGAAGACCAGAAAGCAGTCAGCAAACTCCTCCTAGACATGTCCTATGGTAAAGGCGTTCTCTTTCACAAAAGAGTCATAAATTACTTCTCCAAATACCATGCCACAGGGTCTTTGTGCTTGAGGGGCTCTGTTTTTACACAGACTTGAAAATTACAATGAGTTGGGCTCTCCCCAGTTACCAACTCCTTTGCCAAAGCTATTTCATCCATCATTCAGCGACTGGATATTCCCAGTTCTGTTCCTCTCACTCAATGTTCTGCACCTACCCACTCTTCTCTCCAATCTTACCCCTTTCTTATGCAGAGAAGTTGATCTGTATCCCAGGTTTTGAAACTTACATGCCCACTCCTTATATCCTGCTCAGAACACCAATAGCAATATTAGAATAAAACCTTTTCGGAAGGCAGCTGGAGAAATTGCAAATAGTAAAGGCTTATTTTCAGAAAGTTGAAGATGATCTATAGACAGACCATAATTATCTGAGTAAGGTGTAACAAAAACCCGTAAGTATAAAAGCAGAAAATGGACCCCACAATAGAGTGTAGAGTGAAGTAGAGAGAGGTGCGTAGGGTTTGGGTTGCCCTAAGTAGGTCTAAGTGAGAAAAGTAATAAGGGCCTGTGTTATGAGACTAGTGAACTCCTAAGAATGAGGGTTGGAATTAAGTCTCTAGAAGGAGACATTATCATGAAAACTAGAGGAGGAAGGAAACTTTCAGCAGTGACTCATCCCAGTCAGGCAAGTGGCACTCCCACTGTAGGAGCACATTGACCAAGGGCAACTCCTGTGTTGAGTGTCTGCCCCCTGGTGGTCAGAGCATTTTAAAGTGATTGGTTGTTCTGGTCATTCCACCATTCTGCAGCTGGGATATATATATATATATATATATATATATATATATATATATATATATATATACACACACTAGAGGCCTAGCTGCTGCTGGGATATATAAAGACTAGAGGCCCAGCGCATGAAATCAGGGCCATCTTTCTCTCACTTGCCAGTTCCCAGACCCGTCCTGCTGCCACCCACCCATTTCTCTGTGGTTCCCTGTTCACCATGCTGCAATCAGAGCTTGCAAGCCAGGGGGAGGGGCCGAGAGGTGATCAATACACCTCATAGTGACTGGTCCAACAGTCGTTCCAGTCATTACACTGTTATGGTCGCTGGGCTTTTATTATATAGGATACCATGATTTACCAAATGTTCACAGACATTTGGATTATTACTTCCTACTCATTTTTTAATACATTTATTATATCTCTTTGTAGCCAACCCTGGTTTATAAATTATGCATTACTCTTTTTGTAGTTGCTATTTGGAGTCTTAATCTAACAAAGTTTAATTTATATTGGTCTTCCTCACTTATTATAACAGAAGCTTTGAGTGCTTTAACTTTGGCTTCCCTCACGTCTTCCATGCTATTGATGTTTAATATAAAATATGTATTATTTTTAAACCCTGAGGTTTAATCATTGTTTTTGAAATTGGTACTTTTATAGGTACACCACTATTTTTCCTCAAATGGTTTGATCACTATTGATTATTACAGTCGACTTCCTTCTGGGTTCCATTTTATTTTCCCCAATATATACAGTTTATTCTTTTAGTGAGCTTTTCTGATTAATAAGTTATTTGCCTTTATTTTGACCTCATTCTTCCACTATCATTTAACTGCTTAGAGAATTAAAGATTGAGAATTTTTGTTGAAGATAAGATTCCAATATATACCTAACATTGTTTCTAATGAGCAGTCTGCTAAATGTCAGATTTTTATTCGTTTCTAGGTGATCTGCTATTCCCTCTGGTTTGATTTCCTCCTTTAATTATAAATAGGCTATGTTCAGATACCAACTTGTGTTTGCTGATCTGCTCAGGACTCTGATTTTATCATTGAAGAATTCATGTATTTCTTTAATTCTGAAAACTAATTAGCCATGATCATTTTGAATATTATGTCTTACTCATTCTCTTTATTTGATTTTGCAATATCTAATAACATGTTTTGGAACTTTTCCATTTTTTTCCTTTTATGCGTCTCACCCTTTTTACATTTTTTGCCTTTATTTTGTTTTGTGCTTTAGTTCTTTAAACCTGTTTTCCAATGGGCTCCCTCTCTTCTAGTTTACCATTTAATCTGTCAGCTTTAGAATTTTCATTGCTTTCTAATTTTTGCAAATTATTTTTATGATATTCTTCTGTGATTTCTAGTCCTTATTTTCTCTTCAAATATCCTAAAGATACTCATTTAAAAGTCCTTTTTAGATTGTTCTGTTATTTCTGACTCCTTTTTTCCCCCTGTTTGCCTTATAAGTTTGTTTCTCTGAAAAATCTTCATAGAAAATTGTGACTTGGTTTATTAGCTCTCAGGAGCCCGTTCCAAGGAAGCTTGCTTTCTTCTGAGCTACCCAATCTTTCTTCTGGCCAAAGAGACATTTTGGGACAGTGCCACCTCTTCTTTTTAACTTCTTTCTCAGGCTTCTTCTCATAGACTGGATTCTCTGGTATAGAGCTTTCTTATATATCTCCTCTATCATGTCTAGAGTTATGTTGTTCTTTATGTATTGAGATAACTGTTTCTTGTAAGCATCTTCATCTTCTTCCATGAGATAATGCATGTAATCTGCACCATTCTGACCCATGATGTGCTTCCAATGTACTTTTGCATTGAATTCCTTGCTTTCTGAATTACGACCAGATAATCGTTGGGTACTATGAGGGATAGATGGGCCTCCACCCACAGCTCCTTCCCGAGTCCCAAAATCTTCATTTCCAGTAGTAGTTCTGGCAAGCCCTGCATCTAAATAGCAGGTGAAGGCATCAGGTTGGCCATCAATGCTTTCCATGCTGTATTCATCTCCAGTCACCTCCACCTGGCCTTCATAGGTCTTGTCTATGCCAAACCTATTGAGAAGCCTGCGGGCCAGTACAATATACTACAGCAGTGTTTCCCAAAGTATGGTACGCGTACCCTTAGGGGTACGGGAAGAGTTTGGTGGGGATATGCACTGCACTGTGCTTAGCTGTGCCTAATTCTACGTTCTCATGAGTCAAGTCAATTTCATCCTTCTCATTGATCCAAATAAATGTTATTTATAATATAACTTTTATTTACATTTTATTATGAATGATTTTATTTTTCGTGTATTATTATTTTGCGTATGTACCAAAAAAAGGAAAAAAATAAATATGTTTTGATTTTTATTAAAATACATCCATTTTTTTTTTTGACGAGGGGTACTCAGCATTACAAAAATTATAGAAGGGGTACACATATGTCAAAAGTTTGGGAAACACTGTCCTACAGCATAATTTGTCAGGCCAAACTCCACACCATACTTTGGGATTTCACGAGCATAAGTCGCACGAGCTAGCATATCTCCTTCTATACGAACATAAGCAATCTGACCGATGATACCTCTGTTGGTTACACAAACTCACATCCTGTATTTAGGTGTGTTGTACTTACTTTTATCCTGGATTGCCAAGTGTTTCTGGGCATAGAAATCAGTGTTATCCTCTCATCATCTTCTGAATTTCACTTGGCATCATTGAAGTAGGCCTTATTCTTGACAACTTTCACAAAACCCATCCTGCGGAAGAGAAATCCATGGCCGCGGCTCGCCACAGACCTGCAGGCCTAGGCTAACTCCTCTGACTCTTCAGGTGTGAAATCTCTCTCTCACTGAGACTGATGACTCTTCCTCACAGTGGTTTGCCTGTCTGTGTGGCTTGTTCATTTTGTGAAGGTGGTTTTCCATGAAAGCCCCAGGTCTCAGGATTGCAAAAAAAAAAATTAACATAGTTTCATCTTTCTTTCTTTTTTGGTGGGTTTTACTAGATTTGGACAAGTTTATATGTTAACCTTTTGACTTAGGAGCTCCATATTACATTGATAGTTTAGGCTTGGAGCCCACTCTTGGATGTCTTGCAGATGTGGGTACTTATTTCTCATGGGTTACATTTGCTCTCTTTTCTGCTCACCCTCTTAATGCCCATTCTCCAAGCTTGGGATCTTCTTCTCTGGCCAGTTGGAGTGGGAGCTTCTAGGACTTGTTTCATGAACAAACAGCCCTCACATCTCCAGCTCTTTACGTGCACATTTCTTGGTCTGGACTCAGGACCTTGCCATGAGGTCTACCTCTGCCGGTCTACCATCTCCACAAGCCAGTCCATTTGAGCTTCCGGCCTTAACTCTGGCTCTGAGTTTCCCCTCTGTTTCTAACGTTGGCTGTGCATGAATAATTTTTCTTGGGGTGGCAGAGGTTATTTTGTTTGGATTTTCTATGCGATGAAAATAAAAGAGTAAGAGATACTTGTCTACACATCATATCGTATTGACCCGTATTGACCAGCCTCATCCAATTTACACTTAAACATGCTTTCTGTTTTTTTTTTCTTTTACAGCTAGTTATGTATCAAATCCCACTTGCAAGGGTTGCTTGTCTTGTTCGAAGGACAATGGGTGCAGCCGATGTCAACAGAAGCTGTTCTTCTTTCTCCGAAGAGAAGGCATGCGCCAGTACGGAGAGTGCCTGCATTCCTGCCCATCGGGTTACTACGGACACCGAGCCCCAGATATGAACAGATGTGCACGTGAGCGTTTGCCTTTTGTCTACCTTCTTTTACTGTTTATGCAACATAG
This sequence comes from Vespertilio murinus, assembly GCA_963924515.1. Classification (NCBI taxonomy): domain Eukaryota; kingdom Metazoa; phylum Chordata; class Mammalia; order Chiroptera; family Vespertilionidae; genus Vespertilio; species Vespertilio murinus. The sequence goes on along the minus strand of OZ004717.1, from coordinate 15,205,816 downwards.
GGGGGTTAAGTTGAAATTTTTTTTTACTACAACAAGGATGTATCTTTAATATGTAAATATTAAAGAAAAAATGTAAACTTCAAATTTAAAAAATTGAGTGGGGTGAGGTAAGAACACTTTAAATATATCTTTTGTGATGAGGTATACTGCACACACTTTTTAAAGAGTAAGTTTTTTTTTTTATAATAGTCATCTCAATACATAAGCTAATTAGGCAGATCTTTGTAAGGCTTATGCAGCACTTAAAAAAAAAAAAGAAAAGAAACTTAAATACCTTTTGTTTTTAAAAAACTGGGAACGTTTTCCCCAGTTTGCCCCATAGTATTTGTAGCTTATTTTCCCTCCTTTGCCTGAGTTTGTAATACCTTATTTAGTCTAATGTTAATTTAGTACATTCATTTTGAAGTTCTGTAAAGCACCATTACTGATAAAATATATAACTAAGATATTTCGTTTACTTCAAAGTATTCTAACTTTAGCAGCTACCAAAAAATAAATAAAAGCTTATTAAGAAATGGCATTTTGCTGAAACCAGTTCGGCTCAGTGGATAGAGCGTCCATCTCCGGACTGAAAGGTTCCAGGTTCAATTCCAGTCAAGGGCATATACATTGGTTGCAGCACATCCCCGATAGGAGGTGTGCAGGAGGCAGCTGGTTGATGATTATCTCATTGATGTTTCTAGCTATCTATCCCTCTCCCTTCCTTCCTGTGAAAAGTCAATAATATATATATATATATATATATATATATATATATATGGCATTTTAACATACATATATGGGAATGATGGTGCAATGTTTCATCTTTTAATCCAAAAATCATTCATAGATACTACAAAACTGTAGAAATTAGAGTTTAAAAAGGAATTCCCATTTCTTAAAGGAGTCCAAATTCTAAGGAATAGAGGAGATAAGGAAAAGGGGAACATGGAGTGAAATGAAAGGTGGGTAAGAAGTTTTATCATAATTTAATACACTGTGCTAATCAGCAGGCAGCCAGTGATTTAATTATCTCCCATTAACACACTGTGTATATGACTGTTAAATCAGTTGAGCTCTTTGGATAAGAAGAGAGCTGGAATTGTATCATCCAACTACAATATTATTTTGGATCGAGGCAGAACTAGTGGAGGGGAGGTTAAACAGATTCTAGGAAGAAAGGACCACATGTGTAAAAATAATGTGTTTGGCATTATGGTAAGGCATCCTTAGTCCATGCTCACTAAATGTCTTGTGTGCCCTCAAATAACTGTGACAAGCAAAAATGTCCCCAAACATTTCCAGATACCTAGGAAATCAGTACCATCTTTGGATGAGAACCATTGAGTAGTATGTGCTTAATGGGAAGTGTGGTTGGAATTGGGGATGGAAAGTGGAGTTTGAGTGCAATTGATAAAGGTCTTGAGTACCATGAGAAGAGATCTGGATATTTTCTGAGGGTTCTGAGCAGGCCGTGGACTAAAGAAATAGTTTTATTTAAGATAATTCTGGAAGAAGTGAGGGAGATGAATGAATTGGAGAAAAATAGAAAGTAGAGGAAGGGTACTTTAACAATCAAGAATTGGAAATAGTGTTCTGTTGAAAGGTTTGTGGGTAATGAATTCCAGAGACTTTAAAAATAGTCAATGGAATACTGTTCAGCCATTAAAAAAAAGGAAATCTTACCTTTTGCAACAGCATGGATGAACTTGGAGATAATTATGCTAACTGAAATAAGCCAGTCAGAGAGATACAAATACCTTATGATCTCATTATGGAATATAATGAACAAAATAAACTGACGAACAAATTAGAAACAGAGGTATGGACACAAGGAACCGACTGACAACTATCAGAGGAGAGGGGGATTGGGGGCTGGGTGAAAGAAGGTGAAGAGATTAAGCAAAAAAAAACAAAAACAAAAAAAAAAACCACATGAATATCACATGAAGACACAAACAACAGAGTGGTGATAGCCAGAGAGGAAGGGGGTGGGGGTAGGTGGAGGTGGGCAGAGTGGGAGAATATGGGGACTGAAAGAGACTTTTCTTGGAGATATGGGCACACAGTACAGTGTGAAGATGATGTTTTAGTGAGTTGTATACTTGAAACCTGTATGGTCTTGCAAACCAATGTCACCCCAATAAATTCAATTAAAAATAAAATAAAAATAGTCAATGGGATTTATTAACTAATTTGGCAGAGTGAAGAGAGAGAATTAAATTTGATCCTAGAGTTCCTGGCTAAGGTGACTGGGTGAATAGTTTTGCAATCAGCACAGAGAGAAAGATATAGGCTTAGAGAAAATTTGCATCTACTTCCATTTCATGAAATTGTTTTAGAGTAATAACTAGAGGAGGCATAACTCCCAGCAAGTGTCAATAGACTGGCTAATTTTTTGTGTGTTTGTTTGTTTGTTTTAATCCTTACCTGAGGACATTTTTCCATTGATTTCTTATAGACAATGGGAGAGAGAGGGAAAGACAGAAATATTGATGCATGAGAAACACATTGATTGTTTGCTTCTTGCACGTGCCATGGCCAGGGAGTATCCATAGAGCGTCAGCCTGCGGACCCAGGGGTCTTGGTTCCATTCCAGACTTGCCCTTGACTGGAATGGAACGAAGACCCCTTGGTCTGCAGGCTGATGCTCTATCCACTGAGCAAAAACGGCTAGGGCTAGACTGGCTAATTTTTGCAAAGAATTACCTTATCCTTATGCGGCATGATTCGGGCTACCTAGTTATTTGTCTTTCATAGTTTTTGAGCTTCACAGGAGGATGGGTTCATCATTAAATGGATTCCTACTTATATGGCTTTAGACCACTTGGGAGGATTTGAGTCCACGAATATTCTGTGCGGTTTTTTATTCTAGACTTTTAGTGCACAAGGAAGATGAGGCAAGAATGTAAATGGCTCCTGACATTTATCTCAAGTTCTAGGTCTAGCATTTTGCATACTGTGTATGGATGATAGGGCGACCATCTAATGTGTCACTCACATTGGGGAGTGCAGTGTGCTCCTCTTAAACATGTGCAGGGACATAGGGTATAAACACAACAGTCTGGGCCAACTAGTGTGGACGGTCACTCAACAATACTCATAGTGTATCATAGGGTTTTCCTTAGAGAGATGCTCCCATGTAGAGGTTAACAGGCTCAGATTGGCTATGTTGACCTGTTTTCTCAGAAGTGGAGAGGGATCAGTGACTGTAAGTCAGCCTTGAAAAGATATCTATGTGTGAGAATGGGTTTTCCAGAGTTGACCTTATTGTAAGTGAGTGCAACCAGTGTTGCAGTTACTGACCTGTGTGTGAGTATGTGCACATGTGTGCACGTGTGTGCATCTGTGTGTGTTTTCACAACCCTGCAAGTCCTCTTTCAGACATGTAGACATTTCCTTAAACTGATAAAATAATTATGCACCTAGATCTGGGAGAGACTTAATTGATTCTATTCTACCTGTCTCCCTCCCTTCTCCCCTGTTCCTGCCACTCCTGCCCCCAAGAAATTTGCATATTGAAGTTTATAAAGGAAATAATTCTTCAAAGTCACACAATGAGTCAGTAGCAGGGTGGCCTCAAAGTCTCAGACTCCAATTGAACATTCTTTGGTGGGGGGGAGGTTCATTTGACTGTTCTTTAAAAATCAAACCACGTGATATAGACAAAACTATTATGCACAGTTTCAAACCTAGTATTAGACAAAATCTCGGTTTCTTTGACTTCTTTTTCCCTTAAATGAGTGGTTAGTTTAAGTATTTTAAATCCCATTAAGGAATTTAAGACAGATTTTTATCTTCAAACAGAGAAATCCGTTTGTGGTAGATGACATCTTTAAAAGAACACTGGGTTGGAAGGAACTTTGGGCTCTGATTTGAGCTCTGGCAGTAACTAGCTTTGTGAGCTTAGACAAATTACCTAACACACTCCGGAATAACAGCCTTCTAGTTCTAGTAACTCTCATGAGTCTATAAAAAAAAAATCTCTGGAGAGCCCTAGCCGGTGTGGCTCTATTAGTTGTGTGTTGTCCCATGCACTTAAAGGTTGCTGGTTCGATTCCAAGTCAGGGTACGTGCCGGGGTTATATGCTTGATATGCAGTAGGGTGCGTGCAGGAGGCAGCCTATCAATGTTTCACTGTCATATCATATCTGCTGTTGGCAATTACCTCTTTGATATTGATCATATCATATCTGCTGTTGGCAGTTACCTCTTTAATATTGATCTCTTTGTGACTTTATATGGATTTTTAGGTCTAGTTTCTGTAGTGTTCAGTTTCTCCCTCCAACTCTCATCTTTATTAAGTTTACAGTTAAGGAATATGCATAGTTTTTGTTTCTTAGAGATGAAAAATGAGACGTAAGAGCTTCAATGTCGTAGGTAACAAATTTGTGCCTAAAACTGGAAATGGAGCTCTTCATAATCTAAAGTATTTTTATTTGTAACAAAACCAGGCACTTGCATTAAAATGTATAAGGTGGACTCTTTTCCAGTGTTTATTCTAAACTGATAGAAATTTAAGTATGAAATTTGTTAGTTATTCAGCAGATAGATCATCACCTGTGTGATGGACCCATGAATATAGAACAGAAGAAATCCTCTGTTTTCTGTATGGGACCCCCATTGAACGGGGAGAGGGGTTGGTGTGGTTGTGATGAACATAGTAACCGCAACGATAGAAGAGGTGCCATCACAATATCTTGGTGTGGGGAGGTCATGGGGAGGTCGGAGGAAACTAGCATGGATAGGATGAAAGGCACACGTGGAGGTGAAGCTGAGGCAATGGATGGGTGTGTCTAACAAGAAGGATCTTCTGTCTTAACATCAAGGGTTTGATCTGAATCTGGAAGTGACAGGGAGCCACTGAAGGGTTTTAAAACGGGAATGACAAGGCTGGTTTGTGCTTTTGAAAGATGGCAGAGTCACTAAGCCTCCCTAAGCTTCAATACTACCATTTCATGTTTTCAGAATGGAACCCTTTTCTTCGTTACCTTTTCCCTCCAATGTGCCCCATGCATTTATCCATCATCCTGTAGTTTAGGGGTCAGCAAACCAAGACTAGTGGCCATAATCTGGCCTGCCCCCCTTTCTGTGGGGCCCTTGAGCTAATTAGTAGATTTTAGGTTTTTAACTGGCTGGGGTGGGGGGAGAATCAAAGGAAGAACAATATTTTGCAACACATACAAATAATATTAACGTCAACATTCAGTGTTCATAAGTAAAGTTTTATCACAAATAGCCACACAATCATCTATACATTGTCTACGGCTGCTTTTGTTCTACAGCAGAGCAGAGTCGTTGAGATAGGGATCCTGTGGCCCACCAGCCTAAAATATTTACTATCTGGTCTTTTATGGGAAGAGTTGGCTGATTCCTGCTTTCGCCTGTTTACCATGTGAAGGGATTAAGAGGTTCCTTTTGTTTTCTTTGGGTGGAGGTTGGGCATATATTAGTTTATGTATGCTTTTCCATTTGGTTGGAGAGCTCTGCTTTTTTCAATGTTTTAAAAAATGCGACTAAGACTCAAGTCTGGTTTATTAAAGTGCTCTGCTTCCGTCTAACGTGAAAGAGTGAGAAGTCACCAAAAAAGGAAAAGCACAAGTTAGTAACCGGGATGGGAGAGCCGCTACTGGCAGGGATTGAACATCTGATAAGAGATGTTAATTTGGTTTGTAATTTTAAAACCACTTTTATTGTTATCACACTCCCTTCCTACTTTGTTTTGAGGTAGCTGTAGTCCTTTCACAACTTTTAAATGGAGGGAAAAAAACACCCCTCTAAAACACCTACTCTTGAAGTCCCAGCAGATGTGTCCAAGTTTTAATTTCGGTTGTTTTGAGAATGATTTCAAATATGCATCACTTGAATGCATGAGAAATGAAGCCAACATTTTTATAGTTCTTCATTACTTGACCACACAATTTTACACGAGCCTCAATATTTCTTCAGATTTTTTTATCCTGTGTGTGGGTGGGCAAGCTATCATTTTTTAAACATTCAGATATTGCAGTGAAGCGACCAGCAACGTATTTCATAAATTTGAATTTTGGGTTTTTATGTTAATGAACTCTTTTTTAAAATATATATATTTTATTGATACTTTACAGAGAGAAAGGGAGAGAGATAGATAGCTAGAAACGTCGATGAGAGAGAAACATTGACCAGCTGCCCGACGCTCTACCACTGAGCCAAACCGGTTTCGGCTGTTAACGAACTCTTGTAATGCTAAGTTAAAATGAGGCTGGAGGGAAAAAAAATTGATAGCATATGTATCCTCAGAGGTTGAAATAAAGGGCACTTTTTGGCATATAAGATAGAACTTAATAGCTATCTGAAAAACAATGTGTAAATTTCTGGATGGAGCCCACTCATCTTACCTAACTGCCATTTGGAGATGAAAGTAGCTGCCACGGCAGGATCTCGGCATCCTTCTGGTCACAGCCATAATGGCCGTGGCAGACCACCTCCAGCGCACTTTAGGAACCAAATGGCTCCTGGTGCGCAGAAAGGGGCCTGCACATTTCAAACGGCATCTGTTGAAGGGTAGGCTCATTGGGCTCTAGGGAGGGATTCACATTTTAGGTGGCACCTTTTACCTATTCTTTTGTTCTCATCTTTGATACGCTGGAACCTTCATCTGATATAAATAGGTCAGGCATTTCCCCCCCACTATCTGGCCGTAAAGAGAATAGGGCACACAGAGGATGTAATTCCCCCGCCCCTGTCTCTACCCTGAGATCTAGAATTGCATTCAGATCTCAGTGTTCCTAAGTCCTGGTTCCTAATGTTTGAAGTAGATGACTTTCCATGCAGGTACTCAACAAATGATTGTGGTCAGTTTGTTTAGCTGCATGACCAAAACAAAGGTAGAGATAATTTGCCACAGATAATGCCTTTTTGAGTAAATATACGATATATCTTATCTATTATATTAATTATAATTAATATTTATAAAATTCCATTTTACTAAAATTATTACAGATTACTGCAAAGAGTGTAATTTTTTAGATTTTAGGTCATAGTTTTCATCAGTCCCAACTCTAATGGGATTACTGCCATAGTACATATTAGAAATACATGATTTTTGTTAATATAAAGCTTAAAAAAACCTGTATTTTGGTATATTGATAAATCATTGGGAGTTTTGAGAAGGAATGTTAAACAGCATTATTTGCAGTTTTTAGAGAAGCCTAAGGATATTTAAACAGTTTTACGAAATCTCATATATCAAGTTGCACAGTCTCTCTAGTACTTTCCATCTGAAGAAACTTGGCTCAAGGTCTAATTTCATGCGCCTTTTGGAACAACCTGTCGCCTTCATTTCTGTTCAGACTTGAGTACACCCTGAGCAGAGCAGTCAGGTTGTCCTCTCATTGCCGCCTGGGCCGGTTCCCTTTGGTGGCCTGAGGATGCTGGCGTGCCTTTAGTGATCCATCATCATGCCCCGCTCCTCATGGCTTTTATGGCTGAGGTGAGGGAACAAACCAGGCACCATCTTTGCCAGGTTACTCTCAGGTCCAAGAATTTTCACGATAGTGAAAGCAAGCCCTAATCTTGAACCTAACTTTGCTTTTATTGTTACTTAAACATCGAAAACCACACAAATAACTGATAGTCTTACTTCCTTTTTTTTGAAACTATGTATGAGGTGAAATTCCCTGTCCACAGCAGCCTAAGCCCAAGTAACCATCCCCTCCATGTCACCTCCAGCTCAGCCCACTGCCTGGGTCCCATCACATGCGTGTGACGCTTCTTCATTGCCTCCGTATGCCTGTGGTCATGGCCAGATCTGTCTTTCTAACACCTGCCCAGTGGAGGTTCCAACATCTACAGCGCAGATTGCCTGGCACCCTTCGGTGTTGACATTCTCCATTATAATTGCCTCCCATTGAGGTGTTTTCTACTTCTCAATAGGTATTTCGTTGTTTTTGCCTCCAATATGATTTATGGCAACCAACCAACTTTTTAAAGATATCTACAGTGCATGTGTAAGCAATCTCAGACTAAGCATTCAAATGAGCCTTTACATGCTATACAGGAATTGCATTTTTAAGTGGCATGCACGTGAGTGCACTTGGCAAGCATTGCAACCCCACCATGTGCCCGGCTCTGTGTTAGAAGCAAGGAATTCACAGATGGAACACAAAACACGGTAAAGTAATGGCTAGAATCCCAGCCGTGGGCAAACTACTGCCCGCGGGCCGGATCCGGCCCCTTCCGCTGTTCTATCCGGCCCGTGGATCCGAAAGAGCGGAGGGTTCTCTTGCTCTCCCCTCCGCTCCTTCACCAGCAGCCCAAGATGAGAGTGCCAGCATGGTCAGGTTGCTCTTGTTACGGCCCTCCGGTCCAGTTTAAGAACCCATGGTGGCCCTCGAGTCAAAGAGTTTGCCCACTCCTGCAGGACAGCAGTGACTCCATCTTCCCTGCCTCTGAGGGCCCAGCGAGTAACTGCTGCGCCCTGTGGCCGGGCCCTGGAAGTGCACGTGGCGCCTGCCTTTGGCGTCCTCACCTCCAGGACAGGGAATGGGAATGATGATTTTATGTTCTCAGGGGCTGGCCCAATGCTACATTTTTGGGGGAATGTTTGGAATGAACTGTTGAACTGTGCTACAGTATAATTTGAAAATGTTATAATGGAGCCTGTATGGGCACTGTGGGAGGACAGGGGAAGGGGTGCCCGGCCTAATTCCCCCCTCCCCCCCCTTGGCCAGAGTAAACCCCTTTTGCCAAATGACAGCCCCGTCAGGCTGCATTTGGAGGCAGTTTCACTTGGACGGTAATTTTACTCAAACCGATATTGGCAGTCCTCATTTCGTGGATTGCATTTTTGAGGAGGCATGTAATTTAGAAGCATGTAAGTTGGCTAAGCCCAGGGTCTTATATTTCTGAGCGAGGACTTAAAGCCCAGATTTTTATAGAAAGGACCTATGTTTGGTAAACTTTGATATACCTGTTTTTTTGTTTTGTTTTGTTTTTTTACACAGTATAACATTTTCTAAGGTTTATCAGTCTATTAAATGATCCCACTGGTATTTTAAAACTCATTTATTTATAAAGTTGACATAGAGATTTTTCTGAAATGCAGTGCAGTTGCTGTTTCTGAGAAGCAGGCCTGCTACGCCAGTAAAGCAAGGAAGGGCATTCCTGTTTGCTCTCTGAAACCTTCTGCGTTGCTCAGAATTTTTTATTTATAATGAGAATGTTTCACTTTTATGTTAAGAACTAGTTCATAGAGTAGATTTAAATCCCAATCACTTAAGGATAACGAGCTTAAGCAGTGTTGGGTAGAGGAGCTGGGGTGAGTTGAGGGGAGCTCTGATGCCCCACAAATAGTGGTTTTCTCCAAAGCAGAAGGGGTAGTTACTGGAGAAATGGCAAAAGAGGGCAGGGGTTGGGGGGGGGGAGCTGGAGCAGTGAGGAAGGTTTTTGGGCCTGGGAGCATGTCCAGGGTTGTAGTTATGCAGTTGATCACTTTAAAAAGCTTTTGGTTCATAGTTGTCTGTGCGTAGATGAGTCCAGTAGGCTCAGGCCGCTGAATGTACGGCTGCGGGCGTTGGTTTTATGTTGTGGCAAAGAGTGACTGAGACCAGGAAGGCCAGCGGAGCTTCTGGTGATGTTGGGACTTGACGCCAATCGAAGCTTTTGTCTACTAGTAACTGCTTTACTGAACAAAAAATAATTAGGTTCTTGTGATTGGAGTGAAGGAAACATGCCATTGACTATATGCAAACAAAGGGTGCTGTGGAGAGTTGGTCAAATGATGGCGTCATTTGAAGGTTAAAGCAAGGTTCAGCATTATCGAAAGACCGGTGTAATTTCATGCACCCAAATCTAAAAAGAAAATTTGGGATGGGATAATAACTCATCACTCATTCTTACCTTGAAATCAAAAGAATTTATTTTAGAATGCTAATAAAGTTTTATATCCTGTAAATTCAAGTAGATCACATATGCATATTGCAATAACTTTGGTTTGCTTTAATCCTAAGTGTATTACAATGATAAAAGATTTATATAATTCAGAAATATAGAATTTTAACATTTCAAAATTCTACCACCCTTTCCCAAATTAAATTCTCCAAGCTACTCATAACCCCACCATGCACATATGGTTTTATGAATTTATCCACTAGATATCTTGCACTAGATCTCGTCACTTAACTATTGATCTTCATGGTTACAGTCACTGCTTATAATTCATCTCGTGCTTTTTCATGGTCGTCATATTCAGCAATTTGAACACATCAGATTTTTGTTCTACTTACATTTTAGGGTAAACAATTAAGCTTTCTTCTAGCGGGATTTGGGCCTGAATACGTCCTCAGGGACTAGACAGAGAATGATAGGTATTTCAGAAATTCTACGTTCTGTGGACTGGTATCAGGAACACGGAACAAAACGAGGAAAGGGAGGTACAGGTAACAAGAAAGACCAGCAAAGGACCTTTTAAAATTAATTCCAAATGCTTATTGTTATAACTTTTGGCCAAAAGGCTTAATGGCGCAGGTCATGTTTTAAAGAAGAATCAGACTTTCTAGATAACAGTTGATTTATGAAATGCATAGTTCTTTTTTAAAAAAGTAGAAGTGCTTTGTTCTTTTTCAACCTTTCGCTCTGTTGTATCTTTGGAATGTTTATCATTATTTCTTGGGAAATAATTCTGCTAACAGGAAGGGCTGCTTGCTTTAAAAGGAAAAAAAAAGTAGCATGAAAACTAGCAATTTGTGGACATGATGGTCATGTATTTTCACCATGATGAAGAAGCTTCTGACCAGCCATTGACCACTGTTGTGTTAAAACACACGTTACAGCTTTTAAGACTACAAATGAACCTTTTATAGGGTGATAAAGTGTCCTGGGCCCAACCAGCCTCCCCGAAAAGAGCAATACTATAATTTGATAATTTGACTACGGACTTTCACCCACACATAGTTGGTTTTCCAGTTGTAAATATGGTAACATTTTAGAAACTGAACTAACTGCTTCATGGTGGTCATTGGATACATGACAAGCTGTTTGGATTCAATATTGAAAGGTGAAGAGTTACCATTGTCTTTTTATAGGTCTAAATAAACTAATTATTTATCATTTATTTTAATGAAACACACACACATGTATATATTTTGGCCTTTAATTCAACTTTCTGGCTTTATTTTCACATTTTCAAAATGTTAATATTCAGTGAGTTCATGCTTTGGTTACTAGTTTTTATCCCGTTTTCCCTTTGATTATAGGAACTATATATTTTAAAGCTTTGCTGAATCATGAAAGCTCTAAATACAGTATTGGCACTCTGAGGCTTGTTAAGTGAATATAAGCAATGCCATGGAGTTTTCATAGAGCTTTACGTGCTGTTAATTACCATCAATTAAATCTGTTGCAAGTAATGAACTATAATCTGTTGAAAAGCTTGACCTTTCAATTACCTAATCCATTATCCCTCTCTCCTTTCCTCTGCAGAGTAGTTTATTTTTTTTATTTCTTTTTCCCCATGCAAGCCTGTTATCATCTGGCCCAGATGTTACCAGCCTATTCGGGAATCTGACCTATAATACAAGATACATCTCTGCTTCTTTTTACACCTTGTTGTACTGTGTGTTGAGTGGAAAAATACATGTTTCTGGTCCACTCTTGCTTCTATGTGCAGATGATGAGCCAGTCAATTTACCTATTACAAGTTCTCACAATAGCCTTGTGATTTCTCTGGTTTATACAGAGGGAAACAGAGGCTCAGGGAGGCGTGTAGTTGTCTGGAGTCACAGGGCTGGTCAGGGCAGATCTGGGGTTCAAGCCCACAGGGAGCAGACCTGAAAGCATTGCTTCACAAACGGCTCCTTGCCAAATTCAGATAGTGGGTCAGAAAAAGGAGCCCAAGATGTAGGAAGCAAACAGTTTGGGGGGGCTGTCAGAACCTGCTACTAGCTTTAGGACTTAACCTTTCCTAGTCTCAAATTCTTTATTTGCAAAATAGAGCTAGTGCTGCCCTCCTTGTAGGATTCTTATAAAAACTAAATGGAATGCATGCATATAAGTACAACCAATGAACACAGAACTCTGGGGAGGGAGGGCATGAATGGGAGGTGGGGGGGCGCAATGGTAAGCTATGTACACATATAATACCTTAATAAAAAAAAAAACTAAATAGAAATGCATATAAAGTCTTTGGTACATTGCTACGTGTTTGTTTGGTTTTTTGTTGTTGTTCTAATGACCTGAACTACCCCTCCAAGTTAAGGAACCCTCTGATGAAAGTAAATGCCAGCACTGACCAACATAAACAGAATTTTAATTGACTGTCCAGAAGCAGAAGATCCTGATTAGAATTATCCCCCTTTGCATGTTTTCCATTGTACATCCTTTGAAAAGCAGAGAAGATTTCAGTCCCAGCAGCAATGTAATTTGTAGTGGGGGTGTTTTCTTTTTCTTTTACATCCTTTTCAATCCCATTTGGAGTTGAACACATTTCAGAAGGGTCTCATGGCTGCCCAGGGCCTTGGGCTGGAGTTGTGTCTCAGCTTATTGATGTGGTGAGCTGTTGCAAGAGGTAGGAGTGATTTAGAATGAGATGGCATTAGGAAACAAAGGAGAAGAACGCATATTGCTCTGACCACTAGAATTTCAGTTGATCAGACCGATGAGTTTGTGAAAGTTTTATTTGTAAAAGGAGTGCATTTCTCTTTGACTGACATTTTCTCTTTTCCTCTTTGACATTGTTTTTTAGGATGCAGAATAGAAAACTGTGATTCTTGCTTTAGCAAAGACTTTTGTACCAAGTGCAAAGTAGGCTTTTATTTGCATAGAGGCCGTTGCTTTGATGAATGCCCAGATGGTTTTGCACCATTAGACGAAACCATGGAATGTGTGGGTAAGTAGTTGTTTGTGTAACTTTCAAACTGCAACTTTTTACATCTGTTTCTTGGGGTGGGGGTCATTACACCCTATTAAACATACGGGGTTATTCAACCTAATAACAAATTGGTTGTCTTGCTGTTAATGAGAAGTAAAAATTATTTGAGTTTTTTGCTGACTTTCTGAATTCTTGAGGCATTATGGCATTGGGTTGTTTTATATATTACATCTTGCTACAACATTTGTGAGTTGTACATTTGCTAGATTAAACTATTTAGATGCAGACAATGCTTTTTATCATATGTGTAAAACATCTGTTTCTTACTTACCTTAAAAATTATTAGTATCTGTTAGATAAAAACATTTTGTTATAAAAATAAAAATTTCAAGCAGTACCATGTTGTTAATGATTCTCTCATTTTTGTTATGTATATTAATTATGGCTCTTCTTAGCCATTTGTTTTTTTAAATATCATTGTGAAGAAAATTTTTGTGCAAAATATATTTTGATGACTGATTATATGTTGCAAAGTGCATTGAAACAGTTTTACCTTTACTAAATATATATAGCTAGAATGCATAATTTATTATGTACATATATACCATTTGTGGATAATAATGAGAAATACACATTTTATACATTATGTATTTTTTGAGTGTTTGAAAACACTGGTTTTTATACTACTTTTTCACTGTTTTTATATAGTTCTTATATGGTTTTGGCTTTTATACTATCAATTAAAAGGTAAAGCTCTGTCATTATGAATGCCCAAATCTGTTCATAGGTGCAATGGCATCTTCACTACTCCCAGCTCTCTGCACAATCCTGAATTATATTTGGCATGTTATACATCTGATATGTATTATGATACTTTCCATCTCCTTGAAATGGAGACTTAAGAGAAAATTGAGAACTTTTTTCCCCTCAAGAAATATTGCTAACATGGTCTATCTATATATATAAAAGCCCAGCTACCAAACAGTGGAATGACCAGAATAATTGGGCAACCAGTCGCTATGATGCGCACTGTGATCACCTGGGGGGCAGATACTCAATACAGGGGGCTGACCAGGATGAGTGGCACGCCTACAGTGGGCCAATCACCACAGGCCATGCCTTCCACCAGTGCACGAATCCATGCACCGGGCCTCTAGTAATTATATTCAAAAGCTTGCAGAGAACACATTTAAAGAAGAGATTTATGAAGAAATATGTACTTATGTTCCTATTTGTGTGTGTGTGAATACATTCATTTGTGTGTGTGTGAATACATGCATTCAACAGGCAACACCCTATTAAACATTGGAAAGCCACTAGAAGAGCACATTGAGAATGGTGAGTTTGCTTTTGAGAGGCAAGATCTACGCCCCTTAGAGACAGTCAATGGGAGCTCTTATGAAACCCTCAAAGATAAACAAATTAAAAATTGAGTCCTGAATAGAAATCATCTTGAATAGCTTTCAAACATCTAAGAGTAACCATGATCATGCCTGCTAAGATCTGGAATGCTGAAACATTGCGTGTGGACCCTGGGCCCAAGTCGTGACCTGGTAGTGCGAAGGGAAGGGGCTTTTTAATGGGGAATTTAATGAGGAGGTTTAACTTTACCAATTTTTACCCTTTTATTCCCCAATCCCACCCAAGGAGATTATAAGCAAGCCCACTTTTCCGCTTTATGGTTTTATAAAAGGGGGTGCTAAAGGCAGATACGTAATCTAGAAAAAAATCAGATATTTTTCATATACCTAACCATACCTGCTTACTTTTCACACTATAAGAATATATAGCACCGATTTAGGGAATAGGAAATACATACTGTGGTTTCCTGACACCCATTGAAAAAATTGAGATAATCAGAAGATGCAAAACAAAAACCTTATCCTTTTCACCAAATACTTACTTTTAAAATATACATAAATATAAATACATATGAGGGTGTGTGTGTGTGTGTGTGTGTGTGTGTGTTGGTTGGTTCCAGAGAGGAAGGAAGAGGGAGAGATAGAAACGTCAATGATGAGAGAGAATCATCTATTGGCTGCCTCCTTCATGCCCCCTACTGCTCTAACCAGGAATGGAACTGTGACCTGTTGGTTCATAGGTCATGCTGGTCGGGCCCAAACACTTACTTTCAAAGTAAAACTGACACACTTGTGAATTTCAGTGGGGGCATTTGGAACTAACATGAAAAGTTTTATCTTCTGTCATAATATGAAAATCATATCTTCGGCTGTAGATTTTAGCTGTTGAATCTTTCAGAGATTATATATTCCAGTGTTTTAGAATGGACCCGAAGCATCTCTTCAAAAAAATGAATTAAGACAAATTGAAAGTACTAGTTTTAAAATTATGTGCGTGGCAATTATTATAAATGAAAGTAACTCTATAGCTCAAAGAATTAAAGTTTGAAAGGTGAATCTAGGTCTTTGAGGGCTGGACAACTTAATTTGGAAAATCTGAAAATGGGGAGAGCATTTAAATTTGATGATAGTCTAGTAAATGGGTTCCAAATTATTTGTATTTGTTTTGTTTTTAATCTTTATTTAGAAGGATGTGAAGTTGGCCACTGGAGTGAATGGGGAACTTGTAGCAGAAATAATCGCACATGTGGATTTAAATGGGGTCTGGAAACCAGAACACGGCAAATTGTTAAAAAGCCAGCGAAAGATACAATACCATGTCCAACCATCGCCGAGTCCAGGAGATGCAAGATGGCCATGAGGCACTGTCCCGGAGGTGAGTGTGGGGAGTCACCACCATGGGTGGTACGCTTTCTGAATTTGCCTCTTCCCTACCCCACCCCCAGTAATGCATATTTCTCCACGGAGGAAACCTAATAACCACATTGGTCAGCGGGTCAAATCCCACATTCTTCTTATTTAAAGATGGATGCTTACACTGGGAAGAGTAGAGAGGGAATGTTTCATTTACTTTCGTGATACCTTGGTAATAATTTAGAGGAGTGCATTACGAATGGGCTTTCCAACTTGAGATTTCTAAGAGCCTCTGTGTGTGTGTGTGTGTGTGTGTGTGTGTGTGTGTGTGTGTCTGTCTGTCTTTTTTTGGCTAATGTACCATGCAAGTAGGTCTTACGAAACCAGGCTTTTGCAGATGTTGCTCCGAGGGAAGCGGCCAACTTTTCCAGTTGCGAAGAGTTTAGATTAGAAAGGTTTATGGCATCTGTAAAATCATCGGCATCATTACTAGTTGAAGATGACAACTTAAAATAAACTTGCCCAAACACTGGGAGGAATAAACGTTGTCTCACTGTTGCCACAATTAGCCGGTCCTCTTGGTTTTGATAATGATGTGTAGAAAACAGCTACTGGTATGTGTGTGTTTATTCATGTCTTTGTAGTAATTGTGCTGATTTGCAGTAATTATTCTGTAATGACAGGATCAGGCCCATTTACAAATGAGGAGACGCGTACATAGCTCAGGTGCCGGCTGGAGCCGAGTTGGTCTGCCGGCGGTGGAGTTCTCAGCGACGCCTCTGTGTTTCTTACCGCGGAATCGCTTGTTACCCTTTATCACTAGTGGATGCTACATGGTCGGGGATGAAGCTGGGGTTTTTTCCAGTCTACAGCATAGAAAAGCAAAGAGGTTGTGTTTGGAAAATGGCCCTGTGAAATAATCAAACTTTTTGTTTGTCTTTATTTTTTTCTGGTGGGGCACAGTCTTTCAGTTTTGTGGTTACAGCCCAGAGAGAGAATACCTACAGGCTTAAAATGGATTTACATCCGTATTAATGCTGCCCCACAGAGAATGCCTGTGATCCGTGGAGGAAGACAAACCTTGAAGACTTGAGGACTCCAGCCGGCCTTCTGAGAAGTATTAGATCCAGATTCAGAAGCTACTCTTAGGAAGGCAGCTTTTCCTCTTGAATTAGTTTTGCTTCTTTGCTTTTTTGGGTCTTTAAAACAAAGTGTTTTTTTGGGGGGAGGTTTGCTTTTCACTAACAAGGATGGTTTTGTTCGCTTTTAACCTGAGTATTTTTCAGTCAAAATATAAGAAAATATTTTCTTACAAAACTAATAAGCCACTTCTTGGATAGCTGAGAGCATTTAACCTGCAACCTCGTGGCCAAAAACAAACCTGATGTATTCAGGTATTGGAAAGAAAGGCGTCCTTTGTGGTGTATTGTTTATATAACTGCCCTCCCCCCATTTCTCTCCCAGCGATGTGGTCCCCCAATTGTGGTTTACGTTAATAGCAAAAATTAACCTGAAAATGCTCCTCTAACAAACATGCTTATGTGTAACAAGAGCCGGGATATCCCCCTCCCACTGTTTTGACCTAGACCCAGTCTTGCTTGAGAATTAGTAGATAACAGCTAGATTGTTAACTTGTAATGTTTATGGCACTCATGGTTTTTGTGCTACCAACAACAGTGTATTATCTTATGGAGTACAAGCCAACACTGTCAGCAGTGTAAATTATGCTGAAACAAATGTGTGAATATCATCTGCTAATATTCTCTTTCCGATAACCAGCAATGAGCTCCGATTTGATTCATATTTAGGTTTAATCAAGTATTATTTATTGGGAGACACTGGCTATTGTTTTAATTCCCAAATCTACATTTTTTTCCCCAGTCGGACAAATTCAGTTTTCATATGTCGGTGGTAGGTCCAAAAGGTTATGTGGAAACTTGTTTCATTGTTTTATGAAAAGGGACCTCCACTAGAATTGTTGATAGAAATGGAAAGTTACCCCCTGCCATAAAATAACTTCTATTTTAGAATGTAAGACATTACAACGACAAGATTAATTTTGGAACTTGAGCACCAGCTTACAAAAACAGGCATAACTTCCAGTGTCGTATCCCACCTTGCCTCAGGTGAGAGAGCAAAAAGTTCCTTTCTTCAGGAGGTCACGGTGATTAATGGAAGAATGGAGGCGAAAACCGCTTCGGCCCATTTTACATCTTGATTTGATTTCAGTGATCTGCTTTGACAAACCATGCAAAAATGTAAGTCGTAATCAGGTTGGGAATACAGGCATTTTTTTCAGATCTTTTCAACATATGTATGGATTTTTTTCTCCCGTTGGAGCCAACCTTAACCTGATTGCACACAAACACAGCCTGCACCTCCTTCACACTAAAGCACCGGCACATTAAAATCAGCTGCTTTCGATTACTGGAAGGCAGAAGTTAAAGGTCAATGCAATGAAATAGTCACTAAGTATATAAGATATTTCATTTGAAAACTAAAAATACGAAAATAATGGATGTAAGATTTTTTTTTTTAAATGGTGCAATGCTTCAGCTTATCTTCCCCTTAATGGTCAGATGCATATTGGCCTTTAAAAGGAGATTCTCTGAAAACATCCTAAATCATGGGTTGATTTACACTTGAAGTTGCTCGGTGTTCCTTCCCAAGCTTTTCTTTTTAATCAGTTACCTTTCCTTCCGTTTTTGGTGACAGTAGCCTGTAGAGTTTCTTAGGCTATGCTGACACTCATTTTTTTTCAGGATTCTGTTCTGGCGATCAGGAGATCTGGGTCTCTGGACCCTGTCAAGCCATTAATTCTGTGACCCTCGGCAAGACACTTAACCTCTTTTGGCCTCTATTTCCTCATTTGTTAATTGGAGGGTATGAGGGTAGGCGACCTGTCAGATCCAGCCCAGCTCTAAACCCCAGTGAGTCTAAGATTCATTGTTAGAAGACCTGGGCAAGTTCTGTGGCCGAGATGTGCAGGGCGAGGAAGCGACTGGAAGCCCAGGATCGCTGTTTTACAAAAAAAAGAATTGAACACTTTTTCAGTAGCTGCACTGCACATGTGCCAAGACTCTCACATCAGGCAGCTTTCAACCTCTTGCTTCTCTTTTCTTTCTCGCAAGTAGTCAACCCTCAAAGACTATGCAATACTTTAAATCCACCTATGACCTGTTTATCTACCAAGATGCAGGAGGGTAAAAAAGAGAAGAGCTTAAAAAAAAACCATGGGGAAAGGAGAAAGGTGGATAATGAGTGAGAGGAAAAAATATATGGAAAAAAATGAATCTAGGAAACAAGGGAGGAAAGTAATGGACTACTTAAAAATGAAGCCCATTCTCACTGCAGATATAACCGCCTTCCCTTTCCCCCACCCTGAGCTCACTAATGAAGAGAATCCACCCTGTTGCTACGCAGTTATTCTCTTAACATATAACTTGAATCTTTATTTTTTCATATGCTTTTTTGTTTGTTTCAGAGAGGAAGGGAGAGGGGGAGAGAGAGAGAGAGAGAGAAACATCAATGATGAGAATCATTGATTGAACGCCTCCTGCACCCTGGGGATCGAGCCTATACTCGGGCATGTGCCCTGACTGGGAATCAAACTCTAACCTCCTGGTGCATAGGTTGATGCTCAACCACTGAGCCATGCTGGCTGGGCTATCCCTTGAATCTTTAAATGAAAGGAATTTTGAGTTTGAACCACGTTGTATATTAGACAGTACATTAATAGGAAAATACAAGCATGCTACCATTCTTTATTTAAATAACAAATAGAAAAACTAAATCATGGTTGCGGAGGGACGAAGCTGGCAGATGCCCACGTACAGGGGGAGATGCTGACACTGGGAAGAGGCTGTACTCTTCCATTTCTTCACAGGGTTGGCCAACATAACCTGAGCCTGAGATGTCCTGTCTTGTCTGTATGGGACTCGCTGTTTTGTAAGGTCTCATGACAACTAATTTTCATGCATTCATTCGATACTTATGGAGCATGGCTATGTATCAATCATTGGGCATAATGAGTCCTTACAGAGCTTTAATAATGGGAATCATGGCGATAAAGAAGTGGATGAGTGCATAATTTTCTGCGGAGATAGAGGCTGTGAAGAAAAATAAAGCAGGATAAGGAGCCAGTGAAAGAGTTGGTTGGGAGTGCCTATTTTTTTGTAGGGTATTCAGAGGAATTGAGGCAGCACCACTTGGTTATAGATCTGAATGAAGGAGAGCTTTGGATAGACCCAGGCTCAGTTGTTCAGCTACGGACTCCATGGCTAAGCTATGTGACCCTCTTGGTCCTCCCACTTGCATAAGGCGAAGGAGGGAACTGAGTTTCAGGGAGGCTCTGCAAGGTGATGCACAGCAAGCTTCTGTGGGAGAGCCAAGAGGAGGACCAACATTTTGCTGCCTCGGTAACCCCAGTTTCTCCCTGCCTTTTTCTTGTTCCTTATAATAAAGACCAAGGGCAGAACATGGCTATCCACCATTGAAGTAGCCAACTTTAAACTATTTCTCCCTCCAACAGACACATCATTTTATTTTTGCTCTACAAATACTGTAAAAAAAAACAAACCACACAAAAAACCCCCAAAACACACTCCAGGGCATTCTGCCATCACCACCCCCTCCCAATATCTTCCAACTTGAACCAGCCAGTGGGACATACCCCAACGGTCACTTAGTAGATGCCAAAGTGTTGAGCCCCTCACTGGCTTTGTTTTGGTTCAGCTGCCCCTACTGAGACCTCCTCTTCTGTCATTTCACTGTCATTCATCCTCGGTTTGTTGGGGTTAAAAAGAGTGACTTCAAGCCTGTTTTTTTGTTTGTTTGTTTTGTTTTGTTTGTTTTTTATATCCTTAGTCCTTCAAAGTCACCCTCTCGCTGAGGCTGCCTTATGGTGAGTCCCACCCAGCATCCATCTCTGTTCCTCTGCTCCCTGGTCTGCACAGAAGCCCTGGGACCCGCGCCCCACCCCCGCACCTAGCCGCTCTGTGCCCCGCATGGTTTTTCTCTTTCTGTCACACAGAAGCAGTCAGACAGTTAAAGTAATTTAGATGATGCTTCGACATGTGCTTCGATAGCTTTTTATCCCTTCTGCTCCTGGCTACCTCAACTCACCATACCACAATTGTTAGTAACAATATAGTACAGTTCTTTAAGCCCTAATATTTTCTTAGGAGTGTGTGAAAAATTAAATATGGAATCTGCTACTACATACTGTTTCTACTGGAAAATAACTTACTCCTCTTATGAGACCTTACTTGACCATTATCACCTTTTTTTTTTTAAGTGGCTTTTAACTTGGTAGGAAACAACAGAAAATATTGTTTAGTAATTGGGACCCTTAATTTCTGCAAACATTTTCTTTTTAAAAAGCAATAGTAATAAGGCCTCTCTAATTTTTGTTTTGTTTTTTGTATATAAATTGACAGCAACATGTGGACTAGGTATTAGATAATATAACTAAATATGGTTGTAGATTGTGATGGATTAAACTGAGAGCAGGAAATAAGCACATTTTCAGTAGGATAAGGGTCAAGAAAATATGCTTTAGACATGTGTTTTTTATTTCTGTACATTTTGTTTACATTTGAGTTGCAATTTATGTGGTCTGTTTCATACATGCCAACCTCAAGAACAGTTTGGAAGAGAGGATAAGAGTAAAACCTCTTTTCTTTAGAAACTTTCATGGCTGTCTGGAATGTAGATATGGAAATTTTTATAAGAAGAAGACAGCATCTGAAAAAGGGCATTCTTGCTCTCCCCTCTGCGATGCTAAATACTTCATTATATTTTAAAATCAGTGACTGCGCTAGTTATTTTAAACTGAGCAAATTGTACTGTTTCCCAGGTACCTCTGGATACACGACAGCTAATTGTAAGGTTATTTCATGGTGTTTGTAAACGGGGACAGTCACCCAGAGGCAGCCACATTTCAAATGTTAATGTATAACTATTATATTAAATTGATGGCTAGCAAAGATCCACCTGCCCTCAGACACTTCTCTCAGCAGCTCAAGTGTCTGGAATTCTGTGCTCGCTGGTTTGGCTCAGTGGATAGAATGCTGGTTCCCAGACTGAAGGGTCGTGGGTTCAATTCCCATCAGGGGCAAGTACCTTGGTTGCAGGCTCAATCTCTACCCTGGTTGGGGCGCCTATACGAGACAACCAATCGATGTGTCTCTCAAATCGATGTTTCTCTGTCTCTCCTGGTCCCTTCAACTCTCTCTCTCTCTCTCAAAAAAAATTAATGCAAAAATATCCTCAGGTGAGGATTAACAAACAAACAAACAAACAAACAAACAAACAAACGTCTGTAATTCCTGCTTCAGCCATCTTAACAATGAACTTTAGGCAGCATCTTGGGAAGCATGCCCACCCCTTCTGCACCCCCCACCCACCACTTTTTAATGTTTTTCCTTGTTTGCTGGAAAGTAGGTAGGTGACAACTATTCACACCCATTGTTGGTATTTTTTGTTTTTGTTTTCCTGAAGGTTTTTATTTTAGCAATGATTTTTTTCAGGCCTACTAAAGGTCACATTTCAGAGAGTAAAGGTCTGAGCAAGTGGAAGAGCAGAAAAGTGGGCTGCAGTGTGGTGTGCCCAGGACATCACGGAATGTCCAGAGAGTGCAAAACTACGTGCCTTCTTGGGCTGGGACGTGCAAAGCACCCATCCCGTGAGGCTGAGGGCGGGCTACAAGGCAACCGCTTCTCCCGTTTCATTTTGAGCCTGTCCTGGTGCCAGCCTGGCTTGCCCGAGGGGTGAGGGAGGTGTGAGTGCAAGAAGCCACACCCTGGTGTCCTCTGCAGCTTCCCATCTGCAGTCTGCAGCAGCGCCACTTCATTACAGCCGGGAGCACCGTGTCCTCCTCTCTTTTACGGGTCCTTGTAAAAAGGATTTCTCAACGGCATATGCCACCGAAGGCCCGATGTCCTGTGTGCAACACGGCGAGGACAGGGACATTCCCGAGGGGCCTCTCTTTTATGAATTTTGCACAGCAGTAAGCTACTCTGATCTTACTGTAGAATATATACAAGGATTTTTATAGCACTCTAAAATAAAAACAACTTTAATAGGGCACACATGGTGTCAGTGGTAGATTCCCCCCCCACCCCTCTGCTTCCAGAGGACTTTTTTCTTCTTTTTCCTCGCGAGATAAGAGAGTCTCAAGGCTAAATCCCCTAGGGAGTTCTCAGAACAACTTATGGTCCTCATCAGACACCTCTCGGGGACTGCGGCTGGTGTTGATAAGAGGCGCAGGCAGTTTGCTCACTGAGATTTCCTGTAAATATAGTCTCCAGCTACTGGAATGACCCAGAGCTGTGCTTGTGGAAAGCCTCCAGGATCAGGGCGCAGGGAGGAAACGCACACACACACACACACACACATTTTAGTGGAAATAATGACGGAGTTTCACTAAAGTCCCAGTGTGACTCATGTTGTCATCGTACGGAAGTGCTGGAGATGGTCAAGGTATTTGTGCAATTAGAGAGGGGCAAAAGGTTCAGGTGGCGAAAGTTATTGCACATTTAGGCTAATGGTGTGCAGGCAATAGATTTTGCTGGGCAGTGGACTTGTTTATCTGTTACTTGGCCCTCCTATTTCTGTGTCAGTGTTATTTTCTTGTATTTGAGCTTGCATCTAGTCCAGAGACCTTTCGTAATTAATGTTATGCCCTTATATCCTGCCCATGACCCGAAGGATTTAATAACGGAATGTGAAAAGCTATTTAACAATGTGCTAAAAGCAAACCAAGAAGTGCCCCAAATTTACTAGTCAAAGATCAGAATTAGGAAAAACTTAGAATGAGGGCTCAGGACTGATAAAGAAAATAGAGCATACAAGTATGTGTTGGTTGAAATAATTGGGCTAAAAATTTGGGCCTCTTACCAGACAAAGGGGGAAAAGTAGATATGGTTCTTTCTATTCTTATTTAAAGGAAATGATTAATTATAAAATAGAATATCAATTTTGTAACAGCTTTTAAAGGGAAAAATCACCATGTGTGTGTATATATCCACACAACCTTATGCATGTATACATATATAAACAGCACACACACACACACACACACACACACACACACATATATATATATACAAAAATATATGAATATATATACACACACATTTCATATACATATATCACAGCACACATATATCACAGCACACAATAAGTATATCAATATACTTATTCCAATTCAGACACATTCAAGTGTGTGCATGTGGGTGGGAGGGGTGGGTCCTACTCATAGAATTGTGAAAATTAGTCCAGCTACTGTGGCTCAGGGGCTGAACATTGACCTATGAACCAGGAGGTCATAGTTGGATTCCTGGTCAGGGCACGTGCCTGGGTGGCAGGCTCAGTCTCGGTAGGGGTTGTGCAGGAGGCAACAAATCTATGATTCTCATGGTTGATGTGTCTCTCTCTCCATCTCCCTTCCTCTCTGAAATCAATAAAAATGAAAAACAATCGAGGAAACTAATGATAATTCTCACAGTAAAGAGAGCATTGTAGGTTCATAGGAAGACACACAGTAACATATTTCTCAAATGGGGATTCACGTCCAGAGCCATGAGTTGCATGGTGGACAGACAGGTCTTCGGGGTCTCTGTAACAAAGGGGGTTTCCGGAATGCAGGGGCAGCTTGGGAGGCTTATCCCTCCAGGAGAGCTGAAGGTATAATCATGAACTGTGACTCGGTAGAGGCAATATGGAATCAAGACTTCTTGGTTTACCCGTTACATTTGAATGAATCGTCCACTTGGTTCTCTCAGTGACTATTGAACACATTAAGACGAGCCTGGGGTCTAGTGAACCTAGAAAATGTACGTTTGTACTGAGGGTCAGTTGGTCAGTTACCCTTTGAACTTGTCAATAAATGTGGTGTCTTTTCTGCTTAGTATCATGTTCTTAGGTATGACCAGGAGTTGCCTTGTTTATATGGCAGAGTTCTTTCTGGTGATGATTTAAAGTCTCGCAGTAATATTTTAAGGAACCTTTTGTGATTTTGTTGTTTCTTCTATGAGACTGGTCTTTAATTATTTTAATCTGGCAAAACTATTTGATATGAGAACCACATGGGTTTTGAGTAAATAACCACTGAGTTGAATTGACTTTATTGAAATATGTTACAAAGTGCCTTCTTATTCCTCTTTGGAACCTAATTCTAGCGCAGGGGTGGGCAAACTTTTTGACTCGATGGCCACAACGGGTTCTTAAACTGGACCGGAGGGCCGGAACAAAAGCATGGATGGAGTGTTTGTGTGAACTAATATAAATTCAAAGTAAACATCATTACATAAAAGGGTACAGTCTTTACATTTTTTTTTATTTCAATAGTTTAGAACAGCCACCTGGCCCACAGGCCATAGTTTGCCCACGCCTGTTCTAGAGTATAATTCAAGTAGTAAGTATTAGAGCTCAATTTCCAATGCAATCCACAATTTTCCCATTGCCATGTGTACAGGCTCATCAAACCAGTTATTTCACATCTGTTAATGGCTGCGTTCTAAAGAAATGGACAAATTGGGAGCAGGGAAGACACAGATAAAAAAGAGTTTATAGTCTAACCGGGGAAGACGAACATGCAAATTAAAATAAACGAAGCAGAGGTCTATTTGTAGATGTGAATAACTATTGTTACAGGCTCTGATGTTTTAGGGGGAAAGTATCATTTTTAGTTCCTGTGGCCAGGGAAGGCTTCCTGAAGAGCAAAGCTTAAATTATAGTCTGAGGCAAACACCTTATAAAAAGGAGAGAGAGTTTTCTAGACAGAATGCTGTGGGGAAAGATGCCACAAGGTCCTCCTCGTGTCCAAGGGGGACGAGCAGAAGAACCTGGTTGAAGCTCGGAGTTTGAGAATGGCGGTCACAGGAGCTCACGGCAGAGACACAAGTTGCATGCTGATGGTGAAGTGTCTCTCGAGACTTTTGAATTTTACTTTGCACACAGTGGAGAGCCACAGGGGACTAGTGAGCACGGAGATTGGAAGTGACCGAGGTCATGTTGGTAAGGTGTCAGAAGATAAACTGCGCGTCTCAGATCTGGGGGCAGTTCTTTAAACAGAGTCAGAGTTTGGGAGAATTACCAAAGAATACTTACGCTTTCTGATGTTTATATATTTATGTTCTGCTTGCTTTTCTGAAGAGTGCAGGATTCTGCCTTATGACCCTTCTATCATTTTCTGCCAACTTTTTAAGCCAAGCTGTTCCCCAGTTTTATTGTTGTCATTTATTTTGTTACATCTAGGCACGTTTTGCATTTGCCCTAACTGAACTCTATGTGCATTCTAACTATTCATGTATGCCATTTACCATGACTCTGGCTTATGATGTTAACTTATAAAGGGGGCTTCCTTAGAGTACTCTGAAACCTTAAAGTGCACAAATATTATTTAAGTCAAGGATGAAATGTTCCCATAGGGTCCAATTTCGGTTGTATACCTAATGTGGTTTTATTTAGCACGTTGTTTGCTGGCAGTTGCCTGGAACATTGGATTGAGAAGGATTCTGAGTTAAGTGCTGAGTTCAGAGAAAAGTGTATAGTTACCAATTTGTAGTGTTTGCAGCAACGGGTGGGAAGCAATATGCCATGTATTTGTTCCCCCTCATTCTAATGTTTTAACCCAATCTGTTTGTGACTCTCCTGCCTCCCCTCCAAGTCCCCCAAAACACCCTCGAATGTCTTTGGGGAATATTCATTTGCTTCTATTTTATATCTTCAGTTGGTGCATGATTATACATTGGAAAATTTGTTATGAACTGGTCTTGGTCACTTATTGGTTGAATAACATTGGGAAAATTACTTAATTTCCCAGGCTGTAGCAATATATGAAATGAGGATAATATGGCATAAGACTGTTGGGAGGAGTAAATGAGCACATTTGCAAATAGGTATGTTTTTAATATTCTGTTACATTTTGTTATAATCCTGTTAATTCTTTCCATGACTGTCTAACACCTGCCGATTGGGTGTTCTTTGATTTTTGCCCACTTCATGGCTTCATTCAGATGCGGATCATCTTCAGTTTGAGCCCAAGCCTACAGATCTGGCTGTTGATGGGCATCTTCCCTAGACACTAGCACAGAAGTGGGCAAACTATTTGACTTGAGGGCCACAATGGGTTCTTAAACTGGACCGGAGGGCCGGGACAAAAGCAACCTGACCATGCTGGCACTCTCATCTTGGGCTGCTGGTGAAGAATTGGAGGGGAAAGCAAGAGAACCCTCCACTCTTTTGGCTCCTGGGCAGGATAGAACAGCCAAAAGGGCCGGATCTGGCCCATGGGTCGTAGTTTGCCCACGGCTGCTCTAGCATAACAGGTGACACATACCTTGCTGTCCTTTCAAAATCTTATGTTCCCTGGAGCAACCATTGTTTCTAATGGGGTTACTAGCCTCCCAATTATTTGGGCTCTCAGCTTTACCTTTGAATCTCTTCTTCACATGACAAATCAGAACTCAAATCTTGTTCAACCTCCTGAATGTGGACCAAGCTGAGAAGTTTACCTAATCTCTCTAAGCCTCAGTGTCATCATCTGTATCATGAGGATAGCAGATGCCTGCTTTATAGGATTTTTATAAGAATTGACATTCTCTGGCCATACCATGTCTGGCGCAGTCAAGGATCAGAAAATATAGGCTGCTATTACTTGGAAAAAAAAACACAATTACCCACTCAGTCCTGTTTTTCCATTGTCTAATCATCTTCATTTCTATTGTCTTTACTTGATTTGAAACCCTTTGATTCTCTTTACCTAGAAGATTGCAATCACCTTTGGTAGGCAGAGGGTGTGCAGGTTAATTTGCAATCCAGCTAACAAATGCGTATTCACAGTTGAATTTATTTCACTTCATTCATGGTGTAACCTAGGCAGAACAACTGACACCCTGAGTTCTCAAAATGACTGGATGTCACTGAATATCCTGATCAGCACAGGATCTGGTGCAGAGCAAGCCTCAATTGTTGGAAGGAATGAGAGTTGTAGGTCCACTAGGACTGGTGGCTGAAGAGGTGAGACTTCTGACTATAGACTGGGAATCGAGTGTTTTCAATAAGTGAAAATGAGTAGAGAGTTGGGGGGGGGGGAAATCAAGTGATCAAAAGTGTGAAAAAACAGGATGTGTATATGTAAACATAGAGAATCTATTTGAAACAACACAGGGAGCAAAATGGGGACACTGGAC
This sequence comes from Vespertilio murinus, assembly GCA_963924515.1. NCBI lineage: Eukaryota > Metazoa > Chordata > Mammalia > Chiroptera > Vespertilionidae > Vespertilio > Vespertilio murinus. The sequence continues at coordinate 15,178,079 of OZ004717.1, read as the reverse complement.
AAAAGAAGTTGAATACGCAGAAGGGATGAACTCAGTAAATACTTCAAAGTTAATAAGAGTTAGTTACTGAATTGAGCCCCATGGATTGATCAGTGCACAAAAATTTGAGGCCGACTGAAGAATTATTCCAGGGAAGAGGAAGGCTCTGCCCACATGTGGTTTATTTACAAACCTTAGGCTTTGAAACGTGAATATTAAAAACAAAACAAAACTGAAGTGTGGGTATGACAATGAGGCATAGTTCATAACAAATGAGTCAGCCACCTATGCCATAGTGATGAGCCTAATGCCAGGAGTATGGGCACGGACATATACCATTCAGTGATGTGTGTCACTTCACTGTATAAAGACATCTTGTTATGAAAATTCTGTTTCTTAAGCCCATTATATTCTAGAGGCCAGATGCACAAAGATTCGTGCAAGAATAGGCCTTCCTTCTCCTGGCTGCCGGCACCTGGGACCAGGGCCTTCACTCTGGCCACCGCCTTCTGCCTTCCTGCAATGCCCAGAGGCCCAGAGTGGCTGGGGCAGGGCGGAATGCTGTGTCATTGCCATGGTGGTGATGCAAGCATCCCAGCCTGGCCGCCAACATCTTTGTCATGTCAATTTGCATATTCCTTATTGGCTGTGGGCTCCGCCATCTTTGTCACAAAGTGATGGCTAATTTGCATATTCTGTCTTTATTAGATAGATTCAGTAATTGAACCTTGAGGAAGAATAGGATTTACAGAAGAGAGGAAGCTCTTGGCCTAGGTTCCGGAGTGGTCCTTTCTGGCCCCTCAGCCTGGTTGAGTGAGAGTTGCTCTACTTTATCCTAGTTTACATTTTGGGGATTCTGCATATGTTTTCTTCTTTTTGAAAAAAAGGGCATGTCTTTCAATTAAACACAACTTTACGTCGCACTCATTTACATCTCCTCTTTTACATGTTGGAAGCTAAGGGTCAGGGAGGCGGAGAGAATTCTCCATGGCAATGTTAGATACTAAAGGCAAAGCTTGGTGTTTGCTTAGACATTAAACCTAGAGCTTTCTCCCATATAGTCTGTTTATCTTCCAACCCATAGTAATCCCTGGAACTTCCTCAGAGGTAATGCAATTAGGATTGTTCATGCTATTGCATCATATATCCTTTACGGTGATTGACCTTTTATTTTTGCATTGCTTTCTCTCCAAATAGTTGTATGAAATGTAGCATGGACTGAATTCAGTAATGTATCTACATTTTTTTTGGTAGATCCTGCAAAATTCTATGAGGGACCGATTTTTAAAAATTTCTTTAAGTAGTTTACAGGTTTTCTTGTGAATATACAAATTATATACAGTTAAACATGGTATGTTAAGAGCTGCCTCTTGAACATTTTATCCAATGGTGTTATCTTCCCTTGTTCCTAGGAGAAAATTCTGGCAGATCTGACATCTTTTCTGCTCATTTTTTTGGTGATGTAGTCCAATGGTCTCTGTTAGTTATTGACACAGTCTTAATTTAGTTGTTAGAATATTTAGCTCAAGGTAGTAGCAAAAGACTAGAACCATGAGTTAATAATAAGTCTCTGATTATTATATTGGACTTATAAACAGAACATATATAATAGACTTTGGCTGATATGAAGAGTCTGTTTTCAAAACACCTATATAGGGAAGAATCAGTTTTCCAGACTACCTCTTCCTTGAAAATTCTAAAGGAAATGAACCTCTAATGACATGAAATGGCAAGAAAGCAACTGAAGGCTAATTCCTAGAAGGAGGTATATTGTGTAGCCTCCTATCCCTTTCTCCCTCTTATCTTTTCATCTTATGTCAAAACCTATAGAAGGGAACCACATATAGGTCTTGCATGTGAGCAAAGATTTCTTGTAATACGCTCATGTTTAGAGTGGTATTGCTAACTCAAGTAATTTAAAGTAATTTCTGCCTCAAATGTCAAGTGTCTGTTGTCAGATCTTCCTCTCTTTGGTACAATTGTCAAATCACAAAGTGCACAGACTGACCTAGTCCAGTCATCAGACGTGCTTTGAATTAAGAGTTACTTGACTAGCTCCTGTAGCTCTGTTTGAAGCAATAGTGGCACTCTGGGTGACCACGCTGCCTCCATGTTAACAGAAACATAAGACCTGTGTGTCCCAGAAACCACTATGTGAAATTTTCCACCAGGTGGATGACATCTGAGCCTCTCCAGTTGCAATGCTGTCATATCGGCAGTAGCCTAATTTGAACCATTCCTTTTAGAATGGCTTACACTTATTAGGAACTTAAAGGAGTTCAAACAAGGGTGGTGACCTCTTACGCAGCCATATTTTTAAACTTCTTAAAAAGTCATACAGCCCTCAAATTGTTAATCTTTTATGCAACCTTAAGTACTTAGTCACAAATCATTCCACAATATTACGCCATGAATGCATAATTAAAGAGGATTGAAAATTCAAAATAGGTGGTCATTTATTCTTACAAGTGTGTGCATGGTGTGTGTGTGTGTGTGTGTGTGTGTGTGTGTGTGTGTGTGTATGCGCGTGCAGGCACGAGGGGTGAAGGTGGGAGGGGAAGGAGAGTTTGGGGTTTCAGCACTGTGTTTGGGGAAACGTTCAATGTTGGGCTCCACATTTTGTTTGACAGTTGTCACATTGTTTTCATTGTCTCTCCACTTTGTTTATTTCCCTGCTTCTTAAGCAGCCTGATGAAATCTCATCAACTAACCAGGATTGAATTTTGATGACTGCCAAGTTGCTTTGATGAAATCTAGTGTAATTATCTTAAACCCGACTTTATTTGGCTTTAATGCTGGCATTTTCCATATTGAGAAAATTAGTGCATTTGTCCGCTCCTGGAGAGAGTAGCGCAGTGAGAAACAAAGATAGCTCAAATACAAAAAGCATCCACAGTATAAGTGCATATTATAGCTCCGTTTTAAGTGTGGTTTTCAAAGCTAGCTTGTCTGCACATCCACACTTTCCTCTTTATACTTTAGCATCTTGTGCCTTTTAGTAACAAAATAAAAAATAGTTATTAGCGAAAACCACCCTTACCCCCCAAACTGGAGAAAGAAAATATATAATTCCCATTGGCCAAAAAAAGCTTTGGTGTCTTACTTGGATTTTCTTAAGGTGGGGGCAAAACATATTTTATCAACATAGGAAAATTTGAATTAAAAAAAAATCTATATATATAGATAGATTTTTTTTTTTTACAGAGAGGAAGGGAGATGGATAGAGAGCTAGAAACATCGATGAGAGAGAAACATCGACCAGCTTCCTCCTGCACACCCTGTACTGGGGATGTGCCCGCAACCAAGGTATATGCCCTTGACCAGAATCGAACCTAGGACCCTTCAGTCTGCAGTCTGACGCTCTATTCACAGCCAAACTAGTTTTGGCAGAAAATTTGAATTTTTAAATTGTACTTTTTGTTGGTATTTCAGGCTCCAAAGCCAGTGCTGTGAAAGATTCAAAAGAATTGGGAAGTCAAAACACTTCCAAGTTTAGATCCCGATTTCTGATACTGATGATAGAGGAAATAAAGCTTGCTGAAATCTTATATAGTTAAGTTATGCAGTGACTTTGTTGGATCCATTAGGTCCTGGTACTGCTGGGTTTTCAGACTGTCCATGCAGGCCCAGGTCAGACACCGAGCTGTCCAGCCGGTACAATGCCCGTTGGCATGAGAGGCCAGCGAACTCCGGCTGCCCGGGCCTCTCTCGCGTGCGGGCACACACCCTGGAGCTGGAATGGGAAGAGCCCAGCTGCTTTTATTCTGTGACTGTGGGCAGGCCAGCTACCCTCAGAGGTTCTTATTCTCCATCTCAGGCTTCTGATTTGTTTGAGCCAATTCCCTAAAGTTACTGTGCGACTTTGACCTCCACATGCTGGCCCAGACATCCCCACTCGAATACGCTTACAGGCCGTGGCCGTTGAGTAAAAGGCAGATCATGGACGGCAGTTCTGTGCCCTGGGAGCGGGCCCTATATGTTACTTCGAAACTGGTGTTTCTGTGTCTCCTCCTGGCCTAATTCAGGTACCTTTCCCTCTTCGTGTTTCCTCCGTCAGTTTTCAGGGAGCGTAACCTTCCTGACTTATTAATCACCGCCTCTGAAGAGTTCCCTTCTTGGTTTTCCTACGCTGTTCATGGAGTGTTCCGTCAGAGGCTGCTCCAGAATCCTAGCGGGACGGGGTTCCGCCGAGTGTGGAGCCGACTCCTCGAGGGTTTAGTCATGGGCCGACTGCCGCCCACGTCCCATTGAGATGAACATTTATCAGGGCGGTATCTTGTGGTGATGTACAGTTTACTGCATTTTACAACAGAAGTGATCCATGCAATAATCTGGCAAGGGCCAGTTTAATGCATTTTACAGATGAGGCCCCAAAACACAAAATAAAAAAAAAAACAACGGCCCACACTTACTATGTACATTGTTCAGAAATTAGCTCTACGTAAGTGATTTCAGAATCTACTCCTCATTAGAGCAATCCCCTCTCCCTTCCCCAAGGCATGAGGCTGTTGTCGCTGTGATTATCATTGTCTAGACTCAGGATCTGGTGAGCGCTTGGCGTAGCCAAGTCCCTGGCCTGACACGCAGTGTGATTTAGAGCGCGGCGACCGCAGGAGATGGAGATTATAGGAGACCGACTCCTGACAGCTCTGTTCTTGGCCTCTTGCTTGGATTCCGACTGCACTCCATGTCACAGGCCCGGATGAATCGCAGATAGTTATTCCAGAGTCTGTATGAAGTTGTCCTCTTCTGGATAATGGATATCCCTCATAGCAGGGATATCAATCCTTGACCCACAGGTTTGAAAGAAATAGGTCAAACGCACAATTTTCTGGTGAGATGCATGGCTTTCCAGTATACTAGGTGTTCCAGGAGCTGTGAGGATGAAGTGATTCAAGATTTGAAAAAGTTTAAAAGCTGCCACGACTGGAATTAAAGCAAAAACCCAATGCTGAGAGCAGGGAACACAGACGCCATAGAAAAATATCGATGCCCACTGCTTGAGAAGTTCATAAAAGAGCTATATTGAGCCAAAGAAAAAAGAAAAGAGCTTTATCGGAAAGGTTCTGTGACTGATTGGTGTTTCACCCACCACTATATAGTTCCGTGGGTTCAGGTATTCCTTCTTTATTGATTTGTTAAGTTTTTTTTTCCAGATTGCTTTTCTACTTAATGAATTTCATTTCAAAATTGTGCTTGTGTTCTTCAGATTTCCGAGTCCTTTGAAATGGACTCATTTTAAAATTTATTTTGAGTAAAACGGTACATAGTGGAGACGCACGAGTCCTTTCTTCTCTGACGTGGACCCTCCATTGCTTGCCAGACCTGCCTCAGGAAGGGGCTGCGTGAGGTGGACCCCAAGCGCCTGGTGCTGAGCAGCTCTCCGCAGAGCATCTGCTGCGCAGACACTGGGAGTAGAAGCTTTTAAAAGAGAAACAGACTATCTGACTTTTTAATTAGAGAACTGCAAAAGTCCACACCTCAGTGTCATCCCTTGGGGCTTCTAAACCAGAATCTAGGGTATCTTTACTAGTGTTTTTCTTTTTTGAAAACATGCAATAAAAATGTAAACCTTAGCCAGAAGAGAGATGAAGGGTAAGGGGGCGAGTCCCAAGGGATTGGTAACAGGATTAGAAGTTTGTAGAAATCATTTGCATTTCTGGCTTGCGTCTGTTATAAAACTTGGCTGGAGCTAGGAGACCTGGTGTTTTACATTTCAAGTTCCTTTTAGGCAAAATCCAACACTTTATTTGCTAAGCAGAAATGACCACCTCTGTGAAAATTTAAGAACTAGCCCTCAGCGCAGGAAAGAGTAGGCTAGCAGGAGAGGAAATCCACTCAGCACAGAGCTCTTTTTTTAAAAAAAATTTTTTTATTGATTGCAGAGAGAGGAAGAGAGAGGGAGAGAGAGAGATAGAAACATTAGTGATGAGAGAGAATCATTGAATGGCTTCCTCCTAAACACTCCCCACTGGGGATTGAACCCACAACCCCAGCATGTGCCCTGACCTGGAATAGAACTGTGATCTCCTGGTTCATAGGTTGACGCTCAACCACTGAGCCACACCTGCTGGGCCAGAGCTCTTTAGCCTTTTTAGTGCAAAACAGCAGTCCTTTCAAATTGTAGATGATGTTACAGTAGCACAACCAGAAGGTTTTAGAGTGGCTATAAGTTACAACATTATAATGTTCTATGGTGTCTCACAGGAGGTCAGTTTGTATCTAGTGGCATTAGAGATTACCTTAAAATTAACTTTGGTTCAAAGATGATATTAATCAGAAGGTGGAGGTGGGTGGAAAAAGATCAACCAAAGAATTTATATGCCCATATGCATAACCCATGGACACAGACAATAGTGTGTGGAAGGCCTAGGTTGGGGTTGAGGACTAGAAAGTGTTAATAGTGAAAAAAGGAGATCCTATATAATAAAGAATATACAAATTTATCATTACTCCAACACACAAAAAGGCCACCTCCATGTGGTCAAAGATGGCTGCCACAAGATGGCTTGCAAGGGAGGACACTTGTGGGTGATCAGGCCAGCAGAGGAGGGCTTTTGGGAGGGACCAGACATGAAAGGGAGGGCAGTTGGGGGTGATAAGGCCTGCAGGGGAGGATAGTTGTGGGGGGACTAGGCCTGCAGGGAGGACAGTTAAGAGAGAGAAGGCCTGCAGGGGAGAGCAGTTGGGGGGGACCAGGCCAGCAGGATAGGGCAGTTAGGGGTGACCAGGCCTGCAGGGGAGGGCAATTGGGGGCAACCAAGCTTGCAGGGGAGGGCAGGTAAAAGTGAGTGGGCCTGCAGGGGAGGGCAGTTATGGGCAGTCGAGCCAGCAGGGGACTGGTTAGAGGGTGATCAGGCTGGCAGATAGAAGCGGTTAGGGGCAATCAGGCAGGCAATCAGGAGCCATCAGTCCTGGATTGTGAGAGGGATGTCCGACTGCCTGTTTGGTAGGATCAGGCCTAAAGGGGCAGTCAGACATCCCCTGAGGGGTCACAGATTGGAGAGGAGAGGGTGCAGGATGGGCTGAGCGACACACACCTCCCCATGCATGAATTGTGTGTGTGTGTGTGTGTGTGTGTGTGTGTGTGTATGTTTTCAACAATAAAGATTTTTTTTAAAAAAAACCCTCAAAAGATGATATTAAGCAATTGTAGATTTTTGGCAGAGATACCATTTAGAGGAAAACACTACCTAAAATAGGCATTTTATTTGTAAAACAGCCACAGAACAATCAAGAATGTATTTACTAGCAAGCTCGTAGCTTTGAGATTCTAGTTATTTTCCTTATTATGCTCATAGCATGTGGGCAAATGCTTGGCAGTTAACTTAGCCCCTTTTGCCTTAAGTCCCTGTACAGTTGAGCAGGTGCTCCAGAGGGGTCAGTCACACAAAGGTTACAACATTTTAAATGCTGCTGCTTTACTTTCAAAACAGCCTTAATGCCAATGCTAACTTACATTCTCATTCTATATAGCCGTCCCATAATAACTTTTTAATTAGCCTGCACTGTGGTCTGGTGTCATTTTTAGTCCCCCCGCCCCCCGACCCCACTCTCCCTGTTAAAAAGTTTGTGATGGATCAGCTGTACTATCAAGCCATCAAATGTATTCAGTTTTGGAAACAAACACTTCATGGTTGTTTAAAAATCCCAGAGTATTCACATGGGGAAAGTGTGGGAGGTTTCAAGTTTCCGAAACATTCTGCAGAAAATGAAGTGATAACAGTTCCTGCCAGTGGCCATATGACTCAATAATAACTGGAAGGGGGAAAAAATAAATGTTTGTTTAGGCTTGGCCCGAGTTAATAACAAGCAAGGCTTATAATCTCATTTTTGCTCGCAAACATGTTTCCTTTCTCCGTGATCCCTGTCCTCCTCTTTTGTAGACACGTTGGGCTGTCCCGAGACCTGGCTTCCTTCGCTCTTGGAGAGATGTTCTCGTGTGTGTGTTGTGCTGACTCAAGGCTCTGTTTTGATTTCTTACCATTAATTAAAAACATAACAACAACAGCTCTCAAGTCCGTTGCCGAAGGGCAGTGTTAGCCTGTGGTGTGGCCAACGGTGGTGGACCGGCTTCGTGGTAGCCCCTCAGAGGTAGATGGTGGGGAGGTTTTCATTTCAATTCCACAGCTTCCTGCCTCAGTTCGTCCAAACACTTGACTCCCAGAGATGGCGGGATACATTTGGCACCAGCATGTGTGAACATGAGGTTCTGTTGTGTTTAAATTCCTTCCCAGCTTGGTTGGCCGGATCTTTGTTTTATTTTAGTCCGTAGGCGCATCCGTCACCTGTCTCCTCAGGGGTTCGATGTCTCTTGGGAGGGACTCCTTTCCCCTGAACCTGTGCTTTGTGTTTAGCTTCCAAATACTTTTTCACATTCCGATAGCCACCGCCAGGTGAGCCGCCCAATTTTTAATTCATTTGGTTGATGGGCTGGGGCGGTTCGGTCTGCTTTGATTGTATTTATTTATTTTCACTAAGTGGGTGGGATATTATAGCTCTAATAAATGACCTTTTGTGCTGATAGCATTGCGGGTAGAGAGACTGTGTATTTTGAAAAGAAATCTTTCCCTTTCAATATGTTAAGTAATTCTGCAGGCATTCATAAGTGAGAGGTTTCAGATAATGTATTCCTGGAGCATCGGCATAGGGAAAATGATGGGCAGTTGTAAAATTATCACAGGGATGAGATGATTTGTACGTTTCTGGATTTTTTAATTTCTTCTGAGCATTTTCAAGCTTTGAAGTTATAAAGACTAGACTGTAAACAGAAGCGAAAGCTTTTATTTGATAAACATGTCAAGAACTGTAGCAAAGCTAATATTTTTGTGTGTGTGTGGTACCAGAAATCCCAAGTCTATTGAATGTTTTATCTCTTCTAACTTGAAATTTAAACTTGAAAGGACACCAAATTTTTGTTATAAGAATTTTGTCTTGCCGAGACCAGTTTGGCTCAGTGGATAGAGCATCAGCCTGTGGACTGAAAGGTCCTGGGTTTGATTCCAGTCAAGGGCACCTTAGTTGCGGGCACACCCCTGGTGGGGAGTGTGCAAGAGGCAGCTGGTTGATATATCTCTCTCATCGACGTTTCTAACTCTCTATCCCTCTCAATTCCTCTCTGTGTAAAATCAATATTTAAAAAAATTTTTTATCTGATAACAATAGTTTCATTTCAAGTGTCCTATTGTGTGCATGTTTGAGATTTTAAGCAGATGTATAAGAAATATCTGCCCTTAAATACCTCATTCACTCATTTTCTCTATGTGCGTGTATGACCAAAACATATATTTTCTTTTCCTTTTTTTAAAATATATTTTTATTGATATTTTACAGAGAGGAAGGGAGAGAGCTAGAGAGCTAGAAACATCAATGAGAGGGAAACACCGACCAGCTGCCTCTTGCATACCCCCTATCGGGGATGTGCCCGCAACCAAGGTACATGCCCTTAACCAGAATTAAACCCGGGACCTTTCAGTCCGCAGACCGATGCTCTACCACTGAGCCAAACTGGTTTTGGCACGTATATTTTCTTAACCCATCTGCTGAAAACGTGGAAGAGAAGCTCTCCCTATAATATGGACCAAACCCATTTGTTGAAAGACTGTTACTAAAGGCTTGGTGAGAATAATCTTACAGAAAGTCACCGTGTGGACTTGCAAGGCCGCACATCTCCGGATAAACATTTCGGTGTCTCACCTGTGAACTGCCATCAGTTCCTTCATGATCTGGCATCTGCAGTGGATGCCAACCTATTGCAGTCTCTACGCTGCCACCACCCCATCTCTGATGCTACTTTCCTTTTCTGTAAATTGAGGAGAGGTGATGGAATCTACCTAGAAGGCTTGAGAGGCTTACAGGAGAACATGCAGTGCTTGCACACAGCTAACATTCCCGGAATCTTCAGCTGTTCATGAGTGCCAGCTGCTCCACCTGACCCTGGACGGCTTGCCAGGACACTGAAGCTCTTCAGGTTCTTATGAGGCTCAAAGGGCGCCATGCTGCCATATAATAGAGCACTATTTTGTGGTCCTGGTATATTAGTCCCATGCCTTTGTGTCTTTTGATCCTTCCCACCTGTCTGGGAAGTTCCATCTCCAACTTACATATCTAGAGACCTACTCATAGTTTCTTTAAATCTTGACAACCCTCCCAGGAGGATAAAGACTTCTCACAGTGCAGAGGCTGGTTTGGCTCAGTGGATAGAGCGTTGATCTGCGGACTGAAAGGTCCCGGGTTCCATTCCGGTCAAGGGCATGTACCTTGGTTGCGGGCACATCCCCAGTAGTGGGTGTGCGGGAGGCAGCTGATCTATGATTCTCTCTCATTGATGTTTCTAACTCTCTATCCCTCTCTCTCTTCCTCTCTGTAAAAAAATCAATAAAATATATTTAAAAAAAAAAGACTTCTCACAGCTCTGGCTGGTGTGGCTCAAATGGTTGGTGTTGTCCCTTGCACTGGAAGGTTGCCAGTTTGATTTCTGGACAGGACACATGCCTGGGTTGCTGGCTCAGTCTCTGTGTGTGTGTGTGGGGGTGGGGGGGGAGTCATGCAGGAGGCAGCTGATCAGTTTTACTCTCACATTGATGTTTTTCACTCTTTCTCCTCTCTCTAAAAATCAATAAACTGTTCTAAAAAAACAAAGAAACAGAAAAACAACAACAAAAAAACACCAAAAACTCACAAATGTAGGACCCAGTAGGAAGTCACGATATTGCAAAATTCTAAGGTGAATATTTAAATTACATCCCTTTTGAACCTTATCTCATAATGAGTATCTTTTGTATTTTTAAAATTCCTCTTTATTAACAGTGTTACAGATGTCCTCCTTTTCCCCTAGGCCTTCACAACCCTGTTGTCTATGTCCATGGGTTATGTATATATGCACATAAGTTCTTTACTTAATATCTTCCCACCTCCTGCCCCTTTCCCTCTGAAATATATCCGTCTGTTGCATGCTTCAATATCTCTAGCTCTATTTTGTTTTGGCAGTTTATGTTGTTCTTTAGATTCCACATATAAGTTAGATCATGTGATACTCGTCTTTCTCTGACTGGCTTATTTCGCTCAGCGTAATACTCTTCCGGTCCCTCCATGTTGTCTCAAAGGGTAAGAAATCCTTCTTTCACAGCTGCATAGTATTCCAGGAAAAAAACAAACACCAAGTTATTTTATAAGCGAATATTTTTGTCATTATCATTATGAACAGAATTCTCTGTATTTTAGATTACTTTCTTAGAATAGCTTGGATACTAGAATTGCCACATAAAAGGAAATATTTGCCAGCATTTGTTGTTAGGTGGCTTTCCACAAGACTTGAATGTGTTGTATCATTGTGCAACCAGCAAAGTTGAGTTATCAGCCTTACCACACCTTGCCAGACTACATTTTATGTTTTAAAACATAATCTTATTAAGTTTTAAAGATGTCATCTGTTTTCAATTAGACTTGATTATTAATGAGGGGATCCCTCTTCCATTTCTTTGTTTACCAGTTACATCTTTTCTTTTGTGAATTGCCTTGGTAACCTTTGCCTGTGACCGACAAACAGCATGTGCATTCCTTTAAAAACTTAGAAAAATGGGATATAAAAGATTATGGGGTAATTTTACTTGTTAAGATGAGGATCCAAGACTTACACAATGGCAAAGAGTTTTGAAATTATCACAGTTGGATAGTAATGACCCGATTATCATGTCCAAGTACAAGGTCTTTAATTTTTAGATGGATTGAAATGAGTACAAAGTTGTACTAAAAGGCTGAATTTATAACCTGTTATGTTGTACAATGATAGTTTTAGCTTCTGGTCTTGTCTTCTAAGTTTTCTAAGACTCAAGTGGTGCCAACAAAGCCAAACAGAGTTTAGGCACCAGTAAGACAAATGGAATTAGCTTTCTTTTGAAAAATTATTTTATGAAAATAAAATTTTTTATACATATATATTTTATTGATACTTTACAGAGAGGAAGGGAGAGAGATAGAGAGCCAGAAATGTCGATGAGAGAGAAACACTGACCAGCTGCCTCCTGCACAACCCCTACCGGGGGTGTGTCCGCAATCAAGGTACATGCCCCCAACCGGAATCGAACCCGGGACCTTTCAGTCCCCAGACCGACGCTTTATCCACTGAGCCAAACCGGTTTCGGCATATGAAAATAAATTTTAAAATCTTTTAAGGTAAAATCTGGTATCATATATCAGAAATCATATATAATGGGTGACAAATTTGAGATCAGCACTTTTATGAGCATATAAATATGAAAGATAATGGATAGTTTAAGTACATGTATAGTCCAGCCAAAATGGCTCAAGGTTGAGCACCAGCCTATGAATTGGGGGCTCATGGTTCCATTCTAGTCAGGGCACATGCCTGGGTTGTGGGTTTGATCCCCAGTATGCGGTTTGCAAGAGGCAGCTGATCTATTATTCTTATCACTGATGTTTCTCTCTCTCTCCTTGTACTCTGCTTTCTGAAATAAAAATAAATACATACATACATGTATATTTCATATAAGTATATATGCAATTTATTTGTCTAATTTCTTGTCAGAGTCAACTGGATTTTTTAAATCCTCATCCAATGATACATTTTTATTCATTTTTTTTAAAGATAGAGAGGGAGTGTGGGATAGAGGAGGGGAGAAAGAAACATCAATATGAGATAGAGGCAACTCTATCAGTTGCCTCCCCTATATGCCCGACTGGGAATCAAACCCACAGCCTTTTGGTGTATGGGATGAAGCTCCAACCAACTGAACCACCTGGCCAGGGCAAAAGTTGACTGTTTTGGACCAGGTTGTAAACTGAAAAATTATGCCATGTGATTTTTCATATTGATAATGACATGGTTCATTTTAGCTCAGCATCAGCTCAGAAGTGTTTGTATGTGTAAGTGAAGTCTCCATTAGGCTGTGTTCATGAGGTTGCCTGATGGCTGTTATCTTTCTGTAACTGAACACCATGCACAAGCTCAGAAAGACAGGCTGGGCTTTCAACTAACCTCTGGGACTTCAAAATCCCCAAACCCAATTCAGTCTAAGGCTGAGGAAATCAAAGACCTGCTGGACAGTGTCCTCACAATCTTAGCTAATTCCTCAGGCCAGCTTAGGATCCTGTTCTCTCTCCCCTCTCTCTCTCTTCACTGCCCCTCTTTTTCCCCTCCTTCTCTCCTCCCCTCCCCTCATTCTCATTCAGCACAGTAGTTAATCCTAAGGGTGACTGTTCTCAGATGGCTCCTTATGACAGACAATTGAAATAAACTACCTCCCTTTCTTCCCATCCACCTTCAAACACTACATCTACTTGTAGTATTTTCTCATGAAAGGGACACAGCTTTTCCTTTCAAGGCTACCTCAGTATTTCAGTCTTAGCCCTTCTTCAAGAGGACCGTATTCCTCTCTTATGACCTTTTCTTTATTATATTTTCCTTCTCATCTCTACCAGCTCCTTTTAGTGCCTCATTATCAGCTCCCGACCTTCACATTTCTACCCACGTATCCCATACGTACTGCAAATTAAAGATTTCTAAAATGATTTTTAATTCTTTCAAACATGCTCTTTCACGGCTATGTCCTATTTTAGAGGATGGTACCAACTACCTAGTCATTTAGGCCACTTGGAAATCTTCCAAATTCCTCTGTGATCCTTATTTCCCATTTCCATTTGGTCACCAATTCCACTTGATTCTACTTGTGATCACGACTTCTAAATAGTTTCATTTAACTTGTTGCCTGCAACCTCCTCTTCCCTTTTATTATTTTAAAAAAAATTATATTTCTTATTGACTTCAGAGAGGAAGGGAGAGAGGTAGAGACAGACAGAAACATCAATGCTGAGAAAGAATCATTGATTGGCTGTCTTCAGCATGCCCCACACTGGAGATCAAGTCCATAACCTGTGCATGTGCCCTGACTGGGGAGCAAACCACAAACAACATCCTGGTTCATAGGTCAACACTCAACCACTGAGCCATTCTGGACTACTCTTCCTTCTTTTTGCCCATCTAAACTACTATAGTGGTCTGACTAGGTTGTCTTTTTTATTTTACTTTTTTGAGACCAACTCTAGAAGAGTATTCATTTAATGTGTAAAGAGTAGAATCTTTTATTTTATCGAGGTATTATTGCCTTGAAACAAATATGCATGTTTATTAAATGTTATTGAAATTTCTAAGTGAATTAGTATTTAGCAGTATAGTTTTAAAAACCACAGAGTGTTGCATTTATTTTTACTAGTGTGATCACCTCATGTTAAGTTTTCAGCCAACTGTTTTGTGTTTGTTGTTAGTTTCTGGTTTGGTGTAACTGGACTTCTGCAAATTTTATCCTATTTTAACTTTTCTGTATTTAATACAAAATTTGTTTCTGGGACTTGATACCAACAAATGATTTGGCTAATTTGGTGAGAGCCAAACATCCGAACATAAAGTAATGCGGGGTGATAACATTCATGTGTTTTGACAGCATTTAAGGAGGAAATAAAGGAGGCTTGTGTCAAAGTATACTGGAGATCTCAGATTTCCAAGGGCATTACTGGACTTTGGCTATCTTGGAGCCATAAGGACTGCAAAGCTATAATTTGGAGGATATGTGAAGAATAAAGACCCACTTTATATTAACATTTCTTTTTACTATAAAGGAAATAGCATTAATTTAAAGAGAGTTAGTTACACAAAGTAACTCTTGTCCATTGTTGGTTTCAGTTTTTAGTGCAAGATTAATAAGAATTATTAAGTAGTTTAAACCCTAAACTTGTGTCTTGTAATTAGCTTAATTTCATGTCACAGGTTTTTATGGGAGCCATCTAGACTTTTTTTTTTATTCACTGGCAAAGTGCTATTACATTTCCAGCCTTGATCGAGGAATGCTGGATTTTATGTATGTCCTGAAACAAATTAGCACAGTTTGGTTAAAACAGCTGCCTACGTGATGAGAAACAAATTGAATTATAAGCTCCTACTTGGTAGTTAGGATGTCGATCAGTTTAGCTGGGATTCTAACCATGTCATGCAGTCCTGGGATAAGAAATGACACCCGGTGGTCAAGCCCAGTGCCTGGTGATCTGGCCAACCCATGCCTGGCTCTGGCGGATGGCGGACATGCCCTTCTGACCACAGCCCAGTTTCCTCCAACTGTGAGATCAGGGTTGTATACTTCATCAGGCTTTACTGAGTGCCCATCATGAGTTAGATGACTTATTTAGGGGTGAAGCCACATACTGGGAAATTATTACAAAACCTAGACTGGATAATTTCAGTACGCTGGTGTTGGTTATCAACTCTGTGGTTTAGATGAATCTGCATATCATGAGAAATCCTGATGGCAAGATGGTGTGATGCAAGACATTGTCTAGGCCAGATGTTTGAGGGCACTTACAATGCTCATCAGCTGTAACGTAGCACTGGAAGGATCCACGCTACTTCAGCCCTGGGGCAGTGGGAAAGGATGGCAGTTAGGGTGATTGACATCTGACTAACAGAGCCTACAAAGCTTAAATCTTCTTTTATTTTCGTTCTCCTTTCAAACTCAGTTTCCTGTACTCCACTCCTACTTTATTTCTAACTCTTGATGCTCGTTTATAACCAGGCAATACAACATATTGGTTAAAAGTAAAAGCTTTAGCTGAAACCGGTTTGGCTCAGTAGATAGAGCATTGGTTTGCAGACTGAAAGGACCCAGATTTAATTCCAGTCAAGGGCATGTATATTGGTTGTGGGCACATCCCCAGTGGGGAGTGTGCAGGAGGCAGCTGGTCGATGTTTCTCTCTCATTGATGTTTCTAGCTCTCTATCCTTCTCCCTTCCTCTCTGTAAAAAATCAATAATAAAAAAAGTAAAAGCTTTGGCCCTAGCCAGTTTGGCTCAGTGGATAGAGTGTTGGCCTGTGGACTGAAGGATCCCAGGTTTGATTCCGGTCAAGGGCAAGTACCTTGGTTGCCAAAGGTAACCAATCAATGTGTGTCTCTCACATTGATGTTTCTCTCTTTCACTCTCTCTAAAAATCAATGAAAAAATTCCTTAGAAAAGGATTAAATAAACAACACATAAACAAGAAGAAAAGCTTTGGAGCTCATATCTGTGGCTCCTTTATCTAGTAGCTTTGTGACTTTTGCAGTTATATTTAACTTTCATAAATACCTGAAAAGTTGTAATGAATACTAAATGAGCCACTACATGTGAAATGCTTGGGCATAGTACTTGGGAACCTATTAAATTGTAACTAATTATAATGTTGGTAATATCAGCCCACTTAAAGAATATAGATAAAGCACTCTTAATAGTAATGACCTAGAGAAGAGGTTAGACAACCAAGGAGATCATCGGAATCAGCCAGAAGGCTTAAAATAGGTGGAAGAATAGATAGAAATATAGATTCTTTTCATGAATACCAAGGCTGAGCTGGGGTCTTGTAATCCCCACTGGCAACATTTTCCATTTTCAGCAGACATTTTGCCTTATAGCGCCTTAAGAAAATCAGAGTTAATAGTACAGACAGAATTGCTTTGCATTTTTTTTTATGGTGGGAAATCTAATGGGGTAGATAGAAAGATAGAAGAAGAAAAGAAGTTGTTGAAAAGAAAAAAATGTCTGTTTCCTATAACCTATCTACATACATAAAAGTCTAAGGGACCATTACGACCAATCAACCAGTCACTATGACTCGTACTGACCATCAGGGGGCAGATGCTCAACACAGAAGCCCCCACAGGCAACCTCCCATGGTCCTTCTTCCCCAACCCCCTCCTGGCTGGCTGATAGACCCCGTTCATGCACAGGGAGGTTGTGGGGAGGGGAGGAGGGAGAGGGAGGGAAAGAGAGGAGAGGAGAGAGAAACGGATTTAAAGTATCCTTCAGAGATTTTGCAGACTTACTGGAATGTTCTCTACCTTTGCAGGGCTGAGCCCATTAACTGTATAATATCTTCAAGATTGCAGTTATTGGAAGCTCTGTCTCCTCTCTCCTCTTTGCAGAGAGCAGTTTGCAATTACTTGCTTACTTGGGGGTGCCGTTCTCCAAGTTTGCGTATTTCAAGCTTGTGAGGCAGCCAAGCCACAGGATCTGGCTGGCTGTCAGCTGCTAAACGGGGGGCATGTAACTTGCCATTGGTCCCCAACTGAGAGGGCTGTGGATGTAATTTCTTCTTGGTAAATGTCCATCCCGAAGTGGATTTATCTCCTCTGCACAGTTGTTTTCCTCTGGGTGTTTTCCTTCTGAGGAGTGATCCTCACCCCGTTGGACAGGAGTTCTTCTGCAATGTTACTTATCCTTTGAAAACAACGAGAAATTACTTCTGCGAAGCCGTTGGAGTCAGAGGATGTGGAGTAAATCCCATCCGAACCAGCAGTGGCCATCTCTCAGAGGTGGGAAGAGCAACTTCTAATTCAAGTCAGAAAGCCAACAGTGCGTGGGGTGACCGAGCTGGGGCAGCCTGGCCACCGAGGCTCACAGCAGGGTCAGGCCTGTGCTTCGACCTCCCTCTGGTGTGGCTCTGGCTTAGACCGTTTCCTGGGGATGGTTTAAGGAAGGCGAAGATCTGTTCTCGTTCCCTTGGGCCTCACTGATTGTCTCTTTTGTTATTATCATCATCATTACCGCCGCCCACCATTTCTGATGCTGCGACTGACATACATTCAGTGCTTACCAGGGGCCATGAACTGAGATACGATCCACTTGCTTTTCTTGTTTGATCCTAACACCAACTTGATCTGGTAGGAACATTTTACAGATGAGAAACGGAGGCTTAGAGCGGACACCAGCTATGAGGCTTTGGATGAGCTATCTGGGGCAGAGCTGAGGTTTGCACTGAGGCGCTCAGTCTCCAAAGAGCATGTTCCTAACCTCGATGGCTGTATTGCGTTCCCGCACTAAGATGAGTATTGGAAAGTATTCACTTCAGGAAGTCACCACTTTTAAATGTTCCATACATAAAAACTTGCAATGGCATTTCTCCCAGTTCTGTTGCTTGCACATTAATGTAAGTACCTTCAGTAACGGAGTCAGAAGGTTAGGTTAGAAGTGGTGTTGGAGGAATCTTTGCGTGATTTGGCAAGACCACATTTTTACTATCTTGTTTAAAATAAATATGACGTTTCAAAAGAAGAATAGGCAGTATGTGTTTATACAAAGCTAATTATTTATGCAAACTTGGTCGGATAAGCAGCGCGTCTGTGAGCTATATCTTTTTTAAAGGGTAGTAAAAGATGATATAATAAGGTTTGAAGAACATAAAGATTATGGGGAATCTGGGGGCCAACTGGTTTTCTCTCTCTGAGAAACTAGACTTAAATAACCACAGAAGAGGGTTGGGAGTTTAAGTAATCAGGAGCTCCTTCAGACTTAAGATGGTTAAGAATACTTAAGTGTTCTCTTGGGTCTCTAAAATACCCTTCTAGGATAAATGGGCACAGACATATTTTAAGGCAGATGCATGGGGTAGATGAGCTCTCAAAGTCATGCCCAGCATTGATTCTTTGGAGGGGGGGTTCCCCACATTTAATAATTCTGATCAGGAGAGTTTTAGAATTTGCCATTTGTCATTCGTTTAAATAAATCAGACTACACTGGTGAATTGTTCTTAGACAAGTAAACCCTAGTTGTACATTTTCTTTCTAATACAGAGTTGCTGTTGTTGTTGTTGTTTTAAACATGGGATTAATGATCATTAGTTAGAATGGTATCTAGATGGATTTGCCCTCTTCTGACTTCTCCCTATTATAAGGATGGAGTTGATAACACTGAAAACTAATACCAATGGGCCACCTGCCTTCAGAATCCAGAAAGACATTTTAATAACTAAAAATCAAAAGCACTGAATTGAAAAACACAAGTACAGAATCATTAGCATTAAGTTACTGATGACTGGCTACTTGACAGCTAGAAATGGCTTTCTCCAGTCCCAACCAGCCGGCCACTGGGGCAGAAGTGCAAGTTCTCTGTCAATTAGAAGAGTGGATAGATGTTCTTTTTTTTGGCATGGCCTCTGTTTTATAATAATATAATGATATTTATAACTAGTGAATACTGAATATTCCAGATGTTGCATTAAGTATATTAACTCACTTAATTACTATAATTATTATATAAGGTAGGAACTGCTATCTCCAATTTCCAGATGAGAAAATAGAAGCACAGAGATTGTCAATATTCACTGTGTGATCTGAGCAAGTGAACAGGGCCAGGATTTGAACCAGACTGTCTGGCCTCCAGACATATGCTCTAATGACAAGGACAAAAATCTCGGAAGCCACATTTCTCTTTCTTACATCTTTCTCTCCAAAGCCTATTCATACTGCTCTTCCTACAAATACTCACCAACTCCAAGAAAGCAAATACGTAAGAAATAAGTGGTACTTTGTGTTCTGGAAAATGTGGTTCCCTTAAGGGCTGTTAAGTCAGGGGGATGACGTAAAGAACCCTTACTGGGTGAGTGTTCAGGATTAGAATTTAATATATTTCCCTTCAATGTGTTAGAAACCCAGACAGTAGCTACGAGAAGGTTCCATCTGAGTCCAGCAGCATCATAGCAGAGTGGCTTAAGCATTGGATTAAGTTGGGGGATGGACAGATCAAGTCCAATGCATGTGTTGGGATGAAAATGGAATTTATCAACATCTGGATGGACAGAGAGGGGAAGGAGGGGTCCAAAGGCAGTTTCCACAATTCATCTCTTCAATCTGAGTAGACTTTTTTTTGAGAGGAAAAAAGTGAATTTATGGAATAATTATTGTTGAATAAGAGGGAAATTGTCTAAAATTTAGAAAACTTCAGACTCAACTCCTACTTGCAATATAAGACCAGAGGAAAATTTTTTTTAAAAAAATATTTGTCCTCAATATAATGCAGGGAAGACATATTACTCAAAAAATAAGTTAGGAAGCAATAATGAATAGGCTGTGATGAAAGAACATCATGATCAGATTAAGAGAGATAAAGATTTAAAGGTGACCCAAATATAATGAAGTTAAAACTTTCCTCAGTGAGCGTCAAGTATATAATTGATCATTTGGAAAACAGAGTAATGGTACTAAGGAAAATCTTGGGAAACTAACAGAATTTTAGAAGCAAAAATTGAAACTGATGATGGAAAGGTTATTAACAACAACAATAATAATAATAAAAAACCTTGAGTGGAAATATTGTCTGAGTCTATAGAGCCAAACAACTCAATATGTGAAGGAGATATCTATATATAGTCACAGCCTGGCAAAAACATCTGAATAAAAAGGATAGAGAAAATTCTGCATGTATCATAGCATCCATAAGGAAAGTACTTTACATCCAAACGACAAAAATAAAAATCAAGCTTCCCTCAGACTTCTAGTTTTGATGCCTAAAAAAATAAAAGTAAAAGATAGTAGAATAGCACCTAAGTTTTGGGAGATGAAGAATGTGACTATAATCTTATAACCCAGCCAAGTTATCATTATTGCTATGCCGGGCCTCCTGAACTGTCACTATCTGCTGAAATAAACTTGCAAACATCTTTATACTGAATTTATGAACACAACCCCACTAGGTTTGCATGCCTTGCCAGCAAAAACATTCTAGTAGGATGTGAGTCCAAGCAAGAAGGATGTGCCGTGCATTTCAATCCTACTTCAGTAGTCCTCCAAATAGGATAGTGTATATTCTGGTTATCTGTTGTTTGTGACAAACATTCCAAAACGTAGCAGTTCAAAATCAAGAATTTTATTATCGTTTCACATGGATGTGTGAGTTGACAGCATGCAGCTGGGAGGCTGTCTCTTGGGGGCACTCATTCTTTCGTGTCAGCTAACTGCTGAAAAATGAATGCTTCTGCCTCCCATTTGGCTCCTGGGCTGGCATGGCTGCAACACGTGGCATTTGTTGAGCATCTTTCTATCCCCTTAGTCTCCCCACTTGGTTGGCTTGTGTTTCCGGAGAGTGTGGCAGACCCAGATGAAGCTGTAAGGCTTCTTAGGAAGGAAGTCCCAGAGTATCATCTCTCTCTCTCTCATGCAAGTTGGTAAGGCCACGCCGGATTCAGAGGGATGGCGGCATGAAGAGAGAGGCTGGCCCCTGGATGAGAGAATGGCATGCATGGAGGGAAGGTTCAGGTAGTGAGGCTTCTTGTAGAGAAAGGACAGAAGTTTCAAAGTGCAATGCCAATGTGGTCATTCCTTGAAAAAACACTTTGCAAAATATCATACAGAAGAAACCAAGTAGTTGATAAGAATTTATGAGCTATGCTAACATTTTCTGTTTCAAAGATTGTCTGTCTGTCTATCTAATCTTTGGTTAACAATGGTTATTTCCAGGCATGGTTTCTCTATGTGTTTTTATGAAGTATTTACAGTATTTTATACTAATTTTCTAAAGAAAAACCATACTTACCCAAAAGGACATGTAATTTACATGCATCGTTTAAAGAACAGTGATAAAATAAACATGCCTGTACATACCATTGTGTTTATAAAAGTAGATCATCATTAGTCACATCACCAAAACAGCAGAGTAGGGCTACCAGTGCCAGCCACTCAGTGGGAGCAGCCTGAGGTGTCGGTCACACCAGCAGCTTTCGTCACTGGACAAACCAAGGCCAGCATAGCTACCACAGACCTGATATAAAAACAGACTCGTAGGCCAATGGAACAGAATTGAGATCCCAGAAATTAACCCACACCTTTATGGTCCACTAATATTTGACAAAAAAAGGCAAGGAAAAGACTGTCTCTTTAATAAACGCTGTTAGGAAAACAGAATATCCACATGCAATAGAACAAATTTGGGCCCCAATAAAAAAAATATGAACTCAAAATGGGTTAAAGAATGAAGCATAAGATAAAAAGTATAAAATTCCTAGAAGAAAGTATAGGGAAAACACTCCATTCAGAAAGGTTGTACTACTGTATACTTAAATCAGACATGTATACAAACACTTCATTGTGTTTTTTTTTTTCATTTGCTTCATCGCGCTTAATTTTGCACGTATATAGTATATACACATGTATAACTATTGGAGTTGATATTCCTGCCGAATAACACTTGGGGAAAGAACTTCTTCCTCACATAACATTATGTATTCAGATACCCCTTAATGGGGACTGATCTAATTCTCCCTCTGAAATAAACTCTTGCTGGCACTAGGACAGATGCATTACTCAGAAGGAAAGAGAACATTTCAGCCAGTCGGTACCTCAATTTATGAAATGCACAATTTGTGGAGTTATGTGGAATGAATTTGGAAAGGATTTATACTCCGATACTTTTTATTTTAACTCTATTATCAAAGTCAGAGACAGAGAATACATTTATTTAAGTTTTCCTGCTGGAAAGAGCATTGGGTTTTTGGCTTTTCCTTATAAAGAGATCCAGGAAAGACAGTATGTGAAAGGAATAAGGAATCAAGGAAGGTTACTGAACTTGTCTGTGGCTTCTGGAAGTCCACACACTTCAGATACAGAATGAGCCAAACAGGAATCAGCTCATTTTTATTGCTTGAATCTAATATTACCAGATAAGTTGCCAATACACAGGGTGAGGCAAAAGTAGATTTACAGTTGTATGTGAAATACCAAGTTCATTCTTTGTTGTTAATGTTTTTCTGAGGATTTTTTTCTCCATTGCTTTTCTGAAAGTGGAAGGGAGGGAGGGAGGGAGGGAGGGAGGGAGGAGAAACATTGATGTGTGAGAGACATTGACTGGAATGCCTCCCACATGGGTCCCACGGGGCAGATAGGGAACTAGCATCCAGGTACATGCCTTGACCAGGAATCGAACCAGCGACCCTTCAGTATCAGGGCACAAAGTTTATTCTTGCATTATTATTTACTAATTGTATTTTTTTCATACAAACATGAAAAAAAATGCAGTTTTGCCCACCTCTGTATCCTTAAGAGAATCCATTCCCTTTGCTTTTCTTTATCCCTTTGGTAATGTGAATGTGACCAGACACAGTTTAGCCATAATAATAATTTCTTTCTCCTTACTCTCTCCCACTCACTGAACAACTTCCCTCAACCAGAATTATTCCCATATTTATAAATACATTAACGGAGAGTGAGATAGCAATTTATGCTTTGCTCTTAATAAGAATTATTTTCCTGTATTTTATGGTGTAAAAACTGGACCCTTAGAGAAACGTTGCAAAATGTTCTTTGTATGAGCTGGAAAAATAGCTTTCATTAGTAATGACTCCAAGCCGTAAACTTTTACCATAGGAATTTTGCAACTCATGTTGAATTTACAATTTTTAATTCCTTGGTATTTTAATCTTATCTTTAAAGAAAGTTATTTGTTGGTCACAATCCTAAAAAATATAATTTTATGCTGTAAGATGAATACATATATGTTTATGTGGGAGCAATCTGTCCTCTCAACCAGTGTGCCCAGAGGTAGTGTATGGAGGGATATATTTAGGTGCACTTAGGAATATACACACTCAGGTTTCAGAGAAATAGTGCACAGTCATTTTAGGGTGGCTTGCTTCATTGCTATAAAACTACTTATTAGTGACTAGAATTTAAGAATAAATGAATGGTAATTAAAATTTAACTGCAGTTTTCCTTCAAAGAAATAATTTATATTAGAATCAATTAACTTTTCATAAAACACTTAGATGGTGATCCTTGGGCATTATTATTTTGGTAGATTTTCAAATTTTTATAGGATAAGTTGGAAAACATTAAGGCAATTAAAGTATAATTTTTTTACTTCTAAAAAAGTATCACAATATAAGTGTTAATTTTTAACACTTACCACCTACACATTTTGTCTGTCTCATATTATAACCAAACTGATTGGAAACATTTCCAAAAGTTAACTCGTCTTCTGAATTCTGTTCACACTGTCAGAAAAATGGTTATCTAATTTTTGAAAATGGTAAGCAGGAAAGCTTTATCACCTCTGTTCTCAGTACTCAGTCTATAACTTCCCTAACAGACAAGGAGTTATTATGGCTTGTTACACCTTTGTAGCTGTAATTCTATTTTTAATTAACAACATAGGGAAAGGTAGAAAACAGTTCTGTTTTTAAAACATAACTTTGTACATAATCCTATGAGCATTGACATTTTTTGTTTTTGCTTGAAAAGGTTCTCCAAGTTCTTTTTTTTTTTCAATTGGTTAACATTTTCATTTTTAGCACCTCGTTTGGTCATGCTGAAAGTTTGCATTGTTGAAAGCCAAGTGGGATGCAGTATTCAAGCACAGTAAATGGACAGTGCTTCCCCCACCTTCCTTCCTCTGCAGGGCCCCTAACTTTCTAGTCACTGTTAATAGGCATTTAAACATTAAATTGATTGGAGTGACATTAATTAATAAAATTATATAGATTTCAAGGGTACAGTTCTGTGATACATGATCTGTATATTGCATTGTTTGCTCACCACCCAAAGTCGTATCTTCCCTCAGCATATATTTGACCCCCTTTATTTAAAAAACAATACTTGATTTTTTTTACAGAGAGGAAGAGAGAGGGATAGAGAGTTGGAAACATGGATGAGAGAGAATCATCCATCAGCTGCCTCTTGCACATCCCCCACTGGGGATGTGCCCGCAACCAAGGTACATGCCCTTGACCAGAATTGAATCTGGGAACTTTCAGTCCACAGGCCAATACTCTATCCACTGAGCCAAACCGGTTTTGGCGTCCCTTTATTCTTTATTACCCTTCAACCCCGTTCCTCTGGTAACCACCATTATTGTTTGTATCTATGACCTTTTCTTGTTTGTTCATTTGTGGCTTTCAGTTTTCTACCCCACATATGAGTGAAATCATATGGTTCTTAAAAGGCATTTTTGGACTTATAATTCATTTGCACTGATCTATTTAGCTTGCTTTAGAGTAGATCCCCGAGCCTACCCTGCTAAGACTGTGAGAAGTTTGTCTTTCGTAACATACCGGAGACCTGGTGCATGAAATCTGTGCATGGGTAGGGTCCCTAGGGCCTGGCTGGTGATGAGAGCTGATCTGTGGGGTGACTGGCGGTGATCAGGGACCCCTGCTCACACCTGCCTTGGTTGGGCTGGTGCTGCCTGTTTGCTGACCCCACTCCTCACCACTGCTGCTGGTCAGGGTCTGCGGGCAGCTCCTGTGTTGAGCATCTGCCCCCTGGTGGTCAGTGACTGTTTATCATAGCAACTGGTCGGTCCACTGTTCGGTCTATTTGCATATTAGGGTTTTATATAGACATACAGCTCAATGATATTCTTTATATAGCTTCCTTGTCCAACTCCAAGGATGTCTTTCCTGAAACTTTAGTAGTTAGAGACTTTTCTGTTGGATATCTCATTCAGTGATGATTTAGTTTAAATCAATTTGATTATGTCTTAATTTTTTCCATGTTATTAATTTTTGGTTTCTCACCGTTCTCTTTAACACCAAAATTGAATAAAACCAATTAGAATAATACAAACATAAAATTAAGCAATGTTTGGGAAATACAATAGATATGTTTTGTGTATGTGCACACATGCGTAGTAGCTTCCTTTGATTTTAGTTTATATGTTTAACAGTAGATTTGCTTTTTCTGGAGAGTGAAATAACATTTAAGTTGAGGGGAAATAAACCCATTTTATGAAACATTAGGATTTTTATTAAAAAAAATACCACGGTTTGCTCTTTATTATTTGGTGATCACAAAGGTATTAGCAGTCGAGATAGCCCAGCAAAGTGTTAGACCCTTGGAAACCTTAGAAATGTGAAGCCTCTATGAATCGTTAGGTTCGGTTCTCCTATAATGGAAATCCATGACTGCTATTTGGTTAGTTGACAAAGGATCCCTCAGAGACCAAAACATTCATCTGATCTTTACTTGTGGATAGAAACTATTTATTTTGGCAAATATTTGTTTACTTTCCTTGTCCTGCAAGAATAACAAAGAAAATATGCCCTTGATTCTGGTCTCGTATCAAACCAATGGTGGTCCATTTTATAAATTTTATGGTCCAGTCATTTAAATGAATGACCCAGTCACAGTGTTTGTGGGAGTCTGTGGTTAAAGAGGAGAGTGTAACACCTTCCTCCTCTTCCCTCTCTCTCAGACCATGTTTATTATATTACAAAGGTGATGGGAAAAGTATAGCATAATGGATAAGAGCATAAGCTGTGGGACCAGACTACTGAGTTCAAATCTGAATTCTACCATTACTGGCAGTAGTATCATCTCAGGTCACCTGACTTCTCTCATCTGAATGTTTCATCTGCTGTGAAGAGGGACTAATGGCATTATTTCATAGGGATATTATTAGTATGGAGTTAGTTAATATGAGTAACACACTTAGTGCCTAGCATCATGGTGATGATGACGTCTTAATAATTTACAAGAACTTCATAGCACCTTTCTGAAAGAAGGAAAAAAAAACTTGTAATATGCTTCCCTTGTCTGTACTACAACTAATGCCACCGTAATGCCTCTGATATTTGTGTAACCTTGTCTGAGGGGGTATTGTTCTTGTCTTTCCCATTTTTGAAGTGGCAACTCTGTATCTAGTTAGGAGGAAGCCCTGAACTTGATAATAATTTTAATTTTTTTCAAGTGCAATTTTGTTTTCTTTTTTTTTTTTTTTTAACTCTTTAGAATTTCTGCAAACCTACTAAACCAGTGGTTGGCAAACTCATTTGTCAACAGAGCCAAATATCAACTGATTGAAATTTCTTTTGAGACAAAATCTTTTAAAACTTCTAATGCCACTTCTTCAACATAGAATTGTCCAGGCCATAGTATTTTGTGGAAGAGCCACATTCAAGGGCCAAAGAGCCACATGTGGCTTGGAGCCACAGTTTGCTGACCACAGCACTAAACTGTCAAAAAAGAACCTGTTCATTGAGTGAACTGAGAGATTCTTTAGAGTAAATTTAGTCTCTGGAACGACTCTTCTGTAACAGGCATGACCTGCAGCTCCTTCCCTTGAGCACAGAGATCAGGGACCCTTTGCCTGGGTGTACATCCCACTGGCCACGGGCAACTGAATTCCTCCTGCTTTCTTGGGGCATCACCACACACAGAACCAGGGGAAGGGAGTCCAGGCAGAAAGAGGACCTCCTTCACAATTTGGAAGCTAATTCTCAGTTCAGTTGGGAAGGAGATGGCATGCATTCTGAAATGCTCTCACCTAGCACTTCCCTCTTTCTCCTGTTCCCGAGTCCTTTCTTTCGCCCAAGCCCTTTTTTAGAAGAGCTTTATGCTCTAGACTTCCCTGTTAACTTTGCACTGGGCCACCTCTGAAGCTAAAACAATAATTCTAGATTTTCCCTCTTAAAGGTTTCATTCAGGAGTCCATCTATGGCTAAGGAACCTGTGTTTTTTAAAAAATTCCCTGGAGGGTTCTACTATTTCTGGCCCATTAACTGGCTTTTGGAACCACAGGTCTAAACTTCTCCCAAGTCCCAGTGGAAAAGCATGCTGTATTTTCTTCCCTTGGGTTTTGCCAAGGACACACTGTTGACTCGGAATTGCAAATGTTAAATGTATTGCGTGATCCTCAGGAAACTGAGGCTTTGAATGCCTTAACTCCAGTAAATAATTAATGTGAAAAATACAGGTGCAGGCCGGTCCCTTTGGGGACCTAATGTGCCCCATGGGAACTCTGATATCTCAGGGAGCTGAGTGGGGGAGGTTGATGCTTTTCTTCAGTCTAGTATATTAATTTGTTTGTTCAGCAGCCATTTTAATGATTATGAGATCAAAGAAGTTTGCTGGGCACAAGGGATCCAAAAAGTGCAGGTTTTAGAATCTGCCAGATGTTGGTTTGACTCAATGCTGAGCTATGTGATTTGGAGCTATTTACTTAACTTCTCGAAACTGATTTCCTCATGAGCAATCTGAAAATCATGCTTACATTGCGGACCATTGTAAGGATTAGAAATAATACATGTGAGGTACCTCATTTATGGCTATCATTTGTTCAGCATTCATGTGCCAGATATAGTTTCCGGAACTTGACTAGTATATACATTGTCTTTACACCTCACAGCAATACTGAAGAGGGTACCAATGATTTTACCAGTTTAGAAATAAGAAGACTAACCCTCAGAAAAAGTGACTGGTCCAAGATCACTAGCTTCCAGGAGGCAGAGGTCTTTTTTTAATCTATGGCTATCTGTCCTCAAGCCCATGTTCTTAACCTTGTGTCCTCGATGCCTACCCAGTCCAGGGTCATGTGACTGCTTCACCCCTCCAGGATAGACCTGGTAGTGATCAACCCATTGGCTGGTCAGGCCAACCATGA
This sequence comes from Vespertilio murinus, assembly GCA_963924515.1. Classification (NCBI taxonomy): domain Eukaryota; kingdom Metazoa; phylum Chordata; class Mammalia; order Chiroptera; family Vespertilionidae; genus Vespertilio; species Vespertilio murinus. Next base: position 15,149,914 of record OZ004717.1, on the reverse strand, counting down.
CTCTATGGGTTAACTCACAGGGGGAGCAAGGCATGTGGAATTCCCCTCTTGGGAATATGTGATTAAGGCAAAAGAGAATGAGGGTATTATAAGAGGGAGGTAAGCTGAAAGATCATGGAGTTTACTCAGGGCCACGGTCACCTTCGTAGACCACGGATAAGCTGAAGTTGAGGGCAGTTGCCACGTGACACCCAGGAAGAACAAGAAAGTTCATTTTATGATAGGTGACAAAGACCACATGGCTTTGGATCCAGCCCATATATCCTGCTCTGACTCCCTTTATTAGGTGAAATAAGTGAATATCTATAACTTAATTTGTGGAAAGACTCTTACCAGGACTCTATGGCATATATTGGTCTTAACTGAAGCTATTTGTAGTTCTTCACAAAGTAGGGGCCCAGTGCACAAATTCGTGTACCTTGAAAGGAACTGTGGGCCTCAAGGCTGTGGTGGGCACAGGAGGGTTTTGTCCCATCCTCCACACCCCCACCACTCCTGTGAGCTGACCACACTTGCACTGCTGATTGCGCAGAGCAATTGGGGCTGGAACCAGCAGCAGGTGTGAGCAGTGGCTGCTGCCCTGATCACCGCTCAGGAACAGGGGAAAGTGGAGAAGACCTCAGGGGCAATAGGGGCGGGCCAGTGCAAGTGGGGCTGGCACCAGCAGCAGGTGTAAGGGCCGGCTGGAACCAAAGAATCTTCAGTAATCACCAGATGCTTGCCCCAATGACAGTAACAAGCACCCCCCCCCCCCTTGGTCTGGTACCTCTACTCACCTGCTCCATCATCTAGTCGCAGCCAATGCCCTCCATGCTCTGTGCTCTCTTGCCTTCCAGGTTCCACATGTGCCCCCTGGTGGTCAGTACTCTTCAAAGTGACTGGTTGTTCCATCGTTCAGTCTATTTGCATATTAGGGTTTTATATATATAGATATATTGCATGACATATCCACAAGCATAACATTAAAACAGAAGGTGGTAATTTGTTTAATGAGGGAGGTTCAAGTGCTGCCCTGGGCACAGAGGAGGGAATGTGTTCACGAGCTTTTGTGGAACATGCAGTTGTTTGTTATTCTGTGTTGACTCCCTTTGTGTAAGGCCTACTACTTAGGTGAGCTGTAGGCTTGGATCAATAACCCATGCCTGACACAGCTGTCTTGGAGAAATCATTTTTTCCCCACTTGTAAGTGTGTCTTCAAGTTCCATAGAAATTGTGTTGAATCCAAATTAAATAAATGCTTGCCATATGATTACAGTCCTATATATCATTTGTTAGACTCCCCCCCCCACTTAGTTAATGGTTATTGATTGAAGACCAAGGAGTAGGTATTAAATCCTCTTATTCTAATGGAATTACCTTAAAAGGTATCTTCTATTATAGTATGAAGTCAGCTATGGAGGAACTTGAAATTCTTCTCTGATTATCCCCTCGCTCCTAATCAAATGAAACAGTTGTATCGTTTTCTCTGAGAAACCTGATGTTTTTTTTCTGACTTAATTTAGAAGTGCCAAATGAGCCTGATGGTTTTCTGCAAATTTTATTTATCTTGAGTAATTTTAGGATGCATAACTGCACAATGTTCTGGCAGGCAGTTGGAGTACTTCAGTTTTTTTCTCTCATGATATTCAATTACGTGAGAATGTGTCGAAAGCACTTACAGTGAGTGCACAGTCCACAGTAGGAATGTCCACCATCTCACTTACCCAACCTAGGAAACTTCACAGATTGCATCTTGCTAAAAGGTAAGAAAAAGAATAAGCAATGAATCAATGCAGTGTAAGTTTACAGAATGTCAAAGTTACAGATACGTTGTCATTTAGGCAGTACTTTACCAGTTCATAAAGCGGTTTCTTCACAGTTATGAGGTGGCCAATGACTTCTAGAATTTAGTCAGAGAAATGTTATTTGTCTTCTAATGCTTTTCTGCATTTCTTGAAAAAAACAACTCTATAACTGTGTCCTTATCCAATGGTTTTTAAAACTATAGAAGTATCTAAGTCACTGAAACCTAGTTCCAAGCCCAGCTGCTAATTAGCTGTAGGAACTTGGATAGGACACCCTAGTTTTTTTGCACCTCACTTGTTTCATATTTACACCTCCCCCCCCACCTAACACAGCCACTTGTTTCTGATGCTAGGAGGCCAACTTGATCAGAACCCTTGTAAGGACTCACCACCTAACCAGCTTTTATACTTGATATCAGATCTATGCACCAGAAAATATAGTTTATAAGAATGAAGTTGTGAAATTAAAAGAGACTCAAGGAAAGGACTTGTTCTTTGCAGGTAATTTAGGTTAAATTTCCCATAAGAAAACACTACTTGGGTTTATAAGAATGCGCCTTTCTCCAAATCACTGTTTGAAGAGCAGATTCATCTTTTCTTTTCTCCTCTCATTATTCTTTGCCTTTACTCTCAAACATCTTTAAAAGCAGTGTGTAATTATATCTTTCCTTGTCTTGCTACTATTCTTTATTTTCCAGGTAGAGTTAAGCTCTTTGGTAAAGAAAAAAAAAGGGGGGGCCTCCAAGTGGGGTTAAAATGAAGTATGTAAGAAGTTAGAGCCCCAAAGATCCTATGTACATTAAACACACACACACACACACACACACACACACACACACACACACACACACACAAAACACAGGGTACTCTTATATTACGGTAAAAGTGAATTAGTGCCCCCTTGTGGTAGAGTTATGTATTTATTCCTTCACACAAGTGCATTTGTGCAGAGCATTCTTTAGTTTAAACTACCCTGAGACACTCTTTCTTCTTTACAATGAACCTAAAGTATTTATAAAAAGAGCTCTGGGTATTTTGAAACAAACTTATCCTAATTTTTTTTATTTTCACCTATCTTAAACGCCACAGACTTTTGTCTTTGAACTGATTTTTCATTTCTCTGTTTGAGATACCAGATAGCTATGAGCTTATATTAAACAAATCATTGGAATAACCAATGATTTGGAATAACAACAAATATGAATCTCATTGAAATTACTTTTCTGTAGACCTTACCACTTGAAGTGAGTTGGGAGGGGTTTGGGAATATCTTATTGCCCCTTCAGAATTCTTCTAATATGCCCGAAGAACAATGATTTTCTTCAGGGCTATAGGTGTTGAAATACCATGTGCAGGAAATCTTATTGGTGGTATAATTAACTTATAAAGGCTCAGGTGATCTTCAGAATTAGCTTTTCTTCCAACTTCATTGTTTTGAACATGAAACAAGATTTTAAAAACTAAATGGACTTCCTTTCAACAAAATAGCAGACCTAACGCCTAATAAAATGTGTTATATAAGAAAACTTGAATGGTCTTAAAGACAAAGAAAGCAATTTCATACTATTTTTTTTACAATAAAAATACGGCAAACTTGTACAGATAGAACATTAAGACAGAATTGGTTATGAAATAGTGTAATTCTATAGCAGTAAATATTCTGAATTTTGAATGATTTTCACATTCGTATGTTTAGAGAAGTGCATTGTCATTTATTATTTTGGATGGTTTTCCCTCTTCGCCAGTAGCCTTGTAAGATGGACAGTTACTTGTAAGTTATCTCCAGATTGTGTGTAGACTTTTAAAACACATGCACTTTTATGAAGATGAAATGATCTGAGATTCAAGATGCCCAGTAAAAGTACATATTTTTCCTGAAAGAAAATTGGATCATAGTTATCAAATAACCATTGAGGGATTTTCCATGTCTTTCCAAAGACATGTGTCTGTGAAATGTTTTTTAGTGAAAATGGTGTTCTTTTAAAAACCCAAAGAAACAGATATACGTTACTAAGAATAAGGAACTTTGTACTATAACCAAGCAGCCAAAAATGAATTATTTTGCTTTACTTAAGAGTTCTAGCTAACTTTACTCTTCTCTGACTTCCAGCTAATGTGAATCAATAACCATCAAGATATGTTATCCTGAATTATTATAGACAGTGGGAAGATTTTCATCTTAGACTATATAGAATATTCTGTGGTAGATGCCAGTCATGCTCAACATACTTGGACTCCTTTCTAGAAAAAAGAGCTTTATGAACTAATATATATTCTTTAAAAAAAACCAAGTAGAATTGCTCTACAACATTATATTAGTAATATAGTTTCAGGTGTACAATATAGTGATTTGACATTTTTATACCTTACAATGTGATTACCCCACTAATTCTAACAATCATGTCACTGTACAAACTTATCACAATGATATTGACCATGTTCCCCTTCCCCCTTTTCCCTCGGGCCTCTGTTTCTATGAGTCTGTTTTTGTATTCTTAATGTCTGAGTGTTTAGGTCCAATAGTTACTAAATTTTTATATATCTTAGATTCATTTATGAATGGCCACTCACTAAAGAATCTGCTTACTGCCCTAACTGGTTTGGTTCAGTGGATAGAGCTTTGGTCTGTGGACTGAAGGATCCCAGATTCAATTCCAGCCAAGGGCATGTGCCTTGGTTGTGGGCACATCCCCAGTAGGGGGCGTGCAGGAGGCAGCTGATCGATGTTTCTCTCTCATCAGTGTTTCTGAAGCTCTATCCTCTCCCTTCTCTGCTTACCACCACAGTAGAAGTGTTTTAGTATTACAAGGTTTTCCTTATAGCTATTTATGTTAAGTATTAGGAACATGCAATTATCCTTGGACATAAATTTAATTGTGGTTTTAAAATACAAAATGCTTCTTCATAGTTGAAAACATATTGCTTTGGTAGTCATAAAAATTGTAGGAGGGCACTTAGGTAACTTACAGGTTTTTTCAGAGTTATGGTAAACATATTTATGCATAAATTTCTGTCCAAGTTTAGATTATTTTCCTAGAATAGATTCCAAGATCTCTTTCAAAAGTTATGAACATTTTTGTCTTGGCCAGGTAGCTCAGTTGGTTGGTGCATGGTCCCAAAACACCAAGGTTTTGGGTTTGATCCCCAGTCAGAGCACTTATATGAGTAGAATAATAAATCAATGTTTCTTTCTCTTCCTCTCCCCCTCCCTAAAATTCAATTTTTAAAATGTTATGAGCATCCTAATGCTCTTTTTACACTTTTCAGAAAGGCTGTCTGCATCAATTGCATATTCTCAAACTGAATCCCAAAGCCTGTTTCATCACATTCTCACTAGCTTTACATATTTTCACTCTTAAGCATCTTTGCAGTAGTGACTAATTTTATTTGGTGGTTTTGAGTGTGGAATTTGATTGTTTAAATATATTTATTAGCTATTAGCTATTTTTTATTCCTTTTTATGAATTGTATTTAGGACTTTTGTCTATTTTTATAAGAGCTTTTAAAAATATTTTAGGAACCAGCTGGCATTTTTCCCCCAGGGAATCATCCATCACTCTTAAATAAATAAATCTCTGTTGCTACTCATTCTTGGGCAAACTCAAGTTGCCCATATGAGAGAAAGTAATGGCCCAATTGCTATTCACTGTCTACAGCTCAGTCCTTCTGCATTTAGATGTGGAGACAACCTTTTATGTTCTACCTACAGTGTGTGTGCCCTCTTATGTAGGACAAGACTCACCAATTGGTGTTGACACAGGCTTCTTGTCTCTCAATGTTAGCTGCTTTGAAGGATGACAAGCTCTTTGAGGTGATCCCTGAGTCACCATAATGAATTTCATAAACACAATGAAGCCTAGGTTTTAAGTTAGCATCACAAACTTATTAAAATGTAATCGAAATTGGCCCTGGTTTTTTGCCGTCATAATTGTGGCTACTTCCCCCAGTGTGTACTATCGAAGCTTTTATATTTTTTTGCTAGTCACAGTTACTGAATTTTTTTCCTTTAGTTTTCTTCCAGTAGAGAGTCTTCCTCAAAATTACTCAGTAATCATTATGGAAATTCTTCACAACCTTTGTGCCTCACCGATGGATGTATTGTTTCAATGATGAAAAGTCTTTCATCTAAACTAGTCAGGGGGAAAAACCATCTGAAGCATTTCCTTGTATTGGCGAGCTTACAGAAGAATGAAATTCATGTGACTGACAGGGGAGTCAGTATTTTCACAGCTTCATGTAATTTGTGAGGCTGCCTGATATCTTGGTTCAAAATAATCTATCCTGCTTCTGATTCTAATAGCAGTAATCTACAGCTGGCCGTTAGGAGTATTTCCATAAGGCACTGCTCACCTTTCTCGGTAGAAGAGTTGATAGGTTATCCTGTTGGACCATTTCCACATGTGTGCAAGTCAATTATGTTGGTTAGAGTGTGGCTTTGATAATACCTTTCTAACTTTGTTCATTTTGATGATGATCTTGTCATGCCAGTGGTATTTTACTCATCATCCTTTCATCACAGGAATATAATATTTTCTATCGGCGTCTCATAACTCTCTAGTGAAAGATGACTATAGCATCTTCTTTCTATAAATGTAGAAACCGAGAATCACCAGACACCTCTGTCATAAGACAGCGCCTCCCTATCAGGTTTGCCTCCTCCCAGAGGAAGCCTTTCGCTATGAAATCACATTGCTTTGCCTTAAGAGCTAGTTGTCTTCTAGCATTCACACAACAGCGCTGAAGAGATCTGCTCTGTAGATCAGATTCTCTTCCATCTTGAAGAGATTCACTCAATAGTGATTTGTCAAGGCACCTGCATTCTTAAAGCACTCAGGACAAAGATGCGCATAATTCGTCATCAGTGTTGGACATACCTGGAGGCTGACAATCTCCTAACAAGTCTCGGATCTTTTCTGCTGATCTTGGGGAATGTATTTTCCAAATCTTCTCTTGTGAACTAAAAAGCAAGAAAGTTAAATCCATGAGTTGAATTATAGTTTTTGGATGACTGTCACCAAATTTGCCTTTAAATGCTTCCTGTATAGGTGAATGTTCTTGAAAAAAATGTGCAATGATCTGGTAAAAGTCTAGCAGTCATTCTCTGAGTCAAATCTACCCACAGACGTAAAGAAGTTAAGTGAAAACATAAGTTAGCATGCTTGTATATTCGATGTGTTATTTTCAAATATATAAATGAAAACAGGGATATATATTTTTGTTAAATCTTAGCAGAGATCAGAAGAAAATATGTGCAAGACTCTTTTTATACCTTTTGTTAGGATATGTTTCAATATTTTATTACTCTGAGTTGGGCTTAAAGTCAAAACAACCTACTATTGACCACAAAATATTTTCAGTTAATTTAGGGCTATCCGTGGTCAAATATTGGCTAACTGTCTTAATTCCTTGGTATTTGCAATATATCTTACATGAGAAATGGGGCTGACCAAGAACAAGACCAAGCAATGAGCCAATAGCACAGAGACATCATTCAAAAGAGATTGCTGAGGAAAGTTTTAGGGTTACAATTAGGTCTCCCAGAACATCTCTAGTTGGAACAGGTACCATATGACTTATTGCCAATATATAATTTTTAAAATTGTACAATTATTCTAAGTTTTCAGAAGCATTGCTGAAGTTTTGGCTAAAATATGAACAATTTTATGCAAATATTGAATAACTTTTCTAGCAGACACAATATTATTATCAGCCAGCAAATCCAAAGACCATTTGATATTGACAATTACATCAGAATAATATATTAGATAAATGACATGAAATTGACCCTCTCTTAAAATGAGTTTCCACTAATTTAGCTTAGATTTGCTGTAAGTGAAAGTAGTGCATATTTGATTCCCAACTAAATCATTTATATGAAGAATTTAAATGGTGACTGTGAAAAGCTTTCTTTAAATAACATATTCAGTATATTTTTATCTTAACAGAATACACTTTAAAATGAAGGAATGTTGGCATTATTTCCCATTCACTGGATTTCAATTTGCTTTTAAAGAAATCTCCAGCCTTTAAAGAAATGAAATTTAAACTGAACTTTTCAATGTAGTCAGCAATGATTTTTAAAGGATTTTCTGTTAAGATTGAATATAGATCTAAGACAAACCTTCATGTAACTTTATCATTGACGCTTCTTTTTAAATATTCTGTTTAATGTTAAATATTTCATCTCTCTGCCCTCATTAAGTGTGTCTCATCAGATATGGTGTTATTAAATAGCTGTAACTTTACAGTTGTTTTTTTTTTTATTAATACTGGCTTGGACTAAAGCTTCATTGGGTAGGATTAACTATATTTAAAGATGGCAAAATGCCATTATAACATTAATGCCAGAATTTAATGAGAACCAGAAGTTAACTTCAAGGACCTTCATAATTTAATATGAGAGCATGATCATATTCTGATTATTTTACTGTAGTGTCCTATTAAAAATAAGTTACTCTTTTTCTAATATTTTTTCTTGTGATAAAAGTTTTATTCGGCAAACACTTTTTAAGTATCCACTACATGACAGCTATGTAGTCTTATCAGTGAGACTGTTTTCCATCCTCAAATAAAAGAAAGCCTTTCTGACCAAAAAGAGCAGAAATGAGAAACACCTCCCTTATGCAGGACGCTGATGGCCTCTCTTGACCTAGAATGTCAGGTTTCCTAAGGCATACATCTACCTCTGACCGCTGGTCTGTTTCTTCATTTCTTACCTCGGTCGTCTGTGTCCCTGACATGGGAAGGTCTGGAAAGGCTGGAGAGCATGGATTACAACTGGACGTCCTAGTTGTGGTACTGATTACTGTGGAGTCTCCCAGGAAAAGCTTTGTAGAACTACACGATGACATTGGACGTAGGGCAGGGGGGCGAGCTGGCTGTAGGATTCTCTTGAGGAAAAACCTTCCTGTACTGATGACTCGCTATCTGTAAAATGCAAGTGAACTTTATTAATTTCCTGCTCTAAAAACGATCCCTGTGTGTTTCGAACTCAAAGAGGGCAATGGACCTAAAGCAGATATCTGTGTTCCTTATTTTTTCCCCGTAATCTTATGTATACACACTTACAAAGAAATGCTGAGACCTGCCGAAACCGGTTTGGCTCAGTGGTAGAGCGTCGGTCTGCGGACTAGAAGGTCCCGGGTTCGATTCCGGTCAGGGGCATGTACATTGGTTGTGGGCGCATCCCCGGTGGGGGGTGTGCAAGAGGCAGCTGGTCGATGTTTCTCTCTCATCGACGTTTCTAGCTCTCTTATCTCTCTCCCTTTCTCTCTGTAAAATATCAATAAAATATATTAAAAAAAGAAAAGAAATGCTGAGACCTTCTACAGAGCATGACGCATCACCACAAGAGGCAAGAAGCGAAATACAGCGGAGGCAAAGGGAAAACTGCACCCCAAAATGTCACCTACCGAGCTTGTGCTCTGAGCTTCCTAGGGACTAAGGCAAAGAGACCAAACAGGATGCCATGGTGTGATTTTTCTGCTTGTAAGATACAGTCCACCAGTTCTTCAGAAACGAGCATTTTTCTTGCTCTCAGTCAATAAGACCAACGGGTGTAGGCGATTTTTATAAGAAGCCATACGCCACATCATGAAGGATGGCCTCATAAATTTTTATAGGAAAAAAAAAAGGTATTCCACATGTGTCCTATCAGATATTGGCCTTTGGAGAACACCGAGGGAATAATGTTAAAAGCAAGACATTTGTTTCTCCTGTGGGGCAGGGCGAGGGGGGGGGGGTTGAGACTTCTGGTATATTTACTGTAGATAGAGGCTTATTTTCTTTTGACCCACTGACATGTGGAGCAGGAGAAAGATGTAAAGATGTCTAGTCAAGGGTAGCATTGTGAAAAGCAGGAGGGGATAAGTGAAATTTTTGTGGCAGGATGATATTTGCAAGACCGATCAGGCCGCGGGGAGGTGTTTCAAGATGCCAGTTCCCCGTAACAGGAAGATCAGTCTCTGGTTTAGACAGCATATCCAATTTAGTAAATTATTATTATTCCGTCAAAATTAATGTGAACAATTTTCTCTTTGAGGCTGCTTTTTTCCATAGGTGATGCTTTCCAGATGGGCCTTGTGTAAAACTCTTAATGTTTTATGTTTTCTTTCCTAGAAAAAGAGCCTTTTCTCTCACGTCTTCATTTCTCTCTCTCTCTTTCTCCCCCCCCCCGCCCCATTGCAGGGAAGAGAGGGCCAAAAGCGAAGGAGAAGAAGAACAAGAAGAAGAAGAGGAAGCTGACAGAGAGAGCCCAGGAGCAGCACAGCGTGTTCCTCGCTACAGACAGGGCAAACCAGTAAAATAAGAGACACGTCGGGTGGAAAAAAAAAATTTTTTTTTTTTTGCAAAAGTGCACAAAGCTACTCCATTCCCCGACACAGTGTTCGAGGCTGCTCTGACCCATTCCCAGTGACATTGTGAAAGGAGGAGCCACGATGGCCTCTGTTATTTATGCTTTGATTTGCAGCTGGAGACTGTGAAGGTGAGAGCTTGTGACCTGGATCGGAGGAAGAGGGAGTGAGTGTACGGCGTGGGGTAGGGCTCGGTGTGCACCACCACCACGCGTGAGGCCGCAGACCACCCCAGGAGAACGGACTTGTGCATATTTATGGGAAGCAAGATGCTCAGCAGGCGAAGTGCTATTTCACTTGTGCCCTCTATTTCTCACGTTGTGCACTGTCAAGGATACATGTATGTGGATATCTGCTTCATGTTACCACATGTTCTCGGCATCTGTTCCCTTCAAAACTGTTGTGGGGCGGAACTGTTCTTAGCTGGGGATATGCTACGGGAATTCCTGCTCCGTCTCGCAGCGGCTCTGATGTGTACATATTCCGCTGGGGCTACGCATAAACCTCTTACTGTATATTTATGCTCTCTTATGCGTAACAAGTCATACCTGATTAATAGATGTCACTTCGTTTTTTGTTTTTTTTTTTTAGTGGTTCCTAACTGTTGTCCGCTAAATGGCTGTTCTAGTTTTGAGGATTGACAAATGTTTTGTTGCCCCTTGAACCTTACCTTTTCTTCTCTTTGTGGGCTTATTTCTTCACTGTAAGGATAGGATAAGCTAGTTTGTACATAGGGTCAAATGACCGATGTCAAAGAATGTATCTCCTCACAAGATAAAGCAGCAGCATCTGGCAATCAGAAACCAGACGTCCCTTTCAGTCTGAGATGGGATGACATCATGAAACACACCTGAAACACGAGGAATTACATGCAGCCAATCCTAGTACTGGTCATGCAACTTTACAGGCTAGAGAATGTCCAAACTTCAGTATGGGTGTATGCATCATTTAAAGCAGTCACTGCAGGAGGTACCATTATAAGACTATGCTTTGGGTCTGAGGAGAAAACAAGATGAATTCCTACGACTGCTAGTCAGATCTTAACAGGCCCCCTTGGAGCCAAGATGTATTTCATACCTGAGATGGGGAGAAACAGCTTGGGCGCTCCTGGGGGACGGTTTCAGAGTTGTGGTTTCAAAAACATCCTTGTCCCCTTGCGGGGAACCAGCTCTGAAAGGATTCTTGAATTGGCTACTTCTAAAAGCGTCCTTACCTTCCTGGATGATCCAAAAGAAACGGTTGCAGATTTTTTGAGGAAAAAGCAAAGCAAGGTAAATAAAGCCTTTCTTCTCACCTTGCATTGGCAAAACTACCTCTTTAGCATTTTGGTTAACTTTGGAGTCGAAAGCATCTTACCAATAAGTATAAATGTCATATGCATCATTATGAAACTATTGTTATGAGATAAGCCATATATGAATGTTGTACCCAGCTTTAGGGTTTGCATTTAATCCTGAAGTGTTCACCTCCTTTCATATCTATTTACACGATATTCCTATTGCTAAGCCGGGAGGGGCCTCTTGTACAGTTGCTTCGTTGTTAGTGAGTCAATACCTGTTCTGTTTCTGGGATACTCTTTTCATGCATTAAAAGACTTCAAAAGTATTTGTGGAAATTTGCTTTTCTTTTGAGATATATTTAAGGGGGAAAAAAATTCCCCACACTTTAAAACTTTACCCTCAAATGATGGTCCTTAAAAAAGAAAAACAAAATTTTCAAATCTATGCTAGTAACTACATCTAGGACACTAAGTAGGTAAGCTATAAATTACATGGTAGTGGAGTATTAAGAGTGGAGATTTTAGGAATTAACAAAACAGGGACAGACTCAAAGTGTCTCAAGGGTGGGGGTGGGGAAAAGGCTGGGGGGATTGAGCAAAAGAAATACATGGACAAATACCACAGAGAGGATAAAGGGTGATGGATAGAGACTTGGGGTGGTGAACACAATACGGTGTACAGATGGCTTGTTACAGATTTGTACACCTGAAAGCTGCATAATTTTGTTAATCAGTGTCATTCTAATAAATTAGATAAAAAGGGAAAAAATTAAAAAAGAAGAAATTGTAGAGCCAGACCAAGTTCCAGTATAGACTGACAACAGCCTGAGGCAAATTATTTAATTTTTCCAGGTCTCTTTACTCCTCTAAAAAAAAAAAAGTAACAATATTACCTACCTTCAGGGCTGTGTTTTAAGGGCTGAATTTAGTAAAATATGTATAGGATTGTGTTTTAAGGATTATATCAGGTCAAATGTGTAAAGTATGGTCAACACAGCATGATATATACTAAGAATAACATAAGTTGTCACCTGTTATTTTTAACTACATTTGTCCCTTGCTATTTAAATTATTTTATTTTTTAATAGAGGAAGAGAAAGGGATAAAGAGTTAGAAACATTGATGAGAATCATCGATCAGCTGCCTCTTCACACCCCCTACTGGGGATGTTCCTGCAACCAAGTACATGCCCTTGACCGGAATTGAATCTGGGACCTTTCTGTCTGTAGGCCAATGCTCTATCCACTGAGCCAAACCGGTTTTGGCTATTTAAATTATTTTAAAATATTCATTTCTCAAAAAAATACATGTATGAAAGCATCAGTTCCCTTTAATTTACTGTTTGATGCCTGTACATTATTTGCTCAAACTTTTATTCTCATGGGAATTGATATACAGCTGTAACACACACACATGCTACAGTGTAATTTGTAGCTTCTGGGCAGTTATAAAAAGATATGGTGGTTTCCCTCAAATAGATAATACCATTCTATACTGTATAAAATATGTATGAGTAGAATATATGAGACCGGTTTTCTTCCCAATATTTTCATGTAATTTAGCGTCTGGGAAATTAAAAGATGGGACTACAACTTTCATAATTCAGAGATTTGAGTGGGGGGTGGGTGAAATGGGAGAAGGTGATCAAAAGGTACAAACTTCATTATAAAAGTCATAAGGATCTAAGGTACAGCATGGTGACTATAATTAACACATAGTTAACTGCATATTTGAAAGTTGCCAAGATTATACATTTTAAATATCCTCATCACAAGAAATAAAAGTTGACAAATCAGCACTTAAGAAAAGCCAATTTTTGCCAAAACTGGTTTGGCTCAGTGGATAGAGCATCGGCCTGCGGACTGAGGGGTCCCAGGTTTGATTCTGGTCAAGGGCATGTACCTTGGCTACGGGCACATCCCCAGTAGGGGGTGTTCAGGAGGCATCTAATTGATGTTTCTCTTTCATCAATGTTTCTAACTATCTCCCTTCCTCTCTGTTAAAATAAAATAAATAAATAAATAAATAAATAAATAAATATGTGCCAATTTTATAAATGTTCTTATTTTTCAAGATGTTAATATCAGTCATGTTTACAAACATGGAATTTTCATCTCTTGCTTGAGTCATTGGAGAAAAGTTAACACCTCAAGCGTGTGATTCCTTCTCCAACTTTTTTATTTGCTTGAAAGGGGAGCTGAAAGCAAGAGAAATAATACTTCTGTTCATTTTAAAGAAGTCTGTACATAGTGAATACTTGATAATACCATGTTAGAAAAGGCATAATTAGAAACCCTGTAAATGTATCTATATCTTAACCTCATTAGCTGTCCTCTCCTTTCAAAGGCATAACCATTTATTCCACTTCTACATTTGACCCCATTCCCTCTTACTTTTATGGGATGTTCAGTATCCATGCCTTTCTTCACTTCTTCCTCTCCCTTTGACTTCAAGTTCTCCTTTTTCATTGCTCAGTGTCCTGAAAAAGCAGTTGACATTCACTGATGTCTTCTCCCATTCCCCATTTTCATCTTAACTCATCATAATCTTGTTTCTTGCCCACAACTGTATGGTAATTGTTCTGACAAAAGTAGCAATGACAGTTCACTTGCTAAATTCAAGGAAAATGTTTATCTCGTTCCCTTTTTACGTGTCGTATCTGCTATTTGCATCAAGTTTGACTCTACTCTTCCCATTACTTTAGGAATTTTGTTTCTCATTTGGCTTCTGTGACAGTCCTACTTTGGATTTCCTACTTCTCTGGCTCCTTCTTTTCAGTTGTCAAGCTATTTCTAAGCCTAAATTTAAAATATTGTTATTTCAGAGGTTAGTTCACTATTTAATCTTTTCATCTCCTCATTCCACTTGGGAAGTCTAACCTTATGGTCTCAAATACCACCAGCATGTTGGTGCTTTCCAAACCAATTTCTATTGCCAGGTCTTTGGTGACTATTTCTAAGCATCTTCTAATATCTTGACCAGGGAGCCCCACACTTATCTCAAGTTCAATGTATTGAAAACTATCAGTCAGTGTCTAGTTAAGGAATTATACTAGTCTAGGTATTTCAAACAGGAAATTTAACAGTTGGAATTGATTACATAGGTAATAAAGGAAACAAGAAGCATGGTGATGGTAAGAATCCAGAGATTAGCAACATCAGGAAGCCACTATCACCCATAAGGCAAGAGGGATAACAGGAAGTGGTGACGTTTCCAGAAGGTAGAAGGCAAGGCTGTCCAAGGAGAGCTGGAACAATAGTCAAGGCTAGAGCTATGACCACTGAGGAAACTGGAACCGAAGACAGAAAGCTAGTCTGGAGGGAGCTGAAATTTTGGAAGAAATCTGGTCACCCTCAGAAATGTCCGAGGCAAAGTGAGAAAAATATCTCGGCTTCTTCCAACCTGCATCTGCCATTGCCCAAACCTGCCTCGAAACTAGAGAGCTCGGATAATGTAGTCTTTTGTGATGCTGACAAGCACAGAAGTGCAGAGATAGACTCAAGACCAAAGCAGCAAATTCTCTACTTAGTTGATTAAAGAAAAACTTGTATATTCATCATATACTACCATTGTCTCTAAGTCTAACCCATTATTAGACTCTATCTACCTCAGAAACCTTTGTTGAATTTCTCTCCACCTTTTCACTTGCTTTGTCCTAACCCTGTTTGGTCCTCCTTTTTCTCTCTTCTGAACTGTTCATTATCATCCTAAATATTCTTATCCCACTTTCACTCCAATTTTTTATTTATACATCTCCATTTATTTTTCTATTAATATATTTGTTCTGCTATTCTCTTGTTTAAATACTAACTTGTTCCATGTGGAATAAAATATTAAACATTTTTTCCACTGGAATACAGTACCCTTTTAATTTCCTCTTCCTCTATGTATCTTGTGGAGATCAAGAAAAGCATGAATGGACTGATGATCATTATTATAAAATCTCCAAGGGTTCCTTTGGTAAACACATTAGTTGATAGATTTCCAATCATGAAGGCAGAGATATCATAGTAACTATGGCTTTGAAAGTAGGTGGTAAACATATTAAATCTCATTTAGAGGTTGGACAGTCTGAAAAATGTGTTAAAGATTTAGATATTTTGAGTTTACTTTTATATATGGTATCAGAAAGTCTAGTTTCATTCTTTTGCAGTGGCTTTCCAAGTTTCCTAATACCATTTATTGAAAATACACAGAAGAAAATATAGGTGCTAAAAATGGTCTGAGCATTTTTTGGTGAACTTAACCTCAAGGGCAAGGGAAGTAAAAGCAAAAATAAATGAATAGGACTACGTCCCAGCAAAAGAAACTATCAACAAAACCAAAAGATATCCAATTGAATGGGAGATTTGCAAGCAATACCTTTATAAGGGACTAATATCCAAAATATATAGACTCATACAACTCAACACCAACACCCCTGCACCCAAAAAAATCTAATTAAAAAATGGGCAGAGAACCTGAACAATTTTCCCAAAAAGATATGGCCCATAAATATATGAAAAGATGCTCAATTTACTAGATATAAGGGAAATGGAAATCAAAACCACAATGAGACACCACCTCACATATGTTAGAATGCCTATTAGCAATAAAACAGTGTTGGAGAGGATGTGGAGAACCCTGGCACACTGCTGGTGGGAAAGTTAACCCGTGCAGTCTCTGTGGAAAACTATGGAAGTTCCTCAGAAAGTTAAGAATCAAGCTACTGTATGACTTAGCAATAATCCTTCTTCTGTGTATCCCCCCCCCCAGTTTTGAAAACATATTTATAAAGGTATATGTACCCCTATGCTCACTGCAACATTATTCACAATAGCCAAGACATGGAAACACAAAGGTGAAAGATTGGATTTGATCTAAATGCTTAGAAAATCAGTGGGGGATTTAAGCAGCTTAATGATGTGATAAGATTCTTCTGCCATATTCACTTGGGCTGCAGTGTGGAAGGTAGATATTCAGAACGAAGGCAGAAAGACCATTTTTTTGCAGTAACCAGATGAGAATTAGTATGACTTGGGCTGGAGGGTGGCAGTAGAGGGAAGAGAAGTGTTTGGATTCGGGACATAGTATGGCAGAAGAGCCCATAGACTTGCTGATGAGTTGCATGGAGTGGGCAGTGGTGAAGGGAAAAAAGGAAGCCATTCTGTCTCCTGGGTCTCTTGCCCTACACAACAGAACTTATAGGGAAGATGGGGAAAACGAGAATAAAAATTAGCCATTTTCACATGCTAAGTTTAACGTGCCTGTTAGATATTTATGTGGAAATACCAAGTAGGCAACTGGATATAAACCTGGAGTTTAGGGGCAAGTTCAGGGCTAGAAATACACTATTTGTGGGATATCAATATAGAGATGGCACTTAGTACCAAGGAACTTTATGGGCTGACCAGAGAGAGAATGTACAAGGGGGAGCAAAAGAGTCTTAGAGGCACCAAGCCTTAGATGTTGACCAGAGAAGGCGGCACCAAGAGAGAGAGATTATGACAAAGTGTCCAGGGAGGAAAACCAGGAGCAGGTAAATCACTAAGAATGACCAAGGAATTCAAGACTTACATAGTTCTCTTGCCCCTTATTTTAGAATAAAAACATCAGGATAAGTGAAGGGAAATTGGGAAAAATTTGTAATAATTACAGAGTTTGGATTTCTCAAATATTTTTCCTCATTGTACACTCCAAGAGCAAAACTTAAAAGCTCCTTGAAAATGGTTTTAATGTAAAAGAACGTAAAATAAGTCAATGCTTAAAAACTTTCAAAACTACTCTTCACATAAATGTGGTAATGATACTTAATTTCAGGTTACCATATCACCTACCAATTTCATCTACATTTATGATGAAATAATTATCTCAATGACTCTACAAAGAATTTTCCTTTATTTCTTTCAAATTTAATAAAATATGTCAAATGAACAACAAAACTAGTCTGTGAATTACAGGTCCTTGGGTTTGTAATTTTCAAGAATGAGGATTTTTTTAAAACTTGTAATTAGTGAGATACTTTGGTAACAACTCTTGGACATGAGAGCCTACATGTTTGAACAGAGACACCTACAATCATATAGTATGTAACTGAAAAGTGTTAAAGGTATTTTTTTTTCAGAGTTCAGTATGCAAAGTTTTAGGTACTTGCATGGCACTTTTTAATAAAATAAATATGTTCTTAATCTTTTTGCCCATCACACATGCTTCTTCCAAGTTTATTCTTTCCTACATCTATCACTTGGGAAAACTAGATGTGACAGGAACTTCTAGTGTTTAGCTACATCTAGTTCTTTCCTTTCTGACCACCAAGCAGCGGCCCATCTCTCAATTCTCTTGCAGTTAGATGAAGCTTGGTTATTTATTTTTTAACCAAAGGAATCTGACTGGGAATTGCATGAAACTGCAAGGCTGGGTCACTTGAGAGCAAGTACAAGTTCTGCACAATTTCTTTTCCCATTTGGCTGGTGTCACAAAGGTAGCGCTGTAAGGTGAAAGCAGCCTGCATCTGAGTCTCTGCCTCGAAAAGAGTTGCCTTGGGTGGTTGCAAATCAGACTTTGCATGAGCAAGGAAATCATCCCTTATTGTACTAAGCAACTGAGATTGTGAGGTTACTGGTGCCGCAGTATGACCTGACATTATTCTGTAATGCTTTTTTTTTTTAAATGGGATCAAGAAACTATATTACTTATTAGTTAAACATGATCAGCAAAGAAAAGCAGGAAAGTCAAAATGATATTTGACTAGAATAACTTGCGTTAGTTTAGAATTAGAGCAATGACATTTACTTTTAATGAAGCATCTCTCATTTTATGGAAGATATTGGCATTCTGACGGTGATAAAACAACTTATTGTAAAGCTTTTCCAAAAATTTCTACAATATTGTTAGATGGCCAAGGCAAACATAATCTTCATAGGTTTTCTCCACATATCTAGCTTTTCAACAAGTGTAGGCAACCTACACAAAGCTACTAGTGAGAGACCAACCAGGATTAAGGTTCCCGTACTCCTCTCTATCCACAGACACAGGAACATACAGTTACTCAGGGAGCAGTTACCACTGCTGAGTAACTCCTACACACTGGGTGAATGAGAAAATACCCACATCAAATGGGTAGATAAGGCTGAAACACACCCTCACCTAACCCCAACCCTCAGCACAGGGCCATTCAATGGAGAGGAAACTCCCAACTCCCAGCTTCTCCCTGGGAAGGGAAAGATATAGCACTCCAACTTTAAGACTTCATGAGAAAAGGAACCTCAAAATACCTTGCTTTGAAAGCCAACAAGTCTTGTATCCAGAAGACTCACAAGACTATAGTAAAAAAAAAAAAAGCCAGGAGTTAATGAATGGGAACACGCCCATGGCTGTGCCCCCAGGGCACAGTGCAGAGGGAACTGCAAAATTGCCCATCCTTCACTTTGAAAGCAGCTGCTACCTGAGGTTCAGGCTTCTCATCTAGGGGCTGCCTGTGATCCTCCCCAGAGACCAAGGAAACAGGCAGATTGCTCCACCACCTTTGCTCTGTAGCCCACTACAAGTCACCAGTATCTCCCTTTCACAGGTATTTTATGATCCAGTGTTCATGATTGCCTAGGAGGGAATGGGCCTCCAATTGGTTGGCTCTGATTACCAAAGCGGCTTGCGTTCACAAGTCCCATAGGACTGTAGCAAACAATGAAGCAGTTTTATTTTTAAATATATTTTTTATTGTTTTTTTTACAGAGAGGAAGGGAAACTCTCCCTTTCTCTCTGTAAAAAATCAATCAAAATATATTGATAGAGAGCTAGAAACATAAATGAGAGAGAAACATCGATCAGCTGCCTCCTGCACATCCCCTATTAGGGATGTGCCCATAACCAAGGTACATGCCCTTGACCAGAATCGAACCTGGGACCCTTCAGTCCGCAGGCTCTATCCACTGAGCCAAACCAGCTAGGGCATGAAGCAGTTCTTAATAGTGTCAGAACCCACCTGGGTAGCTGTATACCCAGACTACCACAGAGGGAGCAGGCAAAAATGGCCAACTCTCAGTTTCTCCCTGGAAGGGCTTGACTATGTTCTCTCCAAGATGTCTCCCGAGGGTCTGGCTTCCAGTCAGCTTGATCTAGGAGCCAAGTGCAATCCTCCCCTTAGGTACACTGATAGGTCCTGGCACACACTCTGCTACTGGGAGCCACTAAGAACAAAGAAGGCAGTTTAGACAATCAAGTGTTTGAGAGACAACCAAGAGCTCAGGCCAAACAGATTGATGAGGTCTGTCTCCTATACAAGACCACGCTGTCAAGACTGGGATAGGTGGCGGTTTTATCTTAATGCGCAGAAGCCAACACAGAGAGTAAGAAGAAATAGGAATAAATTTCAAATAAATGGATACATTTCAAACAAAGGAACAAAGAAATATATTTCAAATTAAAGAACAAAATAAATACCAGAAAGAGATTTTGGCAAAATGGAGATAAGCAATTTATCTGATAGAAAGCCCTAAATAATGACCATAAAAATGCTTGCTGAGGTCAGGAGGACAATGTGTGACAAAGTGAGAATTTCAACAGAGATAGAAAATAAAAAAGTGCCAAAGAGAAATCATATTGCTGAAGAGTACAATCCTTCTCAAACTATTCTAAAAAATATCGGAGGGTACACTTCCAAAATCATAATACAAGGCCAGCATACCCCCAATACCAACAGCAGAAAAGGACACTACGAAAAAAGAAAATTACAGGGCAATATTTCTGAGAAACACTGATGCAAAAATCCCCAATACAATATTATCAAACTGAATTCAACCATATTTTAAAAGGATCATGCATCATGATCAAGTGGGATTCATTCTAGGACATAAGGATGGCTCAACAACCACAAAATCAATCAATGTGATTACTGTATTCACAAAATGAAGGGTAAAAATCATATGATAATCTCAATTGATGCAGAAAAAGCATTTGACAAACTTCAACATTCTTTCATGATAAAAACTCTCAATAAATAGGTATAGAGGGAACATGCCACAACATAACCAAGGCCATAGATGTCAAGTTCACGGTTAACATCATACTCAGTGGTGGAAAACTGAAAGCTTATCCTTGAAAATCAGAAACAAGGGAAGTATGTCTGCTATTCAACATAGTACTGAAAGTACTAGCCAGAAACTGAAAGTTCTAGCCAGAGCAGTTAGTCAAGAAAAATAAATAAAAGGCATACAGATTAAAGAGGAGGAAGTAAAATTGTTTCTCTTTGCAAGTGACATAATATTACAGATTGAAAACCCTAAAGACTCTACCAAAAATCTGTTAGAACAAATTTGGCAAACTTGCAGGATAAAAATATCAACTCATAAAAACCAGTTGCATTTCTTTACACTAACAAAATGTCAGAAAAAGAAAATAAGAAAATCTCACTTATAACAGCAACAACAACAACAACAAAAATAATAAAAATATTTAGGGATAAATTTATCCAAGGAGGCTAAAGATCTAAAAACTGAAGATACAAATAAATGAAAAGATACTCCATACTCATAGATTGAAATAATTTATATTGTTAATATGTAATACTACCCAAAGTCACCTATAAATTCAATGCTATCCCTATGGCACTTTTCACGTAAAAAGAATAATAATCTTAAAATTTTTGTGGAACCATGAAAGACCTTGAATAGCCAAAGCATTCTTGAGAAAGATGAACAAAACTGGAGCCGTTACACTTTTATTTCAAATTATATTATAGAACTACTAGTGGCCTAGTGCATGAAATGTATACACATTAAAAGGGAATTAGAGAAAATATTTTAATATTGCTATTTACCCTTTTTCTATAATACAAGTGTCCGGCTGGCCCCACTCCCATTGGGTGGCATGAAGACCTGGCTGGCCCTCCCCCCTGTCAAGTCCCACCTGGTATGGGGGATGCGGCCTCAGGTCCCCAGGCACCAGTACTGGGGCACAGCCTAAGTTCCCCCAGCCTGCATTGGGGTGGGGGTGAGGCCTCAGGGGGAGCATGGCCTCAGGTCTTCCAGCCCCAGCAACAGATTAGGGGGTGTGTCTTCAATCCCCCTCCCCCTGTACCCGCCTAGTGCAACACAGCCTGCCTCAGGTACCTATTGATTGGTGTTATGGCATGATGGTGTGACAACCATTTGCATATTAGCCTTGTATTATGATGATAGTAATCAAAAGAGTATGATGTTGGCACAAAACATATACATAAATCAATGGAACAGAATAAAGCCTAGAAATAAACCCAGGTATATAGGATCAATTAATTTATGACAAAGGAGCCTAGACATGGGCATAAGATAGTCTCCTCAATAATGGTGGTGATAAAATGTATTGACACATGCAAAATAATAAAACTGTATCCCTATCTTATACCATACACAAAAATTAACCCCACATAGATTAAAGGCTTGAATGGAAGACCTGAAATCATAAAAATTCCTACAGGAAAACATATGGGGTGACTTTCCTCAAGACGGCAAAGTAGGTAGATGGTGTGCTTGCCTCCTCCCATGACCACACTGAAATCACAACTAAATTACAGAACCACCATCATTGAGATCCACCTGAAGACTAGCTGAACAGAACTCCCTCCCCATGCATTTCTCTTCTCTCCGATTCTATTTCTCCCAGCTTGATTCTGTCAGTTTGTGTCCATCCCTAAAAACACAAATCATTTTCTCATGGATTTGTAGGCAAAACCCTCCTGCAAGTTCTTGGTGTTCTCTAGTTTGTTTCGAAATTACATTATTAAGAGCTTACTGAGCAAAACTCAACATTGATCAAATGGAAAAAGGAAGCACCACGAAGTTACAGCTCCAAGCAAAACCACTTTATGAGTGTGTGGCCGGGGTGCACGTTAATGACACCAGTGCCCAGGTGGCCAAATTTATGTCCACCCTCTTGATCTGATAATACAGCACAGGAGATGAATTGGTAATGAACCAGGCTAAAAACAGATGGCGACTCCATGTGTGTTTGCTGCTGAAAACCTACAAAGGGGAGCATTAAACATGTGTCTTTAAATTTAAATTAGTGCATTTCAAAAACACAGACTGTTGAGCTTTGGAAAATAGGCTGGCTGAATGTGTTTCATCTTATAGTTTTGAACTCTGATGGGTTTTGTGGAATAGCAACAGGCAAAGTGGATGGTATGTTAGTTACCCTTTCTTTAGCTCCTCAATATCAGTGGTGTTCCACTGTAATTAGCTGCTTGTGTGCAGTTCTTTGTCATTAAATTTGCTACACCCTAATTAGGAAATTTAGAAAATTCAAAAGACCACCATCTAAAAATTGGCACCAATTATTAAATATATTTTCTCAAATTATATGATTTTTTTTAACTCCACAGTACTGATTGAGTCTAAAACATGATTTAAAAAAATAACATTTCCTTGATTTGTTTTAAAATATTTCCTTGATGTACAAACAGTATTTTATAAAAATGAACTAAAATATAAAAGATTCTACTGCTATATACAAACTTCGGCTATATGAAAGATATTTGGGTCTGAATTGACCCAAAAGTGATTCTTTATTTGATTTACACTCCAGGACAAATAAAACTGGTGCTTAAATGCCAATCCAAACATATCCCAGAATAATTTTGGAAAAAAGCGACCACAAACTGACCCTATGATTCTGTGATGATTAAATATAAAACTACATAAAAATTGTATAGTTGAAGGTTGGGTAAAGTTTAAGCAAGTTCAAAATCTGGTGTGGACTCCCTAGGCAATGGAGTTACAGGAAATCGGGCCCAGATAAGAGGGATAGGATTGGTTTATTCCTACCTCCATCCCACATCTGCTTTGCAGAAATCTCTGGCCTATTATTACCTTCGTAATTTTTTTTCTGTGTTCTTCCACACAAAACTCACTGTCCAAGTTAAAAGCAGATTTGATTTACATCTTGGACATGCCTGAGTGTACCCAAAGTGGCAGAATTTCTCAGGGGTGCCAATGCTATATTACTATATGGATGCCTTAAAAAATAATATACATACAACTGAGTTCAGAGAGGGAGAAAAACATCAATGAGAGAGAATCAGTGCCTCTGTTCACCTCCTACTGGGGATTGAGCCTGTATTCTGGGAATGGAACCATGACCTCCTGGTTCATAGGCCAATGCTCAACCACTGAATCACACTGGCTGGGTTGGACTTACTTCTTAAATATAATACCTATTTTCCTTTTGCTTTGGTGGTTGTGGTGATGATGATGATTTGGGGGAGAGTTTATTATAATTTGTTCTAAGATATTAAAATCTTTAACAAGTGGCTTCACCCAGGAAGTCTAGTGCGTAGCAAATATTTCACAAGCCAAGGTGAAGGGAGGAGCTGAAATGAGGGATAATGAAATCTTCCCAGAGGATCCTGATTCCATCCTTTCTCCCTCTCTGAAGCTGCATATTCTCTGTCTCTTTCTCCCTCCTTCCCACTCTGTTTTCCCATAATCTGTCTCAACTTCAGAAATACAATTCAGGGATAGTTATGGTCCATGATTTTTGTTGGAAATTATATGTTTTCAAAGCAGAACAAACACAAAGTGAACAATAAGGACCCTTGTCTGTCACTGTTTCAAATGTGAAAACTGACCAAAATTAAGGTTCTAAACTTACTGAAAGTATGAGCAGTTAGAAGTGCAGGTTCCTAAGGTCTACAATAGGAATGGGAAGCCTGATGAATTCATCATGGTATTGCTTCTGCTCTGTGATCCAAACAACCATTGGTCACTCCTACATTTAGACTGAACAATTTATAATTGTAACGAGGTTATGAATTCCCTAAAGAAAGGGCTCTTGAGTTTAAATCACTGGTTTTCAGATCACATAGCATAGCACTTTGCATATAATATCTACCATATCTGCATATATATATATATATATATATATATATATATATCCATCCCTTACAAAAACTGTAAGGTATGACTAAGCAAGTAGAAGTGTTCCCATTTTACACAGCACAAAAGTGAGTTTTGGGGGATATATCCAAGTCCCAAAGTTCTTTTTATACCAACTTTCAACTGACACTTGTTCAGTAATTATTGAATCTAAAATCGGCAGCCAAGTGTTCTATAAAAATGTCTAACAAAGGTATGTCCTCTCAGACTAAATGGCTGTCATAACTAAATTGAAGGCATGTTTCCATCACCTTAAAGTTTTGATATCAAAACTTGCTTCTGTTTAATTTAAATGATTTCATCAAAGCATTTTATTTAACTATTATTTAAATATATATATTTTTTCTTGATTTCAGAGAGGAAGGGAGAGAGAGAGAGAAACATAAATGATGAGAGAGAATTATTGGTTGGCTACCTCCTGTACTGCCCTCATTGGGGATGGAGCCCACAACCCAGGCATGGCCCTGCCAGGGAATCAAACTGTGACCTCCTGGTTCATAGGTTGGTGCTCAACCACTGAGCCACGCCAGCCGGGCATATCAAAGCATTTTAAGGCATATTTAACATTACATGCCATGCATAAAGATAACATGATCATACTGACTTTGCAAATCCTTCCTTCATTTTCAAAACATTTATGGTGTATTAACATATGCCAGGTCTCACTCTACACATTGGGAGGGAGGATACATAAAGAATACAGAGCCTCTGCTTCAAAAATTAAGAATTTCAAGAGATTTTAAGAATTTCAAGAAATTCAAGAATTTCAAGAAATTAAGAAAATCAAGAGATTTGCAGTGCACCATTAAACCATGAGTGTGGTCCTGCAAAGTGTGGGCCATGCATGACTACACGGGTCACACACCCATGAAGCAAAGCCTGGATATAACATAAGTATATAGTACAGGACCGTAGGTGCCTAAATATGGGTAAATGTTGAAATAGAGTAGGAACACAATGGAGGTGGTGTTCTCACTCTGTATAGTCCTAGTGGCTACACCAATGGGCATGCAGTAATCAAGGCAAACATAACTCTTTTAGAAAAATAATAAACGAATAAATAAATGAATAATATATATGCAAACAATGAATCAAACATGCAGATAAAAAATAGACATATTTTGGCCTCTTGAATCCATTAACAGTATTAGACAGCATATATTGTTGTTTCAAGACTGAATCCAACGTTTTTGAAGGAGAGCAGAGAGCTATTTTCATGTGTGAAGAATAGTGAGGCAGACACATGAGATGAACACCAATATGTTTGTGATTTTGTTCCTGATCTAGGGGAGCCAAGAAAATGTACATTTTACTTTCCCTAACTTAGTCAAGACAATATAATTCTAAGAAAGTAAATGAAAAATATTTCAGCTTAGGACATCAATCGTTTTTCACAATAAGAGTGAACAGACCAACAGACCTTTTGGCTTTTCTTATTTGGATTCACTTCAATGTCTCAAAGTTGCTAAGTAACACTTTTAATAATGAGATTTCAAGGCCAGGGAATTAATGATCCGTGACCCTATTTAAGAGAAATATTAGTGCATCGAAAGGCGAGATGTCTGAATACAGTAATGGGAACTTTGGGTAATACACTTAACTACTTTCATGTGCTACTTTCTCATTGCTGCCCAAGGTCAATTTGGCATGACACTAGTTTTTATTAGACCATTTACCAAGATTATTTCATCATTATCTCAAGTTAGCTAATAATTACTCAGGGAAATAATGATATACAGAGAATAACCATTGTATAGTCATTACCAAAGTGATTTCTGGAACTGACAAATGTAAATGTTTAGAATACACTAGTACAACTTAACTTTTCCATATACATCTCATAGGTTCATTTCAGCAAAATCTACTCATGTCCATTCATACTCAAGCCCATTCCACAGCCCTAACAGGTTTGTCTCAGTGGATAGAATGGCGGCCTGGGGACTGAGGGGTCCCAGGTTCAATTCCTGTCAAGGGCATGTACCTTGGTTGCTGGCACATCCCCAGTAGAGGGTGTGCAGGAGGCAGCTGATCGATGTTTTTCTCTCATCAATGTTTCTAACTCTCTATCCCTCCCCCTTCCTCTCTGTAAAAAATCAATAAAATTTATTTTTTTACAAAACCCCAAAAAACATTTCACAAACATACCCCTACACATACTCCTCTCACTAGCCTCTCCCTGGGCTGGAAACATTTATCTACTGTGCCTTGTACTTGAGCAACTTGGTCCTCCCCAGGAAATTTGAGCCAAGGACTCAACCACCATACAAGAGAGCACACAACCTGGGCAGAGAACAATCTCTGAAGGTTCTCCTGAAGCCAAGTTTGGCTAAAACCATGTCAGCTCATAGTGAAAGGAAACTTCAAAGACGTCAACAGCTTCTGTGGATTAGTGGCCGCAGTTTTAAGACTGAACATAACCCCCAAATTGGCTTGAACGCGTTCTGCCAAAAGCACAAAGAGTTTTAGGGGGAACATATCACCTTTTAAAATAAATGTTTAATTTCTTTATAAAAAAGACATTGAGTTTTTCTTCTGGGAAACTTCAAGTAACAATTGACCTAGCACCAGCAGTGAGACCCCTGACACTCACTTTGGGCTACTGCTCCTGGCCTTTGAGAAGGGAGACCTTGAGAAAGTTGGGATTGTTTGGGGGGGACTCTGGAAGGACATCCTGGAGGGGTTCATTTTGGCTACTATATAAAAGCCTAAAATCCTAGAGCTAGTTTTTATTTCCCTTGCAGAAATGAAATGGCTCACAGATTGCCTAAATCTGAAGCTTTATAAATTTTATGATAAATCCAGAGGGTTGCTATTTAAAAGTGGCTTATTCTCCCTACCAATATCCAGGGGAAGAAAACTGAGGGTGACAGTAATAGCGAAGAGGAGCTGTGTGTTTAGAAATGTCCAACTCTTTGGGTTTCTAGTCAGATCTTTCTTAGTGGTGACCTGGCATCTACTTTCAGGGGTGCATATACTCGGGACACATGATAATTTCATTGTAAAGGAATATGTGATGTGAGGTATAAAATAATCTGGACATTTCCAAATAAATTGGCAATTCTCAATTCTAGGTGGGTGATTATAAAATTTAAATTTTAAATACATAACTACTAGGAAGCTCTGCTTCACATCAGTTGTAAGTACATCTACCATCTTTATCACAAGGCAAGCATTATATATGACCGATAACTTATCAGCTGGGTAAATTATTCTCCAGGATGAACCTCAGTTTCTTCACCTGTGGGATGACTTAACAACCTATTAGGAGTATTGAGAAACCCAATGAACACAAATCATGGGCGTATTATTCACTATTATGTCAGAGGACACTGAAGCAATGTCCAACATGACTCAACAGGCTTCATAAAGAACATTTGGTTAGCAGGTACTGACTCCCTCTTCTCCATACAATTCAGTGGTCATTGGCCTGTATGAGCACAGACAGCTCACACAAAGCCGGTGGCTCCTGCAACTTTTGTACTGAAGGGCAGCCCTCACCTGAGCCCTCTGCTGGTCTGAGACCTTCCATTCTCAGTTTCTGTGACTAGCAAGGATCAGTGACCATTCTCTCTTCTTCATTTTCTCTCTCTGCTTGGGGGTAATAAAAGCATTTTGAGTGGTTCAGCCTTTGAGAATTGCCACAGGAACCTAAGTTTCACTCTATTTAATATACTTCTCACTGCACAGACAGGATTAAGAAGGCAACACTCTTTGTATGCTGCTTCCAGATTCCAACTTCGAAGAAAAGCTAATTACAAAGAGGAAAACTGGGTGATTGGGAACAAGGATGGTAAGGAGAATCTTATGTTTGTTTTTTTAAATTTTCCAATAGGTTTAAGTATATATATATATATATATATATATATATATATATATATATATATATATATATAAATTTTTTTAAATCAAGATTCTAATAAATTTAAAACTGGAGAACGAAAAAATGTCAGTTTTCCTGCTTTGAAGACACTTTGAAGAAATGGGCAAAAAATTATTCATAGAAGAGAAAACCCAAATGACCACTAAGCAAGTAAAAAGATGCCCAACTCCACTGGTAGGAAGGAAAACATAAATTGAAACCATAGTGAAGTACTATTTCACACCCTTTCATTTGAAAACATTTTTATATATGTCTATGCCAGGAAGTAATGAGAATGTGGAAAATTAGTAATTCGTATACCAGTAGTGGAAAGTTGCATTATTACAACATATTGGGAATCATTTGGTAACATCCGTTAAATAGAAGTTGTGTAGTGTATATTCAACGATCCAACAATTTTACTTCCAAATATACCTGAGAAACCCTCACACATTTGCAAATGACATCTTGATTGGAACGTTTATGGCAGCATTGTTAAAGCAGCAGTTTTAATGTCTACCAACCAGAGCAAAAATAAAGTCATGAAATATTTACATGGAAGAGTAGGAACAGAAAAGTGACTGTACATATCAACAAGGGTGCATTTTACAAACACATCTGCAGGGAAATCTGGTTTTCAGAACCTAGACTGTGATGTAATTTAAAAACATACAAAACATTCGATACACATATAGTACATATGTGTATATATATAATAAAAAGAAAAGAAATGCATGGGGTTGATATACAGCAAACTCAGAATAGAGGTTATTTCTTAGAAGAAGCTATTGCTAGGAGGGAGATGAGAGAGTCAGGTTCATAGATGTTAATTGTACTGATAATGTTCTGTTTCTGAAACCGAATTTATTAATTTATTCTTTAAACACGTTGTGGCTGAAATATTTCATAATAATTTAAAAAACATTAAAGTATAAAAATCACACTTGATTCTACCCTTTAATCCTTATTGCTATCTCTCCCATTTTATAGGTGAACAGCTGGAGGAGTGTTGAGTACCTGAACGATGTTTAAGGATATAAAAGAGATTCGACCAAGTCTAGTTGGCTTCAAAATATTAGAGACAGAACATTGCAGGAAGAGGGGGAAAGCTGCAGCTTACAGAAAGATCACTGGGGATACCCCGTGATAGTGGGCCTGACAAGCCCCTCCCTCCTGCTTTATCTTGTAAGTCAACACCTCTGGCAGTTTCTTTTCTCATTTATTTACACGTGTCCACTTCTAGTGCACAACAAGCTAAAGAAGTTCAAGGTCTATGTCTGGTTCCTTGCCATGGCTTCATGCTGCAGTCATTGCACAGAGCATAGTGGGTACTAAGTACATGCTGGATGGATAGGTGAATGAATAGATAATAACACTGATAGGTCAACATGATCATACAAAGATGGTCTCGTCGTTCATTGCTACGAGTTATTGATTTCAACATGTAGAAGTCAGTACATACAAGCGAAGGTAAATCAAAAACAGAATACTTAGGCTCAGCTACCAAATGAAAGGGAGCTACATGTTCTATTACGGTGGCAAGGTAATTCCCTTCAAAGTGGTAATTAAGGAAGATGATTCTAATTTGAAACTGGTTTCCTAATTGGTGTTTGGCTTTTAGGAATCACACAGGCCTTTAATTTATATATATTATGTTTACTCTCTATAGCTCACCCCCACCGTCAATATACTCCCAAATTCTTTAAGATCAAGGAGGTGAGTCACATACAGAGTTACAAGTTACTATCCAGAACATTATTTCAGTATCAAATTCTCAAAAAAGTCTGAAATTATGAAAAAATTAATTAAAAGCATTAATGTCATAAAAGCATTTTCTGCTCAAATGTTATCTGTCATGTCTTCTTTATCCATACAAAATAGCAACCTCCTCCCCCATTATTCCTCTTTGTCTCCTTCCTCTGCTTTACTCCCCCTGACAATCATATAGAATTTGTTCATCTATGTGATAAGCATTTTGTCCCCTCCACCCCATAAAATATAATCTGAGAGGACAGGAACTTTACCTTCACTGTTCACAGATACATCCCTGGTGTCTGGAATAGTGCCTATAAGTCCTAAATAGGTATACATTAAGTGCATGAATAAATAATTGAGTCCATCTTACATTTACAGCAATAATCCTTAGCCAGATTTTCACTTAAAATATTCAAGTTTCCTCTGCAAACTGTTTATCTATATAATCGATTTCTTCCAATGGATGAAACATTTCTTTTTTTCTTTCTTTTCATTTATCTTTCTATGGATTTATTGAGGTATAAATGGTATACAAAAAACTACATGTTTAAAGTGTGTCAATTTGGTAAAGTTTGACATATGCAAGCATCCATGAAATTATGACTGTAATCAAGATAATGAACACATTCATGGCCTTTAAAAGTTTCCTTGTGACCCTCTGTAAGCTCTCTTTGCACCCATCTGTCCTCAGGTAACCAACAGCCTGCTTTCTGTCACTAAAGATTTGTTTAATCTTTCTAGAATTTTATATAAATGGATAATACAGTATGTACTCTGCTTATGACTGGATCCTTTCACTCAGCATAATGATTTTGAGACATTTATGCTGCTGTATTAGTTCACTCCATTTTGTTGCTGAGCAGTATTTCATTGTCTGAGTATACTACAATTTGTTTATCCATTCACTGTTTGATGGGTGATCGGGCCATTTTCAGTTGGAGGCTGTTGTGAAAAATCTGCCATGATCATTCATTCATGTGCAAGCCTTTGTGGGAACATATACTTCCTTTCCCCTGGAGTATATTCCTTGGAATGAACTGACTGGGTCGTATGGTAGTTATATATTTACGACTTTAAAACACTGACCAACTATTTTCCAAAGTGGTTTTTATCATTTCATATTCCAAATAGAAGTGTATGACATTCAGTTGATGCACTTACTCACCAACACTTGATATGATCAGTCTTTTTCACTGCATATTTTCTAATAGGGATGCAGAGGTACAGGATTGTGCTTTAATTTGTATGCCATTAGCATATTTTCTTGTGCTGAAGGTTTTTCTGAATTGCCAATGACTGGGGTATTTTAGTGGCATGCTTCCATTTTTCCATTTTATAAATTATCTACTGAATATTTTGAGTTACCTGAGATGCAGTGAAATGAATGAGTTTCACTCACAGTAGCTGTACAGAAATATGGCCCAAATCCTTTTAATTTTTGATAAGGACTATTATTCATAGGCTGCAAACACTTAAAAAGAGTGTATGTACTTATTTTGAGAAATGTCATGGAAGACAGATTTAGGGATACCGTGTCCTACTCATTAGACACTCTAAAAGCATAGTCATGAATTAGGAAGAGGGATACAACAAGACAGCTTTGGAAATATTGAGTCAACATGATTGATGATCAATGAATTCTAAAACCTAAGTGACATAGTACATCAATTGTGACTATAAGATTTTGTGCCAAAATTAATAAAGGAATAAAATGGTGCTATTATTAGAAATGTGTACATACTCGTAGTTTTGGATAAGTTTGATTAGATACTTTAATTTTGGACAGACAGTAAGACATCCAACTGGAAATGGTCAGTGGGCAGGGCTAAGCATGACTGAGGCTTAGAGGAGTCATTGGGACTAGAGGAAACCACTTATAAATCATCAGCAAAAACTTGAATCAGAATATAGTTTTAAAGGAATGTGGAAACAAATACAGTGATGAATAGATAATAAATACTAGAGAAAAGAATCCAGAATTGTCATTCCATATACGCAATGAGTAAAAAGTAATTCAATTATTTTAATTTTTTCTGCAGTAGGAAAAACATTTTACAATATCTGATGTGGTCAGCAGGTATTTGGTTGAAGAAAATGGATTATTTGTAGGTTTTTAAGAAGCCTACTCCTTAAATGTTCAAACTGGAAAAAGCCTGTGTTGTGTTGAGCCCCATGTGACCAAACTATTATTATCTTGGTTACAGTTTCTGGCACAGAGTAGGCATCCAAGCAATGTTTGTTAGGTGACCAAATGGTTATTCTTGTGTTCTCAGCCAATTCAGTAAGTCTACTGTCTTCCATGTGTAAGCGAGATGGCTGAACAGTTACATGAATTTTTAGCTATATAAAGTAACCTTAATTATCATCGTCTATTGTGTATCCTCCCTTGTTTTTTTAAGGTAAATATCCTGCATTTATAAAGAACTTCCTCTTATGACATGACATCCAGACAGAGCCATTTTGAAGAAGAAATAAATAAGGAATTGTGTCACATGGCTTCTTCTCAATAACAGTAGGTGGAATTATTTGTTCTGAATGGAAATATTTGAGGAGACAAAGTTTTGTATAGTGGCTATGGAGGAGGGTACTTAAAAACCAGTATGAAAAGATTTGGAACATCAATTAAAATGTCTATACTGTGGATTTTCAGTGGACTGAGACAATTCTACAATTTTTTTCCCCGCAAAAAAATTAACCCATCATTATAGGAATTGTAAGGGAAGGGGACACTGAGAATATTGCTCAGTTAAGCAGACAAAGTAGAGACAGTGTAAAATGTAACCCTGACATGTCAGACCATAAAAGCTCTCCTTCCTTGGACTTTGTCAGAATCCTACTTGTCAGTTCATCAGTGGGTTGTTGGCCCTGAATGGATCACAGTACTGGGTAAAGCCAGGAACTGTACCTCTGGTGAGGAATCATGAATTAGGATATGCCCAGGTTCAGGTTTCTAAAAGTGGAATATGGCTAATGAAAGGAATATTCAATCCTAATTTAGAAATGGCCACAGATAAACTACCTCTCTTTCTTGGGTAGTTTTTGCTACTCAGCATTATCTCCAGTCCTGGGAGAGGCAATTGATAAAAGATCATGGCTTATTGTTTTAGCCTACCTCACCTAATACCTACTATAACACAGTGATTAAGAATACGGATTTAGAAGACAAGGAAAACTGTGTTTAAATTCTGGTTTTGCCGCTTACTAGTTTGTATAAGCAATACTTATAATTACTTAACATCTATGGTTACCCATTTTTTTTCATCTAAAGTAGAAATATTTAGGTTGTTTTAAGTTTTAAATGGTTGTGAAATTATTAAATGAGGTAATGTATCTAAAGTAACAAATAAGTAAATAAGTAAATAAATAAAGTGCCTACCTCAATAGCTAGAACAATATTAAAAATTGTTATTGGGTTCCTGGCCTTCCAGAATCCTCAGCCTCCCTTTTTTATTTATATTATCTCATCCTCATTCTAAGGCATGCTCATGACCCTCTAGATTTAGAGATCACAGAAACACTTGTATTTCAGAACAGCAAGACACTTCAGATTTGCATTATAGAAAGCTGTCATTTAAGAAGCCTTACATTTATGTTTGGTTTTCTCAGAATGCATCGATGTTTAGAAGGAAATCCATGAACAACACAGCGATGCTCACACAAGGACTGATGGTACTAGAGAAGAAGCTAAGCTTACTCACCAGCTACAGGCGGAAACAGCAGTGAACCTGCAAACTTCCTTACCTTCACAACCACTTGCCCTTGCAAGGTCCGACCTTCCTAAACTGAATACAGAAAAGAAACCAGAGAAATAAAGACTACAGGTGGAGGAATATATAGGTATGCAACTCTCCTGAAGAGGGAAAAGAGCCCCAAAGAGGCTGACAGTTACATGTTATTCCTCAATCATGAGAGGTAAAGAAATGGCAGAAAAAAATGTTCCCAATACTTCTCAGATGGCAGGAGTTCCTTCTTTATTGGTGCAGGCAGGAACATGGAAAACTTGAAAGAGTATCTGCTTATGCTTTTATGTGTCAAATGGGAGTGATCAGGAGGAGGAAGGACCCTTCATTTTGTGGTTCTGCGCCTTGATCCTACCTGGTAAGGATATGGCCATGACCATTCATTCAAGGACTGACTGTGGCTGCTTTCACACATCACAGCTGAGTTGAATAATTGTGACAGAAAACATATGGCCCACAAGCCAAAAATACTATCTTTACCATTATGGAGAAAGTTTGCAGACCCCTGATCTGAATCAATCACCCAGGAAGCAAGCTCCAAATGGCAAAAAGTCAGTCTCAGCCTCTAACTCAGTGCAACAGTTGCTATCCCTCATTGTGCAAGCATTTCTCTCTTGGGCATTAAATTCTTCAACCAGCAAAGCCCAGAGTCTTGGGAATAGGGAGAAACGTTTTGGGGGTTGAGTAATAAGGTATCATAATGGGCGAAGTCATACCTACATCCACACCTGGGTTTCCATGCCTGTGTGTTCTAACTTTGGAAGAAACAGCATCTCATTGAATCAGATTATATGCTGCATACCAGCCTTGCAAGATGACGACTGTCAATTGATGCTGTAATTGAATCTTGGATGAACATTATTTAATATGGGTAATAAGGTTCATGGTAAGAGTATTGAGCTCTGCCCTGACCAGCATTGCTCAGTGGTTAGAGTGTCAGCCCATGCACTGAAGGGTCAAGGTTTGATTCTTGATCAAGGGGACAAGCTGGGGTTTCAGATTCACTCCAAGCCATTCAGGGGCATGTGTGAAGCAACCAGATGTCTCTCTCTCTCTCACATTGGTGCGGTGTTTCT
The DNA here is from genome assembly GCA_963924515.1 of Vespertilio murinus. Taxonomy (NCBI): domain Eukaryota; kingdom Metazoa; phylum Chordata; class Mammalia; order Chiroptera; family Vespertilionidae; genus Vespertilio; species Vespertilio murinus. Next base: position 15,115,180 of record OZ004717.1, on the reverse strand, counting down.
CTCTCTCCTCTCGCTCTTTTTCTTTTTTTCTCTCTCTCCTCTCCCCTCCCTCCCTTTTACTCTCTAAAAATCAATGGAAAAAAATAGCTTTGAGTGAGGATTAACAACAACAACAAAAAAGAGTAGTGAGCTCTATAAAGATCATCCCATTGGCTCACTTTTTTTGGCTGAAAAATGTGTTTCTTGGTCAAGCTATGCCAAGTAGAAAACTTTACAGAGGAGGCATTATGAATGTTATTTTTAGCAGAAGCATGGTGGGTAGAGGAGGCAAATCCAAAACCACAAACATCTATTTTGAAAAGACAAATCACCATCTTTTGCATGACTGCTGTGGTCTGAGAGCTTATGTCCCTTTAAAATTCACGTGTTGAAATCCTGATCTCAAGGTGATAGTGTCAGGAGGTGGAACCTTTGGGAGATGGGTAGGTCTCCTAGAAAATAGATGGCACAGAGCTCCCTAGACCCTTTCACCATGAGAGGACATAGCAAGAAACCTGTGACTCAGAAGAGGAGCCTCATCCAACCCTGCCGGCACCCTGGTCTCAAGGCTTCCAGCCTCCAGGGCTCTGAAAGCTACATTTCTGGAGTTTATAAACCACCCAGTGGTCTTTTGTTACAGCAGCTCGCACAGACTAAGACAGTAATGGTAGGGATGCAACATAATTAGCATTTCACCAGAGAGGTAGCTGGATCTCGTAGGATTCAGTACTGGTGTCATTAGAAGTGGAAGTAAGCTGAGCAGCCTTGGTTGGAGCAATCTATGGGGTTGATCTTGCATAAAAATACATCCCTACCATCATGGCACACTGTTCTTGAGTTGACTGATCAAACATTTGGGGGACTAGGAATGAGGTTGACTTGAGATACAAAGGGTATGTCATCTTGTTCATGTTATTCTTGGGAGTCTCTTCGGTAAAGGGGACCGTTAGTGAACATTCACATAAATTATTTTCATACTCTGGGCTCATTTTGAGGGGGCCATCCACATAACTCTTCCCCTAATCTCATTGTCACTAACCTGCAAAAATGCTTATCTCTGACCAAATGGCCCAATCATGTTTAAAACATAGGATAGATTCATACCTTAGACTGTCTGTCCTTCAAGGCAAAGTAAACAAAAAAGCTTATCAGCAGTCCTCATTTTGCATAGTTCTGATATGCAAGAATTTCAGTTATCTTTAAATGCAACAGAGCCCCTCAACAACACAGTTCAGATTTAGTTACCGTGGTACCAGATCTATGAGGGATTTCATAAAGTACAAACTTCACTGCCAGCCCTTCAGTCCACAAGCTACTATGTAAACAACAGACACCATAATGATCAGTGACCGGACGGGTCACCTCTTTCAAAGTCTATCAGTGACTGGTCACTATTCATCTGTTATTCAGTTCACACAGAGCAAAGTGTGTCATTTGTTGCCTCCTTGTCTTTCAGTGATACACTCATGTGACTTTCACAAAAGTGGATAACTAAAAGGGAATTGGCCCACAAAGATGGATATACAACTAAGAAACAAAAATGGATAACTCCAGAAGTGAAACCAGTGATAGAATAGCTGACCTTTGAAATATTGGAGAGGTTCTAGGTATGTAACGGGAGGAACTTACTTTAGGCAAACTTATTGACATAAATGAGGAAAGGGATTGTGACAAGATGAAGAAATTTCAGAGTAAATGATACTGACCTTCCCACAAAACAAACAAACAAACAAACAACACATCTCATTAAAGGAACTCTCAGATTTCATGAGAGTGTAAGAGCAAAGGACAAAATGGTAGAAGAAAAAAAAGGAACATGGCAATTCATCAAATTATAAAAAATATGCTCTTTCTACTTCCTAAGTTATACAATAAGGAGGCTATCACTGTTTAAATTACTATTGGTTCTTTTTTAAAAAACAAACAAACAAATAACATACTTTAATTCTCAATGTGTCTGTTTTAAATTATAGTGTATTAATTAAACATTAGTTTTACTGTTTTTATTTCCCTATACATTTATATTTGACAGTAAGAGGATTTTTATTGTTTGACAATTTTTAAATGTTGTGAAACAACTATAGTTTTTAACATTGTTTATCAAAATTGCTTTCTGCTCAAGAAATTAAGAATAGAGCTACTATATGACTGAGCAATCCCTCTTCTGGGTTTCATACCTATCTATTCCATAATTTTAAAAGCACTTATTCATAAAGATATGTGTATCCCTAAGTCCACTGAAACATTTTTTATAATATCCAAGACATGAAAACAACCTAAGTTTCCTCTGACAGATGGATAAAGAAGATATGGTATATACTACTGTATGCAATGAAATATTACTCAGCCTTAAAAAGATTAAATATTGGCATTTGTGATAATATGGATAGATCTTGATAGTATCATGCTAAGTGAAATAAGTTAAATGAAAAAGAACAAGAACCATATGACTTCATTAATATATGGGATATAAAACAAAGGCAACAAACAAAACAAACTCATAGACCGAAAATGGTATGGTAGTTACCAGAGGTGAAGGACAGCAGGGTGCAGGATGAAGAGGGTAAAAGGACTCAAGTTTATGGGGACGGAAGGAGACCTGATTTTGGATGAGTACACATGGAATATACAGGTGATGTATTATAGAACTGTACACTTGAAGCTTATAATATTATTAAGCAATGCTACCCCAGTAAATTTAATGTAAACAGACTGCTTTCTGAAGTTATAGCTTGCATGGTCATTTTTATAGACCTTTGCGAAGAGAGGCATATTAGAAAAACATTTTTTTTCTGGACACTTTCCTTTTATTTAATTAAAAACTAAATTTTCATTTAAAGTATCACCTATATCTGCCTCCCCCCCCCCACTAAACCCCTCTACCTGCCCCCATCCTCCACCCCAGGCCCTCACTGCTTCATTGTCTGTGTCCATGGGCCATATATATATGCACACAAGGTCCTTAGTTTATTACCTCCCACCTATCCACCTTCCCCCGTCTTCCCTCCGAGATTCTCACTTTGTTTGGAATTCTGCCTATTAGTAGTACAATCATTCCATGTTTCATCTAAGAATATTTCTGATTCTTTCAAGATGAGGCCAGCATATAAACAGAGCAACATTTAAATCAAGCTCTCCACTCCCCGCCACCACTCCTCTACCCCCTGCCTTTTGAACATTTGTCACAAAGAATTCCCCACAAGGCCCTATGGAGATAGCAGTGCCACAGAAGTAGTTTCAATGGAAATGCGAGCTACTTGTTCCAGCAGTTTATGATTTCAAAGCCTGCCCAGTTACACTTCCACATGAAGACAGAGTGGTGTGGACATGCCCACTTTATTTGCTGGTGGAACAGATAACACCCAATTCTTGATGCATGGACACCCTGCTTCCCATAGCCCCTCTCCACCAGGGCCCAATTGTGAGCCAAGAGCTGTTTGTCAGAAAGGTCAATAAAATTGTAGGAAAGCATGTTTTCTTCTTCTGAACCTGTACTGTAACTTCATTACAGGGTGTCACCAGAGATTTCACGCAATATTCTGATCTTCCATAAATGCTTTAATCCCTGGGTTCTCCTGGTATTCCTGTCAAGCTGGAGAGCCTTCCCAGTCCTACTTAAAACTAACAAGCCGCCGCGACTGGTTTGGCTCAGTGGTAGAGCGTCGGTCTGCGGACTGAAAGGTCCCAGGTTCGATTCTGGTCAAGGGCATGTACACTGGTTGCGGGCATATCCCCGGTAGGGGGTGTGCAAGAGGCAGCTGGTCGATGTTTCTCTCTCATCGACGTTTCTAGCTCTCTATCTCTCTCCCTTCCTCTCTCTAAAATATGAATAAAATATATATTTAAAAAAAAACAACTAACAAGCCTTCTGGGTCATTTAATACATTGGTCAGAATATTTTTTAAAAAGTTATATGTTGTTTCAAAATCCCAAAGCGCTCTTACTAATGATATCACTAGTGTTTGACACACAGAGTGCTAGATACTCCTGTAACTTGTCATTCTCTGTATACTCCAGACCACTGGGTCCCCAGAAGCACAACGATGGTAGCAAATCCCTGTATTTCTGGTGGGATGTGCTTTCTTCCTTCCGTCCTACAGCATGTATACTATCTACTACTTCCTGTTTTCCAGATTCTATCAAAATGGTGTCTTAAATGTTGAGAATTCTACCAACTTTCCACACTTCTACTTGTTGCTGTCAATGACTTACCCCTGAACTTACCCCTGGGTTATTGTCCCCACTAAGCTTCTGAAGCCACTGGTCTACTCACAAGCTTATGGCTTCCTCCATAGGACAAGCTGGCACCCAAAATGCTAGTAACAGCTTTGGGGAGAGTACAGACACTGCTAATGATCACAAGTCAAGAAGTATCAACATAGAAGTATGCCAAAGCCACTCTCTTAAAGCAAGGAGGGTCTTTTTTTCCTCATCTTTGTTTCTTTCGTTTCTGAGCATCCTTATCGTCCCAAATCCTCCAACCTGGGGCTTTCTTATTCCTACACCCAATAGTTATTGTTACTGGTAAAGACCTCTGGGGAAGCAAAGGAGGTCTGAGAGGATCACTAAAATTGTCCACTACAGTTGTCATCATTGTTATCATCAACAATCATCATCATCATCCCTCAATGCGGCCATTAATTCAGCACCACACACTAGGTACAATACTAATCTGACATGCATTCTCTTATGCGATTGTCACAACTACCCCCATTTTACAGATGAGGAAAGTGAGGATTGCAGAGATTAAAACCTTGCCCAAGGTCACTTAAAGCTTAGTGTATCCTGAGCAGCCAGAGGTCTTGATGGCAACAATGCCAAAGGGAAGACAACAGAGTAGAGGAAAATGTGGATGTCCCCAAAGACTGGATCAGAATTAGCTGAGGTTATGAGTCCCTTTGGGTCTGTACTTAATTCCTCCTAAGAGTGGAGAAAAAGCAAACAAATGAAAAGTCTCCCATTTGACCTTTGGGGAGTCCTGCATGTCTAGATCCTGCCCATAGAAGTCTTAACTGTGAGCAGGGCTGGAGTGTAATTAGCTTAGCGGGTCAGGGAGTAGATGAACTGTAAGAAACTAAGCAGCCCTGATGGTCAGCAGCTGCAGATATTTAGCTAGATGGTCTAACCCAGCCTCTTGTCATTAAAGAAGATCTTGGCACTGTAGTTTTTGTATTTTCGGGGACGGGCCAGTTTAAATTGAATTTTCAACAATACCTCCACAAAAGAGCTCCCTAGATGAGGAAATAAGTGATTTAATGAGAAAGAAAATATTTCTATACATAGGATTGCATTCTGAAAACTGTCAGGAAGTGATTTCATAGCAATTCCCAAACTTTGCAGCCCACCCAGGGACAACAGTTAGTCTGACAGCAAATGGGCATTTGGGGGCTGAGACCTAGGGGTCATGATAGGATTAATTCCCTTTCCCTTCAGAAAGACCCAAGGAACCCTCCCCCTTCTCCTCCAAGAAGCATGGAGTTGTGCCACACAGGCCCGTAGACAATTGAGCATCTGTCTGGTGGCCCAGTTGTAATCGGAGCCCTTAAGACCATGGCTTGTTGACCCTTGAAATTCTACCTACTGACCTGGCAGGATGGGCTATTATGTTTGTCTCTTGGAGTCTGAGTAGCCTTGTCTGTAAGAACAGTGGAGTGGCTCAGTGTGCAGGAGGAGCCTGTCTGAGGGACACTGTGCCTTCCAATTACCTCTTACAGATTCCACGGGGCCCCAGTTTTTCTCTTAGCAGTATTGGTAGCTTTGATACTGGCCTCCTCCTTAGTTTTTTAGCATATACCATGGCTACTCTGAGCATTGCAATTTGCTTTGGAAAGAAGCCCCAGGTCGTACCAAATCAGCTACGAAGCTGCCCAAAATCACTGTCATTTGCCCAGTTGGATCTTACCTGTACTTGTGGGGAGGGCCTAGGTTGCCCCATCCTCAGGCGGGCCGCACTGCCTTCCACTGGAAGCCACAGTTCATCTCCCTGGGACCGGCAGAACGTGGCCGGAGCGGCTTCCTCTTTTGCAAGCCAGAATGTTCCAAATCACCTGGTGCATTTAAGGTTACTGTGGCCTCATGATTCCACAAAACCCAGCGTGCATTGGAATCACCTGCTGGGGGTTCGATCACAACCAGCTGAGCCCAGCCTCAGTTTCTGATTCCGGTGGTCTGGAATGGAGCCCGAGGATTTGCATTTCTAACAAGTCCTCATTTTAAAACTGATTTGCTGATTTAAGGACTGAATTTTGAGGACCCCTGAATAGAGAAAAGTTTAGATGTATGTTACAGACACAATACAGCAAGCAGAGAGTTGCATTCACAATACCTTGTAGGTAATGCAGTTTTGGCTCCAGACCACCCAACTAAAGCAAGTATCACAGTAAAGTGAGTAGGAATCTTTTTGTGGGTGGAGAGTCTTGTCTTCAATTTGTAAAAAAAAGGCAACACCTGTGAAGCACAGTAAAGCAAAATGCAACAAAACAAGGTATGCCAGTATTCATAACACAGATTGCAGGGAAGGGGTAGTTAGTTAATGGTTGGCCACGCATGGGGTGGGCCAAGTGAGGAAAATGACGATGGAAAACTCAATGAGTACTCTAGCTCGACCTCTCACAGTCCAGATTCTGGAGAAAGACATTGATATTAAATATTTCTAAACTAGAAATATGAACATCACCCTAGACCAGTGGTTGGCAAACTATGGCTCGCGAGCCGCCGTTTGCCGCTCTGCTGACTAATGAGTTTGCCGACCGCTGTCCAAGACTTAGAGCTGCGGCATGAGAGCTAAACCCAGTTGATTCTACTTCTGTCTCACAAGTCTACCTACTTTCCTCGCTCTCTCTTCTCCCCTCCCGCTGTCATAGTCTCTCGGCCTCTCTGCTACCTAGCCTTACAATCACGTTTCCACACAGCTGTGGAAACCATGCTCTTAAAAGGAACTGTAATCACCTGTTTATGTTTTCAAAATAATTAAAAGTTTATCAAGTTCCATTTTAAAATGGGTGCTTTTCATACTATCCTCTACATTTCCATTCTAAAACAACTATTTGCTGGTATATTATCTTGTTAACGGAATGTTGAGCATCTCAACAGCAGGGGGGCCCTCTTTTTCTCTCTGTATTTTTAGCACATAGTTATCATAATTGAAATAATAAAAACAATGTGACTGGAGAGCATTATGCTCAGCAAAATAAGCCAGTCAGAGAAAGATAAATATCACATGATTTCACTCATGTATGGAATATAATGAACAACATGAACTGATGAACAAAAACAGACCCAGAGACAGAGAAGCATCGATCAGACCCTCAAAACTCAGAGGGAAGGTAGGGGAGGGTGTGGGGTAAGGGGGAGAGATCATCGAAAGGACTTGTGTGCATGCATATAAGCCTAACCAATGGACACAGACGACAGGGGGGTGAGAGCATAAATGGGGAGGGGTGGAGGGGGATAGTGGGAGGATAAGGACACATATGTAATACCTTAATCAATAAAGGGAAAAAAGTAAAAAAACAAACACTCCCCCTCCCCCACAAAAACAATGTGCCAAGCACTTTATACTCATTATCTTTCAATTTTAAACTAGTTACAAATTAGACATTCTTTTTAAAAATATATATATTTTATTGATTTTTCACAGAGAGAAAGGGAGAGGGATAGAGAGCTAGAAACATCGATGAGAGAGAAACATCGACCAGCTGCCTCCTGCACACCCCCCACCGGGGATGTGCCCGCAACCAATGTACATGCCCTTGACCGGAATCGAACCTGGGACCCTTCAGTCCACAGGCTGACGCTCTATCCACTGAGCCAAACCGGTTTTGGCCAAATTAGATATTCTTAACCCTGCTTTCCAGACTAGGAAGTGGAGGCTTGGAGAGGTTAAGGAACTTAGAATCACACAGCTAATAAAGGGCGAAGTTAGATTTGAAGACAGGTCTAAGGTAGGATCATCGCAGACACTTCTTCCACACAGTGCTCAGAGGAGATGGAACCATTCCTCGTTGCCTGAACAGACTCTCTGGGAATCTGTGCTAAGCCGGGCAGAGGGGACCATCTTCCCGAAGATCCCTCCTCCGTGTTCTCTCCCTCATCTGCGCCTTTGCCTGCACTGCCCTCCTCACCCACTTTGTGCGCTCATTTTTTTCAGGAATTAGTTTGGGCTTTTCTCTCCATCCCCCGTGTTCCTATTACATTTAAAACAAATTTGTTTTGAAACATACCACAACTTTATTGGTCTGACACCTTTTCCCCTAATACAAGTCATTGAACTTTGGGGGGAAACTCATTTTAAAGCCGCAGGGCCTGGAATAGAATACGTGAATTAGTTAAGGGTATTTTTGGCTTCAGGGAACCAAAACCCCCAACTCAACGTGGCTTAAATGAAAAGGAAATTAATAGGCTCGCAGAAATTGAAGTTCAGTTCAAAAACGATCAGCAGGGATTTTGTGAAAACTAGGTATTTTGTACGTATACACATGTATGAAATGTCTAATTTATTACATGTGTGGCATAGAATGTGCACCCAGTAAATAGGAGCCTGTCATTACCTTGGATATTAACTTTTATTTATCCATATCTGGACCACATATATAAGATAATTTACCAAAAAAAAAAACTTCATTTCTAGACTGGATTGTTTTCTCTATTATCTAGGGCAGTGTTCCTTAAAGAAATTGGATACATCATAATCATATGGGTTATTTATTAACATTTTTATGTCGCTTCTTATATTTAGTAAATTGGTGGGGGCGGGGGGGCTGGCTAGGACCCTGGGGAGTGGGATCTAACAACATTATTAAAAGCTATGCAAGTAATTCTTATTGCCATGTCCTTCCCCTCCTGCCCCATTCAATCATGGGACCATATAGGTTTACTTTATTTTACCCGGGAAAGTGTTTGAAATTACCCAGTTTACTCAGCTCCCCTTCTTTACAGGCGAGGAAACAGGCTCAGGGGAATCTAGGGAAGGGGCAGAGTTGAGCTTTGATGATATTCTCTTTACCTCAATTTGGTACATTTTTTACCTTTGCTGCTTCTCCATTGCTTCTCCACGCCAGAGCTAGTTCTGTGTTCATTGAACAGAACAAGCGTATGTTGTCTAACAGAAATACATAGCCTCTATGACATGCTAGGAACTGTTTCAAGAACTTTACAATGATATCTCATTTAATACTTAGAAAAAATCTTCAGAGGTAGATGTTCTTAGTATGCTCATTTTTACAGATAAACAGAAGCCCAGAAACGTTAAGTAATTCAGCCTAGGTCACACAGCATGTGGGTGATGCTGGGATTCAAACCAGAGAGCCTGACTCTGCACTTTGCTCCAGCCTGCTCTGCCTCCTCTGGGGAAGGAGCTTACAGCCCATCTCAGGGATGTTTCCTATTCTTACCCACAAACATGGCAGAGCTTTGACAACTGCAGGGTTTTAAAGTCATACATACTTCACTTCCTGTGCTCAAGGATGGCAATTGACATGGCGTAAGTTTTAGCCATGAATAAGACCATGACCCAAAGAAGAGGTAGTTAATTGCTAAACTCCAATTGCAATCATTACTTCCTTTATATCCAGATTTTATAATTATACTAGAGGCCTGGTGCATGAAATCCATGCATTGGGGGAGGGGGAGGATCCCTCAGCCCAGCCTCTTGCAGTCCAGGAGCCCTTGGGGGATGTCCGCCTGCCAGCTTAGGCCTGCTCCCTACGGAAGTGGTCCTATGCCATTAGTCAGACATCCCTCTTGCAGTCTGAGAGCCCATCGCTCTTTACCACCTGTCCGCTCACTGCTCCTTACTGCTTAGCTTGCTGCTTCATAGTGCTGCTGCAGAGGTGGGAGAGGCTCCCACCATTGCTGCTGCTCTTGCCAGCTGTGAGCCAGGATTCTGGCTGAGGGATGCCCCCCCCCCCCCTTATAGGAGCACACTGACCACCAGGGGGCAGCTCATGCATTAAGCGTCTGCCCCCTGGTGGTCAGTGCACATCATAGTGACCGGCTGTTCTGGTTGTTCCACCATAATGGTGGGCTTAAGCTTTTATTATATAGATAGTCTTGGTGCTTGAGGGACAAAAGGTAAGGGATTTAGAGTCACAGTGCCTGGCCCTGGGACCTGGTCTTAAGAACTGCCTCCACAATTTTATCAGCTCTGTGTCATTGATTAATTTGCTGACCTTCTCTGACTCTCAATAGCTTCTGGTATGCTCTCCACCATATTTTAATTTGTTGAAATCCTCGATGTCCTTTAAATATGTATTACCCAAACTGTGGTTGGAAGATCAGCAACATGAGTATTACCTGGAGTTTGTTAGAAATACGGGATCTCAGACCCTACCCATAACCCACTGAACCAGTCTACTCAGGGATTCCTATGGACATCAAAGTCAGGGAACCACCTCTTTAAGGTACCTCTGTAAGGGCCTAAAACTTCCCTGGGCTGAATCCCAAGTCTGCAACACACCAGCTGTAACCTTGGCCAGTTCTTTAACCCCTCTCTGTCTCAGTTGCCTCACCTGCAAAATGAGGATTGACTGTAGAATTCTTATGAGCAGCAACTGAGAGAGAGTGCAGAAAGTACCTAACACGTTAATAGGGAAAAAATTATTGTTATTCTCGTTCTACCATCAGTGGTCATAATTTTGCCTCTTTTGAATATTGCACTTTGGTTTTTATGTCCTCCTCTTTAGAACTAGTCTCCTAAGGTGCAGTATTTTGTCCCCACGATGGCTGGCTCACTCCCCTTTTTTAAGTTGTTAAATATACATTTATCGGGTTTAATACTTGTCAACTATTTCAGATTATTTTCTACATGCTCGACAGATTATTTGTATTTTAATAAAGTTCCTACATTGTGTAGAATCTTCAAAAGAGCACAACATATGGGCAGAGGCCCTAATTAAACACTTGTTGAAAGTAAATTAGTTAATTAGAGTTGACCGCTACTTCCCACAGAGGGTAATCAACACGAGGTCTGTGGAGAGCACCAACATCCTGTGGGGGCAGAAACAGGGCTCGTTTTCAGGCAAAAAATATGTACTTTAATAACTGCTTTTATGTGCTTCATCCTGTCCATATTAGAAAAAAAACATTCACCGAGTCCACAAAAAAGCAAAATGTGGTAATATTAAGGTTACTTCTAACATTAACGTTCCACTCACAAAAGGTGTTACCATTTTTCTCCAAGGATGAGTGCTTTGTGGAGTTAGAGACTCAAGGTTCTTTGGTTATAAAAGAAAGCCTCAATTCCTAGTTGGACCCCTGACCAGGAGTAACTGAGAAAATAACTGTAATATGTCACCAGTCACTGGAATCTGCCTAATACTTAATGGAGTGGGCTGAATTTCTGAATATTTCTCGTCAGTGGTGGCAGTGCATTTTATTTTACCAGTACACGAGAACAATTTTATTCACATCAAAACCGAGGCCCTAAACCAACAAGGAATAAAAAGAAATCCTGATCTAACCAGCTCAGAAACAAATGAAGGATCTAATTCAGATAAAATTCAAGCTAATCCAAGTCCTCATTCATTTACTCTTCACACTAAGCTCAAGCTGTTTCTGAGGTCTGATTTATGTTTATTTTCATCTGGGCATGTAGTTTGGGTTTTGGCTAGTACCCGCGATGGAAATACCATGAGGGGAAAAAAGTTCCTCTCAAAGCATTTGGCCTTGACTAAACCTGTTGTTTCAAGAAATGGGAGTTTTGACATTAAATTTTTTGGAGAGTAACTGCCAAATGGCGCTGGTTTCGGTCATAATAGAGCAATAAATGCACACTTTCCCTCGGCTGTATGGCCGAGGGGGAGATGGGTGGGGGCAAGAAGAGTCAGTATTGGTTTGTCTTGGTCACAGAATTAGTCTGCTTTTAATTCAATAAGCATTGGAGGCACTGAGAGGGCTACTCTAGAGGGTGGCCTAATACTTCTCCTTACCATCTCATGGAAGATTCATTTTTTTCTTCTTTCTTCCCTTTCTTCCTTTCTTTTTTCCTTCCTTCCTTCCTTCCTTCCTTCCTTCCTTCCTTCCTTCCTTCCTTCCTTCCTTCCTTCCTTCTTTCCTTCCTTCCTTCTTTCCTTACTTCCCTCCTTCCTCCCTTCCTCCCTCCCTCCTTCCTTCCTTCCTTCCTTCCTTCCTTCCTTCCTTCCTTCCTTCTTTCCTTCCTTCCTTGATTCCTAATTTTCATTCTTCATAATTCTCCCCTCCCTTCTTCTTCATTTTGCTTAAAAACAAAACAAAAACTTTTCAGTGAGCTCAAAGGCAAAATAATAGCTCATATTAGGAATGGGACTCTATAACAGTGTGTTGTGTTGTGTTGTGTTGTGTTGTGTTGTGTTGTATGTGTGCTTGTGTGTGATTTATTATAATTTGCATGAAATGTCAAATGAAGATTTGTCCCGGAATAAAAACCGACTGCATTCTGAACTGGAGAAGCTGCCCAGTGAAGCGGGAATGAAGGTGGGGACGCTCTGTGGAGAACAGAAGCGTGGCCGTCCCCGTACCTGGCAGACTGGTGGTTGTGAGAGTGTTTGCACACTTCCTGCTTGTCAGAACAGCTACACGAAGTTTGATGTGAGTTGCTGTTCACGGAGCCCAGCCACAGAGACTTTCTGTTTGAAACCACAAACTTATTTGTACCGAGAAAGCAGTCCCGTGGCTTATGAAACCCGGCTATTCCATTGGCGCCCTTTCAGCTTCATGTTCTTCCATTAGAAACCGGTTCTTCAATTAGGGGTGAAAATTGCAAATGTTTTTAACTCAAATTTAGAGAAATTTCAGGAGCTAAAGAAAGCTCTGGAGTGTCTTATGTTTTCTACTCATTTGCTTGTGTCTCAGGATATCGAAACAAATCACAATCAATTCAGATATTTTTATGTAAGAAATAGATCTCTTCTTATGAGGATAGCAGAAAAAAATGAAATAGAAGTTATTCGCTATTAGAGTGAGGCTGTTCAATATTTGTGTTATAAAAATGTATCTTGCTGAGGCTAAATTTCATGATTTCCTAGGACCGTGGTCAGCAAAGTATGGCTCCTGAGCCATATGCGGCTCTTTGGCCCCTTGAGTGTGGCTCTTCCACAAAATACCACAGCCTGGGTGAGTCTATTTTGAAGAAGTGGTGTTAGATGAAGTTTAAGTTTAAAAAACGTGGCTCTCAAAAGAAATTTCAATCATACTGTTGATATTTGGCTCCGTTGACTAATGAGTTTGCCGACCACTGTCCTAGGAAAACCTAGCATGAAAAATGATTTCAAGCAACTGTACCTTCCTACCCTGTGTCTGTATTCCTTTAGTTATGGCTTTCTTTTGCAGCTCCTCTCATATCCTATTCCTGACAAACCTCTGCATGACCCAGGGTTTTGCTGAACTTTGAGAGGGTTCAGTTGGTGAGGACCCACAGTGCTCGTGGCTTCCAGTCATTTCTGTCTGGTTCCTGAAGATTGAGTTTTGAATATGCAAGAGAGAGATTTTCAATAGAGTTGAGTGCCCTCCAATTTACTGTTGGATGTTAGCTATCATCTTAATATAAGAGGTTGCAGGAAGCCCTGAATAATGTTAGGCCCACTGGCTTCACAACCCTTACTCAGAAACATCCCATTCCAGGGAAAACTAAGGGAACCCCCTGTGATAAACTTGGCTACTTGGGGGGGGGGGTCGTCCAAGTCCTGCCACATTGCTTGAGTGGCTTAAATGGCCACTGTTTCACATCAGAGAGATTTTTTATTTTTCTTCTTGCCTTAAAGATTGTCAACATACTGCTGCGTGATCCAAGTAAACCCAAGTTTGTCTGTTCCTAAGTGTAAAATTTGGTAAACTTTTTAGGCCTCATTTCAAAAACAGTCAGTAGACCAATATATTATTTCATACAGTAGTTCCCAGAATAATTTTGAGGCTCACTTAAAAAAAATTAATCAGGACAAAAAAATAGAAGTTTCAGATTACCTGATATTATTATGGAGGAAATATTAATTCCAATGGCCCCAAACCTCTGATGTAACTCCAGAAACCACAGGTAGAATAAAAGATGTTGCTGCAGGGGCTGTGGACCAAGAACCCCAGGAGCAGTCACGGTGAGTGACTCTCGGAGCCTTCTCCACCTTGAAGAAGCCGCTCTACCTGGAAACCTTCCACCCAAAATTGCCGTTGTCGATTTTTTAACTTTTTTTTAAAAATTTCAGATTCAAATAAGCATTAGCTGAGGACTTACCCTGGGCCAGCAACTCTGCTAGCTTTGAAATTATATATTCTCTTATTCCACCCTTACCACCATGGTCTGTGGTATCTTATTCATTATTGTCGCTACTGCTTGCCATTTTGTGTATGTGAAAACCGAGGCTTTGTGTAATTAGGTCGATGGCTAGCAAGTGGCAGACTCAAGAGTTGAGCCCCAAGTCTGATTCCAACCACCTATCACCATCTTGAAAAGTGGTTTCTGATTTTGTGACAATCGCAAAAAGCTTGAGTAGCCTGTGCATTTTATAAATCAGAACTTAAAAGACTTCAGAAAAGTTTCAACATGAGCATATTCTCCACTACCCTTTAAAAAAATATATATATTTTTACTGATTTAAGAGAGGAAGGGAGAGGGGGAGAGAGAGAAAAACATCAATGATGGGAGAGAATCATTGATCGGCTGCCTCCTGCAGCACGTGCCCTTGACAGGAATCAAATCTGGGACCTTCCAGTCCTCAGGCTGAAGCTCTATCCCAGCCATGGGCAAACTATGGCCCATGGGCCAGATCCGGCCCATTCAGCTGTTCTATCTGGCCTGCAGAGCCAAAAGAGCAGAGGGTTCTCTTGCTCTCCCCTCCGCTCCTTCACCAGCAGCCCAAGATGAGAGTGCCAGCATGGTCAGGTTGCTTTTGTTCCAGCCCTCCGGTCCAGTTTAAGAACCCATTGTGGCCCTCAAGTCAAAAAGTTTGCCCACCCCTGCTCTATCCTCTGAGCAAAACCTGCTAGAGCTCTCCACTACTCTTTTGACAAATACTTAATCACTAACAGTGTGTGTGTGTGTGTGTGTGTGTGTGTGTGTGTGTGTGTGTGTGTGTGTAAAGGGTATTGGTGATAAGAGGTGTATTCATTCATTCAATGAAATTTGAGTACTGCCATACTAGGCACTGTGTTAGGTACTGGAGTCTTGGAAATAGAACAAGATACGATCCAGCACAGAAAATATATTAATATACTTGTGACAAGTGCCACGCAGGAGAATCTTTTTCTAAAAAACTCATAACACCTAAGCTAGTTTGGCTCAGTGAATAGAGGGTTGGCATGTGGACGGAAGGTCCCAGGCTCGATTCCAGTCAGGGGCACATGTGCAGGTTGCGGTTTCCATCCCCAGTCAGGGGCTTGCAGGAGGCAGCTGATCAATGATTCTCTCTCATCATTGATGTTTCTCTCTCTCTCTCTCTACCTTCCTCTCTGAAATAAACAAAAATGTTATATATATATATATATATATATATATATACACACACACACACACACACACACACACACACACACACACACACACACATATATATGAAACACTAGTAAATAATGCCTTTAAAATTATTTTTAAAAAATTGCGTAACACCCTGGCCAGTGTGGCTCAGTTGGTTAGAGTCTCATTCCATGCACCAAAAGGTTGTGTGTTCAATTCCTGGTCAGGTCAGGGCACATGCCTAGATCCTTGGGCGAGGATAAAAACAAAATAATAATGCATAATATTACACAGAGATCCAAACTAATTTGGAAAATTCCTGAAGAACTTTCTATAGACAGTGAGATCGAAGATACAACTGAATGAAAAACTCAGGGATAGGCAAAGCAGAACTGTTGTGAGAATTTTTCTCCCTGTGGCTATCATCTCCTGCACTCGCAGGTTACATAAACAATTTTGCTTGTGATGTGATCAAATCCACCCCACTCATTATTGTATCTCCCCCAAGATCTTCCCAACTAGCTCAGAATGAGTTTTACACGACAGGGGAGGTCTAGGAACCAATATTTTGAATACAAACAAAATAAAGGAAGCCTTGGGAAGTTTAAATGTTTTTTCCCCAAACTAAACATTGGCAAGCACGTCAAATGTGCCACCTCTACCTTTAAGAAAACATCAACATTTAGCTTAATTTTTATTATGTTTCTCAGGTCTATAAATCTCCATTGTACATTTTCCACAGAATGCACGTTAATTCCATTGATATTAAAGTGTACATAACATAAAGCGCTCTGGCCCACTACATGGGGAAATCAGAATGTGACGGAAGAGGGGCCAAGACTCAAAGTTTCCATTCTCTTCCAAGGGAAACCAAATGAAAAAAAATAATACATCGTAAAAGCCAGAGTTCTGATTACAGTTCTGGAAATAGGAATGAAATAGGATATTTTATTTTTTTAAAAATTGTGCCTTGAATTCCCCGCTGCATCCAAAAGGTTATTCAGAGAACACCCTATCATCCCTCTAATGGGGCTTATCAGTGTGTCCCCCCGGGTTCCCAAAACACCCAGGGAGGCACTTAGAGAAACCAAATCAGGTGCATTCATTTGCATCATGAGTTAGATTCATTAATCATCTGCTTAATATAGACATCCCTCTACCCTAAATTTGATTTTCACAAGATGTATTCATCTTAATTGTCCAAAGACAAATAAAGACTATCCCTGTAGCGAGGTCTCCAATGGCTGTGAGGCAGTGTTGTGGATAGTAGGTGGCAACTCATGCGTCCTGCCTCATCCAGTAATTGGTTCTGTGAGAAAACCTTAACCAAGCCCTCCTTGAACATTAGACTTAGGGGCTCTTTAAGTGTCTCCACGTCCATGTCCCAGCGCAGAGATTCTGATACAACTAGTCTCAGTGTCTCTTTGGGCAACACTGGTTTGTAAATGCTCTCCTAGGTGCTTTTAATGGACAGTTGGGCCTTTAGCAGTTCTAAGTCTTAGTCTTCTCATTTGTAAAATGAAATAATTCCTAAAGCATTTTTTCTTTTCTTTTCTTTTCTTTTCTTTTCTTTTCTTTTCTTTTCTTTTTTTCTTTTCTTTTCTTTTCATGTTAAATAGATACAGGTTATGCATGTAGTCGTTGTTTGGAAGTTTTCAAGCTTGCTCCATCTTTAGTGAAAGCTTATTATTTATTGACTGGTGACACTGAACTTGAGTTAATGTGCACACTACTGGAAGCTCTATTTGCTCTCTTTCTACTGGGACTCAAGAAACATCAACATAGCTAACACCTACGGTGTGTTTGTTTGTGCAGGCCATTGTGTAAGGCAGTGTTATTCAGAACGGGGCCAGCAGGCCAGAGAATGCAAATTGATACCAGGGTCAAAGAAGAGATGTGTACAAAAATTAGTGCCCAGAAACTTTTGTAGTAGTGACTTGAGCTTAGATTGTATACATATTTGCCTTTATTTATATATAATAAAGAGAATACACACACACACACACACACACACACACACACTCACTCACACACACACACCATGTTTCCCTGAAAATAAGACATCCTCCGAAAATAAGACCTACTTCATGGAAACATAATACATCCCCTGAAAATAAGACCTAGCGCATCTTTGGGAGCAAAAATTAATATAAGACACTGTCTTATTTTTGGGGAAATTATATATAATATATAATTTATAAAATTTCCCCAAAATTATATATATATATAATTTATATATATATGATATATATAATATCTTGTATATATTATATACATATATAATATATATATATATATATATATATATATATATAGAGAGAGAGAGAGAGAGAGAGAGAGAGAGAGAGAGAATGCTTTTATATGATTTCAAAATCACTGCATTTTTTAAAAGTCTCTCCCACAGCTGCTGGTGAACTTTAAAATCCCCTAAAACCTCACCTGGGCTGGTTTGAGGCAGCATCACCAAAGCCCCTTATGGGTGTGATCTAATTTAACCCTTCTCATCAATGCCTAGGAAGCGATTGTCCATTTTACAACCGAGGAAGCCGAGGAGAGGAACCATTTGCGTGAGGTTGCTCCATTAGTCAGATCTGCAAGTCAGATGGATCGAACCCAGGAAGTCTGACCCCAGAGCCCAGAGCCAAGGGAGGGGAAGGACACGGACGTGACGTCCACTGGACAGGCGGGAGAGGCTCAGCGCCAGGAAGGGCCACTCTCACATGGCACGACCCAGAATGTTCTCCGTGTTGTTTTAGCCTCTGTGCGCAGTTAAAATGGCCCCCGGCCTTGTGCACAGTAGTTCAGCTCCTATAAGGTTCAGATTTGAATCGCCTGGGTATTTATAAAACAAACAGTTAAATGAAAAGAAACGTTAAATAGGGAGAGTGGCCATTAAGTGGCTAGTCTGAGGTATTTCTAGCATCAGCAAGATGACATTAAAGAAAACAAAGAAGTTATTTTTCTGCATACGCTGGTCACCTGCAGGTTAAATTTTAAGCTAAGGAGATGTGGTGGGCCTTATTTATACTCTCTTCATAATCTGGGTAAGAAGAAATTGCTTTTAGAAAAGTTGCTAAGACTCTTAGACCAGAAAAAAAAACAGACACTTTCCCTTAAGGTGTGAGCCTATTTCCCCTCCAGAACTTTACTTTTTATCCAAAACAGGTAAGATAAAAATTAATGAACTTTCTCTTTTAAACTTCATTTTAATATATTTCTTTTACTATTAAAATATTTAATTCATCTCTATATATTTACTATTTAAATAACATGTTTGTCATCGTAAGTGGTAATTCATGAGAAAAACTAAAGTCAGGAATTTTTATCTTACCATCAATTATATCATTGTTTAAAATCAAGTGTTCTCCCTTAGAGCATAACGTAGTTCAGATTTGGTTTATGCACACATTTTCAGAAATGTACCTATGATACAGAGTGAGATGCATCTAGATTATCAAGAGCATTGAGAGAAGGAAGGCAATAAAATGTGAAGTGGCATGCAAGTCCTAACTACAGAACTATGGAATACATATGGAATTCAGGGTCAGGGCTACTGACCTCCTCATTGCGTCCTAGTGTAGATGCAGCAAGTCGTCAAAATCACCTTGGTATCCAGTGATCCACTCCAAGTGGCACTGTCACAATGCAGACAGGCAACATCTGAAATCTACACACATTAACTCTATTAGTCTTGGGTTATCTTTTTAGTCATTAAATAATAAAGAGGTAAATTTGATTTTGTGATACATGCTTACTAGTTCCTTGCTGTGCTAAGTAGGAGGAAATCAATAAACCGGTGATAACTGGTTCTCTGAGTTGCACAGGAAAGAGCAGGTGCATAGCGTAGGAAGGTAGGAAGTAGGCACTCCTTGACTTAGGTGTGATGTCACTGCAGAAATCAGTGGCAAGAACATACGATTGGAAATTAAAAGACAATCCTCTCTCCACAGTAATGTACTAAGGATCTTCTTATGAGCCTCTCACAGTATCCGGTACTGGCTATTCAAGCGGCATAAGAAGTGGTTCTGGCCTTCAGCTGAGACAGAATCTTCCCCTTAAGAGGTGAGAATTATAAACAATCATGGGAAGCCTATGACAGAATTTCTCTTGGATAGTGTGGACAGGACGGAGCGTGAACTTTGCCATGGCCTTGGGAAAACCACTTAACCATTCTGTTTCCTCACTTACAAAAATGTGGATAATTCTATTTACCATAGAGTGTCAGCACTACACTCATCTCCCTGTATTAAAGTTATTGACTCAACTGATATTTATTGTGATTCTCTTGTACAAACCACGCTTACCTTGTCTTGGTCTTCACTGTTCCAAGCATCGTGATGGCACGTGCCATGCAAAGCAGTTGTTACATGTTTATGAAATGAATGTTAGAAAATGGCTTACTGGATAGTAGCAAAAAGGAGTGATGAATAAGCTTATTAAGCAGCATAGAGTTCAATCAACCATATATTTATCAACCACAGTAACTCAGGAGAATAGATCTGATTTTGGGCAGTGAGCACCTGGGTCAATATACAGACCTTGTCATATAGCAACCCATACCTGAAAAGTACAGTATATATTCATGTTGACCCATGTCAACCCAATACATTTCGTTTAAAAAAGGATTGGTAGAAAAATACCAGGAATTTTTCTTAAAGATCTGTAGCCTTGGAAATATACCAGGAGAAAGTCCTGAGAGGTAATGTGAGAATAATATTTAGACTTATATCACCTTAGAAAAGAGAACCCTTGATATATACTCAGCCAGATTTTGGATAGGAATGCAGATTGCTTTTTAGGACTAGGCACGCTTGCTAAACGAACATAGCTTATTTCAAATTCCAATGTGGCCTAAATTTGGAGGCATTTTTAATTCACTGGGTGTTTCATTTTAAAATACCTGTAGAAATGGCTTGTAAATTTGTCCAAAGCATTTTTTTTGGTATGTTTCTCTACCTGCAATTTGTATCACTGAAATAAATATCCCCAACAGTTTGGGCTCCATTTGGTGTGGTCCCAGAGTGTTACTGTTCTAACAGGGCCCCGTTGGACAGTCTAATGGTTCAACACATTTTATTGGCAACCAAATAAAAGAATGTAATGGTCTAACTCCCTTCTGCCCACCCCACTCTTTCCCCCTTTCCAACACTCAGCCTGCTGTAGCCGTTCAGTTCTGGAATAGGAAAATACTGTGATCTATCCAGGCCATCTGAGCAAGAAGTGAATAATACTGTGCGAGGTGTGGAACGGACAAGGCCTCACCACCTGAGATGAGAAGAATCAGGCCAAGAGGAGAATTTGGCAATGGGGAAGCTGCTCTCTTGGAACACGTTCGAGTTTCCAAGAAACAAATTAAATGTGATTTAAGGAAAGCGGGTGTGCTCCTCTAATCTAGGCTTAAAGGGAAAATTGCAACCAGGGTTAAATGCTGTGGATAGGCTTCCTGGTGGGCTCCACGCATGTCATCGCTTTTCCCCTCAAAGATCACAGAGTGTCATCCCGGTGTTTTTATTTATCGGCTCAGTGGGCTGCGTTGTTGGTTTGTTTGTTTTGCTTCGCAGCTTGAGGCTTTCAGGACATGCGTTGGATTCTAGTTTGCGATGTCTGATGAATGTGCCGAAGACAGGTCAAATGATTAGGCTTTACCTTTTTCTAAACTTTTTTTTTAAGAGGGTGATTTCTTTCTTTTTTAAAAATATATTTTAGTGATTTTTTATTACAGAGAGGAAGAGAGAGGGATAGAGAGTTAGAAACATCGATGAAAGAGAATCATCGATCAGCTGCCTCTTGCACACCCCTACTGGGGATGTGCCCGCAACAAAGGCATATGCCCTTGACCGGAATTGAACCTGGAACTTTTCAGTCTGCAGGCCAACACTCTATCCACTGAGCCAAACTGCTTTCAGCTTTTTCTAAACTTTTTAAGTGATACAGCAGCAGGTTAACATTCATCCCACTTGTGCTAAATGGCCCTGAACTGGCCCTCATCCCCCACTCTGCTTGACATAATGCATTGACTAACCTGCTTTTCAAATCTCTGCTCCTCCACAATTTGGCCCATGTCACCTACAGACTCAGCCTCACTTCAGGCAAAGGGATGCGTCCTTCCTCTGTTGGAGGGATTAAAGGGGAACCAACTCTGGCCAATGAGGCAGCTCAACACGAATCAGCCCTATCCTTAGTGCTCCTTTGAGCTTGTGTTTTACTTCTGATCACTTACCCCCATCTTTTCCCTAATAATTAGTCAAAATGGCACATCCTCTAGGCCCAGTGCCCTATTTTACTGTTTGCCTCTGTATCCGAGGGCTGCAGCACCATCTCCATGGCAATGTTCCATGACCCTGACTTTCTGGTCCCACTCACCTCCTGTGTTCAATGACTGCCCCGACTATCTGTTGTCCACAGTGTCTCTGGACAACCTGCTTGATTGCTGGCTCCCATCTGCAGTCCTGCTTCTCATGCTACTGAGTCAGTCCTCATGCCACAGCCCTCCCTGAAGGCAGAGATGAGCTGCATAGTTTCAGAGGACCTGGATCACCAGCCCCTGAGTGATCTTTATGACACATTAGAAAAGGTGAGAAGAGAAGGTTCCTGCTTTTTCACCCCCTAAATGGGTTCCTGGATCAAGAGTGGGATGTTGCCGAAACCGGTTTGGCTCAGTGGATAGAGCATGGGTCTGCGGACTGAAAGGTTCCAGGATCGATTCTGGTTAAGGACATGTACATTGGTTGTGGGCACATCCCCAGTAGGGGGTGTGCAGGAGGCAGCTGGTCGATGTTTCTCTCTCATCGATGTTTCTAGCTCTCTATTCCTCTCCCTTCCTTTCTGTGGAAAATCAATAATATATATATATATATATATATATATATATATATATATTTTTTTTTTTTTTTTTTAAAAAAAGAGTGGGATGTTGATAGAGACTGACTTGCAAGGTTCACCTTTATGGCACAGAGGGGAGGAAGTGGTCTGGCATCACCTCCCATGCAGATGAACGCTGCAGCCCAGAATTTGAAGGGGAGAGATGTGTTGTGGTTTATTTACATGCACAGCAGATCAAGAACACATAAGTTGGCATTTACCAATAAAGGGTGCAACAACTGAGAAAAAAAGAAAAAAGAAAATGAAGCCAGAATGCATTGGGTATATATCCAACAGCAGTATGGCTTCTGTCTAGTGGCCTACCAATTTATTATTATCATTTAAAAAAAATGTACCATGTGTATGGTAAAAAGACAAGAAAACCAAAATCGAACAAAGTGAAACGTAAAATTTTCCCTCCGATCCAAGAATGCGCTTTTTCAAATTTTCCCGTAACTAGGTACTATTTTTATAATTTAAACTGCATATTTGAACACAAATTAGATAAAAATGTAATATAAGCCACTTCCTTTTCCTGCAACTTCCTTTTATTTTTTAACTTCATATATTTCAGGCTTGAAATTTCTACATTGGCCCCCATACTGTTGGCCAAACCCAAATGTAACAACTTTATAATATCCCAAGATCTGGATAATCTGGTCTACCAACATACTTGAGATTCTAAATTCAGAAAACGGAAACCATAATTTGTCTGGAGATGAGCTGTGCCAAAGACCAGAGTGGCTGGGTCAACCTGCACCCTTGACCTGCCCCCAAGAAGAACAAATGTTTGAGAGAACGAATCAAGAAAGGGTCAGCACCCTTTAACGAATCCAAGGGATTAAAGTCCAGTGGGATGCGGTAGAGTCAAGCGCGTGGTTTGTTCATGACAAAGGGATCCATGTTCTTTTCAGGTTGTTTAGGGTCAGAACAGACTATTAGAGGACCGTTTTCAGTTCATAACCAGGAAAGGGTTATTATGAAGAGATTAAGTACCATGGTTATTTTCTTTTTAAGTCCTGATCAAAATGATGCCATGGTTCACAGGAAGAATCAAGACTAAATCTGAATCTCTTACCCTTTCGGACAGCATGGAAGGAACTGGAGTGTATCGTGCTAAGTGAAATAAGCCAGTCAGAGAAAGGCAAGTATCACATGATTGTACTCCTAGGTGGCATCTAATGAACAAAATAAGCTTATGAACAGAACAGATCCAGAGATATGGAAGCATGGAGCAGACTGACAAATCTTACAGGTGGGGGGTGGGTAGAGAGAGATTAACCAGGGAACGTATATGCATATATACATGGCCCATGGACACTGATAAAGGTGTGGTAAAGGCCTGGGAATGGAAGTGTGAGGTGTGGAGGGGGTCCATGGGGAAAAAAAGGATGACATCTATAATACTTTCAACAATATAGATGTTTTTAAAAACAAGACTAGATTTGATAGATGCACAAGCAAAGCGATATAACTTCTCCAGAGTAAGAGAGTGGGATAGAAGGTTAGAAACAGATAAAAAACAATCATTGATCAGCTGCCACTTGCACACCCCCCACTGGGGATGGGTCTGCAACCAAGGCACATGCCCTGACTGGAATCGAACCTGGGACCCTTTACTATGCAGGCCAACACTCTATCCACTGAGCCAAACTGGTTTCGGCTAAAACCCTAAATGTATGTATCAGGTAAGACTGTTAAGAGCTCAGCCGTAGCATCTGTTTATTTATTTATTTTTATTTTTTTGTTTGTTTAGGAGCCTCAGAAAGGAGAACAGTGTGTTGAAAGGAGCGGAGAGCATATGGTACCTGTTTGTTTTAATAGTAATCCTGCTTTAATGCATGTGATGGGTGCTCCGTGGCACCAGGCAACCCTGGAAATTTGCTTTAGGCAGTGTGCTCTGGAGAGCTCTCTCTTGTAGCTATCAGCGTAGCTGTGGATTTTATGGAGGCAACAGCCGGCTCTGGCAGGGCGGTAGCCAACAACGTCATGTTTCATCACTCCTCTGTTCCTTCCAATGTGAGTTTCATTTGCTGTTTATTGTCACGGGTGACCTTCTGGCGAAAACAGAGTGTCTAAATGTGTCTTCTAAAGAGAGAGAGGCTGCCAGGCCAGCACTTGCAGGGAAGTTGTTTCCCTTGGAAATAGAAGGAGGAAAGGAAACAGTTTCAAAAGAGTTTAAGTCCAGAGTGAGTAAGTTGCCAAAAGATAGAAGTTGTGGATGAGGTAAGAGACTTGCTCTCCTAAGGACGGGAGAACAGATGCTCCCGACAGAAGTCCCCAACAGGGAGAGGTGCTGTAAAACCCAAGCAGATTCCCTTCATATGATCCTGGTTCCAACAATGACAATTCCAATAAGGACATTGAAATAACTTTCACCATGCCACTGTCTGCAAGCCCTGGTTCTATGGAGAACTTGCACATTGCCAAGGCCAACCTAGGCTCAGTTGTCTCTCAACTCAGGGAAAAACCTTTATGGGGGATTAAAAACAAAACAAAACAGTTGAAGCCGGTTTGGCTCAGTGGATAGAGCGTCGGCCCGCGGACTGAGGGGTCCCAGGTTCAATTCCGGTCAAGGGCATGTGCCTTGGTTGCGGACACATCCCCAGTGGGGGGTGTGCAGGAGGCAGCTGATCAGTGTCTCTCTCTCTCTCATCAATGTTTCTCGCTCTCTGTCCCTCTCTCTTTCTCTCCGTAAAAAAATCAATAAAATATATTTAAAAAACAAACAAACAAAAAACAGAAAAAGAAAAAAATATTTCCTCAAGTAGAATTTTCCTCCACGTCAATTTCAAGTTTTGATGGTTCTAGGCTGGTCATGTGACACGTGTGTAGCTTCTTGGTCCACATTCTACAAAAGTAGGAGGATCTTCATACCTAGGCTTTAAAGAGATACTTAAGTGATTTGGGGCTCGCTGTTGAGTTCCAGGTACAACTGCCACATAGATCTGGCTTGATTCATTTTATGAAAGAGAAGACAGCTCGTGCTTTATGTCACCTCAGGGAAAAATAAATTCCTTAGTTGCCTTGGAGATTCAAAATTGCATCCACTGTCCAGCCTTTTGGCTTGCTTCTGGAGAGCCTGTTTAAGTAATGTGGCTTTATTTAATTTGGCATAATTCTCTGTTATTACTGAACAAGAGGGAAGTCAGGGTTTTGATAAAGAAATATCATATGATACTCTGGGAATATTCAAATGTCAGTGAAGAAGAAGGAATGAAGGTGGTGTTAACAGTAAAAATCCTCACATTTTACTCTTAAGGATACTGCTACCACTCAGTAAGACAGCGATGCCATGAAAAATTGATGGACCTCGGATTTATATAGAACAGCTTTCATATTCTACTATTAGTTGTGTGCACTTCTCAGCTCTCGGGTCAGAATTTAGTGGTGTTTGTCACAAACAGCTTAGGTGTTAATCAGCATAACACTTACAACATGCTGCACAGATGGCAGAGGCTCAAAATATCCCAGGTCACTTTCGCTCCTCTTCTCCTGCCTTCCTGGCAGGTTCTCTGAATGAAAGCAGAGTTCTGTGACAACTCAGAATATTGGGATCCTCTTCTCTACAGACCTAGAATAAGATGTGGAAGTAAAGTAGCTTCCTTTGGCACAAATGTATCCAGTCAACTATTAGTGATCCTGATCTCAGAGGGAAAGCTTTCAGTTTTTCACCCTTGATTGTGATGGTAGTATAGATCTTCTTTATTATGTTGAAGTACTTTAGTTTTATTCCTATTTTACTGAGTGTTTTAATCATAAATAGGTGTTGTATCTTATCAAATGCTTTTTCTGCATCTAATGATAAGATCATATGGTTTTGTCCTTTCTTTTGTTAATGTGGTATATTACATGGATTGATTTGCATGTGTTGAACCATCCTTA
The DNA here is from genome assembly GCA_963924515.1 of Vespertilio murinus. Classification (NCBI taxonomy): domain Eukaryota; kingdom Metazoa; phylum Chordata; class Mammalia; order Chiroptera; family Vespertilionidae; genus Vespertilio; species Vespertilio murinus. Next base: position 15,089,037 of record OZ004717.1, on the reverse strand, counting down.
TGCCCCTGGGATGAACCCCGCTTGATCATGATGTATCATTATTATTTTTTTGGTGTACTATTGTATTTGATTTGCTAGTATTTTGTTTAGAAAGGAGAGTAGAGTAGAATTGTTCAGCTTTTATACAAAGTAGGCATATTAAAACTTTTTACAGGGGGGCATAGATGTTAAAAGCATGGTATTTGTGCTTGAGAAGTCTTGAGTTCAAATCAAGGCTGAGTGATGTGTTCAAAATCAATCCCATCATCTGTTTGACTATGGATAAATTACTAGCACAAACATAAATTGGAAGAAAACCAATACCACTGTCAGCACTGAGCGTTCATTTAACAAAAACAAATATTTACTATTCTAGGTACAGAGGACAGATACAAATCCTCCCTTCACTGGGACTAAGGTTTGAGTGGGGATGGACAGATAGAAGCATGTAAACAAATGAATACAAACAATAAAGTCAAATAATGCTATGCCCTCTTACACATAAAAGAGTGAATGACAGAAGGTATAAGAAGAAGATAGCATAAAGGTCCAAGAAGGCCTTATCTAGAGAGAAGACACTTCAACCAAAACCTAAATGATGCAAAGAAGATGGTCTTGTGAGAAAGTCTAGGAAGAGGGTCCCAGGATGATGGAAAGCCGGATGCAAGACAATGGGGAGATCAAGGGAAAGAAAGCCAGGGTGAGCAAGGGAGGGGATAAAGTTGGGAAGTAGAAAAGGTGAGATTATGGAGGACTTTGTGGAGCATGGCGAAGAAGTTAGATTTTATTTTAAAAACAAAGCATTTTATGTGGCTAGATTTACACTTTTAAAAAGATGAAGGCTCTAAAATAGAAAGTGAACTTTAGGTATATTGCATGTGTTAAATTAGCTACTGCATCAAAAATCTCCTAACACAATGCCTTGGCACACAGTAGATTCTCAATAAATGTTTGATATTATTAATTATTGGTTTTTATTGACTATATATATGAATGCATCTGCAATAGCTAGAATGAACATGAAGTGGTTTAAAAAAACCCAATCATCTAACAATGTATTTATGTTTTAATCTGCCATGGCTACTTGGGGAGAGGTTAAGTTATATTTTAGCATGCCAGTAAGGAAATAACTATGAAGAAATTGAATTATAAATATTACATATAAGAGAAAATATGGTGAAAGGAACTTTTTTAAAAACCCGCACATAAAGATATGTTGTATGCTTTTGAGAGAGAGAGAGAGAGAGAGGGAGAGAGAGAGAGAGAGAGAGAGAGAGAGAGAGAGACTGACGTGAGAGGAACATCAATCAGTTGCTTCCTATACACTCCAGAAAAATTGAACCCACAACCTTTTGGTGTACAGGATGACATTCCAACAAACTGAGCCACCCAGCCAAACTGAGGAGGGATGAAAAGAACTTTAGAAATCAGTACCCACAATATAATTATTTTGGGGGTCTTTGCAGCCTGAATGTAGAAAGGTCTATAATGTCTCTTGTTAAAGTAAAGACATCATGTAGCAGGTCAGTTCAGAGCACTAGATTAAATACAACAGGTGTAACGTGCAGAATGAATGGGGCTTGAGTTTCCAGCGTGCGCCTGTGTAATAGCAATATAGGGACATAAAATATGTGTTGAAAAAAATGGTTGATATAGGTTCTATTTGTTTGAAGAGTGTGGACCAAGCAACAAAGAATGTCTTCATGTATTCTTGCCTAAGTACGGCTCTCATATAAGAAAGTGAAAGATTTCTTTTCATGGATCAGTACGGGTAATTATGGGAGTCAGAATTACCAGTGATGGATGTTAACCAGGACCACTAAGGGACACAGGAATCAAGCAATCAAGTAAACTACGTTGGAGAAGAGAAGGACTAATCCTTAAAGTCACTGATATCCTAATAAAGAGTGATTGGGATTAGCAATAGAATTATACTGTAGTTGCAGCTGCTTATTCTGATGTGTGTCTATGTGTGTTTATGTTAACTGCTCACTTAACTATGTATAGTTCACTCCTTGGGGAGGGTTCAATCATCCTTATCTGCTGTCCTCGGTTATCTTTATGAAGTCTAGAGCTAAAAGCCTCTCATCTACCATTAAAAGATATACCTGAATCAATTGGACCCAACTGACATGCTATTTCATTATTCTGATTTTTAGAGAATAAAATATATGGGACATGGGAAACATCTCTTACAAAATAAAGCCTGATTGGAGCCTTTTATTAGTTGAGTCCCTTTGAAAATCATCCAAGTCCTTGGATGTCCCCAGAGTAGTCAGTCACTAAATACTGTTGAAATGTCTTGGGTGCCTGGGTGCCAGAGGCAGATGTACCTTTGTTTTGCATCTTTCTTAATTCTTTTAGAAGCTACTAGAGGCCCAGTGCATGGATTTATGTATCAGTGGGGTCCCTCAGCCTGGCCTGCACCCTCTCACCATCTGGGACCTCTTGAGGGATGTTGCAGTCTGGCCTGCGGGGATTGGGCCCAAACTGGCAGTCCAACACCGCCTTCTATTCCCACTCATCCTGGCCCTGCTGTGCCTGCTGCAGGCTGGTACCCAGTCAGTCCCAATCAGAAGAGGCTTGTGCTGCCACAGCAGCGCTCGCCAGCCATGAGCTATGCAATTGGTGCCCATTGTTCAGCTGAGTGGTGTTCCCATTGAGGGAGCAAACTGACCACCAGGGGACAGCTTCTGCATTGAGTGCCTGCCCCCTGGTGGTCAGTGTGCAACATAGTGACCGGTCGTTTGGTCATTTGGTCCCTTGGGCTTTCATATATATAGATTAGTGTAATTTGATTCACACTTTCAATAACAGGGTTTTCTTCTGATCCACAAAACAACATTGTCCAAAGAGGAATCCTTCCAAATTCAATCATAAACATTGTTTTCACATATTCCAGAGACAGGCCAGTGCCTATAAGCTTGGGTTAAATGCTTCATTTTAAATATATTTTATTGATTTTTTTTAACAGAGAGGAAGGGAGAGGAATAGAGAGTTAGAAACATTGATGAGAGAGAAACATCGACCAGCACACCCCCTACTGGGGATGTGCCTGCAACCAAGGTACATGCTGTTGACCGGAATCGAACCTGGGACCCTTCAGTCCTCAGGCTGACACTCTATCCACTGAGCCAAACCAGTTAGGGCTCAAATGCTTCATTTTAATATTTTAAGCCCATTCACATACTATTTATACTTCTTAGGTTTTTGAGAAAGTGGACATGGAGGAAAAGATGGGAAAGGAGGAGATGAAAAGACAGGAGAGGAGAGGGAGAGGAAAGAGAGAATTTCTCCATGGTCAAATAAACCAGGAGCACACAATATCCTACAGTAACATTTTTGCCACTTAGAATACCAATCTCTAAGTCCTCTTTTTATCAGAGAACTGCATGGACTGTCCTTCATTGCTGGTGGGAGGCAGGGTTCTTGGGTTGAAACTGGAATAAGCATTTCTGGAAGGCCCCACGGGAGAATGAGATGTGATAAAAAGCTTTTAGTTTTGTGCAGTTATAGTCCTCAGTTTACAAGGTCCCATTTCCCTGGAACCAGTTCTGGAAAATGTGCAGCTGGGGCTTCGGCAGAGCTAACAGCAAAGCCAGTGTCCAGAGTTTCAGTTGCGTGGTGGAGTTTAATCAGGCACAGCATCAGGCTCATTGCCGTGGACCATGTGGGCTAGGGCAGAGCATGCGAGCAGGCCCCCTGCAACAAGAGTCCCAAGAGAGCAAGAGCGCCAAGAGGAACTCCCTTTCCCTTTGTTCGGGAGCTTATGTATTTCAGATCTCCACTCCTGGTAGCAACCACCCTTATTCTTGCCAATGACAGGCTCCCAGGTGTGACTGACAGGTCATTACTTTTCCTACGTCATTCAGACCTTACTGAGCTTGTGTCTATTTTTTCTTTGTCCAGTCCCTTCCCTCAGCATCTGTGGGGAACAGACCTAGAGAGTGTTGAACTGCAGCTTCCTGGCAAAGCCGTATCTATAGTATCTGGCCTTCCCTTTGCTCCTTTCCTGCTAATTAATTGATAGCTGAGGTAATTAGAATGGTATCAATCTCTGACTTGGTATCAGTGTCCCTTGAGATCAAAGTAATGCTGAAATCGGTTTGGCTCAGTGGATAGAGCGTCGGTCTGCAGATTGAAAGGTCCCAGGTTAGATTCTGGTCAAGGGCATGTACATTGGTTGCGGGCACATCCCCAGTAGGGGGTGTGCAGGAGGCAGCTGGTCCATGTTTCTCTCTCATTGGCATTTCTAGCTCTCTATCCCTCTCCATTTCTCTCTGTGGAAATCAATAAAATATATATATATTTAAAAAGATCCAAGTAATATTGTCTCAACAACCCATCCCATGATGTATAGAAGGTTTAATGGTCATTCCGAGATTTATATTCTCATGGTCACTCTTGGCTCACAGGTGTCTCTTTTCCCATGTTGGTTCAGTTTTATGAGCTTGCTGTTCTTATTCTACAAAGTATTAAACAACGTCCTTTTACATTTCCTTGAGAAAACTATTCAAGTACGATATCGTAAGTCGTGTGTATAAATGGCCATGATTATCCCCCTCCCTTTATCTTCACTCCTTTGCCATGTGACTTGGCAGCTCCTCCCAGCAAAAGGGGAGAAAGTTTCCACATGCCCTCAATCTTTGCTGTACTGTGTCTTGCTCTGACCAACAACAGAAAGCTGGCAATAATAGTGTGTCTACTCAAGATTAGGCTTCGAGAGATTTTGAGCACTTCTGGTCTCGCGGGGAGCCTTGCCAATGCCATGTGAATGAATAGGAATATTAAATAGTACTGTCCTTATTTTACAAACTAGTAGCCCGGTGCGTGATTCAAAATTGTGTAGCGCTGCCCGCCCTGGAGTTGCCAGTCCAGCTCTGCCTCCCTCTCAGGCCCTTGAAGCAGCAGCAGATGCTGCTGATCAGGCCCTCCCCCAGTGTGGGCACACAGAGGTCCCTGCTGACCCTCCCTCCCCCACCCCCGACACTGCTTGTGCAACCTCCTCCTGTCCGGTCAACCCATTATGGTGTCCTGGTTAGTTAGGATATTTCCCTATTATATATATGAAAATTCAAAAAAATAAGGTAATTTTTTTTTGGCCAAGTTGAAAATCAGACCCAAATCTGACTCCACAACCAGTGTACTTCAACCACGATTCCTTATGGCCCCCATTACACTTATCCTATGCCACCCAAATTTTAAGGCATCACACATAGCCAGGGATGCTTGCAGTTACTGTAATAACCATGACAAGTGTGTGTGTGCTGTTGATTAAATTGTCAAACTTCTCAGGCTTTGGATTTTGCTCACTTTTGTCCCCAATCCCAACTGCAGGTTCTGTCACAGCAGACTAGCACAGAGCAAGGTCACTGTGACATAACAAGCCAACAATACCAGGGCAGAAGGGAGTGACCGCTGAAATCGCTGAAGGAAAGCACTGGGACTCTGGAATGAGCCAAGTGAAGGGGATATTCAGGTCCACAAGCCTGGCCAACTGAGCTGAATTGGCTTTCATCATGTGAGGGATGGTTATGGTTTGCACATTTCTTGCTCTATATGTGAGTTCACGTACATCATTTAAGTGAGGGAAGTTTTTAGGAATGATATTAGTTTCAGTCTAAATTTAATTTTTTGAAAAGTAAGCAATGCACAATGCATCTAAACCGCACTTAAAGTGAAAGGCTGAGCTTTGTACCTAACAATATTATCTTCTGTGGAAGCTTAAAAATCCGAACTCCCCTCCCTACCCCACCTCCCCCCCAAAAAAGACTGATGCCGGTTCAACTGTGGCTCTGACACTCAGCTCTTTAATTTGGTCTTTGCTGACAGCTGACTTCAATTTTTGCCTGTTTATGGAAGTAAATTAAAAGAACACACTGTCTGTGATCGGATGGCTTTGTGGTGGAGTCCTATTCTGTTCTTAAATCAAATCCCCGCTAGTGGTCCAGAGAACTAATCCTTATGTAAATACGTTTGCAGGGCAGAGGCTCAGAGTGAACAGTAGGAAGAGTGTCACTTCCCCAGGTACTTGAAGGTCAATGCCTTGTTGTTCCTGTTTCTAAATAATGAGTTTAGAACAATTCACTTCAGGTTTGAGAGTTTCTGATGATTGGTCTTTGGGTGGTGGCCTTTCTTTATGCACATGTGAGTGTGTCCTTATGTAGTGATGGCAAGAGCATCCCTCTGGGCTCAGCACTTACCAAAGGGGAACAGATTCCTGAAAAGAAATCTCCAATAGCTTTTAACTCATATAATTTCCCTCAAATTGATGAATGCTTTGGTAAAAGAGAGCATTAAATCTCTTGAAAAGAGACTTGATTTTAAGTATAAATAAACTGACAGTATTGCATATGCTATTTCTAGATTTTCTAAACAAGTGGGGGAAAAACACACACAAAATATGATTTTACTGACAGTGGAATGGCACTTATGAAAGCTATATGATATCGTATGTCATTAAAAGCTTCAAATCTAGAAAGCACTGGATCATAGTGATTGCTCCATGTCTTTGAGACATTATCTTCTTGGAAATATTTGTAATCATCACAGAGAAATTTCCCCATGAGTGCCATGCTGCTTTATAGAGTGAACTCTACCTTTTAGTAATGAGACAATATTTCTCTATGTAGTCTGCTAGAAATATAATGTGATATTAGGAGTTGAATAAAGGGCAAACAAATTTTATTTTGTGATTTCTACAGAGAAATTTCTACAAATTAAAATTTCTACAAAGGATACCTTTGGACATTCTCCATGGGTAATTTCTAATCCTAATGCATCTATATATGTAAAAGCCCAAGTGACCATCTGACCGTTCAACTGTCCAACCAGCAGCTGTGAAACACAATGACCACCAGGGGAAAGGTTCTCCGATTAGCAGCTATGATGTGCACTAACCACTAGGGGGCAGACACTCAATGCAGGAGCTGATAAGCTGCAGTGACTTGGCAGTTGGGTTCTTGGGTGACTTATTCACAACCAGAGAGGAGGGAGCCTGATTCCAGGGTACATCACTCAGGAACTACCCTCTCATAATCTGGAACCCCTCAGGGGATGCAGACAGTCAGTTTTAGCTTGATCCCCACAGGCCAGGCTGAGGGACCCCACTGGTGCACGAATATGTGCACCGGGCCTCTAGTAGTATAATAAAATGTTTAAGCATTGTGACATTTTACCCTGTAAGTGGCTGCATTTCAGCAAGAGTGAATGTTAATTTTGCTTTAAACTTTAAAAATTTTTGATATTCTATTTAGCTAACTGCATACAAATATGTTGCTGTAGTGCAACATTAACATCTTATCCTCTAGGGGTCACTTTAATAAAAGGTTAATGTGCTACTTCTGAAGACAATTTCATGCGATAGAACTCAAGGTATACTATACCTTTTTCTGAGAGCTAATTCCCAGAAAAAAAATTACTTCAACATTTTAATGCTTCACATTAAATATTTCACAAAAATCACGTAAACATTGATGAAGAATAACTTATTTGTCCTGGTAAATAAAGAACATGGTTCTCCTGCTCACCAAACTTTCCTAATTAAGTCAGAAAGGTTGGAGGTGACCATAGAGCTTTTTGCTTGAGCACCTGGGTGGATGGCAGTGCCACTGACTGAAATAATGAACATTAGGAGGAACAGCTCTCGAAGTGTCAAGAGTGACAGGAAGAACTGAATGGGTTCCATTTGGAGGTGCATGTGAGATGTTCAAGTGGAAATATTATTAGCAAAAACAGTCTATACTAATAAAAGAGTAATATGCTAATCAGACCAGGAGACCTTTTGGGAGACCTTCTGGATATCCAGACAAAGCCATGGTGGTGGGGCTGAGGCAGAGGCAGTTAGGAGTGATCAGGCTGGTAGGGGGGCCAGTTAGGGGCAACTATGTTGGAAGGGGGAGTAGTTGGGGGCAAGAAGGCCAGCAGGGGGTGCAGGTGGGGGCAATCAGGTCAGTAGGGGGTGGGGGAGTTAGGGATGAGTAAGCCAGCAGAGGGGGACAGTTGGGGATAAGCAGGCTGGCAGCTGGGGCAGTTGGGAGAGAGTGAGACATCAGGGGGTACAGTTGGGGCAAGCAGGTTGGTGGGGTGGCAGTTGGGGGCGATCAGGCTGGCAGGCAGAGTGGTTAGGGGCGATCAGGCAGGCAGGTAGGTGAGCAGTTAGGAGCCAGCAGTCAGACATCCCCCAGGGGTCCCAGATTGGGCTGAGGGACACCTTCCCTCCCGTGCACAAATTTCATGCAGCGGGCCACTAGTCATTTCAATAAAAGGCCAGGATCATGCCTAATAAAACTCGTTTTGTGACATCATCTCACTTTGGATCCTGATTCAAATCAGAACCAGAGACAACTTGTTTCCAGGAAAAATGGTTATTTTAAATATGGGTATCATGATAGAAAGCTATCAGTATGTGTATTTTCTCAAATGTGCTAAGTATTCCCAAATCAAACCGGCATGGTTTTCTATCTCCTGTGTACTCGGAATTTTATGTTTTTGTTTATTTTTTTGCTGCTTTAATTAAATTCATCTTATAAGTCTGAGTGGCAGACACTGTACAAGTTTTAATCATTATGGAGAAACAGGCATAGCAAAATTCATTGAGCAAAAGAAATTGTTACTTTCCCCTTCTTCTAGGGTTGTTCGAGGTACTTGAATTACTTAAAAAGACATACTGTGAATCTGCTCAGCACTCCCAGAAGGTGTCCCTGAGGAGAATAGTGCTAGTGACAGAGCAGAGCAAAGACCCCAACATCACATCCCAGTCACTTCACCTCTCCACTTATAACCCTGATTAATTGGTTTGACATAAATTTGGTAGAAGCTTAAATAAAATAGCATAGGAATCCAAAACATACAACTATAATCTCTGCATTAAAATTCTAAGTTTCCTAGACAGTGAGGCAAGACACTTGGAGAAGGTGAAACTTTCCCCAGGTCACTGTGCTTTATTCTGACTGGAGGAGACCTCTGAGAGGAGGAGCTCCATTTACTAGAAGCACCAGGGATCACACACTAACAACCTTCCGGTCCTTTAGGCCAGATCAAAATCAAGTTTCTTCCCTATTGTAGAGCTTGGGTAGAAGGGACTACTTTGGAAGGTGTTTCTTTATCTTCTTGTTTTTGTTCATAGGTGCATGTTTTTTGTTTGTTTGTTTGAGATCTCCTCGTGGATAAATACAGATGTCCAAAATGAGGAGAACTAAGATTAGGAAAGTTGGGAGGAAGTGAATCGGGTCTGGAGAAGGGCTGGAAGCCACCCCACTTCATTATCTTCTTTGGTGTTTGGAATAAACTTATCCATCATATCTTACAAGGAGTTTAGGTTCAACACTCTGAAACGCATCTGGTTATCATTCCCAAGGGAAATTAGCCCATGCTGTGTCATTATCCTGTCAAGAAATCAAAGGCCTCTTCCTGCAGCAGAGACAGTGGTTTGCCTTTGCTTGCCTGTCTTTCTGTGACCCTCACCTGGGATTGGCTTGTAGGAGCCTGTGTGTACAGCTATCACCACACAGCCCTTTTCTGGAGGCTGGCTTACTAGGACTCCTTCCCATTTTTATCAGGGTAACTCACCTACATGTTTTAAATTAACTTTAGAATTTAATAGCAATGTATAACATTGTTTATAGGGAAGAATACGTTCCAGTTTCCAAACAATCAACCCGAAACAGTATTTCTACCACACAAGGTGTGAATTGGCACTCGTATAAATAACTGCCTGTATCTTCCTCATCAACAGTATAATATTCCTGCCGAAACCGGTTTGGCTCAGTGGATAGAGCGTTGGCCTGAGGACTGAGGTCCCAGGTTTGATTCCGGGCAAGGGCATGTAACTTGGTTGCGGGCACATCCCCAGTGGGTGTGTGTGTGTGTGCAAGAGGCAAGCTGATCCACGTTTCTAATTCTCTATTCCTCTCTGTAAAAAATCAATAAAATATATATATTTAAAAACAATATAATATTCCTGAGAGACAAACAGTGTAGACATTAAATAAGATGACATGAATTAACACAGAGATTTCTTCCATTGAGTCTTAGGGTTGGAATTTATTATTAAAAGTCGTAGAGTCAAGTTTATGATATCTTTGATCAAGCTGTGGTCCAGGGACTCATAGAGTGATTATCTAATGTATTATTCAATGTGAATATTCTTAGAGTCCTGGAGCTATAACTGTGAAATGGGGCAATGTGGAGCCCACTGAGACAAGACCCTGCTCATAATCAGACTTGCCTAATCTGCTGTGTTAATGACAGAGATAACATCATGAGTCTGTGACACCTGAAGCTTTGTCCTTTTATCACTGAGTGAACAGAAATTTGGTTCATGCAATTTGGAGAGCTTTTTAAAAAATATATATTTTATTGATTTTTTTACAGAGAGAAAGGGAGAGGGATAGAGAGTTAGAAACATCGATGAGAGAGAATCATAGATCAGCTGCTTCCTGCATACCTCCTACTGGGGATGTGCCCGAAACCCACATACATGCCCTTGACTTGAATCAAACCAGGGACCTTTCAGTCCGCAGGCCGATGCTCTATCCACTGAGCCAAACCGGTTCCGGCTTGGAGTGCTTTTTCATCAATAGGTTCCTCTCACAGTCTATAGTAACACAAAATAAATTTTTAAAAAAGTATTTTCCAAGTTAATTTAACTTTATTCCAAAATTAATTTTCAAAGCATCCGTGTTAATGGTTTGCTAATGGTGAAATTCATATTGATGATTATAACATTTCTAAAATTTTACTTAAATTAAAATATAGACAATGCATTTCCTTCCATATTTTGAGTTGTTGCCATAATCAAATGGATCAGAAAGGTTTTGTAAAATGTATACATATACAAAACATTGTGTAACCTTGTATACAATATAAAGTGAAAGTAAGTAAAATCAAAGGAAAACTATCATAGCGAAACATGTAGTAAGTCACAGCCATAAAACTTTCAAAATATACCCATTTTAGGAAAAAAATCATGTTATTAGAAAATAGTGAAGCAAATGTATTTTAGATAATAATCTTATTGATAAATTCTACCATAACTAAGGACAACATTCTGAACTATCACATGACTGGTCTCACATAAATTCCAAGCTATCACCTGCCCAGGTTGTGAACTCGATTCTCAGTGTGGGGAATGCAGGAAGCAGCTAATCAATGATTCTCTCTCATCATTGATGCTTCTATCTCTCTCTCTCTCTTCCTCTCCAAAATTAATATATTTTAAAAAATCAAATTTCTGATAAAATTGGTTTTTATGCAAACAACAGTTATTTTATAAACTACTTCTGCATGTGCTTAAAACTATGTTTTCTCTTTGAAAACTTACAACTTTCATTTGGTTTCTCTTCTAACTATGTAAGTATCTCCTCAAGTCAGGATAACATTTAAAAGGAATGGAATATAATCTCAAATAATTTTGACTTCTAAGAAAGAAATCAAAATTGGTATAGAAAGCGCACACACACACACACACACACACACACACACACACACACAAATAATGAAAGTCCTGAGGGAAAGTTTTAGGAGTCTGGTTGTTTAATCTAGAAAGGAGATGATTAGAGAATATTTTTATAATGGCTACACCTAAAATATTACATTGTTTATATATTTTCAGTAGATGTATCTTTTCTCTCATCTCTCTTCTTCCTCTTCATTTCTTCCATCCTCTTTCCCTTCCTTCCTTCCTTCCTTCCTTCCTTCCTTCCTTCCGCAAAATGAGCATCTGTTATATGCCAGGCCCAAGGAAACGAGGGTGGTTTAACTTAACATTTGGCTAGGGAAGGTTTCATGGAGAATGTGGCCTGGCTATTTTCACATTTTACGAAAGATCTGTGTAGAAAGCGACATATGGTATGGATTGCACAGGAGGCTTTTCACAAGGAACACTTACTTTGGGGAGATTTCAGTCTCACTTTCACTTTGCTAATCTCCAATGAGAGAGTCTAGTAACATGATTCAATTTCAGGGCGTTAAGTATTATAGAAATAAATTATTAAGTCCAGAACAGTGGAGAGGCTAGCAGAAAACTTTTTTTTTCCTATTACTGGTTTCACTGATAGCACTTGGAAAAGATTATTAAGTCTACTTGGCAGACTTTCCCCCAAATCGCTCCTCTGTTCTTTCATTGAATGATCAAAGAAAGATACTGCTCCCCAAATGGAGTGCCAAATCAGGTGTCAGGAGTATCTGGCTCTATTTTTAGCAGTTAATGATAAGAAACTTTGAATAAGCTGCTGAACTGGTCTGAGTTAATCTTTTTTGCCTCTCCATCCTCCTTTCTGTAACATTTAAGTGAACCATTTTTTCCCCCCAAGAAACATTCCTCTTGCTTCTTGGGCTCATTTTGGTTGAGGCTAGGATCTGGAATCGTAGCATCCTACTGGGTGCACTGATGATAAATAAGTTCATTGGGCCCCCAAAGAGTCAAAGAATCAGAAAGGGTGACCACAGCTGGTCTCAGTCCAAGCAAATATGCAAGGATGGTATAGTGTAGGATGCTGAAGGGAGAGACAAAGAGGATGATGGGAGAGTTTGATAGGAGATAAGCATAACTAGGACCCAGACAAACTAGTGGTTGGCACTGAGAAATACTGTTAAACAAGGAGTCTCTTGGAGGGAGCCTGGCAGAGAAAGGAAGAGAGGTTATTGTGAGGGGAACTCTGGAACAAGCCTTGCAGTCAACTAGGTCTTAGCCTTAAAACTTCTAGACAAGAATTGCAATGAATCAGTAAATGTTTTTAATTAGAAGTAATGTACACACGTTCGGAATGGCTATGCTATTTCTCTTTGTGAAAACAGTACAATTAGTTTTTCACTAACTCAAACTTGGACTTGCACTCCAAGTCAAACTTTCAACTGTCTGCAACCTCCATTTTATGTCATAGTCTGCCATCTAGTGGCTGATTGCAGTATAAGCAAAATTACTCAAACCCAAATGGATAGTATTTCTGTACATTTTGCTAAAAACCTGAGGCATTCAGCTTTGCAAAATGATGGAGTTTCTACTTGTTTTCTTTACACCCCTAAAAACCTATCAAACCCAAACTGATAGTAGTTATGTATGTTCTGACCCATGTGCACTTGAGAAGGACGTATATTCTGCAGCTTTGGGAGGAATGTTCTATAAATGTCAATTAAATCTATCTGATCCAGTATGTCATTTAGGGTCATTGTTGCCTTGTTAACTTTTTGTCTGAAGATCTAACCAGTGAAGTCAGCAGGGTGTTAAAATCCCTTACTGCAACTGTATTGCTGTCAATCTCTTCCTTAAAGTCTTCCAGAAGTATTTTTAAAAAATATATATTTATGTGTTTTTATATTGGGTACATATATATTTATCAGGGTTATATCTTCTTTTTGGATTGATGGATTTTTTTTTATCATGTAAGGACCTTTATTGCCTCTTGTGATCACCTTCATTTTGAAGTCTACTTTGTCAGATATGAGTATTGCCAGCCAGCTTTTTTTTTTCTCATTTCCATGTGCATGAAAAAAATTTTTTTTCCCATCCTTTCACTCTCATCCTGTATGAGTCTTTTGTTCTGAGGTAGGTCTCTTATGTAAAGCATATAATTGGATCATGTTTTCATATCCATTCAGCTACCCTATGTCTTTTGATTGGAGCATTTAATCTATTTACATTTAAGATTATTATTGATAGGTACTTTATTTATTGCCATTTTAATTCTTTATGCCTATGTTTCTCTCTATATATTTCTTTTTCTAATTATAGCAGTCCCTTTTGTCCCTAATGATTCCCTGAGACCCTGCCACACCCAACATGGGTATCTACCCAATCCTTTTCCAGTGGCTTTTCCATATTAATGGATGTCTTATCTCATGCTTCATACTTCTATAAAATTTCTCAAACAAGCAGTGTCAGCCTTTGGCATGCCCTATACCTCTTACTAAGTGGTCTCAGGTTTGGCACTAGAGGCAGTAGTCTTCAGTTCATAGCTTGGTCTCTCCTGGTCACCTCCATGCCCAGCACAAGTAGCAGCTAGATTTCTTGTAGCTCAGGCTCAGTGGTCCCAGGCAAGGCATGGATAATGGCTACTTAACCTGAACTTCCTTGGAGGCCCCAGAGCCAGTGTACCTGGTAGATAGACTCAGACCACACTGGATACAACCCAACCACCTCCATGAGCAACACACTCAAAGGAAGGACTCAGTGGGCACCAAAGCCCCACTGAAATAAGTCCTGCTCCATGGGGTTGGCCCCTGTACAGCAGCTCCTCTGCTGTAGCTGCAACCAGCCTTTACAGCCAATCGTCCTGAGGACCAGTTCCTCCCAGTGACAGGCCAACAGTAATCAAGGCTCAACTATGACAGGAGGCACACACAACCCATATAAGGGTAGAACCTGGAACACCTAGCTCACGTAACCAGGGAGGCTGTGCCACTGAGCTCTACAGGCCACTCTACTAAGACCTAGAGACATAGAGCATTATCTAAAACAGTGTTTCCCAAAGTGTGGTACGCATACCCCCAGGGGTACGGGAAGAGTTTGGTGGGGATATGCACTGTATAGTGCTTAGCTGCGCCTAATTCTATGTTCTCATGAGTCAAGTCAATTTCATCCTTCTCATTGATCCAAATAAATATTATTTATAATATAACTTTTATTTATATTTTATTATGAATAATTTTATTTTTCATTTACTATTGTTTTGTGTATGTACCAAAAAAAGAAAAAATAAATATATTTTGATTGTTATTAAAATACATCCAATTTTTTTTTTGATGAGGGATACTTAGCGTTACGAAAATTATAGAAGGGGTACACATATGTCAAAAGTTTGGGAAACACTGATCTAAAACATAGAAGCAAAAACAGAGAAGCATGCCAAATTGAGGATACAAAGAAAAAAGTCCCAAATAAGAGAAAGGAGAAATCTCAAGAAGAACAAAATGAAATGGAGACAAGCAAACAACCAGATACAGAGTTTAAAACAATGATTATAAGGACACTCAAGGAACTTGTGAGAACTTCAACAGCATAAAAAAGGACATGGAAACCATAAAAATGAACCAGTCAGAAATTAAGAATATAATATCTAAACTACCCAGAATATACTAGAAGGAATAAACAGCAAGTTAGATGAAGCAGAAGAATAAATTAGTGATCTGGGAGATTAGGAAGCAGAAAGCACTCAATCAAAAGAGAAAAAAATTTTTAAAAATGAGGATAGTATAAGGAGTCTCTGGGACAACTTCAGGTGTACCAACATTCACATCATGATGTGCTATAGGGAGAAGAGAGAGCAAAGAATTGAAAACCTATATGAAAAAATAATGATGGAAAACTTCCTTAACCTGACAAAGAAAATATCATATAATTCCAAGAAGCACAGAGAATTCCAAACAAGATGAACCCAAGAAGCACACCCCAAGATACATCCTAATTAAATGCCAAAAGTTAAAGACAAAGAGTGAATCTTAAAAGCAGCAAGAGAAAAGGAGTTAGTTGCTTACTAGGAAGTGCCCATCTATGAGACTGTCAGTTGATTTCTCAACAGAAACTTTGCAGGATAGAAGGGATTGGTATAAAATATTCAGAGATAAAAAGGACACAATCAAGATTATTCTACCCAGAAAAGTTATCATTTAGAATAATCAAAGGACAGATAAAGAGCTTTCCAGACAAGAAAAAACAAAAGAAGTTAATCACCACCATGCCAGTATCACAGGAAATGTTAAAGGGTCTTTTGTTTTAAGAAGAAGAAGAAAAAAAAGATTAATAAAAAGCAATAAATAAAAATTTATGAACAATTATTTGATAAATACATATCTATCAACAGTTACTTGATGTGGTGACCAAATGGATAAAAAAAAAGATCCCTATAAGAGACTCACTTCAGATCAAAAGACACACACAAAAAAGTCTCACATAATCTCCCTCATATGTGGAATCTAATGAACAAAATAAACTGATGAATAAAATAGATACAGAGATATAGAATCATGGAACAGACTGTCAAATCTCAGAGGGAAGGAGGAGGTGGGAAGTGATCAACCAAAGAACTTGTACGCATATATGCATGAACACAGACAATAGGGTGATAGAAACCTGGCAGGAGTGGGGGGCGGAGGGTGGGCTAGAAGGGGCCAAAAGGGGACATATGTAATACTTTCAACAATAAAAATTTAATTAAAAACAAAAACAAAAATCCAAAGAAAAAGAGGTCTCTTTCTTTTCTGGGAAAGGTAATAGGGACCACTGTGCTTCCTATCCTCAGGGAGCCCACATGGGGGAGGTGGGGCGGGGTTCTGGAAGACCCCCTCTCTCAGTCTTCCCTGGAAGCTTCTGCTTGTTTAGAGTTGACTGTCTCTGAGGAGAGGGGGGAACAGAGGGCAGGGAAGCCGCAGACAGGGAAAGGTGGTGTACCCCTGGAAGGAGGCTTGTCTACCAGGGGCACAAGAAGACTCTTTGCCAAGCACTGTGTGCCCAGAGCGCCCTGGAGTCACAGAATTTTAGGATACTGCTCACCTATAACCAGTGTGGCCTCTTCCGGATTCCCCATTCTTATAGAGGAACTCAGGACTGTTGCATCACTTGGAGGCAGGTAAACCAGTGAGAGAGTCAATAAAGATGGAGGATTCAGGCTTCATGGAATCTTAGAGCGGGATGTCTGAACATGGCCCACAGGTAGTAAAGTAAGGAGCTATTTCTTACACTCCCAAGTGGTGGTTAAAACCTCACACTCACAGGCCTTTAGGGAGGCAGAGACTCTTCTCCCTGATGGCGCCAAGAGCCTTGGAAGCCCCTTCAGAGAGGCCCGTGGGTACTGTTATTGCTCAGAAAGCTTGTTTTCATGGGTGAACTACTCTTACCCACCGTGCGAAGGCTTCATTACTTTCTCCCTAGAGCCTGAGCATGTTCCAGGCTTTATTTATCCCTCGCCTGAGAGCTGAGCAAGATTTGCTTGGGCAGATAAGACAAATGTGACCTTGTTCCAGGACTCCAATATAGAACTTGTGATTTTCATCACCCTTTGGGTTACCATCTTTCAGGGTGAAGATTTTCCAAAGGGCTAAGTTCTAATTTTTTGGCTAATGATGACTCCCCAGAGAGCGATCAGTGGTTCCAAATGCAGGCATTTATTCTGCCTTGAGAACTGTTTGCAAAGCTGCTTTAATTAGGCGCTGAGCTCTTTATCAGCCATCACCAACCCAAATTTAGACTTTCATCCCCCTGAGAGCTCCTCAGTACTGAGTTCTCAGCCTCTTCCCTCTTCCCCACCCCCAAGTCAATAGGAGACTGTACTGTCTAAGGATCAATAGGGCTGCTATCAAACTTGCTTTTTGATTGGTTTCTTTTTTTTTAATTGATAAGAGAGAGAGAGGGAGAGAGGGAGAGAGAGAGAGAGATCAGCTCCCCATCCCCCTCCCCCCCATTCATGCACTCACTGGTTGATTCCCGTGTGCCCTTATTGGATATAGAACACAATCAGGTGCATTAGGATGATGCTCTATCCAACCAAGCCACTAGGCCAGGGCTAACTTGCTTTTGAGTTCTCAATGGTTCTAAGTCATGTTGCCATCTGCAAGCTGAAGTACAATTAAAGACCTGATTTTTTAATAATAGTTATCAGGCTTTAAGGGAGTTTAGCTCTTCAAAGTTGAATCTGGAAGCACTTCAACTCAGCTAGTTTTCAGAGATGTTTATTTTCTGTATTTCTGGCAGTGTTTTGCTAAGAAATGCTGCTGACATGCTCTCTCAGTAGTGGCATTCCAGATGCCTGCAGGAACCCCTTAGATGAAAAAAAAAAAATAAAGGCTGCATCGGACAGAGGTCAGACTTGAACAGGACGCTAGGAATTTAAATCAATATAAGCACATCAGAGTATAACAAAGTGAGTCTTCCATCTTTGCAGTGCCAGAAAATGCTTTGTCACTCTAAGAATAAATCATCAGTGTTCCTTTATTAAAAATAGCCATGACTTTCTTAGAGGGGAGATAATTCTTGTAATAACACTTGTACAAGTTGGGCCACAGGCCTCTTGACTTAAAAAAAGCTTTGAAGACCGATACCTAAAAAAAATTATCAGAAAAAAATATAATGATTTAAAGAAGATAATTTTTAACCCTGAAGTGCAAATTAAAATAAATGCAGCCCTGGCCAGTGTAGTTTAGTTGGTTGGAGGAACTCTCAATGTTGCACTCTCACTTACCCTCCCCTCCCCCGCTCTCTCTTTCAAAAATCATTTTTAAACTTTTTTTTTTTTAAAGCAGGTGTTAAAGTCAGCTTTCAATATTAGGCACTAAATGCTTCCTAGTTTGGAAATTATTTTTGTAGTTTCTGCCTATTCCTTTGCAAGAAGATGGACAAGTAAGTGTTTTCTACATGAATACTGTATATCTCGAGGAAAGGCTTTTTCTTTCCTGCCTAATTAGGCTGAAATGAACAGCCATATGTCCATTCAAATTTCAGCAGTCACCTTATTCCTAACTGTTTGAACTTAACATGCTACTAAAATAAATCCATATACTTTCTTTAATGAACCAAGTCAAATACTATTTCTACTGATTGCATTAGGAACTGTTTTCTCTCCAAATATTCCCATCCGAGTGTGTTACTATGATCTCCTTATGTATACAAGAAGAGGATTAGAGATTAAGACTGTTAAATAATCTTCATTTCATCACTGGTTATTTACTGGGTTCATAAAACACATCATAAATTTTTGGGAAAGAACAATTGTCTACAAATAATGCTTGATAGTTTGAAGTATTTCAAATTATTTTATATAATTCCCACAATTTTACACATATAAAACCTAAACACAGAATTCACTGACTCTCCTAAGGGCCCTCAAAAATTTCATAGCATCCCTGGCTGGCTTGGCTCAGTGGATAGAGCGTCAGCCTGGAGACTGAGGGTCCCAGTTTCAATTCCAGACAAGCCTATGCCCTGGTTGCAGGCTTGATCCCCAGGTGGGGACGTGCAGGAGGCAGCTGATCAATGATTCTCTCTCATTATTGATGTTTCTATCTCTCTTTCCCTCTCCTTTCCTCTCTGAAATCAATAAAAAAATAAAAGAAATTAATAGTAAAATTAAGGCTTGAGCCGAAACTGGTTTGGCTCAGTGGATAGAGCATTAGCCTGCGGACTGAAAGGTTCCAGGTTCGATTCCGGTCAAGGGCATGTACCTTGGTTGCAGGCGCATCCCTGGTAGGGGGTGTACAAGAGGCAGCTGATTGATGTTTCTCTCTCATGGATGTTTCTAACTCTCTATCCCTCTCCCTTCCTCTCTGTGAAAAATCAATAAAATATATTTTTTTTAAAAATTAAGGCTTGAACCAAACATTTTGCTGCTCAGTCTTTATTGTGCTTCTGGACGCCCCCTTTGAGAGATGGCCCTTCTCCCTGTAACCCAAGCAGGAACCTGGCAGGAACAGTGGGGCTGCCTTTCCCAGTATCTTCCCTGTGTAAGAATTCACACTGTCTTTGCCTGGACCCTTCCCCCAGGTCTACCACCTCCTGACTCAATTTCTCTACTTCAAGGCACTAGTCTCCTCTAGTTTTTCTGCCTAGAGGCACTCTCCGCTGTACAACAGCCAGAATAACCTATCAAATTACAAATATGAACAAGTTATTTTTCAGCTTGATTTCCTTTAATAATTATCTATTACCTAAATCCTGAACATCATTACACAACAGAATGTTAAAGAGAAAACCATAGGCTCCAAATGGCATCACTTGGTGCTAAAGCCCAAGACAGCAAGCCTTAACCTACTACCTGATTTAACTGCAGTTCCAAACACTCTTAGAAATATAATCTTAATCAACCATTTTGGAACTTTCTGCTCAACACCAGAGAGGTTATCTGTCAGGAGACTCCATTCCTTTCCCTTTCGCCAGAAAGAGTCAGTCTGCATGAACCCTTCCCCTCAACATACTAGATGTCCTGACCTGTAATAATTTATTTTATTTTGCTAATAGTTCCCTTGTCCCACCCTTCTTCCTATAAACACCTTCCAGTCTTTACAACCCTTCAAGAATGTCCTTCTCGTTGGTTAGATGGGATGCTGCCCAATTCATGAATCACTTAAGAAAGCCAATCATCTCCTCCAATTTCCTCAGTTGAATTTTGTTTTTTAATAGAAAGAATATTTAGATATTAGCTTGTTTTTTTTCCATTTTCTTTCATATTATTTTTTTTACTATTAAAATAAAAATTTATTGACCTGACCTACCAAAACAGGTTTGGCTCAGTGGTAGAGCGTCGGTCTGCGGACTGAAAGGTCCCGGGTTCGATTCCGGTCAAGGGCATGTACCTTGGTTGCGGGCACATCCCCGGTAGGGGTGTGCAAGAGGCAGCTGGTCTGTATTTCTCTCTCATCGACGTTTCTAGCTCTCTATCTCTCTCTCTTCCTCTCTGTAAAATATCAATAAAATATATTAAAAAATTATTGACCTGAGTAAGATTTTTGACATATTTAATATCAATTCTATTATAGGAGTTACTTCCCCTAGCGGGAAACCAAAGGCACACATGCCACAGATTGGCAACTCAAGAGAAAAGAAAGCACTTACAGAGCACGAGAACTGCCATGCTTTGCACCATGTCTCTGAGCCAATGGCTGAGGCCACTGAGCTGGGAAATGCTTATTTGGCTGGCCTGAGCTACATGGCTACATGGAAGCTGGGTTTGGGGTCAGCTGATGTGCGTTTCCCAAGGGAAAATGAGGGTGAGGTCCCCAGCGGGGCAAATGGATACTGAACAGGCTGAAGCAACAGATAGAGCTACCACCTATTTTTATAAATATCTGTTTAAATGCGCGAAAGAAATAAGGCCTTCAAAACCTAAGACCAGGACTCTTGCAACTGCATTACACTGCCTGTCTTAATTCCATAGTTCATACACTGATATTCTTTACTGAACAAGAAGTTGGAACTTGGCCATCCTAAAATGGAGTTAGCTCCGCACAATGGTAAGTAAGCTGTCTGATGATAATATATTTTCTGCAAGATCTATGAATTTTTAATGCACTTCTATGGTACCTGGCTTTCAAGATTTAAAATCTTATATAAAAATTTAATAGTGAGCTCATAAGTAGTAAGAGAGGGAGGTAAGAGATTGCACTTTAGAGTAAGCAATCTGACCAGTTCTAAGGAACATGTGGATTTGAGAAGGATTCCTACATCCTGAAAAACTTTGTAAGTTTTATTTACTTGTAAACTTTATGAGTTCCCCTCAGATGTACCACTTACAGTGGAGTGCCCACTGGATCTGTGAGGCAGTGAGTCCCCTCTGGTTATTCCCCAAGGTAGACTTTAAGCACATTAATGCAGGCCTGCTCTGACCCTCTACCCCGTCTATTACAGGCCAGTCACATGGCAGACCCTCAGTAAGTATTGAATGAGTAAACAAATAAATGAATGAAGTATAAGCAGTTTAGATGAAGAAAGGTGGCAATGACACATTTTTTACTCTAAAATATCATATAGAATGTTATTTATTTACTTTTGTTAATCCTCACTCAAGGATATTTTTTCCATTGATTTTTAGAGAGAGTGAAAAGGAAGGAAAGAGGGAGAGATGAGAGAGAGAGAAGAGAGAGAAGAGAGAGAGAAGAGAGAGAGAGAGAGAGAGAGAGAGAGAGCGAGCTATGTGAGACACATTGATTGGTTACTTCTTGTATGCATCCTGACTGGGGTGGGAGATCAAACTTGCAACCCAGGTACATGGCCTTGACCAGGAATTGAACCCAAAACCCTTAGGGCTACAATGTTATTTTTTATGCTGCATTTTTTATACTTTATGTGGACCAATATTAAAATTATATTGTATCCTATATTTCTCATCTAATAGCAGTTACATGTTAACAATAATAGCCAACACATTGAATCTAATCATGTAGCAGGCACTCTTGTAAATCCAGTTCACTTAATCCCTGTCACAACTCTAGGAAACATGGTTAATACTCATACTTAATTACAAAGCTCTTTGCCTTTGGAGTGCCAGGATTTGATCCTGAGAGTAAAATTTCCAAGTATGTTTTCTAGCTACCAGACTTATGGGGCTTTTTATAATTACTTGTGAGGTGTCTATTCTCAGAATGTAAGCTCTATGAACCTGTCACATCCACCACAACTACTACAGGGCTTGGCTCATTAATGAGTGTCAAATCAAAGAAGGAATTAATCCAGTTTTCCTTAGCAGACTGACTACTAAAGAAGGAGACTTAAAAAGTATGTTAGGTATCAGAAAGTTTACAGATTTGTTACAGGATACAGAGAGCATATAATATCAACAAATAAGAATAGCTGAATTAAAAAAAAAGATATTTTATTGATTTTTTACAGAGATAAAGGGAGAGGGACAGAGAGTTAGAAATATTGATGAGAGAGAAACATCAATCAACTGCATCTTGCACACCCCCACTGGGGATGTGCCTGCAACCAAAGTACATGCCCTTGACTGGAATTGAACATGGGATCCTTTAGTCTGCAGGCCGATGCTCTATCCACTGAGCCAAACAGGTTAGGGCAAGAATAGCTGAATTTGTAATGGAGATAGGTAGATAAGTGGGTGGGTGGGTGGATGGATGGATGGATGGATGATTGGATGGACAGATAGATAGATGATAGGAATTACAGTTTGCCTTTAGTTAGACTCCCTTCTTATCAGCCCTAGATTTGAATAATAAAATCATCATATTTTTAATCTAGGTTGATAAACATGTCACAAAATAAACAAAATGTTGACACTGTCTGTCCTATTTGGTTTGGCTCGGTGGATATAGTAGCCTGTGGACAGAAAGGTCCTGAGTTCAATTCTGGTCAAGGGCACATGCCCTGGTTGCAGGATCCATCCCCAGGAGTTAGCCGATCAATGCTTCTCCCTCATCATTGATGTTTCTACCTCCCTCTCCCTCTCTCTTCCCCTCTGAAATCAGTAAAATCTATTAAATTTTTTGACACTTTCCTACAAAAGAAAACTATTTTTCTTTTAGTGCCTTTTCTGAATTATTTCTTGTAAATATACCTGTAGATGCAACAGAATGGAAGAAATATTTCAGATATGAAATGCTACTATAATTGACATTTTTTTCTAAGTCACCTGTATTTTACACATTAAAAGATGATGTCATAAGTTATGAGGAATACTGGTATCAAACTCTTTAAAGATTCATGCTTATACGCCACCAAGTGCAAAGTCTTCAGCATTTCCTTTGTTATGCCAATTATAAGCGAGAAATAAATCTTAGCAATACTTGATCATATATTTCATAATTACTTTATAATTTCAGTTGTTTCCCAGAATTTTAGTCTGTCAAACAGATGTTTTTAGCTCTCTTGTGTCCCACTAACTTACTCATCTGTTTAATATTTGCTGTGGGTTCTAACAGTGAATTATCTTTGGAGGTCCAAAACATACTTTGCATTTAATTTGGATACCTCATCTAAACTGATGTTAGCTATTCATAAAATGAGATAGTCTGTGAACTAAACAAACAAAAAAGGAATCTGCAATTTCAAGGATTCTTCTCTGAGATTGCAGACGCTAGAATTTAGGTATAATTATGTGATTTAATTTTCCACTAATTACTAACATTTTCTCCAAGGTAGCAATCTCCTTTAACTTCATCCTAATTGAATTCTGTAGTTTTTCAGTAGTTTTTTTCTCAGGTTCAAGCTGTAGGTCCAGAATGTAAGGAGTGTGTATGGGAGTCTGTGTGTTATCTTAGATTCTTTTTTCTTTCTCTGTGCTTTCTCTGGTGATGCACTGGAGAGGAGTTGGAAGACAAATTATAATTCCTTGGATGAGTGCTCAGGAAAGTGAAGGGCCTTTTTATTTGTTTGTTAAAATATCAAATTAAGACCTGCCCCTACGTTTACAGGACCATGATGAAATATATTTTTGTGGGGTCTCTGTCTAATGACCAACAATGTGATCTAAAGTTTGGTGTAAAATTCATGAACCCATATGAAGTTTGGTGATTTACAATGAAGGTTAGAATAGTGGATAGAGAAGAGGTATTTACATATTTTTTTAACGTGAAATCAGTTCAGTGCAAGTAAAGATTCTTCATAGTGTTCACTCCCCATCTCGATCTGCTGAAGTCTAGCAACCAGCTTTCTATGTTCTTTATTGTCAGGTGGGGCTGTTGTCTGCTCTCCTTTCACCACTTAAGATAGACAAAGCAAAAAAAAAAGACAGACAAAGCACTTGTTTGTATTGAAACAATATCGATTGTTTGCCTTTGCAGTTCCCTAATATCATTTATTTAATGCTGGATATGTCACTACTCATGAGGCTGCATTATCCACCTTATCTAGTTCTCCAATTGCTCTGAGGTTGCATATATCCTCTCTATGTATTCACTGATACTGCCCAAAAGTAGCCTCTACCCTCTCTCAGAAGGACTACTGCTCCATAGAGAGCATCTTAGTCCCTCTCTTGTACCTCCCCAGGAAGACGTCCAAAGAATAATCTGAAGGGTCTCTCTAAAGAGTAAATCAAATCATACAATACCAGTGACTTTCTACTAAGTCTACAGTGACACTCAGAATCCTTGGTCTAGAACACCCTACCTGTTATAGGTCTATATATATATAGGTCATATGACTACTATATAGGTCATATAGTAGTCATATATCAGGTCTATATGACTACTATATGACTTAGTCATATAGACCTGATATAGCCAACTGCTTCCTCTCCAATGTCATTTGCCTCTACCCTTTCCCTGGTTCACATGCTCTAGACACATTAGCCTCCTTTGTCCCTTAAATACACACAAGTTCTGTTCCAAGCTTAGCCATTTTGTCCTTTGTCTTTCTTCTCCTTCCTGCAGGTACCTGTATGTGACTCTTCCTATTAGTCAGGTCTCAATTCAAATATCATGTCATCAGAAAAGCCTTCACCGCCCATCCTAACTATAGCAGCCAGGAGGCCCTCTCATTACATCAGTCTATCCTATCTATATGCACTATTGCTAGCAAAAGTTCACTCTTTCTTTGGGTTTGTCTGACTCCTCTCTCTTGAATGTAGGATCCACAAGTGCATGGGCACAATCACATTTGCTGTTCTGCCCCTCGTACATGGGTCTTGGCTTAAAGAAGATGATCAAAAAGTATTTGTTGATGACTGAATTATGATTTCTAAATGTCTCATTCGTGTCTCCAAGTATGACTCCTTTCTTGTTCCTAATGTGTGTTTTTTCTTTTGTGTGTGTGTGTGTGTGTGTGTGTGTGTGTGTGTGTGTGTGTGTTTCTTCTCTTCCTCCTTTTTTTCTTGGTTATGTTGTTAATCCATTATCTATTATTTTTTTCCAGGAAATTACTTTTTTGGTTTTATTGCTTAGTAATCATATCTATTTTTCCAATTTTTAAAAATTCAATCCTCTTGTTTCTTGGTTTCACTCGGATTTTATCAGCAATGACCTCAGTCCCTGACTTTCAGCCAGCATCGCACATAATTCTGAGGCTGTTGTCTGCTCTCCTTTCGTCACTTAGATTAGACAAAACACACCTGAATGCAGAGATGAAATGTCAGTAGAAGGCAGCTGGCCAAATTCTGGTTGGGGTGCATCTCCTGCTCTGCCCTCTCAATGAGATATCACCTCATCCCTGTCAGAATGGCTATCAACAATAAATCAACAAGCAAATATTGGCAAGAATGTGGAGAAAAGGAAATCCTCATGCACTGTTGGTGTGATTATAAATTAGTGCAAATTTTGGCAAGGATGTGGAGAAAAGGAAATCCTCATGCACTGTTGGTGTGAGTATAAATTAATGTAGCCACGTTGGCAGTTTTTAAAATTAAAAAAAATAACTGCCATGTGATCCAGTGATAATGACTTCTGGTATTTATCTGAAGAAAATAAAAACACAAATTTGAAGTGATATATGTACCTTTATGTTCATTGTAGCATTCCACAGCCAAGATATCGAAACAACCTAAATGTCCATGAATAGATAAATAGATAAAGAAGATGTGGTATCCTATATAATAAAAGCCTAATATACTAAGTGTTTGGTCATCTGGTGACCAGTTGACTGTTCAATCAAAGTGTAATATGCTAATGATATGCTAAGGATGCTCAACTGCTTGCTATAATGTGCATTGACCACCAGGGGGCAGGTACTCTGTCCAGTAGATTAGCTTGCTGCTGGGGTCTGGTTGATAGGGACTGAGCTAGATGGGCTGGACACACCCTGGAGTCCTTCCCCAGCTCCAATCATGCACCAGTGGGGTCCCTTGGCCTGGCTTGTGCCCTCTTGCACTCCAGGACCCCTTGGGAGATGTTGGAGGGCCGGTTTTGGCCAAATCTTGCAGGCTACTTCCCTCGGGAGTGGCAGGTAGTGCTGCACACTGAGTTTCAGTCTGATCCCCACAGGCCACCCCAAAGGACCCCACCTGTGATGAATTTGTGCACCAGGCCTCTACTATAATAGGTAAAAAAGATACAGCAAGAAATGAGCAAATCTTCAATGGAATATGTATTTAGCAGCTCAAATATACTCTGTGATTCCTTTGTCATCGCTAACTGCCTGAATAACTAACTACAGGAGCCCAGAAGTCCCTATTACAAATGTTGAAACACTGCACCCACAACATTAGTAAATCTTCCCTACTGTTAGCAGCATTCCACCTTCAACCTACTGACCTCTGGTATTATATCATATTTATGTCCTCATTCCTTTTCTCTTTCTTTAGACCTCTCCCCAGCATACTTTCTTTTGATTTGTGTTAAAGCACTGTTAGCACCCTATTTTAACCCGTTATGATTCTCTGAAGGCACTTGTCCTTGAACCTTACAGATCTGCAGATGCTACAATAAATTAAAGCATGAGTCTTCTCCTTCCCTGGCTCAGCACAAGAGGAATCCCTGTGTACCTGCTGGTGGCAGCAGGAATAAATAAGTAGGTTAAATAATGAACTACAAAGATCCAAAGAAATGATGTTCTTTCTCTAAAATCTTCCAGTTTCCCAAACTCATGTCTTTCTCATTTCATTCTATCGTCCCTGACTTTGGAAATAAGTCAGAATAATTAAATGATGTAGCAATGTGAGTTTTAATTTGACTGCTGCAGAAGAGTCAGAAAGGGTGAGTGTTGGGGAGCACACGAGACTTGGTTGGAAGTCATAAGGAGGATATTCTGAGAAAAGGGGAGTGTGTGGAAGGCCACCTGCCCTGTTTATTGGAATTCTGACTTAGGGTAGACTTAGGGGAGTGTGGAAGGTGGCTTCCCTAATTAGTCCTTGACCTTTCCAAACAAGCCTTACTGGAATCTTATGCTTAATCCCTAGATGCCCTTGCCGAGCGGACAATGTCAAATACTCACCCTGATTGTATCTAAAGATAAAAATTCCAACAAAGGCCAAAACCAGTTTGGCTCAGTGGCAGAGCTTCGGTCTGCGGACTGAAGGGTCCTGGGTTCGATTCCGGTCAAGGCCATGTACCTTGGTTACGGGCACATCCCCCGATGGGAGGTGTGCAAGAGGCAGCTGGTCGATGTTTCTCTCTCATCGACGTTTCTAGCTCTTTATCTCTCTCCCTTCCTCTCTGTAAAAAAATCAATAAAATATATATATTTTTAAAATTCCAACAAAGGCCTAAGGAGGCATGCAATAGAGGCTGTCTGGCCTCTAGAGCTAGGAGCCCCTTAGCCCTCTCTTTCACAAAGTCCAACTGTGTCTGAGTAATCTGTTCATCCATGGCTCCGGGGCTGCTGATCAGCCTGGGCAGGTGGAAGCCAGGTTTTATTTATTCTCTGCATTGTTTTCCCTGCCTTGTTGCATGTCTGACTCCAGGGACATCCTTAGAAAGCATAAGTTGTTTGGCAATCCTTCATCCTGGCTGTAATGAGAGTCTGAACTTTTTAAGGAGAGTATGGTGGGTGACCAAGAATGGACAGGAGAGAGGCGATTAGAAGGTGTAGACAGTGGCATTTCCCCAGGACTTGGGGGGAGGAGAGCTGCAGGTTCTGGGAGCAGTGGGGATCCTCATCTCCTCCCCAGAGTGTGCCTGGGTAGAGGAAGAGCATGTGGTCTTGGGTATTGGATAGGTGTCAAGGAATCAGAGAGAATAAATAACTAGAGGTGTCATTCTTGATCTGAGCTTAGAGTAGGGGAAGCTCCAGAACAATAAGGAGTAAAACGGAATGTCTTTTTTCCTAAAAAAAATAAATCTTTATTGTTGAAAGTATTATAGATGGCCCCTTTTCTGCCCATTGCCTTTCTCCCACCCCCAAGCCCTCATCACCCTACTGTCTGTGTCTGTGGATTATGCACATATGCACATGACTTCAATGGTTGATATTTCCACCGCCCCTCCCCCTTTCATGCATTCCCTCTTAGGTATGACAGTCTGATCAATATCTCCATGTCTCTGGGTCTATTTTTGTTCATTTGATTCCACATAAGAGTGAAATCATGTGGTATTTATCTTTCTCTGATGGGATTACTTTGCTGAGCATAATGCTCTCTAGTTCCATCCATGCTGTTGCAAATGATAAGAGTTCTTTTTCTTTTACAGCTGAATACTATTCCATTGTGTAGATGTACCATAGCTTATTAATCCATTCATCTGCTGATGTGCACTTAGGCTGTTTCCAAATCTTAGCTGTTGTAAATTGTGCTGATATGAACATAATCTTTCTGATGGGTGTTTCTGAATTATTGGGATATATTCCTAGAAGTAGAATCACTGGGTCAAATGGGAGTTCCATTTTTAATTTTTTAAGGAAACTCCAAACTGTTTTCCACAAAGGCTGCACCAGACTGCATTCTCACCAGCAGTGTATGAAGGATCCCTTTTCTCCACATCCTTGCCAATATTTGTCATTTATTGATTATAGCCATTCTAACAGGTGTGAGGTGGTATCTCATTGTCATTTTGATTTGCATCTCTCAGATGATTAATGATTTTGAGCATTTTTTTCCATGTCTCTTGGCCTTTTTATGCCCTTTTTGGAGAAGAGTCTGTTAGGTCATTTGCACATTTTTTAATTGGGTAGTTTGTCTCCCGTTTGTTAAGTGGTGTGAGTTCTCTGTAAATTTTGAAATCTAACCCCTTCTCAGATGTATCATTGGCAAATATGTTCTCCCATGCAGTGGGCTCTCTTATTTTGTTGATGATTTCTTTGGCTGTGCAAAAGCTTTTTTATTTTGATGTAGTCCCATTTGTTTATTTTCTCCTTAGTTTCCATTGTCTTAGGACATGTATCTGTAAAGATATTGCTATGGGAGATATCTGAGATTGCTGACAATGGCTTCTTCTAGAAATTTTATGGCTTTATGTCTTACACATGTAAGCCTTTTATCCATTTTGAGTTTGTGTTTTGGTGTAAGTAGGTGCTCTAATTTTTTTCCATGTATCTGACCAATTTTCTCAACACCAATTATTAAAGGGACTGTCTTGACTCCATTGTATATTCTTGCATTCTTTATCAAATATTAATTGAGCATATCATCTTGGGTCAATTTCTGGGTTCTCTGTTCTGTTTCATTAATTTATATACCCCTTCTTGTGCCAGTATCAGGTTGTTCTGAATACAGTGGCTTTGTAATATAGCTTGATATCTGGCATTTTGATTCCTCCAACTCTGTTCTTTCTCAAGATTGCTGTGGCTATTCGGGGTCTTTTTTGATTCCATTTACATTTTTGGAATATTTGTTCTAGGTCTGTGAAATAAGTTGTTGGTATTTTGATAGGTATAACACTGAATCAATAGCTTGTTTTGGGTAGTTTATTTTAATGATGTTGATTCCACTAATCCATGAACATGATATATTCTTCCACTTATGTTTTCCTCTATATCTTTTTTCAATGTCCTGTAATTTTCTGAGTAAAGATCTTTTACCTCCTTAGTTAGGTTTGTTCCTAAGTATCTAATTTGTTGTTGTTGTTGTTGTTGTTGTTGTTACAATGGTAAATGGGATTGTTTGTTTGGTTTCCCTTAAACTGAATGTCTTTAATGTATTATGGGCTCAATCTCAATATTTATTTAGATTCAGAGAAAATAAAGTTATATGATATTATTTTAGGTCCTCAAATTTACAGTGAAAAGTCTATCTTTTGTATAATCACGGATTTTTATTCTGTAAAAAGGCCTTGTCATACAATGTATAGGAATGCATTTTGTATTATAATTCCCCCTCTTGATCAAAAGTGGAGATATTTTTCACCCTTCCTTCATGTGACAGGATCTCACATCCTTGAGGGGCCACTGAAGAAACAGATATCCTTTCTGGCCACCAAGCGCTGTTGGGACATCAGTCCTTCTACATTAGCTCTTGTGACAAGTAAACAGCAGAGACAAACTGATGTGGCTTATGAGACATTATTTATACTTAAATTGTCCCATCCATAATCTCAGTTCTCAGGCTAAGATATCAGGATTACAGTTCTTCACTTAAGGCCTTTAAAAATTAAATCCATATTAGTCATAATCATCTAAGTTTACCTCTCACACTACCCCTCAAATTTAAGAAGACTTGTCATCTTACTGATATTCCTTGAAACCCTAAGAAAGTAACTTTATCAGTTTCCAATAAAAATGTCCCCAAGTCTGTGTTAGGTTGCTATCAATAAGCGTAGATACACTGAGATGTGAAATAATAAAATAACATGCAAAGCATTGGTTTAAAAAACCCTCAAATTTACAGCCCTGGTAACAGCCCCTGCATTCATCAAATTACACCTTTCACTAAATTATAAGAGAAATCTCTCTTACTGAATATTCAGTACACTGAATTTCTTACTTGTGGTCACCCCTGAATGCAATGCTTTTATTATCATTATGGAAAACCCCTTAGACAAAATGATTAACACAAATGGAAAACAATGATATGGATCAGCAAGGATTAAAGATAAATGAAATAAATCACTTTTGTTTGTATATAAATATAGAAAATAAAGATCACACAGCATTCTATAAAACCCGAGAACCTATAAAAATCTCAAGGCAAATGTATTTGGTAAAGTTAAAATCTTAAGACCAAGTACTATACTCAGCACTCTGAAATTTAGCCAGTAGGGGGCAGTCAAAGAGTGCCTAATAGAATTAAACTTATCCAGCCTCTTCACATAGTTCTTGAAAAATTCCTTCAAGTAAGCTTCTGTAACTCTATAAAACCCTGTGCACTTACTAAAGCTTTTTTTTTTTGGTTTCTGGATTCATGTTATAGCATTAACAAATTTCTCCTCACAAAGTTCTGATTTCCTTTAAATTATTCAGGATCTGAATTTTATTAACTTAATCCTCTTTAATTTAATGTGGCCTAAATTGTTTTTTAAAAGACTCACTGCAAAAGAGAATGAAAATTTCCTTTGTATTTGTGAAAAGTCTAAATGTAATTTAGAAATCTTAATGAAGGATTTATTTAGAGTTCAAGGGAGAAAAATAGAAGGAGTTGCCAGATAAGGAAAGATAAGCAAACCTTCTAAACTTTGGAGTCATATCAGAGAACTCAAACTCTTGATTTTTAATTTCCCAGTTACTCAAACTACCAAATTCCCCTGAGAAACAGTGGGATAAAAAAAATTCCCTTTTGGGGAGAATTTCTGCTACTTTCAGAAGAAAACTGTACAGAAATAGGCATGTTTGCAGCATTGTAGCCTCAAGTCACTCCTAGTTCATACCAGTCTGCCTTTGAGAAGTGATGAGTCATTAAGTATCAGAATCAAGAACTTCAAACGAAGATGAGGTGAAGTTTAGTTTTTAAAATGGGTGAAAGTTGAAGACTTAAAATTTTTTTTAACATATAAATTATTTTAACATGTAAATTAAATTTAACATGTAAATAATTTAACATGTAAATTATTTTACATGTTAGTTGAAACAGAAATCAAGCAATATTAATATTTGATTCAATCCAGCAAACAACTTATTGGCATGTGTGCCAGCCTTGTTCCTATCACTCATGGAAGAAGGGAATAGAATGTGACCAGGCAAAGCAATCACCAGTGTGGACGTTGCTGTGGAGGACACTTTTAGTCCACCTTGGTGGACCGTGATGGAGGCTGTTGACTACTTTCCTGCCAGTGGTTCTCAAAGAGTGGTCTCCCCGCATCCACCCCAAAATCAGCAGCATCAGCCTCCCCTGACACTTGCAGAAATGCAAGTCGATAGTGCTGTGTGGAGATCCAGCAATCTGTGTTTCTGCGAGCCCTCCAGGTGACTCTGTCAGGTTCTCCCGTGACGTCTAAGCCACCACTGCTCCTGGGCCGGGAGATTAATTTCCCAGATACACTGAAAGAAAAACCCGGGGAGGAACCTTCACTCAGAAACACAAGAAACTGGTATCTCACTCAGATGGAAGTTTTGGTGATAGGTTTTAAAACCTGCTGAAGAAATGGAAGCACCACCAGGTGGTCCCCGGGGTCTGTCCATTGCTCCTACAGTGATTGGAGGGAACAGACTCAGGGATGTCTCTTCTTCCAGCTTCACACACCTCCCCCATTCCTTCCCAGTTGCAACCTCTGGAGTCACCTTTGCCATTCCCTGCCTCAAAATATACGATATTTTGAGCTTAGCTCTTTAAGCTGACCAACCATGAGTTCTTGAATTCGTCAGTATTCCACCAGGTGCAGGCCACCGCCCATCTGTTAACGCCATCGGTGGGCCTCTTACACCTGCCTTTCTCCGAGTTTCCATTTCCACAGCGACCAGGTGACTCTGGAGGATGTGGCCCATTGTTATCTGAGCTGGCGAGGAGAAATACAAGGGCGCCCAGTGTCTCTTGATGCTGTGAACCAGGGCAGCAACCACCTCTTCCGGGAGGTGCGCAAATGGCCCCAATGGAGTGGGGTAAGACCCTGCACGCGGCAGAAGCCACAATGGCCCTGGAGAAGAACCTGGTCCAGGCCTTTGGGATCTGCATGCTCTGGGTTCTGCCCCCACAGCCCTTTGTCGCTGTGTCTTCCTGGAGAGCCACTAGCTAGATGAGAGCTGTGAAACGCCCCCCACACAGGTGGGCGACCCCCTGACTAAAGGCAGGCTGGCGTGCCACCAGGCAGTGCTGGCAGAGGATGTGTTCAAAGAAGACTGGGAGCCTCCAGAGTCGCTGGCCTGCTGAGGGGACCCTCTGAATCCCCCTGGGACCATGGCTTCAGCCAGAGGTTCTCCCTGCATCCACTACACTAGACAGCCTTTTACCCACCCTGGGACCCTTTCTCAAGCCATGGATCAAATGTAAACATTATAGCTTTTTACAGGGGGGAAAAAAAGGAGAAACTGCATCATGCATTATTAGTAACTACAATCGTCTACTCTGTTACTGACAGTGGTTGAACGTTTATTGTTAATTATCCTTGTTTGGCAGGCGAGGAAACTGAGGCATGGAGACCTTAAGCCCAAGCTCACTCTGCCTGTGAGTGACAAAGCTATTTGTGAGCAGTCTATATCCCGAGCCCGAGTGCTTAACAATCCCTTAGCTGCCTCCAGTGAGTAAATCTTTGTATGAATGAGCCTGTCCCATTGCCAAGTCACGTTCCCTGCGCAGATGGGGGGAAAAAACACAGCATGGATGTGTCTGCTAACATGGGAGAGTAAAGAACTAGAAACGATTAGGATGAAATACTGGATTAGAGTCGGTTCAGATTCTAGCTACTTAATATGAGCATCGTTCCTAATCTGCAAACCTAGCGGCATACCTTCTGCCACCGGATCTAATGAGGATTAATAATGATAATTTGGGCGAGAGTGTGTATTACCCTGTGTAGACCCAATTTGATTTATAAATGAATGAATTACAGAGTGCACATTTTGCCAATCATACAGGTCCTTTTATTTACATATAAAACTTTATGGCAGAAATTCAAAGTGCTTTATATATGTTTTCTTATTAGTCATAACGCAGCTGTTATGAAGTGGTGCCAAATATCTGCGAAATGTGTCCAGTTCCTGGAAACAGTATTGAGACGAGACAAATAATAACTATGAACAAAATCATTCTTATTTTAGTGTCTTCGTGTGGGTAGGTGGTATTGTTGGTGTTAGTGCTATGATTTTCGTTACTTAGTTAATTAAGTCAGCAATATTGACTATTGCTCTCCTCAGCGTCTGGAATTATGTAGGCACTAGAGATAGGGCTGCCTTAGAGTGTACCTTTTAGGAGAAGGGGAGAAAGACAATAAACAAGTAAAATAAACAAATGAAGAGAGAAAGCCTGTTAGTGGTAAGTACTAATGGGTTAGCTGAAAGGATTTGGTTTAAAATGGGACTAAAACAAACTCTCAGGGTTGTTTGTGCTTATCCTAAAAGATGCTCTGGACACTTGTAAACTTTTGATCTTGCTACACAAATGTCAGTTACATTGGAGTAGAGAATCCTGATCGAAGTAAATTGGGGTCTTTTGTTGTTTATTTTGTGAAGTTTTTACTGGTGTTTGAAAAAGAGAACTGAAATAACAGTATAACATGCCTCAGTCTACAGTGAGGTTACATTCACAAGAACCTCGTTGTAGCAAACACACACTAATTTATGTTGCAGAAGACAATTTAATATTCAGCAAAATATTCAGCATCATGTGTCATGTCAATTTAATGTTAACTTAGAGTTTATAGGAACTGTGACTTCGTGTTCATTGTGGCTTTTATCAAGGTTTATTGAGAAATAATTGACATACCTCATTGTATAGTAAGTTTAAGGCATAAAGCATGATGGCTTGATTTACATATATTGTGGCACGATTACCATAATGGGTTCCACCAGCATCCATCTTCTCTTATTGATCCAATAGAAAGACAAAAAGTGGGGAAAAAGTTCTCCTTGTGATTGGAAGTCAATATCATATTCCAGTGTTAGTTACAGTCATCGTGTTGTACATTACACCGCTAGAACTTATTTAATCTTTTAGAAACTTCATTTATTTAATAAGACCTTTTCTCTTTTCTTTCTGATTCAAATTGACCTCATCCAGCACCTGACTTCCCCGCCTCCCCCTCTCTTGCAGGACCACTCAGTTAACCATTAAGCCCTCAGGACAATGAGGCTCAGATCAGTATCAAATAATCTCAGGAAGAAAATCTCAGTTCTGTTGAGCCCAGAGATACAGTTTTGGTCACACTAGAGATGACATCTAGGCCTCAGGTGTGTCAGCTCAGGCCCAGAGAAGCTGTGAAATCAGATGAAGCTATGCCATTAGGTTGACATTAGGACCAGATGCAATGACTAATGGCTCCCTACCCTAGCACTGACTAATTTGTAGAAACCACCATCCTGATTCCATAGTCACCATGATTAATGGTTTTTCTCCTATAGAACCCACTCCCATAACCCATTCCCTGAAAGCCTTCAGGGAGCCAGGTCTTTGAGCATTAGCTTACCTGCATGGTCCACTTCTTTTCTTATTGTTGTAGGATCACACAGAATTTTCTTTCTCTGTCTGATTTATTTCATTTAGTATACAATGCTTGCAAGGTCCGTCCATGTTGTCAAAAATGGTAGGATTTCCTCATCTTTTTATGGCTGAGTGATATTTCACGTGTGCACATAGCACTTCTTTATCCATTCACGCATCAATGGACACTGATGTTGTCTGCATGTCTTAGCTGTCATAAATGCTGCCACTATGGACATGGGGCTGCAGATATTCTTTTCAGTTGGTGTTTTTTATTTCCTGTGTATATACTCCCAGAAGTAGAATTACTGGATGATATGGTACTTCTATATTCACACTGTTTTCTGGAGTGGTTGCACCAATTTACAATCCCACCAGCAACACACAAGCATTTCTCCACACCCACTTCAGCATTTGTTATCTGTTGTCTTTTTGATGATGGCCATTTTAACAGGTGTGAGGTGACATCTCATTGTGCTTTATTTTTATTTTTTAATCCTCACACCAGGATATGAATTTTTTTTTTAATCTTCACAGAGTGAGAAAGGGAGAGAGATAGAAAAACAATGATGTGAGAGAGAAACACTGATAGGTTGCCTCTGCTTTGTGCCCTGACTGAAGATGGAACCCACAACTTAATATGTGCCCTGTCCAGGAATCAACTGGTAACTTTTTGTTTTGTACAGGATGATGCCCCATTGAGGCACCTGGCCAGGGCTCATTGTGGTTTTAACTGGTATTTGCCTAATGACTAGTAATGTTGAGCATCTTTTCACGTATCAGCTGGCCTTGTCTATATCTTCTTTAGAAAAATGTATATTCATCTCATTTGCTCACTTTTAAATTGGGTTATTTGTTGTTTTGCTATCAAGTTCTTAATATATTTTGGAGATATTTTTACCATTTCTTAAGTTCTCTTTTTAGTTTGCTTGTGCTTTTGGTGTTATATCCAGACCCATGTCAAGGATATGTTTCCTATGTTTTCTTCTAGGAGTTTCATGACTTCAGGACTTACATTTAAGTCCTTAATCCATTTCAGGTTAATTTTTTGAGTGGTGTAAGATATAGGTTCAGTTGAGTTTTTTACATATGAATATACAATTATCCCAGCACCATTTATTGAAGAAATTGTTCTTTCTCCATTAGGTATTCTTGGATCTCTTGTCAAATAAGACTCTTGATTCTGTTCCAATGGTCTATATGTCTGGTTATTTTTTATAGCCATACCATACTGTTTTGATGACAACAGCTTTACAGTGTATCTTGAAATCGGGATGTGTGATACATTCTGCTTTGTTCGTTCTCAGAATTTCTTTGGCTATTTAGGGTCTTTGTGGTTTCATATAAATTTTAGAAGTTTTTTTCCCACTTCTGTAAAATATGCCATTGGTATCTTAATAGGAAGTGCCTGAATCTAAAGATGGTTCTTTGTAGTATTGAGATTTTAATAATATTAATTCTTTCAATCCATGAACACATGATACTTTTTCACTTTTAATGCATTATTCAATTTCTTTAATGTCTTGTAGTTTCTAGAATAGCGATCTTCCACTTCCTTAAATTTATTCCTAAGTATTTTTTTTTTTTTTTTATGTTGTAAATGGGATCAGTTTCTTTATTTCTCCCTTAGAAAATTTGCCAAAACCGGTTTGGCTCAGTGGTAGAGCGTCGGTCTGCGGACCGACGGGTCCCGGGTTCGATTCCGGTCAAGGGCATGTACATTGGTTGCGGGCACATCCCCGGTGGGGGGTCTGCAGGAGGTCGCTGGTCGATGTTTCTCTCTCATCGACGTTTCTAGCTCTCTATCTCTCTCCCTTCCTCTCTGTGAAATATCAATAAAATATTAAAAAAAGAAAATTTGTTAGTATGCAGAAATGCTGCTGATTTTTGTATGTTAATTTTGATTCCCACAGCATTGCTGAATTTACATTTTATTTATTTTTATTTTTAAAAAATACTTTTATTGATTTCAGAGAGGAAGGAAGATGGAGAGATAGGTAGAGACATCAATGATGAGAGAGAATCATTGATTGGCTGTCTCCTGCATGCCCCACACTGAGGATCGAGCCTAAACCTGGGCATATACCCTTGACTGGGAATCGAATCGGTGACCTCTTGGTTTCTGGGTCGACACTCAACTGCTGAGCCACACCCGGCCGGGCTGAATTTTCATTTTAGATTTAATAGTGTTTTGGTTGAATTTTTAGGATTTTCTACTTATAAAATTATGCTATCTACGAATAGAGACCATTGCACTTGTATCTGAAAGAAGACTCTACCTCTGAGCAGAGATCCCTGGTGATTTATCTCTGTCTCCCCCATTACAGGCCTTTGAACATAATGGGGACTCAAAGCTCAATGAGTTGAACTAAATATGTGATATAATTTGTAGAGTACACAAACGAAAAGGCAGCACTCAATAAAAGAGGCTGTTAGGCTGAAAGGCAATATATTGAAAGAGTAAAGTCACTATAGGAAAAAAATAATGAGTATTGTTTAAAATGTAAAACTTGTCTTCTCTTGAAAATTGGATAAAATCTCAATCTGAATTTTATCAGCTTACTGTGTTTCTGAAGTGTAGAGTGGCATTTTAGGATGTCTGAAGATTTCTGGAATAACGAATAACTGTTCAAACCTCACCAAGAGCATGCAGAGAGCAAAGCTGTGACCAAAGTTAATATTTAGTTCATCTTAGTGTTGTCACAGTGTGCCAAACAAGCATTTCTAAGTTTGGTTACAGTTGCTTTTTAGTTCTGCCCATTGTTGGCATAACATATGTGAACTTAATCTTTCTTGGCAATTCTCTGTGCAGTTAAGTAGTCCTGGCTCTCACCCATTCTCTCTTTTCCCTAGCATAGTTTAACTATGTACTGAAATGTTCTAAAGTGATATGTAAGCCCTGTCTTTAATTAATTATGTTTACAGCTAGCATCTGGAAAGCATAATAGAACATCTGCTTTGCATAGAGCCACCTAAGGATTATTAAAACCTGGTATCTTATGTTGTAAGTATCATGTGTTAGCCAATCAAATACAAATGATTTGAAAAGAAATGAAGCAAAATGGCTATAGCTCAGTACTTTAAAAGGAGCAATAAGAACATTATATTAAATGTTTTGGTGTTGGTTCCCCCCCCCCCAATTAAGAACGTTTAGTCTTTTCTTGGTGTGTCTTGAAGGGCGTGGGAAGCACATAAAGGTTGGGGATTTGGAGAGTGTTAAATGGATATGGATAATATGCAGAGTAAATACTATCTAGTATACATTTTTATAGGCACAAAATGAAGGTGAAGAGAGAATTATCATCTAGTTGAAAATAATTTCTAACCCTTGAATTACATTTGAGAATTTTTTTGACCCCAGAGAAGAGTGCACAATTATTAAATGTGTTGTTTGACAAAGTCTGTTTCGCAAATGTGTATTTCTGACTTACAGCATCTTCTCATTTTTATTTGGCACATACCTTTAAAAAGTGCAGTTCCAGTAAATTTTGCCATTATGTAATTTCTTAATTTTATTTTGGGGTCATAATTGTTAGTGATAAAAAAGATGATTATTCTTTTTTCTCCTCCCAAGTCATAGTATTTACTAGAAACTTTTACTTTACTGAATGGCATACTAGTACACACACACACACACATATATATATATATATATATATATATATATATATACCTTTACCATATCTTTATTGTGAAAACCCAGAAGGAATTAACATATTCCCTGGATGGTCCTTTAGAATCATGCAAAGTTAATAGAGTAGTAATTACATTTTACTAATATAAAAGCCCCAGATGCATTTGGTGTGAATTTCAAGTAGCTAAAATTAAAGAGCTGATTAAACAGTGTACTTTGCATCATTAGTTCATTTTATTTTATGGCTGGCTATAAGCTCATCCTCAACTCTGTTTAGCCACTTTACAACTTATAGATGATGCAGCATATATTTATTTGTACTAAATAATTAGAGCAGATGGCATACTGATATCAGTCAAGGAATATCATCATCCTAAAAGAAGGTCGTCAATTTTTAGAGCATAGAAACTGCCTATGGCAAATAACAGTCATAATAATAATCTGAATAACAGTTGATATTTACTGAGCTCCTATAATGTACCAGGCACCCTACTAAGTGCTTTATTAGTGTTTTGTTTTGTTTTTCATCACAATCCTGAGTCAAGTACAATCACTGTCCCAACTTTATAGGTGGAAAAACCAAGCTAAGAGAGGTGAAGTGAATTACTAAAGGACACAAAACTTACAGGCTGCAGAGCATAGGCTGCATATATAAATATAAAAAGAGCCTGGTTCTACAACGTCCAAAACGACTGAATGGACGACCAAATGCCAGGCTGTGCATGCAGCAGACTTGGGTGGGCGGGGACTGGCGAGCGGGTTAAACTGCTTACCTCTTGGTTCCTCCTGGGTCTTGGGCACTGTGGCAACCCAGCATTGACTGCCGCCACCAAGGCGGGTGCAGTTGGTCAGGGGGCCCCGCCATTGCCCCACTATTGCCCTACAGAGGGAGGCCCAGGCTACCTGGCTGGTGGTGCAATCAATCTTGGGGTTCCTGGATTGCAAGAGGATGCAGGCTGGGCTGAAGGACCCCTCCCGAGGGCACGAATTTTGTGTCCTGGGCCACTAATATATATACAAAAGGCTAATAGGCAAAGTGTCCCCTCAGGAGTTTGATTGCTCTTTATGACATGCACTAACAACCAGTGAGTGGCATGGAAAGGCCTGGACGGCCAGCAGCCAGCAGCCTGGGAAAGAAAGCCCTGGCTGGAAGCCAGAAGGCCCCGATTGGCCCTGATCGCTGGCCAGGCCTAGGGACCCTACCTGTGCACAAATGTCATGCACTGAGCCTCTAGTACAGGGATGGGCAAACTTTTTGACTCGAGGGCCACAATGGGTTCTTACACTGGACCGGAGGGCCGGAACAAAAGCAACCTGACCATGCTGGCACTCTCATCTTGGGCTGCTGGTGAAGGAGCGGAGGGGAGAGCAAGAGAACCCTCCACTCTTTCGTCTCCGCGGGCCATAGTTTGCCCAAGGCTGCTCTAGTATCATAATAAAAAGACATGCTTGAGAGATTTAAAAAAAAATTAAATTCAGGTTCTTTAAAATAATAGGCAAACTATTCAAAAATTAGAAATGTTCACAAGAAATTTAATTTTGTTTCTACTAAAATGTTTACTATGTATAGGGCCTAGAGCAGAAGCTAGAGTAGAATTCACAGAGTATGTAAAGACAACCCTACATGATCTGGGATATTGGATGTGAATTCTAATCCCTAGGCATTTGCAAATTGTCTTATTTAACACTTTTTTTTCTGCCTTAAAACTTGTTCTCACATTAGCCAACTTAGTTCACATAGTCATGAGTCATATGTAGATTTAAAATAAGAAAGAGTGAAATAAATAAAGAAAAAACCCTACTGGCATGGCTCAGTGGTTGCACATGGACCTATGAACAAGGAGGTCATGGTTCAATACCAGTCAGGGCACATGGCCGGGTTGCAGGCTTGACCCCTCCTATCTTTCCTTCCTTCTTTTCTTCCTTCTTTCCTTTCTTCTTTATTTCCTTCCTTCCTTCCTTCCTTCCTTCCTTCCTTCCTTCCCTCCCTCCCTCCCTCCCTCCCTCCCTCCCTCATTAATCCTCACCTAAGGATATTTTCTCATTGATTTTTAAAGAGAGAAATACAGAGAAAGATATCCATGTGAGAGAAACACATTGAATGGTTTCCTTCTACATGCATGCTGGCCAGGGTCAGGGCCAGGGAGGAGCCTGCAACTGAGGCACAGAATCAAATACAGGACCCTTCCATCTGAAGGCCAACTCCCTCTCTCCCTCTCTCTTTATGAAATGAATAAAAATATATTTCAAAATAAAGAAAGGCATCTGGACATACATGTATCTTTTGATCTCATTCTTTTCAAAATAAAAATAATCAGATGAGATGTATATTTTGCTTTTGTTACTCTGAGAAGAATAAAAGCCATTTGGCTAAAATTACATTACAATTTTTTAAGATAAATGTTTTCAGTGCACTTAGAATTACTTCCAACAGTTATCTTTCCCAGTTAAAGATATAAACTGGTTTCTGATTTGCAAAGACTACTCCTGATTTCCACCTTATGAGGAGGAAGGAAATCTTGATATTGGAGAGAGAATCAGCTAGTCCACAAGAACTCTGCCGTCATGGACTTCATCAGAGTTAATGAGCATTTGCATTCAGTGGCATGTAACAGGGACCCCAAATAACAATGTCTTATGCAAAATAGAAGCTTATGTTTCTCTTACCTAATAGTGTGAAGATAAGTAGTGGTGGATTAAAATGGCTGCTTCTATCCAGTACTGGACCCAGGCTCCTGCTGTCTTCTTGCTCAATAGTCCATAGCATAGATGCTGTTGCCCTCATATGCATGGGTCCAAGATGGAGCCTCATCAATTCCATCTGCATTCCAAGAGGCTGAATGGAGAAAGGAGGAGAAAGATCATACCACTTCCATTTAAGGATATAGCCTAGGAGTTGCGCACATCACTTTCTCTCAGATTCTCTGGACCTGAACTTACATAAGAGAAAGTCAGGGAAATGGTTGCTAATCAGGTAGACATATATTTAGCTAAAATTCTATTGTGATAGAAAATAGGTATTGGGGGCAACTAGCATTTTAAATGCTATGTTTTTATTGATTTGAGAGAGAGAAAAGGAGAGAGCAAGAGAGGAACATTGATGTGAGAACCATTGATCGTCTCCCATATGTACCCTACTAGGGAACAAAAGAAGCAACCTAGGCATGTCCTCTGACCCGGAATCAAACCAGTGACCTTTCGGTGCATGGGGCAACACTCAACTACCTGAGTCACACTAGCCAAGGGTTCGCAAAGAATCTTAAATGCTAGCATATTAGAATAGTCTTGTTTTTTTCTTCTTCTAGTTTTCATGTTCCTCTCAGCTTCTAGTTCTCTTAAAAGATCTCCCAAAAATGCACATTTCTACTTGAGGCTTTTTGATAGTTTTTCATTACCTAAGGGAATGATAAAACGGTTAGTGTGACTTATAATTTCTTCTGCAATCTGGTTCCTACTTCCCAGTCCAACTTTAACTTTTTTCCTGAGAGCTTCTCCTCCCCACACCTTACCATTCATCTCAGACAAATCTTTGCAAGTTCACTGTGGTTCTGAGAACAATCAGTGCTATTTCACCCCTTTAGTTTTTACCTGCACCATCCCTCTGCCTGTCCGCTTTACCCAAAGGCTAAGATGGAATTGAAAATGTGTACTTTGGTGGGATAAGAGTTGGTTCAAGGTGACTTTTTGGTGACAATGCATTTGAAGATGATATATTTTGCCACTGGTTTTTCATGTATTAGAAATTGGAAATTGTACTACCTTGCAAAGCAACTTTGCAACCTAATGTGTTTTTAAGCATTTTGGGGCCTTTCTTTCTAATATTTTTCAGCTACCCCGCCCCCCCTGTTTAAAAAAATTGAATTCACATTTTTGAATGAAATGTAAAACATAAAAATACATCTTGGCTCTTGTAAAACAAAGATTGGGTGAAAAAACTCAGGCAAGTAACCTGTATTTTATTTTTTTTAATACCAGGACCTTGGGCTATGTTATTTATTCTGCTGAAACACTACCCCCCACCTCACCCTCACTGTCTTTTTCTATCTCAGTTGTCCTTCCAACCTCAGCTTCAAAATCAGTGCTCTTGAGAGCCATCCCTTGACTGCCTCAAGCTAAATTTGGCTGTGTTATAAATTCTTTGTAGATGGTATTTTTCTTGATGTCATTCATCACAGTTTACGATGTTATATTTGAAAGTGTATGCATTATAGTAGTAGTAAAGAAAACAAGCCCTGCAGCCACAGTGCATGGGGTTCAAATCCCAGCGCTGCCACTTTTAGATTATATGACCTTGGGCTATTACTTCACTTCTTTGTGTCTCAGATTTTTATGAGTAAGATGGAGCTAAATGTAGTAATGACCCCCTGGGTGTCATGAGAATTCAATGAGAGAACATATTTAAGCATTTTGCATTTTTATTTGTATTTGTGTCTAATTATGAAATCCTTATTTTTCTCATTATACTACAACCTCTATGTGGATAATCAAAATGCCTATTTGAGAACCACTGTCCCCTGCAGTTAAGAGGCATGCTGAAAAGATTTGTTAAATGAATGAATGAATGAACTAATGGCATGGTAATTTGAAAGAGTTGAATATATTTGACTACATAAACATTGTTATTATTTTTATAATAATACAAATATTATTATTTTAATTAGGCCTCAAAACTAGTGATTTTATTGTGTATATCATGCTTAAAGAAATGTCAGGGAATTATGAAAATAAAATTACTTGGAAATGGGAATAAGTTAGCTTTCTGATGCAATGAGAAAAATAGTTATTTGTGTTGAATTTTAGTCTGTATTTTCTCTATATTTTCTACTTTACAGGTTTAGGACCAAAAACTTGTTACACACTCAGTTGTCCCTTTGTAATGTTTATCTGGAAATAATCCTATGGAACACCTGGAATTTTGTTTTCTGGTTTTAGCAAAAGAGTACATTGACGAGAATCTTAATTCACTGAAATGGTCGCTATGGCCTGGATTTGATGTTTCACACTCCAATATTTAATTAGTCACAAAAAGGCATATATATTTTTAACAATGTTAAGTTAATTGAGCTTATTTTGACACAGTCACTGTTGTGGCAGTATGTCAAGGCTTTCCTTTTTCCATTAAATAAAATTGCAATGGAAATTTTAAACTTACTTAAGAGAGTAAAATGTGCCTCTTCCTAAAATTAAAAAAAAAAGTTCTTTAATTCACACATTAAAGAAAGGCAAAGGTAACATTTTACTGAGCCTTCTCTCTTTTTCTGTTCCATCCAAATGGAAACAATAAAGTCTGGATTATTATGCAGAACCGTATGCCAGTTCTTAATGAATGCTCTCTCAACTTACACTCTCATTCTATTGTTCTGCTAAGTAGT
The DNA here is from genome assembly GCA_963924515.1 of Vespertilio murinus. NCBI lineage: Eukaryota > Metazoa > Chordata > Mammalia > Chiroptera > Vespertilionidae > Vespertilio > Vespertilio murinus. Next base: position 15,044,749 of record OZ004717.1, on the reverse strand, counting down.
TATTTTCACATTAAGTTAAACTTTATTTTTCTGTATGATATATATCACTTTTAAAATAAACCACATGAAATTTGAAGCAGCATCACTTTGACAATTTACATTACATCACAAACTGAATTTATTCCAAATCTGATCTATACAAGCTGCAACTATGTTCAGCCAGTATTTGGTCTAGTTTGAATTTAATACCATAGTGGCCTAAATCTTACAGCCTTCATTTTATTAACTCAGGAAAGTTTTCTATGTTCTGCTTATACATCAGAAATTATTGTGGTTCTCTGAGAAGACTGAAGGGAATCTTTATTAAATATTGAAATGAAGGGGCACAGTGAAAGAAACTAAGATATTAATGTTATAGATTTGTGTACTGTTTCATCTAGTGAGACATTTTTACACTCTTTATAAGTTATTATTGTTTAAACAGCAGGGCATAATTATAAGAAAGTGTGCTGTGTTCATTTATATTAAACAATGTGTATAGGGGGAATCTATAGTCTAGAAACGGTATTAGTGGCTCAAAGAATGTTAATAGATTTTATGGTTTTGATGTTTTATTGATTTTATGTGCAAAGAAAAAAGTTACTATGAGGTAGGGATATCAGAATTCTGAATATGAAGATTTAGACAATGGAAAAAAAATCTTATAGAAAGAAAAAAAAATGTTTGAAGAAATAAATACAAGCAAGAGCTTTCTACACTAATAAAAGAGAAAGATTCAAATTGACTGTCCCTCCACAATGCCCACCAGCCAATCAGGAGTATGCAAAATAACCCAAGAAAGATGGCAGGTTAATTTGCATACGCAGGCGCGAAGCAAAGACTGAAGAGGCTTGGCTTCTCCGCTGTGGACAGAGCGAAGGCCTGGGTCCTGGGTGCTGGAGGAAAACCGGTGCCGGCAGCCAGGGGAAGTAAGGCCTATAGTACTAATCTTAATGCAACGGGCCTCTAGTATAGGAATAAGAGACAAAAAGAAATTTAAAAAAATTGATTTTACAAACATAATCACCACTATACTCCTAGCATTGCAAACTATAAGAGCACTTTTACCTTCCCATAGCTGCTTTTTCTCTGTTGTGTTTGAATGTGAGATTAAAGGTGCTGTGAGTAGGCATATTTTTTTTGCCAAGGCAATAAATGAAAAGATAATTAAGGCCAAGTATCTCCTTACAACCTTTTAATGATTCTCTTTACTTTCCCTCCAGCTAGTCTGTATGGCTTCAAGGGGCAGAGCCATGTTTGTATATATTTCACAGTGCCAGACACAGAATAGGTAATTAATATTTATTTATTAAATGTGTTTTTTTTATTGGCATGAAACATTTCTATATTTATTTTAAAGAAAATGTTCAATGTATTTCATCCATCTGTTTTTTTTTCTTTAAAAATGAATTTTAAAATCTTTGGAAATCTATTTCTTTATGTTGGAAATACTACTCTTTGTCATAAGCAAACCATGAAGCTAATAATTAAGACATTATGGAAATGGGACATAATAGGCATTTGAAATATATTTGTCAGAAGAGACACATATTTTTACCTTTTCAATACTAATGTCATACTCTCACAAGAATAAGTTAAAGATGAAGAGGAGTTTCAAATCACCAAAGGAAATCAACTGAATTCTTCTATCAGTAGTTGAATTTAGACCTCAGATTATTGTTCATTTCTGTTCTTTGGGTTCATGTTACAGATCATAAATCAAATTTTCTTTAATCCTTTTAAGTGTCAAACAATTCTATGAAAATAAGCCAAATACTTCTCTCTTTTACATAATTCGATATGACATCTGATAAACACTGAAGAAAAGAGATAGAAAAGAATGTTTAATTAAAGGAAATACAAAAGGGATTGAACATGTAATATTTTCATAAGTTCACTTATGTTCAGAAGGCAGAACACAGCCAATGAGCAAGACGTAAAACTCTTTGTGAGTAGTAACAAACACACAGCTAAAAAAAAAAATCAACCCACCAAGGCATTCCCTTTTACTACCATAATAAAAAATGCAGCATTAAAAATTTGCAACAAAATAATCACTCATAAACAAAATGTGATTTTAAAAAAATAAAAAAAAGGAATCTCTTTTTACATGTAGTTCTCAGGTAACTGTATGTGAAAAAAGAGCTGTCATTGACATGTGGGTGATAAAATAACTTCATTTCGGAATTAATTTTATTTTAAAATTTAAAATTATATGGCTCAAATGACTTATCCATGCTCGTGATTTTGGATTAAAAGCTGGGGTTTAATATTATTTTAAATTAAATACCTAAGCATGCCTTTTAATAATCTGCATGTGGATTTGCAAATCAAAAGTTTGCACACACGTGCTTAATTGTGCTCTGAGATTTGGCGTTTTTTTGTATAGTTGGATTAACATATTATGGAAGGAAGAGAGTAACTTGAGATCATTATCAAAATTCTATTACATGCTTCCTTTTAAGAAATTGAGATGTTAAAAATATTTATGCTTTTGATTTTATTTCATTAAAATAATGCACCATTAAGAAAGATACAAACAAACCAAGAAAAATCTTGGGGCTCTTCTTTTCTTCCAATCTAAGAATAGAAAGGAGACAGGCCAGTGACAGAATATACTATTCAGTGAAATATAATTCTTGCTAATACTTTCCCAACTAAGGTTCTTTGAGGGGATAAGTATGTATTTGAGCTAGAGAAGTCAGCGTACCAAATTTATTTACTTTTACAAGACTTTTGACAAGGTTCCACACCGAGAATGATAAAATAAAACAAAATCAGATTGCCATAGTATTTTAGGAAATATTTGCTTTAAATATAAAACTGGCTAAATGAGTTTAATGATAAAAGTTTGAGATAGTGGGGAATGTCTGTATGTAAATGTATATCTTAAATATCTCTTATGGGGTATAATAACTGATATGTACAATTTTAGAAAATAACTTAGTAAATAAGAGTAGAATACTGAATTCAAGAAAGAGGTAAACTGAAGGGAACTTACTAAAAAACAACAGCAAAGCAAAATAAAACAAAACACAAAAACACAACCAAAAACATCAAAAGTACCTGTGAAGGGGAACATTAGAAAGATAACTATACTTTTAGTTTGACTCATTATAAATATTTATAACTTACAAATTGACATAATGGAAGGGCCTTCTTACCAATTTCTCACTCTGTCATCGACCGGCTACAGAGTTATTTTCTTGTGTGTTTTTTGTTTGTCCCCATGACAACTCAGAAACACTCAGAATATTTTACTCACATTCTCTGTCTTCATTTTCTGTTTCCCACAAGAGGGTGAGATCTTGGAGCAAAGGGATAGTGTGTGACTGGTTTTACCTCTTCCGCACTTTAAATAACATGCATAGTATAATATAATATGAACACACACACAACAAAGAACAAAAGAGGACTAAATCTATTCTAAAGCTTGCTTCACATTGTACAATACAGAAACAAATGTATGTTATGATGAAAAGTGTTTTTACCACTGGCTTAATTTATAAAACAAACTGGCTATTTCTATTTTTAAAAACTTTTATATGTCAGAAGTAGCACCTCTTCTATTAATTTCCAAAGTTTTTGGAGGTCTACTCTTTGATAAAATCTTATGTAATGAGCTTTGAAGGGGACAAGGGAAGAGGCCTCTCTTGTGTATTGTGCCTGGTAGCTGGCCACAAAAGGGGAGGGGCGGGCGCATCTCCATGGGCGTCTGCCAAAGGGAAGAGGAAGAAAGGAAACTGGGAAAGTGTCCTGAAATCTATGAGAACTCAATGTGGCTTTTCAGCTAGTCACAAACTTAACATAAATAATAGCCTACAATTAAACTCGAAACCGAGCAGGCAAATACCATTTAAGGAATATAATATGAAATGATTACCTTTGTCTATTTAAAACCTTGGCTGGCTGTAAACTCTGAGGGCAAAAATTCTGTTTATCTTAGTTGGCTATTTATCCCTGGGTTTCTAGCATTAGGCTCGGCACATTAGCTGGTTCTTACCATATACTCACCGAATGAATGAATGGATAAATACAACTTCTTAGAATTGAACAAAAAACCATTTGTATAAATAATCCTAACAAATTGAACTGCTTGAAATTTTTTTGAGGAATTATTAGGGGATAGCAAAAATAAATAAATAAATAAATAAATAAATAAAAATTTTTCTTCTCAAGTATTTATTTGCAAGATGGTTGTTTGGAATTTAGAATTCCCCATAGTTATATGCTGTTATACACAGAGATTGTCAAGCAGCTTGAAGGCTATTTTACCAATAATAGGTAAGAATTCATTGATCATCTCTAATAACATTTATTAAAAACAATGAAAATTAATTGTGAACTGAAAAGACATTGGCCATGATTTAAATTCCTTATGAAGGGGCATTTTTAGGAATTTGCCTATATAAATATAATAATGCATGAAAAGATGTACACCATCTTAGCCATTAGAGATTTGCAAATGGAATCTACAATGTGTATCAACACACTTATCAGAATGGCTAAAATAAATTTAAAGGGGATAACACCAAATACAGATAAGGATGTGGAGAATTTAGGTTATCATACATTGCAATGGGAAAATGGTATACCCATGCTGGCAAAGAACACAGCAGTTTCTTCCCTAGGTACAATCAGTTGCTGTTAGCCACTGATTATTCGAAGAGAAAAATATACAACTCAGTTGAATCATATGGAACCATAAAAAAGAACTGTATCTCTAAAAGTTACTTACTATATTATTGTCATATAAAATATGTACTGTTAATTTGTATTTTAAGTAAAGAGTTCTTCAACAATTTATCCTAACAATAATACTTTTTAAGAAGAATAATCAATGCCCTTAATAATAAAGAAACCCAAACCAGCAGTAGATGGTGATTGTCTAAAAGTCCTCATCAAGCTGAGAGAATTAAATAAGTGAGAGTTATATGTGGAATTTCCTCTATGAGGCATTTGTGGCAGTTTTCAGAGTGGGAGAAATTCATTAAATTGAGTTAGATCCTAACCAGCTTGAACTGCTACCTCATACAGCTTATGAAATAGAAGGAACACTTCATGAGTATTTCCTATTCCTTTGCTCACTGTAACATTTGTAAAGGTGCTGACAAGATAAAATGGTCTGGACTTGGATCAACTATTGAAAACAAACCGTTGTGTATTTAATTTACGATGAGAGAGAGTGTTCTGGTTGAAAAAGAAAGAATAACACTTAGGCGCAACAGAGTAGAATATTCAGAGACGTGAGCTTGTTAGTGTAGCATGTGGACTTTCCAATATATTGTTGAGCTTGACTTATTTAGATTCTGAGAATTCTAAAGTACAGTTACTAAACTGATTCCATGTGGGAAGGTTCTGATGCTGTTTGGCCAGACATAACTCTTACGTAGTGGTCCAGATCGAGATACTGAACAGGTCCCTGAGGTTTAGAAAGAAACAACAGAGGCGGCTCCAATCGTTTGGTCAGGGTAACAAACAATTTCTGTGTAGGATTTGCATAAAATATTCATACCTTGGTTAGGTCACTCAACCTTTCTGTGTTTCAGTTTCTTCATGAGTAAATAGAGGATCACTGTATCCACTGCTACGATTGTTACAAGACTGAAATAAGGTAAGCCTCTGGTGCACTTCAAATAGTGCTTAGTGCATATTAGATATTATATAAAAGTTTATTATTACTATAATATATATATATATATATATATATATATATATATAGAGAGAGAGAGAGAGAGAGAGAGAGAGAGAGAGAGAGAGAGAGAGAGATGCAAATTAGGCTGGGACACTAAAATGGTTACTACCAGCTCAGGAAGAGGGGCCTGGCGCAGGTGAGGAGCCTGAGAGAATAACACTCAGGGGACCGGCCCCCAGCCCTAGCTGGGGCTGGAGTGGAGACTCAAACCCGCAGGGGGGCCAGGTTCCATTCTGATCAAGGGCAGGTACCTAGGTTACAGGCTCATCCCTGGCCTGGGCCCAGGTCAGGCCTCATCCAGGAGGCAACCAATCGAAGTGTGCCTCTCACATTGATATTTCTCTTTGTCTTTCTCTCTGTCTTCCACGCTCTCTAAAAATCAATGGGGAAATATTCTCATGTGAGGATAAAAGAAAAAAAAAAGGTCATATCCTATGAAAGAGACATCTTGAAAATACCTAAAGAAAGTCTGTGTTGATGAAAACACCTTGGTGGCTGTGGTGGCTGGCAGTGGCAGCAGCAGCCGGGTGATGGGGATAGCGCCTTCCCCAGATCAGCCTGGTTGCCTCCTGCAGAGGCCAGACTGCGGCTTAGACCCGCTCCCCATGGGTCCACACAGAGACTGGAATGTGTATACTGAATCAAGTTGAGGCAGAGCCAGAAAGAGAAGATTTACAAACTCCACAGCTGAAGTAACAAGATGCTCTGGTCCTGCTCTTAACTCTCTGCAGAGTGGCTGGTTTGAGGTCAGCATGGGCTATCAAAGATGTACCTTTGGTTTTTGTTCCCAAATCACCATAGTGCTCCTGGGTCCTTAGAAAAATTTTCCCACCTCTCCCCAGGGTCTTGGGGAAATATATCCAAAGGGTCCTGAAAAATCTAACTAGAACTCTCACCTTACACATAGGAGGGGCCCACCCAAGGTACTGAGGGAGTCAGGTCCAGTTCCACTGCACGGAGGAGTGGCTAGCAGCCTCTGTCCTCTCTTACCAGCCAATCTCAACTTGCTGAAAATAATTTACTCAAACGTTTGAGGATTCCAATGTATAGGTTCCTCATTTTCATTGGAAGAAAGTAAATAAAGACAATGAATGAATCAAATACTGGAGGTCAAGCAAAGAAATAACATGAAGTTTCTCTGAAACCTCCTAACGATAGCATCACATGCATTTTTACTAGGTCTTTTGGGGACACACGGTGCTTATGGGATGCTTGGGCTGGGGAATGTCTGAACCCAGGGAAAGATGGTGCTAGAAAACAGCCGGGGCAGATAAGACTTTCCATAGGCCAAGTTCTGCCTGATATCTTCAGTGAAGAATCTGTTAATTTTGCTCCTTATTGAGTGTAATATTTAATCAGCATTTTTATAAGCACTAGCATTTCTGTACGTCAGAAACCTAGTCTCCACTAAGTACAAGTTACAAATCCTGTCTCTATTCTTACCCGTTTTCTCAATCACAAGGCGTAAACCTTAGTTCAAAAAAAAAAAAAAAAAAAAAACCCACCAAGCTTCATTCTCAAGTATTTCAGCACCATAAATGGTTTGCATAGCCCTGTGGGTCATCAACTCTTTTATTTTACTGAAAGCCTGAGTGCATTTAATAATCGCTGGACATTCAAAGCCAAAGCTAGTCATCATTGGTTATTTACTTCTCTTTTCCTCTATAGCAAGGGAGAAAGCCAAATTCCCATAGTTGTCCCAACTTCCCCCTCTCCCGAGTGGAGAGAGAGAGAGGGAGAAAAAAAAATTTCTGCCAAAGCAGATAGTGTGTAGCTCTTCCAGCCTCAAGGCTGCCAGTTTTCCTAAGTACAGAATCGGAACTAATACATCATCCCAGAACTTTACATTTCTGATGTGTCCTGACATTTGGAACAGCCTAGGATCCAGAGGGATAAGGAAGCAGTAGATTCTCCTTCTTTAATGATGTGAACTTTGTTTTCCATGTCCTTTTAAAGCTCAGAGCAGCTTGCTGGCATCCGTCTATCTGAGACAAAAAAGAGAAGCTTAGATAGTCTTCCAGGGCTTTGGAGGAAAAGCAGGCATACACACATGGAGACCACCCTGCAATGAAAGACTTTCCATAATTGTCAAGAAAAGGAGAATAGTGATTGATTTCCATTTTTTTTAAAGTGGAGATACAGGGAACTGGGTGAAAAAGTGAGTGATTAAAAGGAAAGAAACGCCCAAGATGTGAGAACACATATAAGAGAGAGAGAGCACCTATACTTTCTCATGTCCAGCAAGTTATCTTCTCAGTGAGCCGCTTAACTCTTGAGTTGAACTATTATTTTTAGCTTATGTAACAAGGGCCACAGGTTATAATCAGAGCATCAGGCATCACTGAAAATTAACAGAATTGCAGCTGTGTCTCTAATGTTGCCAAATACCACTGGGGATCCTAGGGAGAAAGGGAGAAAAAGGCATGCAGAGAGCAACAGAAACTTTGCTTTTGGAAACTCTCTCAAGGAGTGTTAAGCTGGAAAGATATCCCGAAAGCAAACGCCTTAGTAAAACTAATCAGTTGCCTAAATGCTAAGGATGAGCTTCGAGATATTCTCCTTGTGTTTAAAAATACATCGAATGATCCAGGAACCAACCACGATTATCTTTGTTTTATTAGAGAAGCTGCTATCATTTTGTTAACGCCACTCTGGATGGCTTAGGCCACCCAGAAGTAGGACCTTCCAGTCACTTCTTGTCTCTGGAGCATTCCCCCGAGATAAGGACCGGCCTATTTTATCAGCTATCTTTCTGGAAACTGACAACAAAAAAACTGTAACTTACCACTTCAAGGTGCTGTTGCAGTGGTGAATACATCTTAAAGTCTAAGTTATTAAAATAATTTGAATAGTAATAATAAACAGAACCTATATATCTTTTCCAATGTTGGAAAGTATTTTTGACATAAATGTAACCTCAGTGGAGTTGGCTTCTGAATTCAATTCCTACAAGTAATATAGATGAGAAGGTGCTAAAAGGTATGTCCATATCCCTTCAGTTTCCTCTTCTATTCCTCTGATTCATCTCAACCAAAGAAAATCCAAACTTTTGCATGTGTACGTAACTAACCATAATGTTGGTCTTCTGATGTTATACCTGGAGAGATACCTGAAGATATCTTTCGCACACGCTTTGGAGCCAGACTACCTGATTTGAATCCTGCTTCAGACACCTAAGATGGATATATAGCTTGGGCCAATTATCTAACTTCTGTTGCCTGTATTTCCTCATCTATAAAATGGGGATAATTATAGTATCCATCTCACAAAGCTGGCTTAGACAAATAAATGCATTAATACATAGAGAATACTTACAATATACATGGCACGTGGCACAAAACTATTAGCTCTTATTTTTCGCTAAATGTGCTATTATACTGTCAAGAAAAAAAAAAGTAAATTGGATGCTGCTAACAATCTTGAAATTTACTTTATTTTACCCCTGTACTTTGTCAAAGATTTGTGGTTTTTAAGTTTTCCTCTCTTTATCCTGGTGTTTCCTTGATGCCTATACCCAGAATTCTGAAAACAGTATTTATTTTTATAGTTTTATCTCAAATTTGTGACAGCAACTTAGCTATTGCATGCTGCTGAAGTACACCTTGCAGATTCATCCTTTGGGGGCAACTAATTCAACATTATCTATCCATTGTGCAATTATACACAAAGAACATCGCTTAAGATAGTCTGACTTCCCTTAATTTGTAATGTTTCCCACCCACTTCTACCAATCTCACCATTCTTTTTTAGAAAAAATCTAATCTGGTTAAAATGATTTGGAAAGATTCTATGTTACTTTGCAAATTCTTCAATTACTAATGTTTAATTTATGACGTCAATAATGCTATCTAAGTTAAGTATGGTGCTGGTTTTGATTCTTATTTTGGCTTTTTCTCTGAATTATTATCAGTTTTCCTCCTGGTACATAGGTAAACAACCTGGAAATGTGATGCTCTTTCTCTCTCTTCGTTCTCTATCCCATATGTCTCTAAACCACTGACTAAAGTATGTTAGTGCTGGTTACTTAAGAAAATAAAAGTGCTTGCCACATATAATTCAGTCACTGGAGTGAGCAGTAAGCACTCTTAATCGCAGTACAATAATTTACGACAGAGAGTGCAGTTCCAAGAACTGTACATGAGCCCCTGAGAACCCTGGCCACGCTGTCAGACACCTATCTTTAATTGCCTCCTGCCAAATGATGACTGTGGCCCTGTCACCCCGGCCAGCCCCAGAAGTCTCCTTCACACTCCTCCTAATTGGCAGACTCCCACTCTGGGCACGTCCGTGGCCCTGTGACATTTTTTCCCCCCAGCAGATAACTTGACACTGTGAATTTGGCTGGGAGCCTGCTACTATGGGATGTCTTGACATCCGCCCCCATCATCACCTCAGCTCATACCCTTGAAATGCCAGCCTAAACATTGTGCAAATTATATTCCAGAACACAAAGATGTGGCTGCTTCAGAGAGGTGACCAGCTCCTTCACCCCTTCAAAGAGGAAAGCTGTGATTGCTAAGGGGGGAAAGAGCGAAGAGGTGTTTTCCATGGACAGGAAAGAGGGAGAAGACTATCAGCATATCAGCGTTTTAGAACTTGAGGAAGCCTGGAGCGTGTGGCGTTTGGTGTCCGACACAACGTGGCAGCAGGCTCGGGAGACCTGATAACAGCATTTTTGACCTTGGGGGTCTGGAACTGGTTTCACTGATTGAAGTCATATAAGTTCAGCTAAATTTGAATGTGTTGTAAATATTTATCTGGCAGGGTGACATACCGTTGTTCTTGAAATTATGGGGTAGCGTCTTATCTTTCCTAGCATATAATTTTTGAAATGCTCTTCTGGATGGTGTTTAGCATTACAAATATAGCTTGAATTATTGTTTTATTCTAAGGTCTTCTCAGGCTTCAAGCCTCTCTTTAAAAGAATCCAGTATTTTCTGGTGACGTTGTTTTTCTTTAAATACATTGGAGACTGCAATGAAAATCTGCTTATAGATGAAGCTTTGGCGAGACATAAACAGTCTGCTTCAGCCAGAGCAATATATTTCCCCTTATGTTTCCAGAGATGCTGGTGTACAAGACCTCAGATCCAATGGGTATTTTATGTGAGAAAACTGTTAGCATGCAGCATTCCTTTCCAGTGAGTTATTGAGTTGGGTAGTAGCAAAATAGGCAAGGAGACCGACTCTTCAATGCGATAGTCCTTTGCTACTTCGGGAAAGCTGCTCTGGGCCAACCTCACCCTGAGACACTGAAGAATATGCAACAGCTGGAGCACAAACAAGACAGAGCAAGTCTTTTGACCGGCCCTCCGTCACATTCATCTCCTAATGACTAACACTGCAGCATCTCAACCAGCAAGCCCATGACCTTTAGCGAGTCAGCAGCAAGCCAGGATGAAAGGAGTGATAAGACTGGAAATGTCTAGGGTTAAGGCTAAAACCAAGTTGGTGATGGACAGTCACTGCTGATGGCCCAGGTCTTATCTCTTTGGTTGTGATTTCATTCAATTAAATTATCTAATTTTACTCTCACATATCCAGGTTTTTATTTTTTTGTTTTTTTTTTGTTTTGTTTTGTTTTTGTTTGTTTGTTTTTTGTTTTTTACCAGCTTGGACTATTCTGGGTTTAAATAGTCACATAGTTCATTAGTTGACATTAGGTAGCTCATCCATGCTCTGGGAAGGCCAGAGTCAAGTTTGGATGCTCTGGAGACAGTTGGAGGCTGCTCACATGGAGACCTGCACCATTACCTCTACCGGGACGGGAAGCAAACCCACAATCCCCCTGCTGATGCTGGGTTCTAGACACCAGTGTCTCCATCACTGTTGCCTTCCCAAAATAAGTGCTTCTACTACAGCCTTGCCAGAAAGTGAGTTCTAAAGCAGAACTGTCACGTGGATAAATAATGGGTAGAGCCAAGGCCCTCTGACATTCTCAGAGGTCAAGGGAGTAAGGGGTAATGAATTCAGTATCTTTTTATAAGACAGAGCCTCAGAAAAACCATTTGTTCACATGCCAGTTATTATCACAATACCCTCCCCTGAGAATATTACTCTCCTAGTATTGTACATCAGAGCTCAATTTTGATGTGTACATTCTATGGGTTTCGACAAATGTGTAATGACATATATCCATTATTATAGTTTCATACAGAGTATTTTCACTGCCCTAAAAATCTGTGCTCCACTTGTTGATCCCTTCCCCCATTCCCAGTCCCTGGCAACCACGGATAGTTTTGCCTTTTCCATAATGTCATTATTTTTGTTATTATTTCTTTATTATTCTTTTTAACTCATCACCTCTGGATATTTTTCCATTGATTTTTAGAAAGAGTAGAAGGGACAGAGGAGGAGGAGGAGGGAGAAAAACATTGATGTAAGAGAAACACATAGATTGGTCACCACTGGCTAGGACTGGAATGTCATTATTTTTGGAATCACATATTATGTAGCCTCCTCATATTGGCTTCTTTCATTAGTAACATTAATTTAAGGTTCCTCCAGATCTTTTCATGGCTTGGTAACTCATTTATTTTTTAACACTGAATACGATGCCACTGTCTGGATAGTTCATTTACCCATTCACCTACTGAAGGACATCTTAACTTCTTTTATGTTTTGTCTATTATAAATAAAGCTGTCATAAACATTTGCGTGCAGGTTTTTGTGTGGTCCATTAGACTTTTAATGCCTCCAATAAAAACAAAATCTTCCTTGTTTTCCTCATCCACTATTCTAACTAGAATTTTATTTGGAATTATCTAGTTCATACACAGAGTAGACATTCAAAAATGCTCAGTGAGTGGATACTTGAAAATAAATCGCTAAGAATAAACTGACCAATCTGCAAGTGCCACTGTTTTCATTCTACCAATAATAACTGACCTTTATTGAACACTTGTTTTATTTCAGGTACTATACTTAGTGCTTCATCTGTTTTATTTCCTTTAATTCATGCAAGCCTATGAAGAACGAAATTAAGTCTTAGAGAGGCTAAGCAGCTTGGCCAAGATTATAAGGCAGTCCTTGGGTTCCGTCCCCGTAAGTTGGAACCCATCTAGTATATAAGCACCCATGTCCCTCACATAGAGCACACACACAGCAGTAATGAGGTGAAACAGTAACAAAAATTTAAAAGAAAGATGATGATCCTTGACCTTTACTTGTGGTAAATAAATAATAAAAAACATAAAGCACATATGTACATATTTAGAAATTTCAGAACTTTAAAAAATATATAAATAAATGGGAAATGGCAACGTAACCATGAAATAACTACGTATGTTGAGTCCAATGTAACCCGAATACTACTTGGATATGGGCTAAGTCAGGATTTAAAGCTAAGCAGAGTGAACTCCAGAATTTAATCACTACTCCCTACTAATTACATATCTATTTTACTGATAACTTGGAGAGACTGTCAAAGAGAAAGTCCTCAAGATCTAGGAAGAAAAATTGATGGAAAAATTTGCTTTAGAAAAAGAAAGCTGATTTCTGGGTTAATAGAAGTATATCCACTATATGAACTAAATTGTACTAATATTATACATATCTTCTAAGCAACATCAAAGGACTGCCTGTGACACACTGACGAGGGGAGTAGAGTGCAGAAATCTAGAAAAATAATATTTCACATTTAAAAATAATATTTCCTAGAGAGAAAAAAGAATGTGGGCAAATTAAAAACTTAATTTTACTAGTATTATTACTGAAACAGTATTGAAAGATTGGTTTTATTTATACTTACTAAAATCATACTAAACAAACTACTAAAAATGTGACACAATTTATTATGTAATGCTGGGGTGGGGAAAACATAAACATGGATTTTTTATTTAACCAGAGATGAAAAAAGTTAGATGAAAAACAAACAAAAACAAAAAACACTGCTAGTTTAAAAAACCTATTTGAAAAAGCATATACCAGAGATTTAAAGTTTAGTATGTATAGACATACTCCACAACAATGGTTCTTGTGTAAACTCTCAATGAATTTATTATTTACAGTAGGTAAGCATATAGCCTAAATAATATCTTATTATACCAACTTCTCTATCAGGAGAATGATATTAAGCCAATACTTAATATCAGTGTGGTGGGGTTTATCTAACAATTTTTTTCTAGGACTACAACTTCAGTTGCATCATTTCAATGTGTCAGACTTTGATTTAAAAGCATTTTGAATGACTTCTTGCAGTGATAGAGTACTAGAAAATTTGTGAGAGTTCATGGGAACTTTAAAGATTTTCGTTGAGTTGATAACAATGGAAAAGTCATCACCTTACATGTATCACTAAGACATACATAAAAAATGAACATAGGTAAATTACTGATAACTTTAGAGTTACCTATTAGGCGAATTTCATGTTCAGCAGAATCTTATTGGTATCTAATATACTTCGTTGGTTTTGAAGCTATTTGGTGAGAAATTCTTGTTATTTTTTATGTGGACTTCACACCCTCACCTTTGGAAATCATGTCAAATATCTAACAACTATTAAGTTAATAAATGGTAATTGATAAACTCTAGTGAGCTAGAATATCTTCCAGGGGAACTGGAAGGTGACTTAAAGCATTCCTTGGTTGTCAGGCCCTCCGAGTTCAAACACTACCATGAACACTGTTGAACTTCGAATGCCTGGGCACATCACTTAACCTTTCTGTGTCTCCATTTTCTTATCTACACAATGAGGCTAATAATACTGATTGACCTCATAACATTTAATTAGGCCATTGGGAAGCTCTTTGAAAATGCTAAGTATCATTTGTTGGCACTTAGCTTCATGAAAGGTTTGTGTTTTTAACACACTGTGGTTTGAGGATGTGTTGGGTACAACTCCTGCCAACTTCTGGTTCCTCCACCATATCTTTCCTGAGCTCCCTTTGAAGTCAATGGGAATTAGGGTGATTGAAGGCACTTGGGGGGAAGCTGTGGACATGAGAGTGTGTTCTCTGGCATTTTATAGTAGGACTATTCCCTTATGAAGAAAATATCATGCTTCTTCATAGGAAAGGAGCTTGATAACTTTTCAGTGGTTTATGGGAGAGTAAATTCATGATGGCTCTTGGAGCTTAAGCCCTAGAGGAGGCTTTTTGGCAAAAACAATAAAAAAATTTAAATTGTTTGAAAATTTTAATATGTCACTCTTAGGGAGCAGAAAGAATAGATGGGGAAGATTTTGTCTTTTTGTGCACACAGCACAGCCACTGCCCAACACATACTTGCTAAATAAATGTATGAAATGTGGGCAAAAATGAATGAAACAGTAGCACATTATAATTATATTACATAACATTAATATAGTATATAGACTATACTTTTGTTGCTACTTTTTAACTCCTTTTATATGCTTTTCCCCTCTATATAGTTCTTACCAGAGTGCTTGTGGTACTATTTACAAAAATGTATTACATAATTCTACTCAAAGTGGAAAAAAGGGAGAGTTTCATCATACTTTAAAAGTTGTATATAACATACAGATGATGTATTATAGAACTGTATAACTGAAAACTATATAATTTTATTAACCAATGTCACCCCAATGTGATGGTATTAGAGCTGGGGCATGTGGGAGGCAATGAGGTCAGGAAGGTAGAGCCCTCATGATGGGATTAGTGTCCTTATTATAAGAAGATGGAAATAATTAGCTCTCTTTTTCTTCACCACGTGAGAATCTCACAAAAGGAGATGGCCATCTAAAAACCAGGAAGACAGCCTTCGCTATGAACCTGACCATTCTGATCTAAGACTTAAAGCCTCCCAAACTGGGAGAAATAAATGTTTGTTGTTGAAGACACCCAGTCTTTGATATTTTGTTATAGAAGCCCACATTAATTAAGACATTTGCCATCAATAACAGATTTACTGAGTACCAGCCTTTGCCAATCCATTTAGACATCATGGCTTAGACCTTGAGCCCACCCCTGCAGGGCTAGACCCATTGCAAGATAGGTCCTTTGTACCTGCTCTCCCCCATGCCCTTGTTCTAACAGTGAGTTCCATTACAACAAACTTCAAGACTGAGCCCATATATGATCCATACAAAGATAAAGCCTTCTTCTTACTTTATGATGACCAATCAAAGCTAAGCTTAGTTCTTATTTTTTTCAAAGACAGGTTCTCTGATTTCCCTTATAAATATTTCCTTTCTTTGAACTATTACAGTATTTTCAGTATATATTACAAAATTTAGCTCTTAATTCTGCAATTGATTTCTTTTTTGTGAAATTTTCATGTAAATTGATTTTGCTTTGACAACTAGATTATGGAGTCCTAATGATACACTTTTGTGTGTATAGTATGAGTAACAAAATATAAAACCTCAAATCATCTAGGAATTAAATATACCCATTTTTTTCTTGCATAGAGTTTTATATGCTTTTCATGGATAAAAAATTCTGCTTTAGGCTACATAGTACATTGTGTCATGGTCTTTTTAGGACGTCTTTTATTGTCACGAGTTTAATTAAAATTTAATGTAATTAATTTGCAGTGGTTTTCACTTTATATTTTTTAATATAAAAAGTTCTCATTTCCATAAACTCAGTTGAATATTTAAATACACTTCCTTCTAGTTCTTATTTTTTATTACTTTAATTCACATAGTGCATTATTACATTAGCAAATGCATGCACACACTGAATATGCATAGAAAAAATGACAGGAAGCATAAAAATACTAACATGATTTATATTATGTATCTGGAGAGTGATTATTTTGCTTTTATATACATTTCTATATATAATTTTATTTTTTAATATGCAGTTCCTTTCATAATTTAAAAGAAATTAATGAAGAAATCTAAGAAATTTGGAATGTAACTTTTTCTGTGCTTTCTTATAGTGTTGTATTTAAAAATATTTTTTCTTGAGAATTTAGTTCATTGAACTATCTGTATCTCTCTATATTTTTTCTTATATCTTTACTAAGTTTTCTTATAGTGGACCAAGATAAGTGTCACAATTAATGTGAACAGAGACTGAAAAAATAGAGACCCTAAATTCAAAGACCTAAACATTCTGTTTTAGTCAGGATAGATTATGCTATGATAAAAGAAAAAGAAATCTACCTCTGGAACTCAAGCTTAAAACAGTAAAGGATATTTCTGGCTAACATTATGTGTCTACTTTTAGTCAGCAGGGTCTCAACACATCATAGCCACTCAGGGGCCTGGATTCACAGAGAAGCCACCATCTCAAATTTTATGGGTCACCTTCCCAAAACAGGTACCTCAGGATGGTATCTCACCAGGATAAATACACAGCCTGGAAGGGACACAGGTTATTTCTACTCACAGATCATTGGTCAAACTTAGACATAGGCCCCAAAACAAGGGAAAAGAAGTATAATCTTTATATAAGCCAGAGCCAGAAATACAGATATAATCAGTGAACAGTACTAGTAACTGTCTGACAGCATTTTAATATTTAGCTAAGAATATTCTAGCATACATTTTCAAATACTAGAAATTAAATCACAGCTTAGGTGATAAGAAAATAATAGGTAAATTTTCATTTAAAACCTTTTCATTTTCCTTTGTTACAAAAAATAAGGACGTATTGAATGTTTTCAAATATTAAAGTGAAACAAAAGATCGAATTAGTTGTGGAAATAATAGTTTATAAGTCCAGATAGTTATATACTGTGTATTTAATATGAAAAGGTGAACAGGGATATCATTTTGGCGATCATTTTTAGTTTTGTTAACTAAATTAAATAATGCAATTAGAGAAAAATGAATTTAAAAGAAAAAAATTGTTGTCTTTCATGCAAGCCCTTTGATAGACAAAACAAGGATATCATGAAACATTTAAGCTTTTCAACATAAATTGTGATAGAACAGCCTTACATTCCTCATAGGAGTCCCCAGTAATTTAAAGAATTATATGAAGAGATAAAGTCAGAAGAAAATTAACCTGCTGAATATAATAAGCCACGTATTTAAAAAATCAACAACAAACCCATGCCAAAATTAAGAATAGAGCTGGTTTGCAGTTCACCTTAATTATATCTGTGGCTTTGAAAGTCAACTTTCGACGGCTCGCAAATAAAAGATCCTTCAATAGGAATTTTGATATTTCCCCATAGTGTAAAGGGAATATTTTAGATAAACATATTTAAAGAACCCAACAACTTCTTCCCTATAATTTTCTGTTGAAGTACATGTAGTGATCTTTCCAGAAGAAAATAAATTCTGCTCCTATTGGTTTAATAAAAAATAACAAATGAGTATCATTTTATTATTTTCCTGCTAAGTAGATGTCTTCTTTCCATCTTTAGTGTTTTTCTAGGGAGGTGAATCATATGAAGGCATTTATAAGGTTTACAATGTCAAAAGCTATGTCATCAAACCACTAATGTATTTCTATAGTGGAAACATTCTCTTGAGACCTGCTGCTGTTCATAAACTGCTTGATCTCCGATCTCATATTTTTTTCCTATTTTTTAAATTAAGGTATTATCTGTGTACATAGTTTACCAATGCTCCCCCCCTCCCACCTCCCATTCATGCCCTCCCTCCCCAGAGTTCTGTGTTCGTTGGTTGTACTTATATTCATGCATACCAGTCCTTCGGTTGTTCTCTTATCTCCCCCCAGGTCTCCTTCCCCTCCCCACTGTCATTTGACAGTCTGCTTGTTTTATGGTGACTATCTCAGGACCACATGAATAGAATCCGCTCCTCGTTTGGCAGTCTGCTTGTTTTATGGTGACTATCTCAGGTCCACACAAATAGAGTCCGCTCCTCCTCTGGTTCACACCCCCCCCATTGCTTCCCCTGGGACACACGGCTCACCCGGGGCACATGGCCCCCTGGGACACATGGCTCATATTTTTTAATTTTATCATAACACCACTTACATATTACAATTCCTGCTTGCTGGGAAGTGTCTCATTATTCTCCATGTTAAGCGTAGTCAATGCCAAATTTGTGATGAACTAATTTCTCTCTAATTTTAGCAAAGACATATAGACAGCAATTTATATTGCTATGTTATCAGGAATTATTAAAAAAGAGGCCCAAACTGGACCTATCCTCCCCAAAATCACAAAAACAATTTGTTGAAAAATGCTTGCATTCAGATCTAAGTTCTTGCCAGTTGATAAATTAAATCACTAACCAATAGAAGTCTTGCATTGCACATTGTTTATATTTTTTAAAGATATATTTTTATTGATTTCAGAGAGAGGAAGGGAGAGGGAGAGAGATATAGAAACATTAATGATGAGTGAGAACCACTGATCGGCTGCCTCCTGCATGCCCCCTTTTGGGGATCCAGCCAGAAACCCTGTCGTGTGCCCTGACTGGCAATCAAACTGTTACCCTCTGGTTCATAGGTCAATGCTCAACCACTGAGCCACATTGGCCGGGCATATTACATATTATTATTATTTTTTTTTATCAATAAGAGAACATTTCAAATATGAAGGGAGAGAAATTGCAGTCATTTGACAGGCAAGATTATAAAATTATTATTATGAGATTGAAAGATTGATGAAATGCACCGAAACCAGTTTGGCTCAGTGGATAGAGCGTCAGCCTGCGGACTGAAGGGTTAGATTCTGGTCAAGGGCATGTACCTTGGTTGTGGGCATATCCCCAGTGGGGGGTGTGCAGGAGGCAGCTGATCAATGAATCTCTCTCATCAATGTTTCTAACTCTCTATCTCTCTCCCTTCCTCTCTGTTAAAAAATCAATAAAATATGTTTTTTTTTAAAAAGAAAGAAAGATTGATGAAATGCTTGCAAATTATAGAAGATAGTTCCAGATGTCAGGATACACAGCGAAGATGACTGTGACAAGGAGAGTGGCAAGATGATGTGATAGCATTTGAAGTTCAAGCTGCTCTGAAAAAAGTGAAAAATATCATGACTGATGTAGCCAATAAATGAGATTGTGGTATAGAGAATACTGAAAGAAGGGGAGTTATTTAAAATGGACCTTAGAATTACTGGGAAATCAGTTCTTCATACATTTGAGGAAACAATTAGCATTTTCCATAAGGATTCAGAAGTGATGTGTTCCTGAATTTTCAGAGCATGCGAAGAGGACCACTGGAGTAATATAGGAAAGTATTTCAAAAAGTTCAGCACAGGTTGGGATGATAGACATGAGTCATGTAAAACTGACATGGTGGATGGTTTTGTCTACAGGATAAAATGCAGAAGAAAAATGTCAAGTGATGCTTCAAGACAAGTGTGTAATTTTATAACAAAACCATCACATACAAGGTATATGCTATACAGGGTAAAGGAGAAAAATGAAGATGACATTGTTATTTAGCAGGATAAAGAGGCAAGACCCAAATAGAGAGAAAATAGGACTAGGCTAGAAATTAATATAGAAATTTTAATACATCACAGAAAGGTAAAAATAGAAAATCAAGGACTAGAATAATGGTGAATGTGACATAATTATTGCACTGACTTGTTCAAAATGTTTTATTTTGTAACACTGTATCTGTTTTGAGGAAAAAGAATCATCGTGAAAAAAGAACCATTTCACATTTCCACTGGGGGAGGCTGTCGCTGTACAGTGAAATGAGTGCTGAAGTTGGATAAAGAAGAAAGGGATTCATATCCTTGCACTGATATGAACCAGATGTGTAATGAGGGACAAGTTACTGAGTGTTCATTTCCTCATCTGTACAAATGAAAATTATAATTGTGACTCAGACTGCTATCCTTCAATATCCACTCCTTCTTTCTTCCATGGGAATGAAAGTCATGATTTTGACCCTATGATTAAGTTCTGAATATAATTGGATGTGTCATGTGGCAGCTGAAGGAACCTTCCTTAGAAGATGACTGATGGGAAATCTTTGTCTTCTTTACTCTTCAAATCTTTCCCCCAGCCTGCTGAGTGGGGTGAAGATATGAGAGATGAAGCTCCAGATGCTCTCTTGGACAGAGGATGGGACCACATCTTAAGGATGGCAGAACAGTGAACGAAATGGAGACTGGTGCCTTGAGGACTTTATGAAACAGTCGACATAGCAGTTTTCACACTTTCATGTAGTACAGAAATAGATTTCTATCTTACTGTACTCTGTTATTCACAGTTGAGCCTGATCTTGATAATACACTTTCTTTATAGTTTATTAGGAATATTAAATAAAATACTGAGTACAAAAACTACTATTGAATTTCTGGTACATAATAGGAACATAATACATTGTAGCTGATAGAATGAATCCATTTCAAGCAAAAATATTTTATTCATTTATTTATGTATTTATTTTAAAATATATTTTATTGATTTTTTACAGAGAGGAAGAGAGAGGGATAGAGAGTTAGAAACTCGATGAGAGAGAATCATCTCTCTCCTGTACACCCCCCACTGGGATGTGTCTGCAACCAAGCACATGCCCCTGACCTGAATCGAACCTGGGACCCTTCAGTAGTCCGCAGGCCGATGCTCTATCCACTGAGCCAAACTGGTTTTGGCATCAAGCAAAAATATTTTAACATGAAGTTAGTTTAGCACTAATATGTGGCAGTTCACATCTAAATTTTAAAAACATAATTTATCTTGAGACTGCTTGTTATGATTACGGAAGTAGAACAAAATAAGTAAAGAAAAAAAAATAATGAAGGCAAGAGATAATCTGAGTTAAGTTACAAAGAGGTCAACTGTCCCCTCCATGAAGCCTTCATTGCTTTCTCAGAACTATCATTTTCTCCCTTGTGGTATGACTTGTGATCGTTAATTCATTCTGCAGAGCAACATTGAGCATCTCCTTGGTGCCAGTATCTCCCCAGTGCCACTGAATACTATGCTCCTTGAAGGCAGGACTCCTTCTGTAGTTATCTCTGTCCTCCCCTGAGGGCCTGACAGAATTCTAAAAAGTACTGTAACTCCTCCTTACAAATAAATTCCTTTAGTTTTGAATCCAATCCAACTGGGATGTATGGTCAAAGACCTGTGTTTGTCAACTAGTAAGTGCTTAGTAAAATGCTTATTGATTTCTTTTTTTCTTCCAACAAGAAAGTGCAAGAGTGCAGAATGTTGTTTTCTAAATCTTCTTTACTTTTCTGTGATTGCAATCTTGGTGTCTTCCTATCTTTTGCCTTTCTCTCTCCAACTGCCATGCCTCCCAATCAGTAGCTCACAGCTTTCCTGGTTCTCTATTCCTATTGACACCGTCTAGGCTGTTCTCAAGATTTTCATCTCAACCTTCTAAACATATTCTTTCTAATTTCTCGTTTGTCCTACACACATTGTAGAGTAAACTTTTCAGGCATGTGAGTTTAATAATGCTCCATCTTTCCTGACATGTATGACTGATTCCCTTCAGAAAACACTGTGGCATATTCTACAACCATTTTTTTCCTATTCTTACTTAAATAGTGATTTTTGCTGTTGAAGTTTAAGTCAATACTGTATTTAGGGGAAGTGGGACCTACTCCTTGATCATAAGAAATAAACCATAAACAGTTTAAGTCATTAGTTAGTACAATATTAAATTTGGCTGCAAATAACAGAGGACAAAAGTAATAGCAATTTAAATATAATATAATGTTATTTCTTTTTCATGACAATGTCCAAAAGTTGGAAGTTGGTAGTTTGGAATTGATCTGGTAGGTATTTTTTTTTTACATAGTTAACAGGATTTAAGTTATTTCTATCTTATAGCCCTGCCATGGGAGAATTCCATCCCTAAAGGCATTTCATGGCCCCAAGTATCTGCTCAAGCTGCAGTTATCACTCCCGCCACCTAGCCAGCAGGAAAGAGAAAGAACTAAAAACAAAAGAGGCAAAGAAAGCATCCCTAGTGTCTTTTAAGAAGGCAATTTATTGGTTTACAGCCTAGTGGCTAGATCTTAGTCACAGGGTCATAATTTTTTCTTTCAAAGCAAGGCTGGGAAACAGTCTTTATTCTACGTCAGTGTTTCCCAAACTTCTCTCATGATGAGAATCACCTGGTGGGGTTGTTAAAATACAGATTCCTGAATCCCAACTAAGAAGTGCTAAACTAGAATTTTGGGGAACATATAGGTAAACTTGTATACAATTTTACCTATATGTTCCCAAATTGTATACTTAACTAGTATACAATTGTATACTTAACTAGTATGCAATTTTACCTATATGTTCCCAAAAATTCTAGTTTAGCACTTCTTCGTTAGGATTCAGGAATCTGTATTTTAACAACTCCACCAGGTGATTCTCATCCTGAGAGGAGTTTGGGAAACACTGTTCTAGGTCATCATCTACAAAGCCAAAAGTTGAAGGTCTCTTACTGGTAAGATGAGCAGAGAGGCAAAAATATATATATTTTAAGGTAAAACTAACATTTTCTGCTTCTCATGCATTGTGCATGAGCACAAAGTACTCAGGGAAGAGTCACTCAAAGGGGTGGTTAGAACTTGGGGATTATGTAGCACATGAACAAAAAACAACACATTTCTAAAGAAGCAGTAAGACAAATGAAGAGAGATTTAGGCTTTCAGGGTTAGCAAACTGTGGGAACATAGGTAAATTGGGGGAACTAAAGGAAGATAAGGGTTACTTAGGTTTGTTTGCATGGGTCCATGTAGGTGCCACCTCACTATTGTCTCTAATGATAGGGTTGTTAGCCCTTCCCTGGTACAGGAAGGGGGACATACCTTCACGAGAGCAATTTAAGTTCTGCTTTTCGACAGACTTTAGGAGGCCCAAGAGCTCAGCTTGCGCCTGACTTTCCTCATCAGCCTTCAGCCCCAAATCATCCTCATGCCAAAGTGGCATATTTTGGGGTGGCAGCTACTGAACTCATTCGGTTGTACCGTTCCCCCTTTGCCAAAGATAAGGTTAGGGATACATAACTTCATTCTGCCAGGAAGACGTGTAGAGAAGTCTGAAGGGGGTTTCAAAGAAAGATCTCCCTCTTGGATAAAAAATAAAAAATGAGAAAGGAGATGCTTCATTAGCAGCCCCCTTTTCTTGTCTTTAGGATATGGTGCCTGAAGCTTGACTGCCACAATGCTCCTAGTAACGGGAAAGCTTAGAGAACCACATAGAAAACGAACCATAGAAGATTTTTAAGCACAGGGCATTATTGAGCCTCTGAATCTACCTGGTGACCACCTCATATATACATAGGGGCCTCTCATTAAATGAGTACAAATAAATGAATATATGGCTTACGTCATCTTTATTAGGAACCCCAATATTTAAACTGAAAGCAACGAAATTAACACACCCCTTCTTATTGACAGAATAAAACCTTAACTCTGTGGACACAGTAGGTAAGCTGCTTCATGATCCGGCTGTTCTCTGTCTTCCAACCTAATTTCTTTCCCTATTCTCTTCTTCCCTTGTTCCATACATACTAGATTTAGGCTCAGATATTTAAAACTTATTTTCCTGTACACAGTGCTTGGCCATGTTTTTACACAGAGTCAGTCATTTTCGACCCATTCATATTACCTAGGTTTGGTCACCAGCATGTATCAGGAACAGACTATAGTAAGTCCAACCAATAGGGCTTGTTTTGCCCCCTAATAAGTCAAGATACATGTAGGCAGTTGAGTTCTGGAAATTACCAAAGATTAAAGCTCTTTCTAGATTCCTATTCTATTACATCTTGTGAAAGGGCTTTACTTCCCATGGTCCAGGATGACTACTGTGCTTCCAAATATTGAATTTTCAGCCCATGCAAAAATAAGTAAAAAAATAAATAAAAGGAAGTCTGTGTACTAGCTGAGTCTGTCCGTTTTTATCAGAAATGGAGCTCCATCTGGGAGATTTCTATCCAAACTAGCAGTCAGGGAAGCTGGAAGATTTAGTATCATTAACTGAGTATGGCACTAATCCAACAAGGATAGGATTCTGTAAGCAAGGAAGTAAAATAGATTCTGAACAGACAACTAGGAATATTCACTAATGTATCCATTATACTTTTAAGTTATCTTGATTATAATACTGGATATAAGAGATTGTTTATATCTGTATCTGGCTCTCTATGAGATTATTCCTGAGAGCGGTGTAAAAGGCAGGGTCTTAGCAGGAAAAGGATGGCATAAGAAGGGGTTTAAAGAGGGAACTTCTTACAAAAGTGGGGACAAAATGATAGGAACTAACAAGAGTTGGAGAAACACTTAGAGATTACCAGCAGAGGGCAGCAATTATTACCAAACTAGAGGACTAGTGCATGAAATTCAAGTATACCAACATTTGGATCATGGGGTATTAGAAGGTGAAGAGAGTGAGCAAGGAGTAAAAACCAATTTGAACAAATAATGAAGAAAATGTTTTCTAACCTGGTGAAGGAAGTTTCAAATGTCCAAGAAGTGCAGAGATTCCAAATCAAAATGAACTCAAAGAGGCCCACACCAAGACACATCATAAATAAAATACCAAGGTTAAAGACAAAGAGATATCTTAAAAGAAGCAAGAGAAAGACAATCAGTTACTTGAAAAAGAGTTCCCACAGCCCTAGAAGCTGTTTTCTCAACAAATTTTGCAGGCCAGAAGGGGCTGGCATAAAATATTAAAAGTGAGGAAAATCAAGGTTCTACAATCAAGATTACTCTACCCAGCTAAACTACCATTTAGAATCAAAGGACAGATAAAGAGCTTCCCAGACAAGATAAAGCTAAAGTAATTCATTACCAACAAACCAATATTACAATAAATATTAAAGGACTTCTTTAAGAAGAAGAAAACCCCCAAATTATTAAAATGGCACTAACTACATATTAATCAATAATTTAAATGTAAAGAGATTAAATGCTCCAATCAAAAGACATAGGGTGGCTGAATGGATAACAAAACAAGATTCTTATATATGCTGTCTATTAAGAAACTCACTTCAAATTGAAAGATATATGCATAAAGACTGAAAGTAAAGGGATGACAAAAGGTCATTTCATGAAAATGGAAATGGGGGAGGAAGGGAGAAAGCTGGAGTAACAATCCTTATACCAGACTAAACAGACTTTGAAACAAAGGCCATAAAAAGAGATAACGAAGGACCCAGTAAGACCATTTCTGGGTATTTATCCAAAGGAACCAAAAGCACTGCTTTGAAAAGACATATGCATTCATATGTTTATTGCAGAATATATTTACAATAGCCCAGATATGAAAGCAACCTAAACTTTTATCAATAGATGGATGAAGAAATAGTGCATATATTTAATACAATATGATTCATCAAAAAAATAAATAAATCTTGCCATCTGATACAACATGGATGGACCTAGACCTAGAGGGTATTGCTCTGAGTGAAATAAGTCAAACAAAGAAAGACAAAAGTCACATGATTTCACTTATGCATGAAATCTAAAAAAAACCCCACAAAAAATCAAAATAAATGATTAAACAAAACAGAAACAAACTTTTAGACACAGAGAACACTTTGATGGTTGCCAGATGGGAAGAAGTGTTAGGGGGGAATGAGAGAAAAGGGGGAAGGGATTACGAAGTACAAATTGATTGTTACAAAATAGTCATGCGATGTAAAATATAGCATAGGTAATATAGTCAATAATATTATAAAAACTATGTATGGTGTCAGATGGATACTAGATTTATCTGGATGATCACTTCATAAATTATAGAAATGTCTACTCACTATGGTGAACTCTGAAGCTATAACATTGTATGTCAACTGCAATTAAAAATTTTAAAAAATATGTAAAAAACTTTCTGCACTGTGGTGACAAAACCCAGGTTTTGTATAGTGAAAGTAGGGAAAAGAAAACTGCCTTCTTTCTGAGATAACAACTGGTAGAACAACCAGAGGGACTATGAAGAAGATACAGATTGGATGGGTATTTATGAAATGATAAGCTGTAGGGTATGTGGCAGAGGTTGATGGGAAATATTTTTTAATCTTCTATAAAATCTTTATTAAAAACTACCTCTCTCCCAAATGTATTTGGTGTGAGATTTTTCTCAGGGGAATATAAAAAGGTACTTAGTACTCAAAACTACTGGATTTGAGCCAGTATAGACATGGGGCATGCAAACATTTTCTTGGCCAGGGTCTGAAAGGCTCTGCTGTATATTTTTAAACGATGAGGTGAGGAGAAACACACTTGAATAATTTTCTGAAAGTGCAGATCAGGTACTCTGACCTATATTCTGACTTATAAATATGAATGGACTCCAGGTGTTTTTGAATGATGTTATGGATAATTACTAAGTATTTTGACGACATCCTCCAGTACTGTGTTTATAGTTTAATCTGGGTGTAGGGAGCATGACAGTTACTCCCTTCATGGCTAGAAGGGAGCAGGATTAGCTCCCAATTACACATTTGAAAGTTTCTATTTCTCAAAATATGTTGAGACTTTTCTAGCATTAAAACATGTTACATATGACATAAAAACTGAAATTCCAAAAACATAGTTGTAGGCACTCAATACAGAGTTGTAAATATATGCATTAAAATCTCTATTACAAATATATACATGTTTTTATTTCTATCTCCATGTTACTGCTATAAAAATGGTATAGGAAAATACCTTTATTTTTAAACCAATGTGGTCTCTTGATAACTTAATGACTGTATACTGTTTATGAAACAGAATAGTTCTAAACTTTTACAATGGTTTTAAATTCCTTGAATCTTAAAAAAACAAAAAAGAGGGCTTATTTTTAAAATGTAGTACAATTAACAAAAAACATGTCCATTAGATTTCACCAATGACAATTAATGGTTCATCTGCAGCTGTTCATAAAACATGAGAGTCCATTGTATGGTCTCAGGTTTTAAAAATATATATATATATTCTACTTACTATTAAGTGTTGCGGTATATGATGAGTTAAACTAGCTTCTATTTAAAAAATATATATTTTAAGTGACTTCAGAGAGAAGAAGGGAGAAGGGGAGAGAGAAATATCAAAGATGAGAATCATTGATCAGCTGCCTCCTGCTCCTATTGATCAGTTGCCTCCCATTGGGAATTGAGCCTGCAACCTGGGCATGTGCCCTGACCAGGAATCAAACCCATGACCTTCTGGTTCATAGGTCGAAGCTCAACTACTGAGCCACACTAGACAGGCTAAATTAGTTTCTAGTAAGATTACACAGAGTTCTTAACAAAAATAGACTGTCCAAGGTCTAGAATGAATTTTTTTTAACTTGTATATCACAGTGTTGGGTTGTATCTTCCTTTAAAATTTATACTAGAGGTGCAGTGCATGGATTTGTGCACTGATGGGGTCCTTCGGCCTGGCTGGCAGACATCCCCCAAGAGGTCCTCAACTGTGAGAAGGCAAAGGCGAGGCCAAAGGACCCCACAGGTGGCACAGTTGGGACCAGGGAGGGACCACAGGAGGACTCCAGGGTGTGTCCAGCCCATCTTGCCCAGTACTGATTGGCTGGACCCCAGCAGCAAGCTAACCTACCAGTTGGAGTGTCTCCCCCCTGGTGGACAGTGTGTGACATAGCTACCAGTCAAATGGTTGGTCACTTAGATTATGATGCCTAAAACTGATACACTTTGGTGCACAAATTAGGAAAGAGCAAGATTGCAGAGTCTACATAAGGAAATGCTATACTTGTAGCACAAAGACGTGAGTGTGCATTTAGTTTTGCTTAATGTAGATTTGATGTAAATAATGGGAATAGATGTGGTTAAAATTGTTAATCACTATCGGCTATTTTAACCACTTAAAATTTAATGTATCAAAAAAGGCATTTACTGTAATTCCTTTGGGGTAGGTATGTTTGGATAAATTTTTTCACCATGATTAACCTGCTATTATTTAGAAAACTGTGGGTTTATTTTCAACTAGTGTTGTTTAATTTCTTAAAGTTTAACTGTCTAAATGTAGTAAACATTGTGATGCACTATGACACTTTTTTTTTTCTTTTTAAGAATCTGGCTCTCTTTGGAATGCTTCCCAGGACCTCCTGGAAACCAGATTTTTAACATATAGGGGCTTATAGTCATTAAATAGTTATAAATATAGAACATGTACCACAAAAGAGCTCATTGTCTATATGTCACAAGTTGTTTAATAGAGAGTTCCACTGATAATTTGGTTCACTGCTCTATTTCAAAATGAGTTCTGACTATTTATTAATAGAAATTAGGTGCAATTGAATGATGCTTTCAATATTTTCAACTCAGATTTGTTTCTGCCATTTTATCATACAGGGACCAGAGCTACAGACACAAACCTGGTGACTTGTGACAGGTCTGCTTTTGGCTATGATTCCCTTTCTTTACCCCCCCCCCCCACTACCACAACTTATGCATTTCGAATTTCCCACATTTGGGGAAATCGTGGGGGTCAGCACATCCAGTGTGCAATGGATAAGCCTCCTCCTGGAAAAACCACCTTCGTGGTCATGGTATCTCCCCTGCTAGGTTAAGTATTTCCTTTTCAATTGAGCATGTTGATTGAGGTCAATAACTTCTTGCTTTCCATCTGGAAATCAATCAATAAGCAGTGCCCTTGTCTTCCTTCTGGATTGGCATTCTGCCTTCAAACTCTTATTTTTCCTAATTAGCAAAGTTTTCACGTAAGTAGATGAATCCATGTCACTGCTTCTGACAAAAGAGAATTGAATGAAGGCTGGTTCATCAAACCCCAAAGTCAGATTGTTTTAGATTAAGATGGAATATTTAGGCCTAAGTCCAGGGTTTTCAAAAATTGAACTTCAAAATCAGACTGTGGTTAGTCAGGAGATGGGTAAAATGTCTTATTTGAAGCATTGCCTATATAGGCAGTCCTCGGGTTATATCAGACTTGATACGGGTTGTTTCATGGCTATATCGCCTCCTCCCACTTAGTTATAAAGAGAAAAAGTTCCCGTCATTTCAACGTATGCACATATAGGGCTTTATGTTTTTCATTATTTATTTACCACAAGGTCAGGGAGTTATCTTTCTTTAATTTTTTTTTTTTTTTTTTTTTTTTTTACTGTTTCACTTCATTACTGCTGTGTAAGTGCTCCATGTGAATGATGTAGGTGCTTATGTGATGGGTTATGACTTACAGCAAAAATCGCATTACATCGCACTGTAGGAACAGATCTCCAGTGTAACCCGAGGACCTACAGTAGTTAAATCTGGGCCTACACTAATCTTGGTCCTGAAGGGGTCAGATTGCTTGGTAATTATACTGCTTTTGTCAAAAGTAAGCCCAGGAATGTACAGGAATAATAGCAAATTCTTGGAGTGGCTCCTGAATATATAATTATGCTCTGCTTTCTTCCTCCTATTTTGGGTAAATTGCCCCTCACCTTCTGTGGTTCTAGTGAGATTTAAAACTGAAGGCCTTTCCTCTTCAGGTATAACACAGAATTCTACTTGTGCGCATTTAAATAATCCTTGATACTTCTTTTGAACTGGAATTTAAGGAAATCTTTGTCCAATAATTAGTTGACCACTAAGCTAACCCAGTAAAGACTTGACAAAGAAAGCAGACCATAAAAAATTAGTCCAGGAAATTCACTGAAAACAAAACAAAACAAAACAAAAACAAACAACAAACAACAGCAAACAACCTCTGGGAAAGGCAACCTAATTTCCAGAGTTATCCCAGTATTTTATTGAAAGTATCTACTTTTCAATGAAAAAGTGAAAAGTCATGCAAATAATCAGAGAATATAGCTTATACATGGGGGCAGGGGAAGCAGTCAGTAGAAATTGACCTTGGGGGCCAGTGTCGTCAGTGGGTCCAACCAGTGGCTGCTGGCCCCAATCACCCCTCAAGGGCAGGGGGAGGTAGAGAAGCCCTGAGGGGGCAATAGGGGCTGGCAACTGTTGGTATTTGGTTTCATTAACTTTAGAATGCTGGTGAAATATCCGTTTCATTGAAAAATATATATCCGAGTTAAGGTTTCTAGGTTGACAGTATTTTCTTTTTAGTACTTTAAAGATATAGTTCTACTGTCTTTAGGTTTGTATTGTATCTAAAGAAAATCTGTTATTTTAATCTCTGCTCTGTTATATGTGGGTTTATACTGCTTATCAAATGTGAAAAGTTTGGGCCATTATTTCTTCAAATATTTTTCTATCATATCTCCTCTCCTTTCTTTGAGGCTATAATTAAATTTGTATAAGGCTGCTTAAAGCTATCCCAGAACTCACTGATGTACCTTTAAATTTTTCAGACGTTTTTTCTTTTTTTCGTTCTTAAAAATATATATTTTATTGAGTTTTTTACAGAGAGGAAGGGAGAGGGATAGAAAGCTAGAAACATAGATGAGAGAGAAACATCAGCCAGATGCCTCCTGCACACCCCCTACTGGGGATGTGCCTGCAACCTAGGTACATGCCCTTCACCGGAATCGAACCTGGGACCCTTCAGTCTGCAAGCTGATGCTCTATCCACTGAGCCAAACCGGTTTCGGCTCAGACATTTTTCTTTCTGTATTTCAATTTGGATAGTTTCTATTATGATGTCTTAAATTAACCTTTTATTATGCAATGTCTAATCTTCTGTTAAGTTAATCAAGTAAGATTTTATCTCAGGCATTACATTCTCCATCTCTAAAATTACATTTTGGATCTTTTTAGATATCTACTATGTTAACATATTCATATTCTGTTTTATATTATGGAGCATGTTATAAAACTGTCATGCTATCCCTATATATTAATCCCATCATGTGTCAATTCTAGATTGACTTAACTAAAATTTTCTTTATGGATCTTAAAGCTTGCTTTCCTAGATGCCTGCCAATTACCTATTGGGTGCTAAACATTGATAATTTTCTTGGATGCTCATATTCTTCAGAGGGTTCTTGAGCTTTGTTTATGGAGATAGGCAAATTTGAAACAGTTTGATTCTTTGAGTACTCCTATTAAGGGTTGTTTGGCAGGAGCAGAACATAAGTTATTTTAGGACTAATTTTTTCTACTATTTTGAAAATACCCTTTAATATTTTACCTGGTATCCCATGCATTGCAAGATTTTTCTACTCTAGCTGGTGGAGACATGGGCTAATTAACTAACTACTCCTGGCCCTGTTTGAACTCCTGGGAATTTTCTGCCTGCTCCATTTAATGGTTTTACTTTTTTTTTTTTTGGAGGGGGGTGTTTTATCTTTTTTAACCTGGTCTCCAGTAGGTTTCTTCATACATACACTGATCAGCACTCAGTACAATATTCAAAGTTTACCCAGAGCTTTTTCTTTTTCCTTCAGTGAAGCTTCCTCTTGCCTGGTATTCTGCGCTGCAAACTCTACCTACTTTGGCGTCCTTGACTACTAACTTTCATCTCCTCAGCTCAGATTGTGGGGGCTCTTCCTGAGTTTATTTAATTTGCCCAGAAGCATGGAAATTTTCTTCATAAATTAAACTGACACACTTCTAGAGCGTTCTAATTTTTTTCTCCTCTTTCATGGATTAGCATCTGACAACTGTTATTTCATATGCTTTGTCCACATTTTAAGTGATTTTAGATTGAGGATAAATCCAGGCCCTGTTGCTCCATATGGCCTCAAAATATACATATTTTAAGGGTGAGAACATAATTTATGAAGGTGAAAGATGTAACAAAATGCAATCTCAAAACCCTAGTTAATTACTGTCAGACAACAGAAGTAAGATACACCAATTAGTGCCTGGATTTTCCTGGACCTACTAGTAATTTCATTGTGACAAACATAGGGGACAGATCTAAACCAATACATATTTGTTGGGAAAAAGTAAGTTCTAATTAACTCACATTCAAAATCCTGGATTTAAAAAAATTCAGACATACAGGAACACAGACCACACTCTATATAGATTTTTTTTTCTATAAATAATTGATATCAGGAATTGAAAACCACCTTCATCAAAAGTAATAAAACGAGAAGGGCAACGAATAAATTTACAAAAATTTGCTATAACAAAGGAGGGAAAAAAAGGGAAAATGAATGTTATGTAAAAGAGATCTCAAACATAATATTATTACACTAAATTTATGCCAATAGAATGGCTATAAAATACCATTATTATAGTCTTGCTCTTTACTTTCCTGACCAATAATAAATTTGAAAATCTCTTCATGCATCATATATCATATGTTTAGTTTGACTTTATGAAGTTGAAAACAAGTAAAACAACATGTTTTAGGAATACATATGCATATATATATATATATATATATATATATATATATATATATATAAAGTATGTGTAATATGCATATGTCAAATAAAACATTTATGTGATAGGATTCTATTTTTGAAAGGCAGAAGTATAATAAAAAATAATAATTAGTTTGGATGAGGGTGAGAAATAGAATGAGGGAGGTATAAACAGTTGTTGATGTATTCAATATTCCAGTTTCTAAGTCTGAATGGTGGTTTTATGGATGTTTGTTCTATTATTAATGTTATTAAAAGAAAAGTAATAAAAAGCAAAATGTGTTCATTAATGGATTAGTGATGAAAGTATGTTAACCAATTAATCTAATTTTATTCCCCTTCTCAAACAACAACAAAGAGATACAACAAGCAACATGGAGAAGGAAGGAGAGAAAGGGAGAAGAGGAGGAGGAGGAGGAGGTGGCAGGACAGGAAAAGCAAAAAACAGATTTAGATCTCTCACAAGAGAAAAATTGCAAAGTGAATTAAAAACACATGATGAAGAAATTGCTCCCATGAAACAAGATCACTGGGCAGAAACGCCCAAGAGCTTTCTTTGGGAGGAGATGCTGAGATAATAGAAAGAATGAAATGTGAGATGGCAAAGCTTGGGAACTATGAGGAAAAAAAAATAGAAGAAATAGATAAAAGAAGAGATTCAAGGGAGAGTAGACAAGAGAGCCTATTAACAACAAATATGCTACTATTAGTATTTTATTGTATCCGTTTTTTTTTTAATTTTCATTTCTTGCTCTTCCCCACCTTTGTATCTCCTTTTATATGTTATGGTTGATTGTAAGAGAACTCTGTTGAAAACAGAGTCAAGTATAAAACATGAAATGGTGGTGAAAGAACAAAAGAAGGATCAGAGAGTAAAGGATAAATATGGAGGACAGGCGAAGAGAAATTTCGCAATTCCCAATGGAGAAAAACAAATTAATGGATCAGGGAAAATGTTTATAGTTCATTTTCTGGAAATAAAAGGCCTTTGAATTTACATAAGTACATACCATGTCCCAGGGGAAAGTGCGCCAGGAAAGACAACATAGAGCTATAATTAAATAAGCATGATGATCTGCAAAGATGGAGAAAGAAAACGTTAAGAAACGAAGCTAAATATAATTACCCCTAAAGGAGGAAAACATCAGGTTGTCCTCTGACTCCTTTACAGTGAAAGTTAATGCTTCTCCACAGAGAAAGTGAAGAAACTTAGGTAAAAAAAAAGTCAAAGAAAGAAAGCATGATCATGGATTTTATACTTCCTCAAACTGACGTTCAGTATAAGGCAACACCACTTGCTACATTAAACATCAGATTCTTAGGAAATGCTGTTCCCATGAGACTTCTTGAGGATTCTCATAAAGAACTTCAACTAGACAAATGGGAAGTGAAAATTAATCAAAAAAACACAGCTGATGAGCACTGACTCTTTAAACAGATCTACCTAAAACACTGAAATAAGAGTGGAAATTAAGATGACAGAACAAAGAGTGCTATATACTCTGATGGTATACAAAAATTTACAACACAAATTAGGAGTGGAAGAAGGAAAGAAGTTGAGTAAATTATCATAATTAAAAAAAAACACACATAAAAACCTGTAGTGGAGAGTGTCAAAATAACAAATTAATAAGTATCCAATCTATTTAAGACCACAAACTTAAATACTAAGATCAGATGGTGAAGGAGAGAGAACTAAAGAAAAAGAAAGGGAACTGAATACACTAGAGAAATCAATAGGAACTAGTTAAGTGAATGAATGATGACAGATTACACTTAAGCAAATTGTCACATTGACAAGCACTTACTTATTTTAAGAAGGTTTTCAGGTCACATATTAAAACCCAATTTTATGTTATGTACAAGCCCCACACCTACAACAAATGAGTCATAAAGTCTCAAAAGAAAAAAAGCTGATAAATACCAGGCCAGTGAAAACAAAAGCAGGGGTTGTAATTTTACTATCCATCAGATTAAACTCAGAACTCAAAGTATTAAAGAAGGGTACTTTTAGTGCTAATACAACTAATTCATAATAGTTATAGATATCTGTGCATTAAATAAGATAGCACCAATGTGAGCCCTGGTCAGTGTGGCTCAGTTGTTAAGAGGGTTGGCTCTCTTACTCAAGTCACAGATTTGTTTCCAGGTCAAGGACACATACCAGGGTTGCAGGTTTGATCCCCAGAGTGTGTGTCTCTTTCACATTGATCTTTCTTTCTCTCTCTCCTCCTCCTCCCTTCCTTTCTCCCTTCTACTCTCTGCAGATCAATGGAGAAAATATCCTCAGATGATTAACAAAACAAAAGAGAACAACAACAACAACAAAAAGGAAATTATTTACAACATCTAAGTAACTACATACTCACACACTCATACATGGACAAACACACAACTACTTCATTGTAGTAAAAGTAAGTTAACCATATGCCAGGCCATAAGAAAAACCTAAATAAATTCTAAAAATTGGAAATAATACATAACAACATTCTGTGATCCCACTGCAATACAACAAAAAATTTTAAAAACCGAGAAAAAATTTTTAAAGAAGAGGAGAAAGCAATCAAGAAAGAAAAGAAAATATAAAACTTTACCTTAAAACTCTTGGGACAACAGAATATCCAGACATAAATTTATAAGTACATAAAAAAGAATGATAATGAAAATACTAAATGTTAGGACTATTGAGTACAGTGAAAAGCTCATGCTTTATTAGTTTTATACTCAGGGTGACTAAGGGACACTAATGCATTTTACACCTTGTGAACTTTGAGTCAAGTGAATGGATTATATTCAACAATTAAATTTCAAACGTGTGTTCTTTAAAAACATGAATATTTTTATACACCTAGAATAAAGTTTTCCATAAATATTTTTGCTGATCAACATTGATGAGGGATTGTACCTGTTTGTGTAGATCTTGATAGGTTGACTTGAGACATGCTCCTTTCTAGAGCCTAAATTGTAGCCCTCAATTTGCACATAAAAAAATGAAGTAATGAAAAAAAGAACCACACTGACAACAGTGATGCCCACTGGCACTCAGGGAGAATAAGGAGGTCTCCATCCAATTCAAATCCTTGTCATGGAACAAGAAGGAATTTAAGAGTGTAGCAGAAAGATTTAGCAAAACAGAGTAAATTTATTAAAGCAATAGTACACACTGGAGAAATAGGAACAGGTGTCCTTGGAGAAAGAGATGCTCCGATGGGGTTTGAAAGAAAGGTTATTATTCAACACTAAAGGCCCAGTGCATGACATTTTTGCATTGGGGAGGGGGAGCGATCCCTCAGCCTGGCCTGTGCCCTCTTGCAGGGCAGTCAGACATCCCCGAGAGGTCCTTAGCACTGCCATGAGCCAGCTTCTGGATGAGCAGCACTCCTGTAGTGAGCGTATGCCTCCTGGTGGTCAGTGCGTGTCATAGTGACCTGTTGTTCTGCTGGTCAGTCCATTTTCATATTAGGGTTTTATTATATAGGATGGGCAGGGGTGGGTAGGATGGTTCTTTGCTTTTGTGGCTGCCTATTTGGCTCATCCTTGTCTTTCCTCTCCAGATATTTTTTTTGGTCCTCCCAATTATAGGAAATTGGAGAGGGGAAAGTGAAGGTAGAACCTGTGATGTTTCAGTCAAGACAGAGAAGAGGAGGGATAGAGTTTGAGGCGTTTGTTCCCTATTTTACCTTTCCTGCCTCAGCAGAATGTAAGTCTTCTATTACAGTCCCTTTGTCACTTACCATTTTGACTCTGCCACTCAGTCCATGAAACCTAGGTAAGTTTTCTAGCTGTCATATTCAGTGCAGGCTGCTAAAAAAAAATAATCACAAGACTGAGTGGCTTATAAACAACATAAATTTATATCTCAGAGTTCTAGAGGTTGGAAGTCTGAGACCATGGTGCCAGGATGAATGAATTCTAGTGAAGGCTCTCTCCAGGGTTGGGTTGAGATTGCTGATTTCTTCCTGTATCTTCACATGGCTGAGAGCAGTAAGAGGAAGTAAGTTTTCTTGTGATTTTTATAAGGGCACTAACCCCATTCATGAGGGCTCCACTCTCAGAACTCTTATAAATCTCATTACTTCCTAAAGGCTCACCTCCTAATACTATCACTTGGGGAGTAGGATTTTAATATATGAATTTTGTGGTTCACAAACATTCAGTCCATAACACTAGTGTTTTCTTAAAAAATACATTGTTGTTGCTATTTTTAAGTTAGGATAATGAATTTTTTTCTTAAGGCTTTTAAAAAGATTAAAGTTTATGATATATATAAAATAGTTGATAGTATATAATCATTAAATAGTGGATCTTATCTGCTAATGCATAGAAGGAGAAGTCAGCTTTTGTACTGGGACATTAGGTTTTGGAAAGATCCATTTGAGAAATACTTATTCGACACCTACTATGTAGTAAGAACTATTCTAAGCCCTGAGGATACAACTATGAGTAAAATAGACAGAAACTCAAGGGATCTAATTCCTTGATATAAGCGGATACAATCAGCTTACCATTTTTAAATGTTTACAGTGTTAGACAATAGGGCATGAAGAAGAGCTCCTCCCCCAGGATGTCCCCAGCCATCTCTGTCATTCTCAGAGAGAAAGATGTCAAGTGCACTGGTTCATACTCTAGTGACTACTTCTGACTTCAGACACTGGAGTGTCACTTGTCATAGTACTTTATGGACAAGCTGACAGCGTATCTGCTTGTACTGGAAACCAGCTCAAGATATGTAACATTAATTTCCCAAGGATGCATTTCCAGAACAAATGTCTTCACCATAAAGTAAATTTCACATCAACAGTAACAAGTAGATATATAGTTAAAGCATGTAATTTCTGGCCATTCAGTGGCTATCAAAAGAAACTCAGTTACTTGACACAAACTAGAGATCCATTAGATAAGTCAATTGCAGGGCGTAAAGAACATTCTGTCGTACTGGAAAACATGATTGTATAGCTTTCCCAGAATGGTTTAGCATGTGCAATTTAAAGCACCCTTAAGCTGAACCAAAGACAACAAATTGTGCCTTAGTCAATACTTCTTTTTTGAGACTCCTTGACATTCGTTTGTTTTATTTAATTGACAAGGATAAATTAAGTTGGGAAAGAAGTTGTATTTCTCTATTCAGGGAGCATCCGAATGAGGTCAGAAATCAAGGAAGCACCCAACTGTGTAACAAGTGTGCAATCTCAACCTGTGTAGTAAAGAAAGAATTTCTGAAACACAATTCTGACATTGCCTCTGGTTACTATTCATAAAAATTATTGAATGTATGTTCCACTTAATATACATTTCCAGGGATTATCAGATAAGGAGGTACTTAAGAGTCCCAGGGCACGTCTGTAGAAGTCATTCAGGAGGAGCAAAAGGGCAAATATGATGAGAAACCTTATTCCTAAACCCCAAGCCCAACAATGTAAACCCAACACTTTTCGAAGAGGATTTTTTTTTAAAGAAGTGAGAAATAAAAATCTGGCATAGAAATAAATGATTAGTCATAGCCATTTCCAAGGGTTGTACTGCCAGCCCTTTTTCCTTAAGTAAATTACTCTGAGTTCTCTGTAAACAATTACAAAGATGCTTATCTTAGGTCAGAGTTTCCCTTCACTGATTCACATTTTGTCATTGAAATGACCTGGTCCACACAGAAACCAGTGGTCTCCTATTGTGAAGGTGAGATGACTTTACATTGCTCTAAATTAACCCAAGAGGGGAAGCTTTCTTTAGGACTCTGGATACATAGCGAAGTGATATTTTCATGAAGTAAAGTTCTCCTCCACCCTGTTCATTTCAGGTTTACACTATGTCTTTGGGTAACAAATTAGTTTGGTTTAACCAAAGAAAACCTATTACTGGCCCACTAAATGAACTAGAAAATTTTACTCAGTACTAAGAAGAAATTTACTCTTAAAATTGAAGGGTATCAGAAGACCATGCGGTTTTTCAAGTTTGAAGGTTAAGCAAGAATATTAAGCAAGAAAACTTTGAGTCTAAGGCAAAAAAAGGGGGGTGAGGAGTTGGGCAACCCTTTGGATAAAATGAGAGGTAATTAGCTCAGTAATTATAAATTCACTTGATCAACATATCCTACGACATGCTACTTCACGGAATAAGTTAAGATCATTCAGGCTTTTGTTTATAATAAAAACTAGATTACAGAGGCAAAATGTATTCTATATTCTTATAACCAGTTTCAAAAGTAATTATAACAGGGCCTGGTTTGGCTCAGTGAATAGAGCATTGGCTTGCAGACGAAAGGGTCCTGGGTTCAA
Organism: Vespertilio murinus; assembly: GCA_963924515.1. Classification (NCBI taxonomy): domain Eukaryota; kingdom Metazoa; phylum Chordata; class Mammalia; order Chiroptera; family Vespertilionidae; genus Vespertilio; species Vespertilio murinus. The sequence continues at coordinate 15,005,776 of OZ004717.1, read as the reverse complement.
TTCTGATCATGGGGAGCCTGGGCAGGCTCCTCCCTGGCCCAGACCCTGGTCTGAGCTCATGCAGGAGGTAACCAATTGATCCATTAGATCTCTGTCTTTCCTCTCTCTTCCACACTCTAAAAAAATCAATGGTTGCCGAGACCAGTTTGGCTCAGTGGATAGAGCGTCGGCCTGCGGACTGAAGGGTCCCGGGTTCGATTCCGGTCAAGGGCATGGACCTTGGTTGCCGGCACATTCCCCAGTAGGAGGTGTGCAAGAGGCAGCTGATCAATGATTCTCTCTCATTGATGTTTCTAACCCTCTATCCCTCTCTCTTCCTCTCTGTAAAAAATCAATAAAATATATTTTTTTAAAAAATAAAAAAATCAATGGAAAACTATCCTTGAACAAGAAGATAATATTAAATATATTTATTTACCTAAATATTGGTTTTTACTTTTTGAAGCTCTCTTGTACCAGCAAATGGGCATAAGAATTATTTCATATATTAAATAACAAAATTCAATTTTAATAAAAATTTAAGGAAACAAGTTAAAAGCTCTGCACACTCAGCAGTTTATAAAGACCTTATTTGTAAGGTCAAACAGTAATTGTATCTAAGTAGTATTTTAATAATCATGAAGATTTGAACATAAATAGCTTAAAATAGGATATAAAAATTTCTAGACTAATCTCTTTTCCATTTTCCTCACAACACAAAAATGTCTTGCACAGAAAAAGAAATAAACCTCCTTTATTATGCACACAGCATAAATTTTTGATGTGTTTCCTAGTACAGTTGGTCCTTGGGTTACATCGGAGATCCATCCCTACTGCGCAAAGTAACATGATTTCCATCTAAAGTCAGAACCCACCTACATAAGCACCCACACCACTCACATGGAGCACATACACAGCAGTAATGAAGTGAAACAGTAACAAAAATTTAAAAGAAAGATGATAATACCTGACCTTTACTTGTGGTAAACAAATAGTAAAAAACATAAAGCACATATGTACATACATCAAAATGACAGAACTTTTATTTTTTATAAAAGGGAGATAGTGACATAACTACAAATAACTATGAAAGGACATATGTCAAGTCCGAAGTAACCTGAGGACTGTCTGTAATTGCTGCTAACAATTGTTTTCCAGGAAATTCAATTTGTACCTCTTATATTAATAGCTTTTTTAAAAATCTTTGAGTTGAAGAATAGGTAAATATTTTTATTTTAATATGAAGGATTTTGAATGATGACAATATAAAACATCTCACTTAAGTAGTGTTATTTAATACATTAATAAAATGTTGTTGTTGTTTTTTTGCCATATGTTTATCAATGCTCATTCTAAAAATTATCACACCAAGACCTATCTTTTTGTTCTAAAAGGTTTTGTACATCTGAGTTTGGAGCAGCTTTAGTTTGCATCAAATTTACACTGATTTGGATCCTAGGTGCAGACAATCTTAGGACATGAAGACAGTAGTATCCATGCATTTAATGACCTTTTATAATGCACAAGGCCAACCTATATTTTTAAGGCATATATTCCATTACTTTGATGTTTTTGAAACTATACTATCAGTGTTTTTTTCAGTCAGCATAAAAGTCATTTCAATACAAAACATTTCCATGGTATGTACTAGATTCACCTTAATGAGATACAAAGACCTATTTATTCTTCAGGGAGAACGTTTAGAATTGTAACCAACATATTTACCATATTATGCTGAAAACCACTTAAAGAAATTAATATTTAAGAAAAACAGTTTTAAAAGCAATGACATGACCATTTTTCTTCTATTAGACAATGAAAACATTGTGATTACTCTTGGGGACTTTTAATATTTCAGTTTCTTAACTAAAATGTATGCTTAGAAAATGATGTGATTTAAAACAAGCACACTTGAGTTAATTTGTGCATTGTGAGCAGTTAAGAAATGTGGAGAATGCAAACAATTTTGGAAAGGAGACCTGTTAAAATGTTATAACTAATAACAAGAAATATTATAAAAAGTATGTAACAAAATGGGAAATATTTGTGATATACAATTCAGTGACAAGATATATATTATACAATCTCAAGTACTAAAAACTGGGGGGAAATAAACTAGAATATTAACAATCATTATCTCTCAATAATGGAATGAAGAGTTATTTTTATTTTCTCATTTATACTACACCTCATTTCCATTACTGTGAATGGTTAAAAATATGAGCTTAGAGTTACGTCTTAGTTTTGTCACTTACTTGGCTGAGTTAAATAACCTCTTTAATCCTCTTTTTTTGCATATAAAATAGAGGAAATAGTATCTACTTTACAGAGTTGTTGTGATGTCTCAATGAAATTTCCATAGAAGTGCTTAGTACTGTGCTTTGCACATAGTGCTACTGTGTAATAAATGCTAACTAGTATTATTATGTATTTCACTAAAACATATCATTACACCTGCAAATTATTTTACCATTTTAAAGCATTTCCAATTACAAAGAATATTTTTAATCTAGGTGATATCCAAAGAATAATAACAACCATTTTAATTCAGGAAAATTACATGTATTTTTAAATTATTCCAAACCAATTTTGTAAACCTATTATATTGATTGTGATATAAACCCATTATATTGATTTATACTATTTTGGAAGCATGTATATTTGAAAATATTATATAAAGTTAAAATTACTGTATAAAATTTCTAATTTTTCATATATTACAATGCCAACTGTATATAACTTAAAAGTAGTTGGTATACAATTCTTTTAAAATTTCTAAAACTTTATAAAATCTCTATTTAGATGTCAAAATAACAACCTTATGCTTTATAAATTATAAATAATTAATGAAACTAACCATAAATTTTTTTATGGCCTTACTGAATACTTCTCAGGATAATAAAATGAAGTACATGTTTTGGTAATTTAGCTAATTGGTCAGAATTTTAGTTTCTATGTGAGTTGATCATTTGAAAAGAGAAGATTAAGGGACTGAACTATAACTTTCAAACTCTATAACCAGAATATTTAGAAAGCTTATTATTTTTATAGTAGACTTAGCTATATGACCACCGAGAGATTGGCCCATATGTAGCTACAGAATAAGACATAAATTGTAAGTTCTCTGGTTTTTGTTGATATTAGAATGGGGCCTCACAGAATTTGAACCAAAATTGACCTAATAGTCAGCATCCAACTAGCCATCTATGACTCCTACTTCCATCATTAATCCATCTATTCTTTCTTCCTCTAAATATTAGTTGAACCCCTTTAATGTGACATGCATTTTGCTAATGTGACTTGCCTCTTTAAAATACAAGGGTGAACAAAAAACACAAGGTCCTTGACCTCGAGGTACTTGCCATCTCTGGAAGGAACCATACAATAAGCAAATGGAGAAAATGTAAAGTAAAAGAAATTAACAACATGATGTGAAAAAAGAATAACCATTTGTTGAGTGGTGTCAAGGATGGAAGATATGTCAGATAGGGAAGTCTGGGAATCTTCTCAGAGTTGTGACCTGAGGGAGGAGAAAGAGTCAACCAGAAAGAGCTAGGGGAATAGCCTTCCAGAGAAGAAAACCACAAGGACCTGGAGAACAATCATGATATAATATTACGTGAAACAGGAATGTAAACTGAGTGAATCAAACAATGGGACATAGTCAAAAGTGGTGTATTGAAAAGATATGCATCAACATGGATAAACTGCAAAAGCACAGAGAAAGAGAAAGCAAGATATAAAACAATGCTTCTCATTATATAACTTATGGAACTTTAGAAAGCACAAAACATTGTATGTATTTTTATGTATATACTAGGGTCCCCAGTGCATGAAGATTCATGCACGAGGCCTGGGTCCCTCCGCCTGACCTGTACCCTCTCCAATCTGGGAGTTTCTGTCCATCCTTGCAATCATATGAGCGAATTGTCTGAGACCCCAACCCAGTTTGGTTTGTTGCTCACAGAATAATAAAAGGCTTTTTTTCTTTGCTTCATTGGTCAAGATTTCCTGAAAGTTTTAGGATAACTTTAATTTTTCCTAGATACTCTGATTTTACTTATGTCTCTCACTTTTGTTTTCCCTCCATCCCCATCACAATAGTAACTTGTTCCAGGCTCACTTTACTCTAGTGTCTAGAAGATCCATCTGCCACCAGAGTTATGATTCCCAGCATTCTTGGTGTTCCCTGTGCTCTGGGCTTGCACTTCAGGTCCTGGGGCTGCTACCAGAACTACTGCTACCAGAATTCCTGGTGCTCCCCTCGCTCTGGGTTTTCCCTTTCTGCTCTGTCTCCATCCCACAGCCTCCCGCTCTGCCAACTCCTTCAAACTGCCAGCTCTCCCTCTTTGCTCTCCCTCTGGTGGCTCTCATGCTCTACTCTCTGCTTGGCACCTTTGCATGAAAATTAAACTGCCATCTTTGTTGGATTCATTTACATATTCACTCCTGATTGGCTGGTAAGTGTAGCAGAGGTACAGTTAAGTTACATGTTCCTCTTTTATTATATAGGATGAGAGGCCCAGTGCACAAAATTCATGCACTCGGGGTGAGGATCCCTCAGTCTGCCCTCTCACAGTCTAGGAGCCCTTGGGGGATGTCTGAATGATGGCTTAGGTTCATTCCCCGCAGTCAAATATCCTCAGTGCTGCCACAAAGGCAAGAGAGGCTCCCGCCATTGCCACTGCACTCACTAGCCATCAGCCTGGCTTCTGGCTGGCTGAGTGGCAGTTCCTCTGTGAGAGTGCACTGACCACCAGGGGGCAGCTCCTGCATTGATTGTCTGCCCCCTGGTGGTCAGTGCGTATCATAGTGACCAGTTGTTCCATCATTTGGTTGATTTGTATATTAGCCTTTTATATATGAAAATATATAAAAGGCTAACACACACACACACACACACATATACATATATATATATATACATATATAATAATGACATATACCAATTTCATGATTTTACTTACTTTTGGGGAGACTAATGGAAGAAATGGAGAGTAGGACTAGTTCATGTTACTGCATTTACTAATAGTTCATTTCTTTTTATTGCTGAATAGTATTCCATTTTCTGGCTCTATCACAATTTGCTTATTCAATTAGCTGTTGATGGAAATGTGGACTGATTTTTGGCAATTACAATAAAGTTTTTATAAACATTTATGTGCTAGTCTTTGTGTGGACTTTTTTTCTTCTTCTTTTTTTTGGGGGGGTGGGATGGGGGGATGGGCGGGGAATACAATCTATTTTTAAATGTCTAAAGTAGAAGATCTTCCCTTTCCCTTGAGATTATTCTGTGGTAATCAAGTTCCCAGAATGAAAACGCTTTCCATTAAATGAAACTGAAATTTCCATTTCCTCAAATTGTTTTATTTAATTAAAATCATTCTTTCACCATTCATTTTTGTACTTGACAAATCTGTTGGCTATCATGATGTCTTTAGTCACCACTTTGTTAAAAATATTCATATTCAGGATTTTTTATGTATTTGTTGGATAAATTAGTCCTTTCAGTTTTTTAATTTCATGGATATTCTAATTCTCTGATATTTAGCTTATTCTAGTTCTAGGTGACTTTTAAAATGCAATTTTCACAAAAAATGTGAAAACTGAGTAAAAAGAGCAGTTTTAATGCTTGTTTTTAACTCTACTCTTAATCCTATTTTATTTGTGTATTCAAAACAAGCATTACCAATTGGTTTCAAGGTGATTTATATTGGCAGTACCAAGACAGAATGACAGAATGGTAAAAGCAAGAGCTTTGATTTGGACAGATTTGATATGGAACCCTGGATCAATCATTTCTAGTCTTTGAGGTCTTAGGCAAGGCTAATGTGTCTAAACATTATTTTTTTTTTTTATCATCTGTAAATGGAGGAAAGAATAGTATCTCTTTTACCCAGTTCTTATGAGTGTTAATGTAATAATGTAGGTGGGATATTCAATATTTCTTCTTATATTCTATAAACCCATTCCACCCCAAAATAAATAGTACATCATCATGTTTATGAAGCAGTTCAAACTAATCAGGGCCTTCAGTGGACTTTCACTGGAATTTCTGCTCAATTTACCATGCTCAAAATGCCATTTGGCTGGATATATGGGAGAGCTCTTATACTCATGGATCCCTAAGTACTGAGGTAGCTTTAGATACAGTCATGTTACTGATCCTTTTCAATTTTTTTAGTAAGGTATTATATGTGTACATAGCTTACCATTGCCCCTCCCCCCACTTCCATACATGCCCTCACTGGCTTTGCATCCATTGGTTATGCTTAAATGCATGCACACAAGTCTTTCGGTTGATCTCTTATCTCCCCCACCTCTCCTTAACCTTCCTGGTTCCTTTTCAATTTTCATTGACATCACAGTCCTCTCCATTTACACTACTTTTTTTTGTTTGTTTGTTTTCAGTTGCTTAATAAAGAACTTTGACAGTAATAAAAGAACATTTTTTTAAAAGCCAGCCATTCATTGATGAGCATTATTTAATTATACAGCTGGAAGCCATTAGGATTTCAGGGAGTCAGTAAATAAATCCCCTCTTTCCCAACCAAGTGTGGAGCACATTTAGAATTAAGTGCAGGAGTCAGAAGCATGTACTTAAAATATCACTTGTTTTGTTACATTGACAAAGCTGATTATAAAGTATCTCTAAATCTTCAGGGGGAATGGGCTTGTTAATTCTTTATTCTATAATTAAATTTAGCCCCTACCCCCAGTACCGCCAAACTAGACTATCACAGGTTCCCCCAGAGGAGTAGATTTCCAAGTGTACAGACTGAGCAGTACAGAAAACATTCTCTCAGCTGCCGCACAAATCTCATGAGGAATGGTTCCTGTAGAGCATGATGAGGTCCAAGGTTCATTTTTGAAACTTCCCATTCATGTATTTTTATTTATCCTACCTCTTGGGGAAGGAGGAACAGGTGGGGAAAAGGCAGTGTTAGTCTAGGTGGAATCCTTCCACATGGAGAGGCAAGCATGAAATAAATGTTCCTCCTTCCCCTCAATGAGAGTTGCCCAGTTCATGGAGTTTCAGGATCACAGAATGATGAATGTCTGTCATGGCAGGTGGTTGTATGAATCAGTGTCCCTCCTTTTCTTTTTCCCCTCAGCTCTTGGCAGAGTACTCAACACCACCAAGCATAAGTGACTAGAATTGATTTTACTCTTGAATAAAGAGGGCATGGCAAAGAACAGAGATAAATGACAATGTCCTTGGTTGTCCCAACAGAAGAGGAAGGGCTAATCTTAAGAAAACATTCAGGACACATATGGAATACCTTATCAATGAAGGGGAAAAAAGTATAAAAAGGAAAAGAAAACATTCTCCTGCTTTCAAGGCTTTCCCTTGGCACTGGAAGGGACCTCCACTTTTAGATTCATTGAGAACTTCCAAGACAGAGTATGCTTCTTTTTCCTCTGCATGTGAAGACAGCATTTCTGTTTAAACACAACTCTTTTATAAAAGGACACAAGAAGATATAACTGTTTGAAACCTGCCAATTTCAATGTTTGAGGCCTTCGTGCAGTGTACTCTGCTAAAGTAGTTGATATCAATGGACTGCAAATCAGAGCAAGATATTTTTCTGTTAAGGAATTGCCTTTCTGTGTGGAGCCATCTGGCTTTAGTTTTATCTTAATCATGTTATAAGGAAGCTTTTAATCAGAAAAAGTTCTTTAATAGGAAACAGGAAAAGAATCGGTGCTTTGATTAAGGATTGGTTGGCATTTTCCTTTTGTGAAGCTATGCTCTTTAAGTTTGGAGATGTTGGTAATATTTTCCATAAAGGATAGGTATGTGGATTAATTCTACCTTCTGAGGATCAAATGAAAAAATATATAATATTACTGTGATACATCAATTTGTAATGAATTAAAGATTTGTAACGAATTATAAAATAGGAGGGTAAAGCAGAAGCTAAATTCCAATACTTGCATTGCAATTGTAATTCATGCTGCATGTTATCTAGGAAGAAAAAGCATGATAATTTTTATCTGAAAATATTTTTTCCTTCCAATTTTCTTGCTCAATGATTGAAATAACACAGAGATAAATCATGTTATCTCTGCTAATGTATTAAATCATATTCAATAAATAAATGTGATTTTCATGTTTATGGTAACCCCCTTTAGGATCAAAATACTGCCACCTTTCCCCCCAAAATGAATGTCACTCATTATCATTATCCTGCTTGATGTGTTCTCTTTCTCTCTCTCTCTCTCCCTCTCTCTCTCCCTCTCTCTCTCCCTCTTACACACACACACACACACACACACACACACACACACACACAACAAGAACACTATAGGTAAATTGTTGCTGTGAGTTCATAATGGTTATTGCTTTATTTACATCTACCAAAGTATTCCCCATTTTGTTTCCATGGTAAATAGTCTCAACCCTGGCTCATGACATCTGTACAAATACAAAGAAGCTCTGTGCTATGTCTCCTAATGTCACATTATGCTTTTGCTAAAGAACAGTCACAGCTTGATATATAGTGTTAGTTCGCTCACTAATTAAATAAACGTCAACGAAAATACTGTAGTAAGTCCTAATTGCTAATTTATAAACAGTCTTTGGCGAAAGCAACATTTCAGATGACAGGCATTAATGACTTACTAGGAAAAGAAACAAACGTATTCTGATCTTTTTCATAATTTAAAAGCAAACAAATCTCAGGTTTTCCCCTGAAAGCAAAATATGATCTGTTTTAATGTTTTCTTGTACTCACTAATTGTTCTAACTACAGAAAAAACACTGATTTGGAGAATTCAGAGTCACTTATGTCAGGGGTACTTCCCAGGGCCAATTAAATCTGGGAATTTAGCTGGGACACACAATAACCCAGTCTTTTCTTCTGTGGTGGTGCCCATCTTCTCTAGAGTCTTAGTTGCGTGTAGCTGCCAGATGATCCCCATTAATCTTGGTTCCCAGCCCATGCCCACAGAGAGGGCATGTTATAATCTCAACAACAAGACTAAACTGTGTGGCTGTTAAAGAGATTTCCCTCCATAGCTGAGGGGCTTCTTCCTTTTCATTTCTACCATTGGCATTCTTGCTCTTGCCTGACAAAGAGGACTCTTTGCTTTTGGCCAATGGAAAGGTACGTCATGAATATCTGAGCAAGGATACAGTCGACCTTTTGTAGTTTTATTGGGAGTTAGATATTAATTTTAAGATCTGACAACTATATTAAATAAAGAGAGGTGAGTCATTTGTTAATAGCATGTCCCAGCCCATGCAAAGACATCATAATAGAGGCAGAGACCGGATGAAAACAATATTTTTGCGAGGCTTTGGAAGTGCTACATCTCTGAGAGAGTGAAGATATTTTATTTAGTTATTAATTCTACATCCATGCCACTATTTATCAGAAACAGTTATGTGGGCAAACAGGAAAAAGTATTCTACTTTTATTTTTCAGCTGCCACAATTAGTACCTAAGAATATTAATCTGACAAATGGTGAATATTATTTTATAAGGGGAGAAGCCTTTTCTGATGTTAATGGTAAATGCCCTTCCTGAGGGCATAATGAGAAAGTGTTGATCTTCAATGACTTCCCATTAATGTAAACTCCAGTTAACTCAATTTTTTTCTCAACTATGAATTCTTTATAACATTGTTTCCACTATCAATCTTACACCTAATGCATTAGAGATCCTTGTCATGGAAATTATTTTCTATGGTGAATAACACTCTGTTATGATTAAAGAGTATTGGTGTCCCCAGCTATACTCCAGACCCAGCTTTGAAAAAAAAATTGATACACAGGGGTGGGCAAAAGTAGCTTTACAGATATAAGTATGGAAAAAGACATGCAGGTACACACAACTGTAAACCTACTTTTCCCACACCTGTACTTTTGTTTGTTTGTTTCATAATCCATCTTTTAAAAATGAGATATAATCCTACCTACTAAAACAGTAATATGCAAATTAACCATCACTCTGCTCCACAAGCCAAGCCCACCAGCCAATCAGAGCAAGTATGCAAATAAACCCAACCAAGATGGCTACAGCAACAGAGAGCAGGAGGGAGGCATTTCCCTGGCAACGGAGGAAGCCAAGATTTCCACCTGCCCTTGCCAGCCTAAGCCTCCACTCAAGGCTACAAAGTTTCAATCATAGAAGTTAAACAAATCCAAACAGAAATGAGCCAGCAGGAGGCTTGGTTTCACTCCAGGCTACAAAGTTTCAATTGTAGAAAGTAAATATATCCCAGATACCAGAGCCTCCACTTGTTCACTGGGGGATGAGGTCAGCCTGCAAACCACCACAGACCCCTTGCTCAGGCTGCCCCATGCCCCAAGGGCACTCCCATCCTGATCCAGGACACCCTTCAGAGCAAACCAGCTGGCCTCCACCCATGCACCAGGCCTCTATCCTATCTAATAAAAGACTAATATGCAGATTGACCATCACTCCAACACACAATATGGCTGTCCCCATGTGGTCAAAGATCCTGCCCCTATGTGGACACAAGTGGCCAGCAGGGAAGGGCTGTTGGGAGGGACCAGACCTGCATGGGAGGGAAGTTGTGGGTGATCAGGCAAGTAGGGGAGGGCAGTTGGGAGGCACCAGGCCTACAAGGGAGGGCAATTGAAGGTGATCTACCCTGCATGGGAGGGCAGTTAGGGGTGACGAGGCCGGCAGAGGAAAGAAGTTGGGGGCAAATGGGCTGACAGGGGAGCAGTTGGACATCAATCAAGCTGGCATGGAGTGGTAAGGGGATGATCAGGCTGGGTGGCAGAAGTAGTTAGGGGCAATCAGGAAGGCAGGCAGGCGAGCAGTTGTGAGCCAGCAGTCCTGGATTGTGAGAGGGATGTCCAACATCCAGAGGATCGGGCCTAAACAGGCAGTTGGACATCCCTTGAGGGGGTCCCAGATTAGAGAGGGTGCAGGCTGGGCTGAGGGACACCCCTCCTCATGCATGAATTTCATGCACTGGGACTCTAGTAAGTTCAGAAATGATCACCATCATAAAGAATACTGCCTCTTTGCCTCTGGAGCAATAAGAGGCCCAAAGATGGAGCCAAGACATCCTCTTAATATTTCATTTCACCTTGGCAAGTGCAGGTTCCTTCTCTTCAATGCAGCACATAGAGAAAGTCCCTGGAGAAGTTAACTTGGTAGGCTCAGATGAGACTGAGAAGCATCCTTAAGCAGTTAGTCCAATTTCCTTAATAGTTGTGGCATCCAGGAGCCCACTGAACACTGCTAATTTTCTTCTCCCCTTTCTCTGAACACATTCCTAGTGTTGTTTTCATATGAGCCTATTTATCCTTGAGGCAGGAAAATTATTTACTCCAGCTAAGAGAAAAAAATTCTCTAACAGACATGTCACTGAATCTATAAAGAAGAGTCATGTGTTCCTCGTGTCTTAAGTAATAGGAAGACTACATTTACCATAGCATGCTAGCAGTGGGGATTGTTAGAAATGCTGTCCCATACTCTCAGCAGGAATTCCAGTAGCAGCTCCAATATCACTAGCTCACAGAACTCACAGTAAAGAAACAGATAAACATTAGTAGAGCTGTGCTTATATGTTAGTTGTTCTTAGGCACATTCACTGAATTGCAGGAAAATAGTCTTTGGAGATATATTATTCAAACTCCTAGAGTTGAATGTTAGTTAAATTCAGACATTATCACTTGTCATATTTAAGTTACAAGTGAAATATTCATATGATTTCTTTACTCATAGTTACAACTGCTAGTCTTATTAGAATGGTTTATTTTAACATCACTGACTTCCCTCAGTTTTTTTTCACTTTATACTTTAACACCATTTTAGCATTAACCTTGTTAGTGCTACTATAAATAAAGCAAACGTTTATTGCATTCTCACTATATACTCAGCCAAACATTTTATGTGCATCATCACTTCATTCTCTCAATAACTTTATCAGGTAGTTACCATTATGATTTTTGTTTTATAGGTATGGTCTCTGCAGCTCAGAGAAATTAAGCAATTATAGTCACACATCTATGAAGAAATCAAACAAAAATTCAGACTCAAATGTATCTGACCAATTCCATATACTAAGCTCTTAACAATTAGGTCGTATCTGCATTTTATTTATTTGTTTTAAAATATATATTTTTTATTGATTTCAGAGAAGGAAAAGGGGGAAAGAGAGAGAGAGAGAGAAATATCAATGATGAAAATCATTGGCTGGTTGCCTCCTGCACGCCCCCTACTGGGGATGGAGCCTGCAACCCAGACATGTGCCCTTGACTGGAATTGAACTCGGGACCCTTCAGTCTGTAGGCCAATGCTCTATCTACTGAGCCAAACCAGCTAGGGCAGTATCTGCAATATTGAGTACTTTTATAAATAACATTTCTTTTCACCTTGACTTCAGAATCTGCTTAATTGGCTTGTGAATAGTTGCTATATTTGCCATTCAGAAATTTTAAATAGCAATTGTCTTTTTTTTTTCTTTATAGGTAAATTTAAACACTAACTGTATGCAAAAATCAAGATTTTATAGTATAAAAGAGTTATTAATTTTTAGTCATGTTTTTCCACTATTAAAAATAGATAAAACATTAAGCACACTATTGAAGAAAGTCACACACTTACGTAGTTTTTTGAAGGTTTGCATTGTATCTTCTCTTTTTCCTCTCCTTTCACATTCCTTTGGTTACCTTATCTAAATATTCTTAATTGCACATATTTAAAAAGAATTAGCATGCTTTTAAGCATGTCCCCAGCTCTTAGCACTCTGCCTAGCACACAGAGATCCACAAATATTTCTTGCTTTTTAAAATATATAATCTAAGCATAATATTAAATTTTGTAGCAAATTTGTAAATAGACAAAAGTCAATCTCTTTTAAAAAACACACACCTAAATATTTATTTAAATATGCTTATTCACAGCACATTCTTGCAAGTAGTTTAAGTAAAATATCCCTAAACAAATTTTAGAGACATTAACCAATTTTAGTTATTCTGCCACTATGCTTCCGTCAATGTGTATACAGTACAATTGCTGGATAGTCAATGTTTAATAACTTTGGCTCACTCACAGGTATACATCTGCTTAAGTGAAACATGTGAATATGCCTAAAGTTATTTCATTTGAATTTATTTGAAATTGACAGTGGATTCTATTTAGAGATCAAACACTTGGATGCACTGATTTTTCTGTTGTGTACATATGCCATTTTTTGATCTGTACATACCATTTTTTCCTTAGCTAAAAACCAGAAATGGAAAAGGCAAAAATACCGTGAGAACAGTGGTTTTCTTGTGGTATTTCCAGCTCATTGGAAGTGAAGAATACTGGAAATCACTGGAGACAGGCCTTCCCCAAGGGACTCTAAGTTCGGCAACACTAATCCAAGACATTTGGTTTATTTAAAGCAGTCTTTTTAGGCTCATCTATCACTAGCCTCAAGACCCTGAATCAAAACCTTTAGCAGTCCAAGCAATTATACACGCATTCTGGCAGTCTTCTCCCTCTATGAGAGTTATTGTCCAAATACAAACATTTTCCTTTCAACAGATATGTAATGGGTTTTCATAACTCTGAAAGATGGGATCTCCGAGTACAGATTCTCTCTTCATGTCTTCTATGGAGGTTTGGACCACTTTCTGATAGCAGAACGGAAAATTCCCTCTCAAACCATCAACGTTTTAATTTCTTCCTCTTTCAATTTAGTCATTCTGACTACACCACCGCCAACTCTAGGGCAGGGCATGCAAAATAATCTGAAACACCAGGGATATGATGAATACATTTGGGTTTCTCTGTCACCAAAATTTCTTCCAGTTGTTTATAAATGTATTTTTTTTTCTTTTGGCCAAGGAGAAGCAATCGGAGGCCAAAAATATGTAGATAGTAAGAATAAAATTCAATTTGTTTCAATAAACACTTCCCAAGCACCTACTCTGTGGCAGGTTCTGAGGAGGCTAAAATAAATACAACAAAAGTAGGTAACATTTGTGAATACTGATTGTTTGCCAGGAGGTCGCCAAGCTCTGTACATATATCATCCTATAGAAGCCTAAAATCAACGCTGTAAGGTAAGCTTTTGCACTATTTTACAGAGAACACTGGAGTGTAGAAAGTCAGTTAATTTGTTTAAAGTCACAAAGGTAGAAAATGGTAGTGTTGGAATTCAAACCCAGGTAGACTATCTTTAGAAAGTATGCTTTTAGTCATATACTTTCTCAAAATATTGACATTTTAAGGTGGGGCACATGTGTAAACTACTAGCACAGTAAAATATGATATGAACAATAATTAAAGTATAATTGAGATATAAATAACATGGAAAGGATAGAGGATAGAGGAGAGTTGGGAAGAATTCAAAGAGAAAAAAGGACATTTGGATGGAGACAGAAAAATAAAATGCATAGAAGAGCTTAGGTAGGGGGAAACTCCTTCAATGAGAGAAAAGTACATAAAATACATAGATACATGAAACAGTAGGGTGACATTATGTAAATCACAGATGATGTAGCATTTCTAAAACTTAAGGTGTCAAGGTGAAGGGAGGTGGCAGGATGTAAGTCTAGAGATATAAACAAGTGTCAAGTCACAGGGGACCTCATATGATGTGATGGCTATATTTTATCCTATAAATCAGTATTTCTCAAAGTTCTTCTTCAATAGTCCGAAGTCCTCATGTTGGAAAATTTTTGAAGCCTATGCTTTTGCTTAAAATGTACACAAGTTTGCCTTCAATTACATAATGTAATAATGGTTATTTTAATATGTAAATTATTATTTTAAATTATTTCTCACTCAAGAAAATCAATATTTTTAGAATGATTTGCAAGCTTTGTTTGTGACAAAGAACCCTGTGTTTGAGAAGTTTAAGATGTTAGTGAGCTAGGAGACAAAGCAATGATATAATTATGTTTGTCTCTCTGAACAATAATTTTGAAGGGGAAGAGAGAGAAGAGGAAAATACTCCAGACCAGACTAGAATTGATGAGGGCCACACAAGGGTATAGAAAGACAGTGGTATAGAAAGAAGTTATTTTAGGACAATTAACTAGTCTTCAAATGAATGTAAGGAATATTGGAGAGGATCAATGTGAGATTGTATACCAATTAATGATAAGGCAATCTCATCAACTGAGATGAAGAATATATATAAAAAGGCTTTCCATTAAGTTTAAAGAACTTCATTATAAGAAAATCTCAAAACAGATGGCCTATATACAGTATATGACAATTAAGGACATGAAATTCTCAACATTTTCACTTTCAACATAATGTCACTATTATTCTTGACTTTCATAATTTTTAAAGTTCTTTCCACCTGGGATTTGAAAATAATATATTTTAATGTTAAAAATTATCAACTTCAAGGATATTGGTAAAATAAACAGATATTATTAACTATTGGTGCGGATGTGGAAAAATGGCAACTATTGTACGTTATTGGTAGGAATGTAAAACTGTACAGCCTGTATGAAAAACAGTATGAAGGGTCCTCATAATACTAAAAACAGAATTGCAATATGATCCAGAAATTCTATTTCTGGGTATATACTCAAAAGAATTAAAAGCAGGAGCTTAAACAGATTTTTGTAAATCAATGTTCACAGCAGCATTATTCACAATAGCAAAAATGTGTAAACAACACAAGTGTCTATCAACAGATGAATGGATAAAATGCTATATATATATATGAATGCTATTAAGCCTTACACAGGCTTATGACTTGCAAAGATTTAAGAGGCCTTATTTAAAAATTTAAAAAACTAATTGGCTTATTTCACTTTTCAAAAGTGTTCAGGTGTAAGAGGCTATGGTAAAACAAAAAAAGTTAATTTTCTGAAATTAGTTTTAAATGATCAATTACCCATTAGCTGATGAAGCTTCTTTATCTTGAATAAATTCACATTTATACAATGTAGTATCATAGGACCATGTCTTCTGTCATCTGAACCTGTATGGATGGAGAAGCTATGAAGAGCTAAGAATATTGGCTCTGAATGAAGTGCCTTGTGTTGAGTCCAAGATCCACACTCTTTGGTTGTGTGGATGGGGAAGTTTTTCATCGTTAGCTTTGGTTTCTTTTCTTTTCTTTTCTTAAATATATATTTTTTTTTTTCAGAGAGAAAGGGAGAAAAAGAGAAAGATAGAAACATCAATTATAAGAAACATTGATTGGATGCCTCTTGCACAGAGGGATCAAGTCTGCAACTCGGGCATGTGCCCTTGACTGGAATCAAATCCAGGACCCTTCAGTCCACAGTCCAATGCTCTATGAACTGAGTCAAATCAGCCAGGGCAGCCTTAGTTTCTTTATACATAAAATAATAATAGCAATATTAGCCACCTCATGGAGTTGTTGCCAGGTCTAGAAATGGAAGTCTTGCAAAGTATTTCGAATATAATTAGTGCTTAATTTAGCTATTATATATCCAGGTTGTCCCAAAATAATGTATACATATTTTGAATAATTGTTAATTCCAATGGGTTCAATCTGAAAAGAAAGAAACATTACAACAACAAGAATGCCAAATGCATGGAACAACATATTTGCCAATGATATTTCAGATAAGGGTTTAATCTCCAAAATTTACAAAGAACTCATACAACTTAAGAAAAGGAAGATAAATGATCCAATCAAAAAATGGGCAAAGCACCTAAAAAGACACTTTGAGAAAGAGAACTTACAGAAGGCCAACCAAATAAAAACATGCTCAAAGTCACTAATCATCCAAGAGATGCAAATCAAAACAATGAGATACCATTTCACCCCTGTCAGAACAGCTGTCAACAAATTAACAAAGGACAAGTGCTGGTGAGGATGTGGAGAAAAAAGGAACCCTCATACACTGCTGGTGGGAATGCAGCCACTGTGGAAGACAGTATGGAGTTTCCTCAAAAAGTTAAAAAATGAAACTCCCATTTGACTCAGTAATCCCACTTCTAGGACTATAACCCAAGAAACCAGAAATACCAATCAGAAAGGATATATGCACCACTATGTTCATAGCAGCACAATTTACAATAGCTAAGATTTGGAAACAGCCGAAGTGACTATCAGCAGATGAGTGGATTAAAAAACTGTGGTATATCCACACAATAGAATACTACACTGCTATACAAAAGAAGGAACTCTTACCATTTGCAACAGCATGGATGGAACCGACAAGAATCATGCTAAGTGAAATAAGCCAATAGGAGAAAGATAAATATCACATGATCTCACTCATATGTGGGATATAATGATCAATGTAATTTGATAAACAAGAATAGATCCAGAGACAAATGGCAGGGGAGGGGGGATAGAGAACAACCAAAGGACTTGTATGCATGCATATTAGCATGACCAATGGACACAGACACTGGGGTGGTGGAGGCTTTCCCAGGATAGGGATGGCTGGGGGTGGAGGGGTCAAGCAGAAAAAAAGGAGACATATGTACAACTTTAGACAATTAAAAAAAAAAAAGAAACATCAATTAAGCTATCAGCTGTAAAGTGTGCAGACAATTTTTGAGATACCATGTGTGTGTGTGTGTGTATGCCAAATAGCAGTGCAAATCTGTCTTGACTCCATCATAATATATTCGCTTCCTACGATTTTTAAAAAATATATATTTTTATTGATTTTAGAGAGGAAAGGAGGTAGAAAAAGACAGAAACATCAATGAGAGAGAATCATTGATCAGTTGTCTCCTGCATGCCCCGACTGAGAATCAAGCCTGCAACCCAGGCATGTGCCCTGACCAGAAATTGAACTATGACCTGATTCATAGGTCGAAGTTCAACCATTGAGCCACACTGACCAGATGGTTCTTATGAGTTTTAAGCACTTTATGATAGAGAAGTATCTAGGCTGACACTGTATGACTGTGTAGTTTGTAGAGCTCTTTTGCATATGTTATTGATTTTCTTTTTATCTATACAATAACTCTGAGATACAGGAAACTCTTAAAAGTCACAATAGTTTCAACGCAAAGCCTTGGGACTTCAGCTAAAAGCATTTGACTTCCACACTGAATGCTTTTTCTGATTTATCATGCTGCCTTCGGAAATAGAACCTCTTGTATCATATAGCTGTGTAAACTCTGCACCCTTTTTAAAAAAAAAAGTTTTAAGAAAGTGTTTATTTTAAACATGCAAAGAATCTATCTGATGTTTCTAAGGCAGTATACATGCCCATAACGAAAATATGTCATTCTCCTAAAGTATGCACAGTAGAGATTAAAGAGACAAGTAGAATAATGTATATAATGTAGCAGGTGCTTAACTTATCCCTCCATAAAATTTCAGGAGGATTAAGGAGTTTTACTATTAAAGTGGTGTCAGAAATAATTATAACACCTGACTCAAGATACACATTCTTCAGACTTCTATCTGGTGGGAGGTTTCTTGGCAGCCTGTTCTCATCACAAAAAGGTGTTGTAAGAAGGAACTTTTCTCCACCCTGCCAAGTTGTACTGAAAGTCCCAGAGCGGGAAAAGTGCATTTAATACTTTTCGCAGTTGTTAAGAAGTAACTAGAATCTTTTTGCTGAACATAAATTGGCTCTTTCCACTTTCTTGCCGTGTTTCATCATGTTAACCTTTTCACTATAAATTTAATATTTCAATTAATCACATATGATAAACACATTATTTTATATGTTTAAATAATCATTAATCATTTAGAATTGCAATTTCGTAGAGTGCTATTTTTTTGCCTTTATTATCCAGAATTAGCCACTTATTCCAGAATGTTTTCCATGTTTCCAACTTACTGAGGAAATTCAGTCAACTTGAAATATCATATTCAACCTAAAAATTTAAGTCAAAGTCTATGTAACCCTCATTGGAAGCCATAGCATGTAGTTTGGAAATAAGTTTTCATTTATTTTGCAAAATCCTAAAAACCTGAATGGATTTTAGTTTAGCTCCCAAAGAAGTCTAATTTATAAAGATAAATCATTCTATAAGTGAGATTTAAAGTGTCTGTAGCTGCATTAAACTGAAAAGCTGTAATTTCTTAACCTGCCACAGAATATATTGCTTTATACACCCATGTACCTTATTTAATGCAGTGGACAGTTGTTTTTGGTTGTATTTCCCAGATTGCATTCATTCTTCTTTTGGTAGCAGTAACTCTATTACTTTCTGAAGAGCCACCCCCTATTCTCCACGAAGTTCTCAATTTCTAGTGTCTGGAATTCACATGCTACTCCAGCCTAGTCAGAGTATCTTACTCTCCTTGGCCCAAGTAATTACTTCAAGAATGGGCATGTGGCCCAATCAGAGTTAATGGCGTTCAATGAGAACTTTATGGGGCATCAGAGAGAGAGAAAGGCACTCTTTATGTTTGCCACCAGGAGCAATCTGAGAGTAAAACCAACATGCAAGAGATTAGAGCTGAGAACCAGGAAGCAGCTGGGTGTTGGTGATCTTATTTGAAGTCCTGAATCAAGTTGGTATGCAAGCCAGCCCAACTCTTAGAAGTTAACCTTTTGATTCCTTTGCTAACCACTTTTAAGAATAAGTTCAAAGATCTTACTGCATAAAATATAGTAAAAATTAGCAAATAATAGTATAGTGAGTGTGATAATTATTAAGTCAAAGCAAGGGGTTGACTGGGAAATTTGGGATGCCTTGGAAGGACAAAACAAGAAATTCAGAAGGAGATGATCCATTCTATTTGAGTCCGGATGAAGAGCAAAAAATAGCAATAATTGCGGGGGGAGGAGGAAGAATATAAACAGAGGAAGAAATGGCCAAGAATGGTCCCAATTAAGGAAACAGCCTGTGCAAAATGCTAGAGACCAGAATAAAAATCTTTAAGTAAATGGAGTAATTCACGATGGCAGGAGCATGAATTTAAGAGGTTGGACAAATTTTGGAGTTATGAGAAATCAAGTTGGTGGAGTAAACAGGAGCAAGATGGAGATCCTTATCTACCACGTTTTTAAACACAGATCTTATATTTTTAAAACATGGCTCACAGCATATGGAGAAATGGTGTGAGAGTCTGCAAAACTGAAGGTGATTAAACTTGCTAAAGGAAAGATTCTGACTGTATAATCTGATGCAGCAGCTCTGGGATTGGAGAAAATTACATAGATTTCAAAGACGTTTTCAGTAAGTGAAAAACGAGTTCTTCTGATTGACTATATGTGTAAGAAATCCAGGATTTGTCAGAAGAAGTTTAAACAATGAGATAGAGGTTTGGTAGTTGAATTCTCCTCCAGTATTAAAGTTCTGCTCTTTTGTGAAAGGACTGCTTCTTCTTTCTGTGACTGTTCACAGCAAATGTTATTACTAACCACCCAACTATTCAAGTCTCATGCCATTAAATGATTTACCTTTATTGCCTTGTAGGTGCATGTATTAATGTTTCCTAGTAGTCACTGTTGGGAAAATAAAACAACCCTGATAATGTAAGTCCCCTCTGTGTGTGTGTATGTGTGTGTGTGTGTGTGTGTGTGTGTGTGTGTGTGTATGGGAGAGAACACATTTATTATTGAGAAACTATTAACAGATTTATTTGCATTAAGATAGTAAGAAAGGGACTACAAAGAATTTCATACAAATTTACTCAGTAAGTTGAAGAGAGAACATGTACTTCTCTTATCACCTCTAGACAAATGATTGTTTTATAGTTCTCTTAGGTGATTAACTATTTTACTTCAGCTTTTATTTTCTAAATTTAGTCTCTTTCATAGAAATCAGCTGGAAAGAACTTACTGAAGAACCTATCAAGTCTTCAACAGAATACATCAAGCATAGGAAACTCTTGCCTCAAGATCTTTATTTTGCTGTGCCCACCAATTCTAAACTATTATGTCACGATCCTTACCCAATCCTACCTAAGCCCTTGCATTGAAAAACCTACCTTAAATCAAACATCAAAATCTCAATTAATATCCAACTTTGGCCTTTGAGGGCCACAAAGGCTCCATGAGGAAAATTATATGGTCGGTAAATAATCAACTCAGTTATTTCTTATCAACAGGCTTCTTTGGTAACGCTTTGGGGAGTCAGCATTCCACCTTTGCAAGATTAACACAAAGAGAAAGTGTGTGAAAGCTACCAAATCACCTTAAGATTACTAAAAAATATGAATTGCTAGGGCAATGCCTGGGGATTTGAATTTTTAAACACTCGGAACTATTTCAATATGAATGCTCCAATTGTAAAAATCAATTAAAAAATAAATAGATAAATAAACACATTTAAAAAAGACATTTGTTTTTTTTAATATATTTTTATTGATATTTTACAGAGAGGAAGGGAGAGAGATAGAGAGCCAGAAACATCGATGAGAGAGAAACATCGACCAGCTGCCTTTTGCACACCCCCTACTGGGGATGTGCCCGCAACCAATGCACATGCCCTTGGCCGGAATTGAACCCGGGACCCTTCAGTCCGCAGACCAACGCTCCACCACCGAGCCAAACTGACCACGGCTAAAAAAGACATTTGTTATCACCTGATAATTTTATAAATTATAAAATTAATTATATATATATGCTCCAAACACTGTATCTGAGAAATACTGAGTCTAAGCAGAGAAAATAAATAAATTCCCAGCTCTTTCCTAAATAAGATGTATTTAAAAAATAATTGTAAACTTAAAAGCCTCTTATTAAAGTCTAGAGTAATATTTTTTTGCACATTTATATAATGCCTCACTTCTCTTTGGGAACCTCAAAGACCACCTATAGCCACTTAGAGAGCTCAGCACATTGTTAAAATTTAAAAGCACCTAAGTGTTTAAAAAATTATCTTAAGCATTTCAGAATATATACATACAAAGGCGTTCCCCCCAAAAAAAAGGTATAGACATTTTTAACAGCTGATAGTTCATTTTTGAAAAGGAAATGTATTTTTTTAAAAAACATTGCCTTTATAATTATTCAAAATGTGTGTGTACATTATTCAACAGCTCAATTGATGCTTCTTTTCAGATTTAACCCACTGGAATTATTCGAAGTGTACATACATTTTTTGAGGGAATGCCCTGTATAAAATCATTTGGACTTCAGCCTTGATGAGAAAATTCTAATGAAAATAAAATGTTTATGTTTTTGAGTAGCGAAACTTGTTAATATGGTAGTGCCCTTAAAAAATACATTGAAACTTTCTTTTATCAACTCTTTTGCTATTCATTATGTGTTAATCAGGTAGTGGATGGTACCCATCAATTATAGACTGCCCTAGGTTTGACTCTCAACTTGACTTTATCTTCCAGGCTCAGTTTCCTTATCTTTAAAGTGGAAGCAATAATCTCCCTAGAACTGTTTACAGGAATGAGTTTGTGACATACAAATACACAGTGGGCATTCTCAAATATATAGCAAATGCTCAGCATTGTTAATTTCATTTCTTACCTTTGATTTATTTCCCTTGTTTGAAAAGGAAAAGTAGGCATTTGGGTGTCCCCCCCCAAAAAAAAACAAAAAACAAAAAACAAAAAACACCTGATATGAATATGCTATAAGGTAAACTTATAAGTTGTTGAAACATTTATTCTATCTAAAATCAGATATTCAGTTTTAGCTGTTCCTGTTGGAGGGGATGCTGTTTTTCTTCACAGTCATACCCTCTCCATGAAATCTGTTTGGGTTTGTTCAACTTTGCTGTAACAGTCCTGCCCCAAATAACACTATTTGTTCATCTTGTTAATCCAAATATACTTTGTAACTGTTTAGTTAAAGTGGATTTTGTTTATGAACTCTCAAAATGGCAAAGAAATAAGGTAATTTTGGCGATGTTCTGAATTCATTAAATTCGATTCTCTTTGAAACTAAACGTATCTGCTTGTATCTTTTATTTTGGACTACACCTGTAAACTGAAAGCGTGTGATGATTAACTATCATTTCCATTTGAATCGTGGATTGTTTTGGTAATTAAAAGCAGATGGCAGAAGCTGGAGAAAAATGTGTTGCAGCTGATTAGTGGAAATAAATGAATTTGGAGATATTTAACTTCCAGATAATAGATGGGTCAAACACAGTTTATACTTCACTGTGTGTACTTTCAGTGTAATTGCAAACACAAAGTTTGATAATATATCGAGAAGTAGGTGTTTTTCATCTTCATTTGCTCTGTCCCATGACAGAATGTTCACTTTCCTATAATTTATGTGCCAACACATTAATTTCAGCTCAACTTGGTCATTTGGGTCACCAGTGGTTTCTTGATAAGCATTTGCTTTGCTTGGGGGTTGGGGATCTTGAGGTTAAGAATTATGTGTTGTTCAGGTTTTTCTTTATGGAGCTTGTTACTGGCCAACATTCAACATTAAAAGCCAGTATTCAACAACGTTCAGTCCCCATAAATTCATGTTAGCCTAACAATTTTCATTATGCTGAAAACAAAAGCCTTCATTAGATAAAATTAAGTTTTTAGCAAGTTGACATAAAAAAAAACAATGATCTTGCCGAAACTGGTTTGGCTCAGTGGATAGAGCGTTGGCCTGCAGACTGAAGGGTCCCAGGTTCGATTCAGGTTAAGGGCATGTACCTTGGTTGTGGGCACATCCCCAGTAGGGGGTGTGCAAGAGGCAGCTGGTCGATGATTCTCTCTCATTGATGTTTCTAACTCTCTATCCCTCTCTCGTCCTCTCTGTAAAAAATCAATAAAATATATATTTTAAAAAAATATCTTTATTGCCGAAACTGGTTTGGCTTAGCGGATGGAGCTTTGGCCTGCAGACTGAAAGGTCACAGGTTTGATTCTGGTCAAGGGCATATACCTTGGTTGCAGGCACATCCCCAGTAAGGGGTGTGCAAGAGGCAGCTGATCGATGTTTCTCTATCATTGATGTTTCTGACTATTCCTCTCTCTTCCTCTCTGTAAGAAATCAATAAAATAGATATTTTTTAAAAATGATATTTACTGATTTTAGAGAGAGAGGAAGAGGGAAAGAGAGAAACACTGATGAGAAAGAAACATCTAATGGCTGCTCCTGCACATTCCCTACTGGGGATTGTGCCCGAAACATCAGCATGACCCTTGACAGAGAATTGAATCATGGACCTCTTCGTGAATGGGACAATAATAAACCAAGTTAGCCACACCAAACAGGGCAAGTAGACATATTTTAAACATGTTTATGGGTTAACTACCATTCCCTCTCAGATTAATGTTAATTATGATTCTAATTTCCACTCCTCTGGAACTGTGAAACCAATTTCAAAGGTGTGGTTAACTCTCTAATTTCAACAAACCTGTGTTATATGGCCATGATGACTAAAGGATTTAGCCATAAATGTTAACCCATCAAAGCAGTGAAAATTCATGTCCCATGAATAAAGGTCACCAAAAATAACTAAGTCATTTCACACAGTTTTCAGTTATTCTTTGGAAAATGTCTGCCACAGTGAAAAAAGTCAGACAATAAAAAAAAACCATGTATTATAGATTCTCCTTTACAGGGCAACCATCCTTTAGTCAAGAGTTATAACTAACTTTTTGGGAATAGATTTGGGTTTTTGTTTGTTTGTTTTTGAGTATATTTTTGCTTTGACAAAGAAGTTAGTTCATGTTACCAATTCTATTAATATTAAAGATTTCATGAGAACCAATCTGTATGGGTTGAAATGTACCCCTCCATCCTCAATAAAAATTTATGTTGAAGTCCTAACTAGCTAAGGACTGATCTTTATTTAGAAATTAGAGGTCTGATGCAGGAAAGTAATGAACTGGTAGGGTCGCTAGGCCTAGCCAGCAATCAGGTCCCATCAGGTTTCCTGCCTCCCTGCCTCCTCCTTCCCTGGCTCACTCAGCGACCTGCCACTGCCACTGGTTACCTGCCATGTTCTGTGCCACCCCCTGATGGTCAGCACATGTCATAGCGAGCAATCGAATTTCTGAGGGGGACATTTTACATATTAGCCTTTTATATAGATAGATAGGGTCTTTGCAGATATAACAAGTTAAGATGAAGTGATTAGGGTGGGTTCTAATCCAATTCAACTTGCATTCTTATAAAATCAAAATTGGGACCAAAGAGGAAAGATAACGAAAGCCAAAGAATGCTAAGGATTGTTACCCACCACCAGAAACTAGGAAGAGGCAAGGAAGGATTCTACCTAAAGCCCTGCTAACACCTGGATTTGGGACTCATAGCCCCTAGAATTGTGAGACAATACATTTGTGCTGATGTGAGCCACCCAGGTGTGGTACTTTGTTATAGTAACTTAGCAAAATAATACACAGTCCATTGTTCATCATGCAAATCTTTCCTTAAGAAACACAACTGTAAGGATAATAATAGAGGATACACCAGTAGAGATATATTGATACATTATTGTCAGCTGAGGCCAAGTACCCTTAAGGAGCCTTAATGAGCAATCAGCAGGGACCTGAGGCTATGCTCTCCCCCACCCTTGTGAGGCTTGACCTGGGACCTCAGGCCACACCCCCCGCCCCAGTACCAGGCCAGGGGACCTGAGGCTACACCCTCCCCTGTCCCTATGGGGTTTGATGGGGGACCTTCCCATCCTGGTGCTGGGCTAGGGGACCTCAGCCTGCTCCTCCCACCCCAGTGCCAGGCAGGAAGACCTCAGGCTGCTCCACCACCCCACCCCACCCCCCGCCAGTGGGGCTTGACGGGAGATCTCAGGCCCTGCCCCCCACCTGGTGAGGCTTGATGGAGGACCTCAAGGCATGCCCCCTACCCAGCAGGGCTTGACAAGGATAGGACTGTCCAGGTCTGGATCTAGCCTAATCTTGGGGGGGGGTAGCTGGGTATGGGTCCCAGATGATTTTGAGGTACATGTGGGTGGGTGGGGTATTGACTCTGGGTCCTGTGGTGTGTTCCAGACTCTGGCAGGCTTTCATATACATTTTATTAATTTTCTTTCATCTCTGATACTTCTATTATAGAGAAAGGGCAAATAGCAATATTAAATTATTTCTTGTAATTAATCCCTTTTAATGTGCATGAATTTCGTGCACCAGGTCACTAGTATTCATATAAATCATTAAAGCAATGGTTTTCAATAAACTGGGGGCATGTGAAAACTGCTACTGTCTAGGTCAGCTGTGGGCAAACTCCGGCCGCGGGCCAGATCCAGCCCATTTGACTGTTCTATCAGGCCTGAGGAGCCAAAAGAGCAGAGGGTTCTCTTGCTCTCCCCTCCGCTCCTTCACCAGCAGCCCAAGATGAGAATGCCAGCATGGTCAGGTCGCTTTTGTTCCGGTCCTCCGGTCCAGTTTAAGAACCCATTGTGGCCCTCGAGTCAAAAAGTTTGCCCACCCCTGGTCTAGGTCCATCCTAGATAAATTCAAGCAGAATCTCTTAGATGGGGCACGCTATTTTGGGAATCTCCCTGGGTGATCCTAATGTACTGAAGATGGAGAACTACTGCCTGTCACAATTTCTCCTTTCCATTAATAAAACCCCTTCTTTTTGCCGCCATTATGTCTTTGACCTCATCTCCTGCTATCCTCCATTTTTTTTTTTTTTTGCTTCACCCTAACCATGAAGGCTGGCCTCCTTGCTCTACCTTACTAATTTCAAGCATGCTCTCACTTGTTTTTTGTTCTACTTGCATCCCTTCCGTAACTATCCATCCATTCACATGCGGACTCCTTTTCTTCTTTCAGGTCTCTGCTCAAAGTAAGACTTACCAGTAAAGCCTTTTGGACCCCTTTAAAAAAGTACTCCACACATGCTATCCCCTATACCTGCCCTAGAGTTCTTTTATCCCCTTCCCTTCCTGTTTTTTTTTTTTCTTTGTACCATTTACCAACCTCTAACATATTATGCACTTGTTTACTTTTTAATTATCTGCCACACTCAACCTGAATGTAAGCTTCCTTGAGGATAAGGGCTTTGTGTTGTTCACTTCTACATCCGCACATACTATGTGACAAATAGTAGGCACTATGTATATATTTGTTAAGCAATAAATGAATTGTGATAGGTTGGGCGATATGCTACGACACGAAATGAAATCATGTCCTAATGGATTCTTTTCAACTCATGAGTTAATTCTGCCTATCAGGACTGTATTAACCATTTTATTACAAAAAAATACTGGCAAAACAAGAGAAATTCATAAACATTCTGAACTATTTTTGGGATATTCCTGGCATTTTATTTCTACTCCCCAGCTATTTCCTTTTCTTGATATTTTCCCCCTCTGATTTCCCTCCTACTCTGAGAACTCTGGACCAGTCTTTTTTCCCCTTCATCCTTTACTCAGACTTTGAATATTGGTGTTGGCCCTGTTCTCATCATAACCATCCTTGTATGTTCTTTTCTATCCCCAATGGCTTTAGTAGTTCTCACTTTGGTTGCCCTGTAGCATATATGGAGAGCTTTTAAAAACTAATAGGAACTGACAACAAGTGCCCACATTAGACCAACTGAATACGAATTTGAGTTTAGATTCAGGCATTGGTTTAAAGAATTCTTCTGGAAATTCTAGTGGGCAGCCAGAATTGAGAACCCGTGTCTATAAAAAGTTCTCAGATCATAATTTGACCTTTTTCAGTATTCCAGGGAGTAATGTAAACAAAATGTAAGCTCGCAAGATAGAGGATGGGCTGTGAAAATGAAAGTCAACCATGAAGAGACTGAGGGAAGGAAGAGAGTCAGGTACTGCAAACTCTAGGAAAGTGATGAGAAGCTGAACTTAGAACACTGGTGAGGGAGTGGAAAGATAACATTATATAGACATTAGGGAGGATATATCTATTGTTGCACAGCAAACCAACCCAAAATTTAAGGTAAAAAGCAACCATGATTTATTTTGCTCATAAATTTGCAATTTGGCTAGGTCTCATTGGGAACGGCCTATCTCGGTATCAGTGGGATGGTTCAAAAGGGTTTAAAAGATCTTTTAAGATGGGTTACTCACATGTCTGCCAAGTTGGTGGTGTTGCCAGTTATTTTGAAGCGAAGCAAGGGCTGAGGTTGAGCGCTCTTATGTTCTTATTTTCTGAGTTTCGCAGCTCTGAGAAGGGCCAGGCCGGGTATACATTTGGGAAGAAGTCCCAAACTTGTCTCTGCAGTTCTTCTGGAGGAGGCTAGCTCCCAGAGGTCCGCTCCTTCTGAGTCTCCAGGCCAGAAAGGTGCTGGCACCCCAACCTTGGGCCACAAGAGTCGTCACCTCTGGGCCGGCTGCATTATGGGGGCACCCAGCTCTGCCTCCTCCCTGTGAATTCTTGGATCACAGGATATATTCAAAGCTAACAAATGAAAGAAAGCAGGGTTGAGATATCTTTTTAAGGGCTTCATTGCAAACGGAGGCAGCGCAGGTTCCCTACAGAGTAGGGTGGAGGCAGGCCCAGTTCTTGGGGCGCACTTCCAGCTGTGCTGGGCCTTTCCTGTCTCTGCTGCCACTGAGCCCCGGTGACTCACGGGATTTTTGGTGAAGTTCTGGGCGGGTCGAGGATGTTTTCTCTTGAACCTTTTGCAGCATTGTGTGCAGATGAAGCCTTGTGAGAGGAGACAGTCTGGGAGGGCGGGCCCCTCCATGGACCCTGCCTCCTCCTCAGACCCAGCCAGAAGCCAGAAGCTGTCTCCAGTGTCGCCTCCTTTCTGTCAGCATTGTCCATATTTCTGGTGGAGCCCCTCCCATAGCGGTTCTACTCCTCCTTGATGAGCTGCTCGAGCTGCTCAGCGGCTGCCTTTCGCTTCTCCTGCAGCTCTCAGCTATTCCTGCCACCTCTCCGGTGGAAGCCGACCAGAAACCGTGGCCTCTGCTCGCTGCCATCTTGTTGCTTCTCCCAAGGGTGAGGCCCAGGGGCTCATGTGCTTCCGGTAGAGCCTGGGGCAGGAGGGGTGGGCAAACTTTTTGACTCGAGGGCCACCATGGGTTCTTACACTGGACCGGAGGGCCGGAACAAAAGCAACCTGACCATGCTGGCACTCTCATCTTGGGCTGCTGGTGAAGGAGCGGAGGGGAGAGCAAGAGAACCCTCTGCTCTTTTGGCTCCTGGGGCCGGATAGAACAGCAGAACCAGTTTGCCTATGGCTGGCCTGGGGCCAGGCTCCTATTTGCCTCAGGCCTTCCGGTGGAGCCTGCGGGCCTGGCTCTCCCTCCCATGAGCCTCTGCACGAGCTGCCTGGGCTTCCGCACCGCATAGGGGCTGAGGCTCAGGACTGGCGTCCGGGGAGCAAGAAGGGATTTGCACTTTCCTGACCCAGCCCTGTAAGTCCCACAGCATCGATTCTGCATTGGTTGAGGCACTTGCAAAGGTCTCAGGTTCAAGGGAAGGGTTTCATATCTTGGTAGAAGGAAGGGTGACATTTTAGAAGAACTAACGGGATAGGTGCTACTGTGGGGGGCTGTCTTAGGAACCCACAACAGGCCACAATCTTGAGGACTCATTGGGAGGGGACAATGCAAACAAGTAAAGTAGGAAGGGGAAAAGTCACTGAAGCAAAAATAACTCTGAAAATATGCTTCAACGCCTTAATAACAAAATTTAATATAATTAGTTAAGGCTGTGGGGAAATATTGTAAAATGCATTCCTAGAGCCTAGAGAGTTTTAGTACCTAGATTGGACAAGGATAATGTTTTTGGAAGCGCGATAAAAGTGTCCTAAATGCTTTTTTAGATCTTTAATAGTAGAACATTTTTTTACAAGTTCATCCTGTTATTTGACTGAATATGCTCATTAACACAAACAACCGGAAAAGTTAGTTAAAATAAGAGCAAAATGAAATTTAAAACCCATTACTAAATCTTGGATGTCTTTGATTGTAACAGGAGAAGCTCATGATTTTTGTTTTGAAGAAAATAGGAAGCCAGTCTTTCCAACTGACCATTATTATTTTAAGGGATTGTGTGGAGAATTTCCTGACTTATCTGGTCTAGTCCATCTTTAATTGTTTGCTTCTAAGTTTGATAATTCATAAGGGGCCCAGTGGAATCACCCCTGTGCCTTATGTAATTTTTTCAATTGTTTAGAATAAGATATGGCAGAATCATTTGGAAAGATGAACTTCCTGTGGCAGTCTGGGGGGGGGGGGGAGGGTCAGGTGCAATCAATATTATGTGATGATAGTGGCTGTGATGAGTTCTAGTTAAGAGAACACAAAACAGCGCTCTAGGTTCCTTGTGAATGTTTATACACATTGGCACTCACTCCAAAAGAGGGGCTCGCACCCAGCTTTACCTTCTCCCAGTGAGTTCTTGGTTCACCCAATATCTTTAAAGCAAAAGAATGAAGGAAAGCAGGATTGAAATATCTTTTTAATGGCTTCATTGCAAGGCTAAGTTTACCACACACATTTCCCCCCCAGTATAACTAATTACTCAAACTACTGCCTAGGGTGTGTGTGTGTGTGTGTGTGTGTGTGTGTGTGTGTGTGTGTGTTTTGCTGTAGTTCAAACTGTATGAATCATGTAAAAAGGATATAATTACATTTGTTATATGTTTTTATATATTTTTTTAATCCTCATCTGAGGACATGGTTTTTATTGATTTTAGAGAGGAAGGAAAGGAGAAAGAGGGGAAGGAGGGAGGGAGGGAGGGAGGGAGGGAGGGAGGGAGAGAGAGAGAGAGAGAGAGAGAGAGAGAGAGAGAGAGAGAGAGATATGAGAAACATCAATCAGTTGCCCTAACTGGGGGATGGAACCTGAAACCTGAGTAAATGCCCTGACTGGGAATTGAACCCATGACCTTTTGGTGCATAGGGCAATGATCCAACCTACTGAGCCACACCAGCCATAGCTAAGTTTATTATATATTTTAATATTAAGAAAACAGTTGAGCAGCAAGGCATATTCATGCATTTATCAGATATTTATTAACTTCCTACCATGTGCAAAACTCAGTGCTAAGTGAATTAGAATTTTGTTCTGAATTGGAACAAATGTGGATGCAAAAATTGATCTTTTAATCATTCCTCTTTATTAGTCCAGTATTTTATTTCCACTTAAATGAGTTTACAAAATGAGTTTACAAAGCAGCACTTTGCTTACAATTTGGCTCATTGAGTAGCAGGTTTTTATTGCTGCTTTCTCTTTTCTCAGCCTTTTCATTGATTGTCTGAATACACATAATGAAATCAGCACCATTAACTTTGAAGACATTTATTAAAACAATGCATTTGTGAGAGGAAATTTCATTAGATCTGTGTCTTGTAAACTCCTTGATCTATTTACTCCAGACCATTGGATCCTAATTCTTTCAGGGCATGGCAGGCCCTCATGGTTACAGGGTGGGGTTAGAGCAGTTTTAAATATCAATCACAATTGTCCAAACTGGTTTGGCTCAGTGGATAGAGCGTAGGCCTGGGCCTGCAGACTGAAGGGTTCCAGGTTCGATTCCAGTCAGGTGCATGTACCTTGGTTGCGGGCACATCTCCAGTGGGAGGTTTGCAAGAGGCAGCTGATCGATGATTCTCTCTCATCGATGTTTCTAACTCTCTATTCCTCTCTCTTCTTCTCTATAAAAAAAATCAATAAAATATATATTTTTAAAAATATTAATCACAATTGGGGCACATTGCCCCCTTTCTGTGACTGTGATCCTCACATTAATTACTTTTGTTCCTTGATTTAGACATACTTAGCCAAAGTTAAAAGTGAATCACCTGCCAAAACCGGTTTGGCTCAGCGGTAGAGCATTGGTCTGCGGACTGAAAGGTCCCGGGTTCAATTCTGGTCAAGGGCATGTATATTGGTTGCAGGCACATCCCCGGTAGAGGGTGGGCAAGAGGCAGCTGATCAATGTTTCTCTCTCATCGACGTTTCTAGCTCTCTATCCTTCTCAATTCCTCTCTGTGTAAAATCAATAAAGTATATTTAAAAAGAAGTGAATCACCTAAAGCAACTATAACTCTACAGGTATATTTTCTAAGTAGCTAAATTTGAGTGAAAGCATTTGTGTGTGTGTCTCTATTCTGATAAAATGTACCAATCATTTTTACTAAAGAAAAAGTTGAAGAATCTCAAAGATGATAGAAGTATAGGAACAGTTCTTCCTAGGTAGTATTTTTATGTTTGGAAGAAGACTCAAAACAGCAACATGGATTTTAGGCAAGGAGCAAACCTTCCAGTACTGGGTAGTTACCGGAGGATCAAAGATGACCAAAATTTGGCTCGCACACTTGGGGAAGTTGCAGTAAAGGTGAAGGACTTGATTCAGATGTCAAGAGCAATAATGCACTAGCACGTACACTGCAGTGTTTGCCTGCAGGAGGGGGTTGGGGAAGGACACCCTAGAGAGGCTGATACTTGAACTGACCCTTGAAACACGACCAGGGGTTTTGCAAGCAGGAAGGGCAAGACACTGTGTTCCAGGCAAAGAACCACAGGGAAAAGGCACCAAGAACAGAAAAGACACATGTGCGACCAAAGAGCCAAACCCCAGGAACCGATTAGAGAGAGCAGCACAGGGCAGATGTGGATGACCCAGAGAACTTGGATAGTGTAAGACTCAGGGTAGAGGCTGGCCAGTCTTGAGGATTAAGATCTCTTGAAAAATAAATAGAGGGAGAATAATCAGTGGCTATTTAGCAACAGTCACAGAATTCCCAAGTCATCCTAGTGAGCCTGAAATAAGATCAGAATTCTTTTCCCCGGGGCCTAAAAGTCCTTGCCTCGTGGGGCCTCTGTCTTTCTTCATAAACGCACCTCCTTCCCCTCTTCTTCTTACTCAATATAAGCTGATTTTGCTTCTCAAACATACCAAGTCTGATCCCCCCTGCACAGCTTTGCTTTATGTCACTGGTTCTCAATCAGGGTCTATTGTGCAGACCTAGAAGACATTCAGCAGTGTCTGGAGATGTTTTGGCTGCTAGGATTTGGAGGTGCTGCTTGTGTACAGGGAATTCGAGGCCAGAGATTCTGATAAACATCCCACAATGCGTAGGATAATACCCCATCACAAAGAATTGCCAGTTCCAAAGTGTCAAAGATGCCAAAGTTGAGAAACTTCCAGAACTGTTAGCATAGGTACTCCTCACAGATCTAGTCACCCTGCCACCTCCCTGTTGTATTATTTTTAAGCCATTTATCACTACCTATTTTTTTGAATTATTGTGCATGTCCTTTATCAGAATATAAATGCCAACTGAACAATAGCAGGGTCCTAAACTACATCCAGAGCAGTGCCCAGCACACAGCAGGCATTCAATAAGTATTTGGTAATCAAATAAATTGACTGCATTGCAATCTTGGTTCCAACCCTTACTAGCTCTGTGATTTTGTCAAGTTACTTAAATTTTCCTAAATCTTTCTCATATACAAAATGAATGTTTTAAACAATAACCATTTAAAAGTATGAGTGGTAATGAGATAATATACACTCAAGTACCTGGCAAAGAGCAAGGGCTTAGTAAATGTTCTCTACAGTATTTGGCAGAGGACTGATTATGCAACATTATAACAGTACTAGAAGCCTGGTGCACAGATTCGTGCACCGGTGGGGTCCCTAGTCCTGGCCTGTGGCCTCTCGCAATCTGGGACCCCTCTGGGGATGTTAGACTGCTGGTTTCGATCTAAGAGGTCTGGTTAAAAGCAAGAAGCAGGTAGTGGGGTTGAGGAAAGGTCCAGCAGGCTCCATCAGCATGCACTGGCCAGAGCAGGAAAATGGGGGCTGAGAAGATGAAAATGAGCATAAAATAATACTCAGGACATCAGGCTGTTGGAAGCATTTAAAGGTAAGTATTGCACTTACAACAATATCTGGCACATTAGTAGTGTTTTCTAAGTATTTTATACTAGTATACTTTTAAAAAATTTTAATAATTTTTATTTTTCAATTACAGTTGTCACACAGTATTATGTTAATTTCAGGGGTAAACCTCAGTGATTAGACATTATCTAATTTACCTAATGATCATCCTGATAAATCTCATACCCTACTGACACCATACATAATTATGGAATAGTATTGACTATATTCCCTATGCTATCCTTTACATCCTCATGACTATTCTATAACAACCAAGTTGTACTTTTTCTTCATTCTTTTACTTTTTGCATGATTTCTTATGATTATTGTTTTATATTAAATGTTCTATTGACCTTTGGTAGAATGAACATTAGGTTGAGAATTAGAAAACTTGGCTCCTGTCAGGTACACATGATGAACATGTATTTGTATTTTTACTTTTTTTAAATATGCTTTGGGTTCCTGAAAAGTACAGGATGTTGTACTTCTGCATTAGACTACAGAAAAGTAATTTAAAGCCCTTGAGAGTTTAAAATCTATTGGTGGAGATAAGACAAGTTTGTATATAACTCAAACACAGTCAGAAAGTAATACCACATTTCACCTATTCTAAAATGCTTATCCCCCCTCACCTTGAATTTAATATATCTGAAATCAGGATTGTTTTAATAGATGACATTTTAAATTTGATGTAATGTAAATTTCAACAGAGAGGTACCAACAAAATTCCATGGGAATCAAAAGGAGGGTATGGTTATTTCTAGCTGGGATTTTATGAGATTGAGGAAGGATGTGGAAAGTGACAAAAAGAGTAGGCATATTAGTCAACATTATAAACTGTCCTGGTTTTCCTCTCTCTAAAATGAGTGGTTTATATTGGACTAGGAATTCTTCTATTAGAAGTTTCCAGTCTTGGGCGATAGATCTGGAAGCTTGTTGCAGCGGCCACAGTCCCTGCCCCCATTCTCCTCATGCAGAGGTTTACCTGTCCTCCCCGTGAGAAAGGAGAGTCATTTGGCTGTGGGTCTCCTTGCAGTGCTTCTGGAAGCTTTTAGGGTCTTAAAGATTCTCACTACAATTACTATTAGGCTATGGTACACCTGCCAGTATTTGTTATCTCCAGGAGACATGTAAACTCCATTGTACGGGGATTGTGTCTCTTGCATGTAGTTTTCCCCCACTCACTGAAAACAATGCTTGACACTTCAGCAGATCCTCATTGGCACTGACTGAATGAATCTTGAAAAGTAATAAATCCCTAATCAGAACCTACTACCCTGTTTCCCCGAAAATAAGACAGTGCCTTATATTAATTTTTGCTCCCAAAGATGCTCTAGGTCTTATTTTCAGGGGGTGTATTATGTTTCCATGAAGTAGGTCTTATTTTTGGAGGATGTCTTATTTTGGGGGAAACATGGTAATACCTTACTTGGATGTTCAGGTAAACTTAAGCATTTAAGAAAATGGAAAGCCAGGCAGATATTTTTAGCAAAAAAAGTGTGGGTTCTATAGAGTAAGATCATATAATGTATGTAATGCAATTTTTCGTGCTTTAAGAAACTGATTTTTTTGTTGGCTGTGTGTGTGTTTTGTTTTGTTTTTATCTTCTCATTGAAAATTCCAACCTGACCTTTGTTCTATAGAAGGCAAGACCCTGGTTAAGCTTTTTAGACTAGCAAAACTGGATGTTTAGACCAATTTGGCCAATTTGAAGGTTCAACGAGGTTAGAATTAGTACTAAACTCAGTGCACTGCACAGGCCCAGCTATGTTGGTGAAAAAATAAGAAGTAAACTTATGGAACTTATGTGAAGAGAATTTGTTTTGTGGCTTCCATTTTTGGAAAAAGCATTAGGGATATCACTGGTTCAGAAACAATATGATGAGACAGCACTAAAAGAGAAAGAAAATGTCACATTTGACTTGTGAAAACTATTCATAGATAAATCAGAAATCTTTCCCGTTGGTAAAACAAACAAGAGCTGGTGAACTGGACCCAAGGAGCTCTGCCAGAGTCAAAATAGCCTGCGGACACTCTGCAGACTCTTGTCCATTTCCATTTCCATTTGGGTTTCCCTCTTTTTTCCAATGCCCCCATCATCGTGAATCAAGCATAAAGTTAAACTGGGAAGCAACATTTTCTAGTTTTACATTTTATTTTTTATCCTCATCAAAATCTAAAATTATAAGCAAGTACTTCTGTCTAGAAGACAGTGTTGTGAACATGTCTAACCATGAGGAAGATTGTACGTTTTTCGGGAAAATGTTTTAAAGGAGCCAGTATTACTACTGATCTTTTTATAAAATATTATCATTCGAATGAAACCAATAGTTTGGGAATTTGGAGCACCTTTGAGAAGCTTGGGGGTAACTGTTATTCACAGCTTGCAAATGCATACCAGTTGCCCCAGTACAAATTTTTCATAAAAGGGTTTTGTGTATCTAGCAAGCGTTTGTTTGTTTGTTTGTTAGTTTTTTAACAAAACCTCAAAATTCAGTAGATTTTTCTATAAAAATTAAAATGTTTGTTTCTGAAATAATTCAAAAAAGCCTGCAAATATAGGACATTTTTATCCTGCATTTGTTCCTGTAGTCAACAGATACTTTCTGAGTGCCTACTATGTACCAGGCACTAAAGGCAATCACCTGGAACCCTGAAGCAGCCATTCCCTTGAACAGGTTGAGTGATGGCTATGTATGTTCTCCAGTGTGCCACAGAGCAAACCACTTCACTGAAGTCTACTTTTAGTGGTTATTTACCCTCACTTTCGCATTTTCTGTTTTCATAACAGAAGAAGCATTTTGTATCAACATATGGCAGAAAGAGATAGCTGTCCAATGATTATTTATGTTCTATTTCATATAAAAGAGTTACCATTGAGAAGTAGCTTCTTAACCAGGTTCTACATTTCACAATTATTATTTTTATCCAGGTTATGTGAAAAAGTATCATCAATGGACTGTGAGCAGAACTAATGGGTTTCATTCTTGAGATGACTTTTAAGAACAACAACAACACAAAAAAGAAGTGGAGTCTTTACTTTATTTTCCCTTTTTTGCAGGTTGAATTGGAACATCTTCTGTCTTCTGAACCACAGGATGGAAGGAGCCTAATGATGGAGTTACACATGGGAGAAAGGCACCCTCTGAGCATAAAGGCATGCAGGAGGCTATTGGGATTTATTTGATACCAACTATCATCAACGTAGGTAAGATATCATGTATTTTACAAAAATGGGGTAAAAAAAGATTATTCAAGACAATGAGGTTTGAAAAGTGGAAGAGAGAATTATCTGCTCATGTCAGTAATTTATAATACCTACCTGATCTCTACAGGCCTTGGAGTTTGAGACCCTTCTTTAATGAAACTGTTCAGATAATTGGTTTCCTTATCATTTCTTCCTTAGTCAAGGGCTCTATTACAGGAGTCAATTGTTTGTTTTTTAGCGTTTAAATCATTTTTTGTTTTTCAATTAGTTGATATATAATATTATTATTAGGTCTTAGAATACATCCCAGTGATTAGACATTATATAATTACTAGTAGCTCTGCACACAAATCTGTGTGCCAATAGGTCACTGCTGCCCTCCTATAGCCCTCGCCCACTGTCCTGCCCTTCTGTAGCTCCCCCTCTTCTTCCCTCTTCATAGCTTGCTGCCCTGCCCCCTCCTGTAGCTTTCTGCAGCCTGCTTATAGTTTGCTGCCCCATCCTCCTGCAGATCCATGATCCAATTGTTATGCGATTGGTCGTTACGCCTCAGGGCATTAAGGGATAATTAGATTATTCCTCTCTTGTTATATAGAATTAAGTGATCATCTCAATAAATCTCCTACCCATCAGAATCATACATAGTTATTAGAATATTATTGACTACATTCCCTATGTTGAGTTTTACATCTTCATGACTATTCTATTACTACCAATTTGTACTTCCTAATCTTTTCACCTTGATCTCCTATTCTTTCCACCCATCTTCTGTATGGCAACTCTCAAAATGTTCTCTCTTATTTGTGATTCTGTTTCTGTTCTTCTTGGTTATTTATTTTGTTTTTCAGATCCAATTGTTGATATATGTATATTTCTTGCCATTTTATTGTTCATATTTTTTATATATTTTTCCTTTTCTTTTTCTTAAAGAAGACACTTTAACATTTGATGTAATACTGTTTTAGTGGTGATGAGCTCCTTTAGGTTTTCCTTGTCTGGGAAGCTCTTTATATGTATATTCTTTAATTCTAAATTATAGCTTTTCAGGGTAGAGAAATCTTGTTGTGGGCTCTGGCTTTTCATCACTTTGAATATTTAGTGTCAGTCTCTTCTGACCTGTAAAATATCTGTTGAGAAATCAGCTGATAGTGTTGTGGGAGCTCCCTTGTAGGTAACTAACTGTCTTTCTCTTGCTGCTTTGAAGATTCTCTTTTGTCATTGACCTTTGGCATTTTAATTATGATAATTATTTGTGGGCCTCTTTAGTTTCAACTTGTTTGGGACTATCTTTGCTAACTGGCACTTATAAGTATTTCCTTCACTAGGTTAGGGATGTTTTCTGTCAATATTTTTAAAAATAGGTTTTCAATTTCTTGCTTTTTCTCTTCTTGTCCTGCACCACCATGATGCAAACGTTGATATGCTTGAAGTTGTCCCAGAGGCTCCTTATACTATCTTTAGTTTTTTTTCTTTTTGCTGTTCTGATTGGATGTTTTTCACTTCCTTATATTCTAAAATCCTTATTTGATTTTGGACTTCATCTTCTCTATTGTTGATTCTCTGTAAATTATTCTTCATTTCAATTAGTGTATCCTTCATTTCTGTCTAGTTAATTTTTATGGTTTCCATGTCCTTTGTTTATGTTGCTGAAGTTTTCACTAAGTTCACTGAGCATCCTTCTAACCAGTGTTCTGAACTCTGCATCTAGTAGATTGCTTATTTTCATTTTCTTTACTTCTTTTTATGGAGTTTCATTCTGTTCTTTCATTTGGGACATGTATCCTTACCTCCTCATTTTGACAGCCTCCCTGTGTTTGTTTCTATGTATTAGGTAAAGCTGCTATGTCTCCCAGGCTTGGTAGAATAGACTTATTTAGTACATGTTCTGAGGGTCCAGTAGCATAGCTCCCCCTATCCCCCAAGCTGGGCACTCCAGGTACACTCTCCCCACGCCCCATGTAGGCTGTGTACACCCTCCTGTTATAGTTGAGCCTTGATTGCTGTTGGCACCTCAATAGGAATGATTTACCCTCAGGTCTATTGGCTGCAAGGACTGGCTAGAACCACTGACTGTGGTGAAAAAATCACACCACAGTCAGTGGTTATAGTGGAAGCTAGGGTCCACCCCACAGAGCAGGACTTATTTCAGCAGGCTTGTGGTGCCTGCTAAGTTGAACCCTTAGTATGTTGCTTGTTGACGGTGGTTGGGTGGTGCTTTGAAGTGGTCTGAAACTATCCACTTGTGTGCTGGCTCTGGGGCCTCCCAGTAGGAGCAGGCCAAGGTTAGCCGCTACCTGTGTTCTGCCTGGGGCCACCTGGCATGAACTACAAAGCAACCTGCAGATGGCTGCTACTTCTGCTGGGCTTGGAGATGCCCAGGACAGGCCAACCTGCAAACCAATGCTGGCTCCTGCTAGTGCCAGCCCTAGAGCCATTTAGTGAGAGGTATGGGGCATGCTGATGCCAGATACTGCCTGTTTGAGAGATTTTAGGAAAGCCTGAAGCTTGAGCCAAGACAATCCATTCATATGGAAAAAGCAATGGAAATACCTTGGGTGACGCCACAAGTTGGATGAGGCAATATCTCAGGGAATCACCAAGGTGGGACAAACAGTGTGAGCCAGGTTAATGGAAATGCAGATATGGTGCTTTGTCCGAGGTAGGAGGGTATTTCAGAAAGAAACTGGCCTCTGCCTGCACTTTTGTCTGTCAGAAAGCTGTGCCTCCAGCTCTCACCCTGATGCCAAACAATTCAATTTCTCCCCATATGTCCCTGGTGCCTTTTGAACTGCTGCCCCAGGGCTGGAGCTCAGAGAGAGTGTATCAGGGTAAGTCTATTCATGGGTCTCTTTAAGAACTGCATGGGACTGAAGTAGCCTTTTGTCTCACTGGTCTCAATCCCCACTCAGTTTTACAGCCAGAGTTAATGGGATTTATCTTCCTGGCACTGGAACACTGGCCTCAGGGCCCTTAATGTGTGGCTAGGACCCCTTGTTCCTCACAGGGGACCTCTGCAGCCAAGATATCGCTCCAGATTTTTATGTGGGTGTGGGACCCACCTGTTCCTTGTCTCTGTCCCTCCTACCAATCTCTGTGTGGCTTCTTCATTATAGTTGTAGGACTTTCATTCAGCTAAATTCCAGGCAGTTCCGAATGATGGTTGTTCTGTAGTCTAGTGACAATTTTGATGTGATTGTGGGAGGGTGAGAGTATCCCACTTACCTATACCATTCCTTGTTCCTGTTCTAATTTTTTAAGATGCTGGAAACTTGTACAGCGTTGGTGGGAAGAGAAATGAGGAGCTTGTATATATTATTGGCCACTTGTCGGTACTGGAAGGTAACCCAAAGAGTCCAGGGGAGCTTTTTATGCTGGTTCCAGCTGCTAGTGATCTCAATATATTGGTGACCAGTTGTTAATGCCCTCACAGCATTGTGACCACAATGCTGGCACTATAATGTGTCACAGTAGATATGTGGAGTGCACAGCTGGGCCTTCATGAAATTTCATGGCAGGGATGTTCTTTGACCTTTCCCTCCAGAGACTCTTCCACATAATTGAGACCAAGGTCTCTATTGGAGGCTGGCAGATTGAGTAATGTGCCTATCTCACACTTATAGCCTCCTCTAAACACACAGAAAGTTTAGAATTCTCTTCTATACCAAAGTTAACTGCAAAGAAGACTGTGGTTGGTCCTTGCCCTTTGTTTTCTAGACTTTGTTTTTTTTTTTTTTACCTATTATTTATGAGCTGTCCCAGAATAATCTGTAAGTTCTGACAGCTCCTCTCAAGAAGTGCTTGCTAATTTTATAGATTCTGAGTCATTTCCTCAATTTCCTTGAAGGCAGTTTTTTGGTGCTACTACCTCTTTCCCCAAGAGATCACTCAGGGAACAGCTAAGGCAATACCAATTGCTGGATCATTTCTTTGTTCATCTACTTTTATAGCTGGAGAAAGACACTAGCTTTTTAGGTTTGTATCTTTTTTTTTTTCCAAATCACAGGCTTGGTACGCTGCTTTCAAGTCATTTAGTTTAAGCCATTCTCTTTTATTCTTGGCCTAAGAGATGAAGAAAGTACAAAGATACGCTCCATCTATGGCTCTAATTAAAGCCAAATCTGTCATTCAGCTACATGCAGTTATCAAAGACACCTTTGATTTTGAGATCTTATTAGCTCCTCTTCAAAGCATATTGATATTCTGGATAGCAGATTAAAAAAGTGAAGGTTTGTGTGTGATGACATACTGACCTGACAAAATGTGGAATTGAGAAATCAACTCACACAATTGCATGTAATTTGAAAGACAGTTCTGGACACTGTGTTCCTCTTTTGCAGATCTACTCAAATTTGACAGTTTCATAACTAAGATAAGTGGAAAATTAAGCCCATCTCTCAGTCCATCTGTCTATATTTAGTAAACCAACACTATGTGGTGGTATAAAAATAAGACCTGGTACTTGCCTTGAGCCAAGAACAGTTCTCACATTTTTAAAAATTTGTGGTTTTTTTTAAACAGACAAAGAATAAATGACAGAGACTCGTTGTGGTCTACAAAATATAAAATATTTACTATCAAGCCCTTTTCATAAGGTGGCCCTCTGCCTTAACAGAGATCACTAATCACTTATTTATGACAATATCATCTGAATATGACATTTTCATATGTATTGTTTATTTTATATTTCATTCATTAGTTTGACATTTTTATTGATATGATTGAGTTTTTAACATTTTGAGACATGTAATCTAATTATTATTAATTTTTCTGTGATTCCTATAATACGTTTATTAGCTTTTGACCTTTTCTTCTTTTTAAAAAAATATTTTATTGATTTTTACAGAGAGGAAGGAAGAGGAATAGAGAGCTAGAAACAACAATGAGAGAGAAACATCGACCAGCTGCCTCTTGCACACCCCCTAATGGGGATGTGCCCACAACCAAGGTACAGTACATGCCCTTGACCAGAATCAAACCCGGGACCCTTCAGTCCTCAGGCTGATGCTCTATCCACTGAGCCAAACTGGTTTTGGCTTGACCTTTCCTTCTTGCTATACAAATTATGAAGTAATTTTGTCAAGGTGAAAAAGTGTGTAAAGATTAAATTTAAATCACCAAATTGATTTTCTACATTTGATTCAGGAATTTTTTTAGACTTTGACAGTTTCATTGAATAAACAGTTTTAATTTTTTTAAAAAAAATATCTGGTTATTTAAATGCATTGTCATGCCATTTTACTTAAATTGATTTCTCAATTCAGTAGAAGTTGTCAATGTTTATATGTATGCATATAATTAGATGTCTTTACCCAGGAAAAAGGTAGTATTTTATAATGTTGGATTGTCCTCAAGTTGAGGACATATGGTGTTGTCATATTTCAACAACCATTACCTTAAGTTCCGAGCATTTCAGTATACATTTTTGGAGAAAGTTGAGTCATAGCCATCTAATACACATATTTTCTCAGGAAATCAAAGAAAAATGATATTTTTAAAAATCAGGTTAATTTCACATACTTCTATTAAAACCACACTTATATCTGAATTTCCTGAATTTGAAGGTCATGATGGATGATGCCCTTTTTTATTTATTTTTTATTTATTTTTTAAATATATATTTTATTGATATTTTACAGAGAGAAAGGGAGAGAGATTGAGAGCTAGAAACGTCAATGAGAGAGAAGCATCGACCAGCTGCCTCTTGCACGCCCCCTACCGGGGATGTGCCTGCAACCAAGGTACATGCCCTTGACCGGAATCGAACCCGGGACCTTTTGGTCCGCAGACCGATGCTCTACCACTGAGCCAAACCGGTTTTGGCAATGATGCCCTTTTTAATATGAAAGGAATTAGAATCTAGAGGTGTTTTGGTGTGTCAACGTTGTAAACATACTAATTCAAATATTCCTAAAACTGGTGTAGCACAACCCATATGCTCTTCTTCACCACTTGTTACTAACTTTAATTATTCTAACCAGTCATTTGTCTATTAATTATGTTATTCTTTTATGACATTTATTATGCCAAATAGAAACAGGAGTAGCATGATTAATTAAAATGTGCCAACACATTTAAATGATTTCATGATGAACATTCCTGCTAAGCCCAAAGGGGACTTTATAATCATGTTAGAATTCTCTGTTTCATAAACAGGTCAAACTCTCTTTCAGAGCTTTTGCTGCTCCTCTCTTGTGTTGATCTTTCGCCAACAATTTGCTCTGCTAATTCTCTTATTTTGTTACCAGAAGTGTAGGGTCAATTCAAGGTGTCCATGATTATTAGGATTAAATACACCCCAATCCATATCTAGAGGTTTTAGAGTGCTAGAGTAGGCACCATTGGCATATCCTTCTTTACTGTGTGGCACAAACGTCTAGCTTGATTTTATGTAGGGATTTTTCCCCCCAGCTTATCTGCTTTTTGCTTGCTTCTTAACCAGGTTTTCTAAAAGTGGTGGCATATTAAATTCTGTTCCAGCAGATAAAGCTAATGTGTTCAATGGGAACAAACTGAAAAAAAAAAAAAAGAGAGAGAGAGTTGTTCTTTCACGTGGTTACGCCAGGAAAAACTTCTCAAAACCACCAATCATAAATTTATATCATACATACCACTGCATGGAGTAGCATCCTTTTGTGATCCTACTAAGTTTAGGTAAGCAGGCAGTGATTAGTTTATAAAGATTGACATAAGAATATCACATGGAATATTGAAATTATTTTTATAACAAGACACTTGGCATATATACGTAGAGTCTGAATATAAATTGCAAACATAGCTGTTATAAGAGTGTTTGTAAATTTTCCTCCATAACTTTATAGCTAATGAAATAAATATGGATTTAGTTTTAGAATCAGCTTTTTGGGGGCAGGCTACCAAAATAAAAGATAAAATCCTAACTTGGAATACATGTTAATATATGAAATTGAGTATACGGTAACTTCTTTTTCTTTCTGTGTTTGTAAATGCATATTTAATATCCTTTAAGTAATAATTTTTGAATTAGTATTTTGTCAGCCTCTCACTATTTAAAATTCCAGTACACTTATCTAGAGTTGTATGACAATGTCAGTAGTATGATACACAAAGCCATTGCAAATACCTAGTGATCTGCACATTACTTTTTATAGTGAATTTTGAATATCTAATATGTCTTTAGTTATTTTACCCAAATCCTAGTAATTAGTCATTTGGTCAGTCGCTCACTTTTCCTCCCATTTAGAGTGGTTCCCGATAGCATATTTTCTACTTACCCATCTTATTCCAGTTACATTATTTAAAAGAGAGTATTCTATTTAAGACCTTTGCCCATTTCTTGATTGGATTATTTTTCTTCCTTTCCTATAAATTTGGAGATTATGCCCTTATCAGATGTAACATTGGCAAATACCAGTATGTCTCCCTTGCAGTGAGCTTTCTTGTTGTTTTGTTGATGGTTTCTTTTGCTGTGCAGAAACTTTTTATTTTGATGTAGTCCCATTTATTTATTTTCTCCTTAGTTTCTATTGCCCTAGGAGCTGTATTGATAAAGATATTGCTATGATATATGTCTGCTATTTTGCTGCCTATTGAATTTTCTAAGATTTTTATGGTTTCCTGTCTTACGTTTAAGTCATTTGTCTATTTTGAGTTTATTCTTGTGTATGATATA
This sequence comes from Vespertilio murinus, assembly GCA_963924515.1. NCBI lineage: Eukaryota > Metazoa > Chordata > Mammalia > Chiroptera > Vespertilionidae > Vespertilio > Vespertilio murinus. The sequence goes on along the minus strand of OZ004717.1, from coordinate 14,961,358 downwards.
AGTTGGTGATCTAGTTTCATTTTTTTTTGCATGTATCTGTCCAATTTTCCCAACACCATTTTTTGAAGAGACTGTCTTGACTCCATTGTATGCTCTTGCCTCCTTTGTCAAATATTAATTGAGCATAATGGCTTGGGTCAATTTTTGGGTTCTCTGTTCTGCTCCATTAATTTATATACCTGTTCTTGTGCCAGTATCAGGCTGTTCTGAGTACAGTGGCTTTGTAATAGAGCTTTATATCTGGTATTGTGATCCCTCCAACTTTGTTCTTCTTTCTCAATACTGCTGCAGCTACTCAGGGTCTTTATGGCTCCATATGAATTTTGGAAAGTTTTTTTTTTTTTTTTGTAGGTCTGTGAACCATGCTGTTGATATTTTAAAGAGGATTGCATTAAATCTACAGGTTGCCTTGGGTAATATGGACATAAATAGACACTTTTCTAAAGCAGACATACAGAAGGCCAAGAGTCATATGAAAACATGCTCAGTATTGTGTGTGTGTCTTTTAATTATAGTCATTTTAGTATGTGTGTTATCATATGTCATTGTGGTTTTAATTTGTATTTCCCTAACAACTTAATAATGTTGAACATCTTTCATGTGTTTATTAGCCAGTAATATATTTTCTATGGTGAACTATCTTGTTAAGTTTTTGTTTTTGTTTTGTTTTTTTGCTAATTTTAAAATTGGGTTGCTTGCTTTTTAAATTATTGAGTTATATGATTTTTAATTTTTTTTTTTACATAATCAGGGTACAAGTCTTTTATCAGATATTTCCTTTTCAAATACTTTCTCCCAGTCTTTGGCTTGTCTTTTCAAAAAATTTTTAAAGAAGTTGTTGTTTTTTTTTTTTTAATATATATATATATATATATATATATATATATATATATATATATAATTGTTTTTTTTTTTTTACAGAGAGGAGGGGAGAGGGATAGAGAGTTAGAAACATCAATGAGAGAGAAACATCGATCAGCTACCTCCTGCAAACTCCTTACTGGGTATGTGCCTGCAATCAAGGTACATGCCCTTGACCAGAATCAAACCTGGGACCCTTGAGTCCACAGGCCAAAGCTCTATCCACTGAGCCGAACTGGTTAGGGCAGTCTATTCAATTTCTTAGTGTCTTTGGGAGAATAAACTTTAAAAAAAAATTTTAATCAAGTTTAATTTGTTAGTGTTTCTTTGATGGTTTCTGCAGATTCTGTTGTCATGTCTAAGAACACTTTGCCTAATTCAATGTCATGAAGATTTCCTCACATATATATTTTTTCTAAATGTTTTATATTTTTCTTATATTTTAGTCTGTGACCCATTTTGATTTTAGCTTTTATGTATAGTATGAATATGGTTTAAATTTTGTTTAAATTTATTTTATTATTTGCAAATGTTTTTCTAATTGTCCCAGTACCAATTTTTTTAAGACTATCCTTTTCCCATTGAATTGACTTTGTGACACCCTTGTGAAAAATCAATTGACCATAAATGTAAGGGTTTATTTCTGGACTATAAATTTTGTTCCGTTGATCTATTCTGTATGCTTATCATTTTACCAATAACACAGTATCTTATTTATTACAGTTTTATAGAATAAATCCTTAAAATTTCTTCTTTTTCAAAAAAAATTTTTGACCATTTTAGGTTCTTTGCATTTTTAAATCAGTTTTATTATCAGCTCTTCAATTTCTGCAGAAAAAAAATTCTGGGATTTTGATTAATCTATAGATCAGTTAAGAAAGATTTTAAATCTTAACAATATTGAGTCTTCCCATTCATGAATATTGAATTTATAATTATGATAACTTAATATTTTCAACAATGTTTTATAGTTCTTAATTTACAAATCTTGAGTTTTTGATACATTTATTTCGATTTCATTTTTGCTAATATTGTATATGCATTTTTTTCCCTTTTATTTTCTTATTGTTTATTGGTGATATTAATTTTTAATATTGAAGCCTCTTATGTTTGTTTTGCATCCTACAATTCCTTACTAAGTCTCTGGATGTTCATCAGTTCATTGTTTGCCTCAAATAGGACTGTAACATCAGACCAGCAGAGGTGCTGTCCATCACGCTGCTTGCCACCAAGGTCACCACTTTAACTGTCAACACTTCATATCAAAGGAGCCCACTCTGGCAAAATCAGCAAAGCTGAATGATTGTATTTGACAGTTTTGCCCAACTATGTAGTTGATTTTCTATCAGACTAAAAGTTAGAGACAACTTATTTTTATTTTATTTTTTCCTCTAAACTAATTTTAATATTTGAAATATTGGTTATTTTATACTTGACAAGTGTTTCTTACACTTTTTTTTAGAACTTTATATCAGAACTAGGTGGTTATAAATTTTATTATTTTTGCTAAGTAACACCACTCCAAATATATTGTACATATTCATAGTCTTTTCTTATACTTGAAAGACAAAAGTAACTGATGAGTAACCAAACATAACTACATACTAAAGGCACTCACTATCAACTAGGTGAGACCATTATTCCTATAACTTGGGTTGCGTGATGTTTTTCAATGGCTTCTCTTTACAAACTTTCAAATTTGCTATTCCACATTTAATATTATATATATATATATGTATATATATATATATATATATATATATATATATATACATATATATATATATATCTCATACCTTTAATATTTATTGTAAAAATGATGAATACTTTACACTTTCAAAAAAATCTATAATAATAAAGGCATGATATGCTAATTAGACCAGATGTGTTTCTGGATGAAGCCAGGGCTACGAGGGAAACCCGGGTCTTGGGTGCCTGCCGGGTGCCAGACGAAGCCGGTATCAGCAGCCAGGGGAAGGAAGGCCTACTTGTGCATGAATTTCATGCATCAGGCCTCTAGTACAAAAATAAGTACAAAGGACACCTTGATATATGTTCTCAGATTTGCATAATGCCATTATTTTACAAAATTCTTATCATTTGTTCTCTAAGTCAATTTATCCATCCATCCATCCATCCATCTCTATCTATTTAGCTACATGATTTGTTTTTCTGAGTCATTAAAATATGCATACATTATGGGCCTTCTTTAACCCTAAATAGTTTAGTGTGTGTTTCCCAAAAAGAAGAGTATTTTTCTTCTGTAACCACAGTACAGTTTCCACTTGTAGTAGTAAAATTCATATTGATGAAAAAATTTTATCTAGACTAGCATTACTATACTTATTTTGTCAATTGACCTAATACTGTACAATGTAGCAATTTCCTTTCATTTTTCAGTATAGGATCCAAGCTCTAGACTCAAATAGTGTATTTAGTTGTAATGTCTCTATCTTTTGAGACATTGACATTTTTGCATAATAATATAACCCCATACTTCCCTTTTCTATAGAACTTTCTTTTTTTTTTACTTGGAGTTTGTCTGATATTTCCTCATGATTAGATTCAGATTATGCATTCTTAGAATATTTCATAAGTTATGTGTCCTTTACAGGCTATTGCATGTAAAAGTACCTCTGTGCACCTACCTCTCTGTGGAGATACTAATTTAATCACTTCTGGAGATTTCTCCATCTTGTAATTATCATTTCCTTCCCTTATAAGCTAATAAGAAGTCTACAGGACGGCATCTTAAGACCATGAAAATGTTCTCCTCAGCAAAATACTTTTATGGATTTACCACAATTTGCATTTCTTTCCTGGTTCAATCTTTACACCTCCTTCAATCTTTATTAGTTGCAATATAATGATTTTTCTATTTGTATTGCTCCCTCCTCAAACAAAGCCCTTCCTTATTCTTCAATTGTTTATTTATCTGATTGTTACTGGTTTGGGTTCATAAATTTCCCCCCCCCCCATGGCTTATAATTCATTACTGAACTTAATTATTTTGGTGCTTAAGTTGTCTAGCATTTGGCCAATGGGAACCTCTTTGATCTGGTTCCTGTATTTTTATGACACAGTTTTCTTTTCTTTTCTTAAACCACTTCTTCCTGGTATTACATAATGTTTCAGGCTCATCTTGTTACTACCCTGTGATTGTGAAAGCAGTCATTTTTCCAGAAACACTTCTCAATAGCTGTTATAGAGTGAGAAACAACCAATTATAAGAAACATTAGCCATTTGATTCTATGATCAGTCTTTAAAATAAAAATTACATGCAATAAAGATAACCCATTGAAAATACTTAGGAAGGCTAACGTAGTTTCTAAGTGCTAATATAACATAGAAAAATAGAGCAAAAAAGGCAGATTTCATCTTACAGAGTGAAAATGTGTTAAAAATGTAAGATATTTATAAGAGCATGAGGTGGTATTAGACTCAATTAGGCATAGGGTAATAGGAAAGTCTAGAGCAGATTAAAAAGTGATTTTTCTAAAAGATTAAGAATTACCTATTAATTTATAGATTACTCATTGAGCAGTGCAGTGTTGGGCTTTTTTCCTTCTTTGAGCAAAATTCATTTAAATGGATTAAAGAGTGAAGGCCAAAAATTAAATGTTAAAATAAAAATAAGTTATCTGTGAATATTTAATTGCGCTTAGGATCACCAGGGACTTTTTAAGCAGCAAAATAATAGAGAAACACACTTAATAATATTTATGGAATAGTTGTTCATTTCTACAAATGGAATGGGAGATCTGGTAAAAAGGAGAAAAGAATTCACTTATGTTACAAATGTCCTTGAACTTTTTGTTCCTTATTAGCTTCATGTCCACTGTCTCTTATTGTCTAGAACAGTGCCTGGCATATGATAGGGCTTGTATAAATATTTTCTATGAATGAATCAGCAATATGAAGAGTTGGGATTAATGATTTGTACATGCCCTTCCAGCTGCAGGATTAAAACGAAGGCTTTCTGACCAGGCCCAATATGTTTTCCATTATACAAATTTCCTCATCTGAAGGCTAATTCATTTATGTCTGTGCCCTGACACTGCCTGGGATGAGCATCCACAAACACATATCATCAATTTGAGCCTTCCTTTGCTTGTCTAGCATTAGTTTATATACACGTCCTTAAGTGGATTGAATGCTGAAGTGACCTGAGGACCTTTTCAGTATTTCAAAGAAAATGTGATTTTTAAAGCCTTTTTTCAGATTTCTCAATATCTTGTGCACTCAGCACCCTTAGAGTGACTGTATTTGGAGGAAGAAAAGATTGGAAATTTCTTTGGCTCCCTGGGAGCCCAAATGTTACTGGTTTCCGGTCTTCAGCGGCTGTGAGTAATGATAATAATAATAATAAAAAGAATAAGGCTGCCAGCTTGGGCTGGAGGAAATACATTGACTGGAAAGCTCCAAGCCAACAGTGGCTCCTGCAAAGATGTTGATTTGGAGGCAGTTTTTAAAAAGTATACACAATGAACATATTTCACAATTCGTTTTTGTGTTTGAATAGATGAATAATTATAACAGTTATATTGACTACTGTTTTTTTTTAAAAACTGTTTTGTCAGATTAGACCACATGTGAGAGAGTCTATCTAGTATTTTATTTGCAATATCTGGCTTATATGATTCACGTCTAATTTCTGTATTTGAGAAGTAATGTGCTATAAAACATATGTATGGCTATGTGATGCCCTCCCCATTATAAAAGCCTAATGTCACTGCCAATATTATATTATTCCATTCTTGCAACAAAACTGCTGAGAAGACATTGTTGTTTCTCTTTAACAGATGAGGAATGGGAATCATAATACACATCTGCAAAGTAGCAAAGTTAGGGCTTACATCCAGATGCCCTTGCCTTCTCATAGCTATGAAGTGTTGATTGCTATATTGTTATAAATTCAGATTAAGAACCTGTATGTCTTTTGTTAAACAAGTAATCTTTTTAGATGTAGAAGCTCTCATTTTCATATATTTTCAGTACACTTGTTATTGAACCTTTAAATTATCCATACACACATTCCCACAAACCCCTGAGTGGGGAAGAGAGAAAGAAAGGAGAACTACTGGATATAAGATAATAAGATACCTAAGAGATATTTTTAGCATGTTTACATGATATTGTACAAAGTACAGAAACTCATGAATTATAAACTGTCCTTGGTTCTCAGTTAACTTTATGTTAACTCAGATCTTTCAGCTCTGAGCTTGGCTTAAAACCTGAAACAGCTTCTGTTGTAGGCAGAAGAATGGTTCTCCAATGATGTCCACATTCTATTCCCAAGATCCTGTGAAAATTTACCTTATATTGCAAAAGAAACTTCATAGATGTGATTAAATTGAAGATCAGAAGAAGGGGAAATTGTCCGGGCGAGTCCAATGTAATCACTCTTTTAAAATTGAAAGAGTGGAGGTAGATGAGTGTTGAAGCAAGAAACATCCAAACCTGTAGAGAATTGTTACGAGTTTACTTGAACCAAACTGATGACAGTTGCTGGGAAACAAAATCTCAATGGACTGAGAAAATGCTCTGGAAAATGGCAGTTTTGCAGCTTATTTTATACAGAAGAATAAAAAGAGGAGATACAAGGAGGGTTACATGACATCGTTGATGGTACATTAATGGGGCAGGAGAAAGCAAAGTGGGAAAATCTCTGGGACTGGATAAAAAAGCAAAATAGAATAACATATTTTTTATTTTTATTTTTACATTCGTGGGTATAAGATAGTTGACATTTTATAGTGTATAGAGGTGGTATATGGGCAACAAGATAACTATGAAAGGTTCTGTGGTCTCTGGCTCTGGTGTAGGTTATGCCTTGAAGGTTCTGGAAGAGATGATTACTCTGGTATTTCAAAGGTATGTTATCTTAGATTTAAAAGACAATAGACAGGCTTACTTACAGGAAAGAATGACTTTTGTCTAGGAAACTACGAGTCTAGGTAATGCGACTAACCACCATGACCAGCTTGAGTTAGGAATTTTTCTGGTCACGCCACCCTGCCATGGTTACTTTTGGTCTCTTGAGTTTGTAGGGCCTCTGTACTGGCCTCCCCTGAGCTTCTCGGGTTTAGAATATTGCCCCCCCCCCACACACACACAAACACACTTTGTTTTTTGTCTACAAGAACCAGGATGGTGGATATAGGACACTGAAGTGGTGGAATTTCTGTAAGGGACTCATGTGCACTGGAAAAGAAGGGGAAACATATTTTTCCTAGAGCCTCCAGAAGGAACCGAGCACTGATAACTCATTTTGGACTTTGAACTCGAGAACTATAAGGTGATAAATTTGTGTTGTTTTAAGCCAATAAGTCTATGATAATTTGTTACAGCAGCAACTGGAGACAAATTCAGCTTCCTCTCCCAGTTGGAATAAAATCCAAAATCCTCAGCATTGCCAATTCAAGATTGGAATTTGCTCAACTCTCCTGCCTCATATCTGAATTCCTTGCTTTATACTCTGCTCTCCACTGTTCAGACTTGGCTTGTATAAATCCTTGCTTTCTCTGTATTCTGGCCTTTCATTTCTCTGCCTCAGGCTGCTCATGCTTCCCCATTCTCTCCCCTGTCATCTCTTACCTCAACCCCAAACCCACCCATAACCACCGCCAGGCTAAATCAATACTCCTACTCAGCTGAGGTTTTGTTCCTATAGGAAGCTTTCCAAGTAATTTTCTGTTCCTAAATAAGCACTCTCTTCTGTGCTCCTTGTGATGCTGTGATTTATAAGAATACATATTTGGTCATTGAGATGATCAGAATATATTTCTCATATATATTTGGTCTTTGTCCAGAGTTATGGGCTCATAGCTCCTAAAACCCTTGAACTTCCCTGATAAGAACAGTAAAGATGCCTTTTATTATGTTAATAAGGTGAATTTGGAAAGGTAACCTAAGGCTGGGGAGCTGGTTGCCAGGAGAACCAATCATGATTGGCTATTATAGAGTTGGAACAATTAGTCCATGTAAGTCCCCCTACCAAGCTTCCTGTGGAAGTTTGGCAAGCTCTGAGAGAGCATGGAAGCTTCTCATCCTTTCCCCATACTTTGTCCTATGCATCTCTTCCATCTAGCCTGTTTGTTTTATAATAAACTCGTGATCTAGTACAGAAATGGTTTTCTGGGGTCTATGAGCTTCTTTAGCAAATTAAAGAACTAATTTGGTAGGGAGTATTTTAGGAACCTCTGATTTATAGCCATTTGAACAGAAGTGCAGGTACAATCTGGGCCTTTGACTAGTGTTTTGAAGTTTTGGACTGAACCCCTAACCTGTGGAATCTGACACTGTCTCTGGGTAGATAGTGTCAGAATTGAGTTGAATTATAGAATGTGCCATGGGTGTTCAGAGAATTGCTTTGTGGAAGAGAAGAGGGAACCCCTTCATGAACTGAGATTGGGATCTTAATTTCACCTCCACCCCAACTGATCTTTATTATAGCAACTGCTATACTGTATGAAACTATTTATTTATACTTTCATGATATTTTTGTATAAGGGTACAACATGGTGCTGTTGGTACATAGCTAATGCTCATAAATGTTTTCTGAATTAATATACTTAAGTTTGCAAACTAAAGGTAATGGAATTATATATGAAGGAGGAAACTCCCTCCTGAAACTAGTCATGAAATAAGCAGCCATAACTAAATGAATAATTTGATTGACAGCCTGTACAGCTATCTCTAATTTAACACAACATTTATGCTCTTGATAGACATACTGGTAAGCCTTATAAAAGCAAAGGTAAAACATTCCAATCTGTAAAATGGGTCACATTCTATAGCTCTTTATGTTTGAAATATGAGTGTGTCACAACTTATGTTTCTAGAATTTTTGATATGTATAAGCAACCATAGAACATTTCTTACATATTAGTTCTAAGTTTCTTTTTTAAAATTTGTACTCATTTTAGTAGCAGAGACGGAGCATGGATAGTTTCAGGGAGAGAAGTAGGAACCTTTGTCACATCACAAAACTAGAGATGACTTTTTAAATAGGTTAAGGCACTCTTCAGAAAGCTAGAATCAGTGAGGAAAGGTTAGGACCCGCAAGTGAATACTTGCCATCCTCATACTTGCTGCTCCAGAAAAACCAGAGGTAAAAAGAAACCATATACAATTTTCAAAAATAGTTTTCTGTTTGAACAATTTAAATTAAGTTATACCAAGGCTGTAGTTTCAGCTGGTAAGAACAATTATATTAAACAGATACACCCCGGAATCAGGGGCGATTTGCTTATCAGCTGCCTTATCTGAGTCTGAGTTAGGTCCTCCAATGTTTGAAAAGCTTTGATGCCTCAACATGATGTTTGCCAAAGTGGTGTCTATAATGAGAAGCCAAATTCTCTGTATTTCAGGCACTTTCTTTTAAACTACTTTTGAGCGAGACTGTCAAGTGTCGCATGCTGTATGTCAGTTAACACTCAGGGAGTGAAATTCACAAAGGGCACTCATTGTACCTTCACAACAAGGATATCTTTGCCAACACTTCAGAGCTATTTTAAGTTTGGGAGTTGTATGTATCTCACTCTTCTTAGAGATGATAGTAGCTGCCCCCGGACGCCTGGGTTTTAAGTGAGTTTGCACTTTCAAGACCTATTGGCACATGTTGGGATTTCAACTGCATTATACATCCAAGGAATTATGCCTTTTAGTTATGTGGCTTCCTTCATCCAAGAGGTTTAACAATAATGACAATGATAACAAAATAGCTAACGATTTAATGATTGGTTTACTGATAACTAATGAATTACAATTGTGAGCATTTATCTGTATAATCTCATTGAAAACACACTAGAATCTAGAGGTAGATTTTATGATTAGTCCCTTTTACAGATGAGAAAATTGAGTTCAGAATAAGTGAAATGCCTAAAGAAATAGAACATAAATAGTGAAATTTGCTCCCAGGATCGCTTGAGTTGAGATTCTGTTCTTTATATGCCTTTATTCTTAGGAGAGGAGGCTGTCAAAGGAGAGAAAGAGGTGCATGTGGGTGGGAGGGTAGGTATAAACCATATAGAAAATATTTAGGCACCAAATGAATCCTTTGTTTCTTAATACTCCTCAAAGTATATAGGGTGTATGTATGTTTATGTGTGAGCATATATGTGAATGTGTGTTTATGTGTGTTTTCTTATTTTCTAGAGTACTGAAGAAGGATGTTGTGTTTTTGTCTGGTAATTTGAGATACTTAGAGGATGGGGAAAAAGCATTTTCCATAGTTGTTCATATGGAAAATACTACAATAAAAAATAATACAAGAATAAACTATTTCATATACAACTGTAAACCTACTTTTGCCCCATCCCATATATTTCTCTGTTACTTTCATAATCTGCCCTGTTGTCAATATTTGAAAAAGTCTCAGGTTCTACAGATATGAGCTGGGAATTTCATAGACACATCCTTTCCCCTCATATTGCAAGTTGATTATACTAATAGACTCACTTCGCACATTGATGCTTTGAGGATAAATGGAAAACTAAAGAAAAACCAAGAATAAAGGCAGGGGGTCTAAAAACTGGGAAAATAAGCAACAAGTTCATTTTGGAGACAGTTGTGGATTGGCCTAACTTTACAGTGCCTATGCAATTTCCCTTCATCCTCATTCTTAATTTCTCTCTTTATTTGCTAAGTAGATGATTAACAAGAAAGACAGTAGAACTAAACTATAACAAAGAGGTCCCTTTTTACTAATTCCTGTATTCCTTTCAGAATATGGACCTTTGATGGTGTAAATTACTGCCTATTACCTAGAGAGGAATGCCTGCATTTTTACCTTCAGTAGCCATTGCTTTCAACAGAAGACAGAAACTCTTGTAGAGGTTTAAAGATTGAGGTAATTGACCACTTCAAAGATAATTAATTTTCCAAAAGAAAAAATAGGCAATGCAAATTTAATCCTTGTGCAGAAGAACCACACCATGCAGTGCTGGCCAGGCATTGCCTGGCCTTATTTGGAAAATCCAAACTTTTTGTGTCCTTATAGCTTAACTTCACATCTAGAAACTCCTTCTCTGACTTATACCAGCACCTGACTTCTCTCTTCCTTGACCTGCTTGTCTGTCTGTGTTATTTCTTTGTAGAACTGCTGTGGTGTCTAGGTTTTATTTTGCCAATTAGCTACCTAATTAATTGCCCTGAAGTAAAGATCTGATTAGGATATTTTGCTGCTCAAAATACTTTAATGGCTTACTTTCAACTAGACAGCAAAAGTCTGACTTTCTTGGTTGACCTTCAGAACTCTCTCTGACCAGACTCTATTGTACCCACCCCCCCTCAAATTTTCTGCCTCATTTCTCCAACTTTATTAACTTATTTCCTTTGTTTCTACCAAACTTTGCTTCTATACAATAGACAGTAAGGTCTTCAAGAACAGTTTTTGAAGTTGTTTTGTTTTATTTTTCGCTATATTTCCAATATAAACAAAAGTCATTGACTCCTGTTAGCCATTGGATAAATGTATGCTGAATTGATTGAATGAATAAGTAGCCCCTTTTCACATTTCCCTGACTCTTTTCCCCAACACAGGTTTAGCCTTTTGTCAGAAGCTGCTAATAAACCAGTTTCTCATTGAGTAATATCAGATTAGCCAGAAGAAATCTCTCCCCCTTGTGAGTTTCAGTGATCTTCATATTCTAAGAACTCTTGATCACATCCTTTTACTTTCATTTTTAATTGTAATTATTTATATGTATATCTTATTTATTTCATTAATCTTAAAAAGATTATTGAGCAGAATAAAAAGCTTATTGAGCAGAATATTTTTATCTTCTTGTCTCCTTCCCAATATTAATCATCCTAAGGTATTGCCTTGCAGGTAAACACTCAAAAAAACACTTGATTAATAATTTTATATTATAGTGTCACTTATTATTCCATCCTATATAATAAAACCCTAATATGCAAATTGACCAAAGGGTGGAACTACTGGTCGCTATGATGTGCACTGACCACCAGGGGGCAGACACTCAATACAGGAATTTTCCCCTGGTGGTCAGTGTGCTCCCATGGGACAGTGCCACTCAGCCAGAAGGGGTCCTAAGGGGTTCCAGACTGCAAGAGAGTGCAGGCTGGGCTGAGGGGAACCCCCCCGCCCCTGGTCCCAGTACACGAATGTCATGCACCGGGCCTCTAATTAAAATATAAAATTCTTACAGTCAAAAATATATCTTTTAGTATACTTTTATTATGTCCCAGGCCAACTACAGTTTTACTTAAATACTATGTTTCATTAGTAGTTACTGAGTTAGTAAATATATTGGATTAATATATAAACTATATTGGTAATATAGTCAGCATTTTTGGAAATAAAAAAAAATCATTTACATAAAAGTCTATAGAATGTACAACATTAAAAGAAAACCCTAATGTAAACTATGTACTTTGAGTGATTTGTCAAAGTAGATTCATCAGTTGTAACAACTATAGCACTCTGATGGCTGATGTTAATAATGGGGGAGGCTGTGCATGTATGGGCAGAGCATATGCTGACTCTCTGTACCTTCTCCTTGATTTTGCTTTGAACCTAAAACCGCTCTAAAAGTAGTGTATTTAAAAACAAAAACAAAAGAAGGTATTTATATACCTCTTTCTTTACACTCTGCTGCTGGATTTTAACACGCACGCATACAGTCAGAAGAAATCAATATGAGAGAGAGAGAGATTTTTTGATCCACTTATCTATGCATTCATTAGTTGTTTCTTGTATGTGCCCTGACTGGAGATTGAACCTGAAACCTTGGCATAGCTATATAATGCTCTAACCAACTGAGCTATCCAGCTAGGGCTCATAGCTAACATATTTTATGCTTGGCCACATGCTAGTCATATTAAACACTTATGTGATAAGTAGGTTTTAAGATAAAACTTAGAAAAGCTAAATAGCTTGCTCATATCAGCAGCTATTAATTGGTGGGTCTGGAACCCAAATTTTTGGTAGTCTGGCATAGAAGCTGAGCATCTTAAGCACTAGTCTGCTCTCAGCAAGCCGTGTAGAAAGTTGTCTGAGACTCTGTGCCTCTGCTTTGGCCTCTAACAACAAAATCTTTCTTCCAACACAAAGCCAAGTGGAGTGGAAGATAACAAGGTAGTAAAGTACATCTTTTCCTTTGGTTTAAATCTTCCGTATATTCTCGGCAATAGAGCAAAGCAACATTAACACTCATTTGTCTGAGTTTTAATTTCATATCTCTGTATTTCCAGAGCATTTACACATAGATGTGACAGTACTACACCAATCTACATGATATTTTTTTCTCTGTTGCTGCTTCTCCAGGCTACATATCTAAATAGTTTTACTGTTTATAGGTATGACCTTTTATTTTCTTTAAAAAACAACAATACCAATAATGAAGTGGAGATGTGTTTCCAGCAGGCATTTTTATCTAATAAAGTAGATGCCTTCTAATTTATAAGCTCTGATTCTTAAGTTGGTTATTGTCCTCAAGGGCATGCTTCTTCATGAAAGAACATGTTTGTTTGTTTTTTTCTCTGCACACTACTCTCCATTTTTTTCTTACCATACAAGGTAATAATCTGTACAGAGGAACCTTGGCTTTGGCAAGACTCTTAAAGATTATCAATTATATAATCAAGTGAAGATTTATGAAAATAAGATCCTCATGCAAACTTTAATGAGTTGAAGTCTAGGTTTCATGATCTTGAAAGTAAGTTTAGTGAGAATTTCAGCACAAGATCGCCAAAAAGAAACTATAGAGTTGCTAGTGCCTTCATGGTTGCCCTTTTTCTCTGTTTTCCTTAACTGAACCTCATAGGTGTATAATTATGTCTTATTAACGCCATTGATATTTTATTACTCCTGAGTTTGAAGATGGGTGTCCTTTCAGAAAATCTCCTTCCCACGGTGGGGACTATATGTACATTGTAAGTAAGAGGGAAAAGGTCCAGTAGTAAACTCAGATACCCTTATATACAGGTACCTGTTTTTCCTGGGATGTTACCAGTATGGTTAGGGAATAGGAACATGCTGCTTCCTTACACATTACAAAATAGATTTTGTTTAGATTTTCTTCTAGGAAAAGAAGTTGGGGATTAGATATACCGAAGTTGTTCCAGCCCTGAGAAGCGTGTGTGCATGTGTATGTGTGTCTCCTTAAAATATGGCAATGTCTTAATAGAGTCATTGTATCTTCCAAGTGCTGTCTAGTTTTCAAATCTAAATGTAAACAGATAGGGGTGACAAATAGATTAAAACATCTTAATATGAGTACAGAGATTGGCAAACAAATGGAGGAAAGAGTCGACCTATTGTTTAATCCTAAAACTAATCTAAATTCTCCATCTTTTAAATATTTGGTATTTTTAGTGGTTTCCATAGATTCCAGAAATTAAAAACAAAAACCCAAAACCAAAACAGGCTCTAGTTCTATTTATGGTTTTTCTCACTCATCCAGAGCCAGAAAAGATTGAAAGTATTACTGAGTTCTATTTCTTTAATACAGTTTCTAGAAAATGATAAATATTTAGCTGAACACAGAAATGCTCATTTAGATGGTTCAAGTGTGCTGATGTTTTACTGACATAGAAGCAAAATCAAGTTTTGGATAGTCAGTTTTACAAGTCAGCCACATACCATTAAGCATCCAGTTAAACTGAGTTTTGTCATTTACATACTAATTTATTTATTCAATAAACATATATTTGATGTCTTCTATGTGACAGCCATTGAGCTTGTTCCAGAATGCTGAACAGTGAACTAAATTGATGCGATTCCTTCCCTCTTGTAGCTTGTAGCCTGTTAAAGAAAACAGCCACAAAACACAAGGAAAAGAAATTTAATTACAGAAGGCTAGAAAATGAGCATGGTTAATATAAGCACCTGTCATCATACATGGGTAGATTTAGAAGCATTTTTTTTTCCTATTCCTTACCTAGAGTGAACATTTTATGAGATGGCCTGGCAGTATTATAATTATAATCCACCATTTTCCCATCACCTTCATTCTCTCCGTAAGCCTTTATTAATGTTTTGGATGTTGATCTTTCCTACCTTCCACATGATCAAGGAAATTCTCACTCAACAACAAGATGTGAGCAGTCAAATCAAAATGTGCTTTTGACCAGTCAAGGCTGATGTATCTTTGACTGGCTGCCCAATTTCCATGTTGAGTGCTTCATGTATCTCTGCAAATTATCCTCTTCTATTCACCTCTTTGTGGTCCACTTTGTCACCTGCCATCATCTGCTTACTTCGCAGAGATTTTGTTCCCACAAGCTTTTCCTGCTGGTCAGTTTTTTTTCTTCCTGTTTCTAAACATATATCCCCATGTCTGGCATGATCTTCACACTTTTCCCAGTCACCTTCCTCAGTTAAACCTGTCTACTTGGCAGACAAGCACTTTGGAACATATCTACTCTTTCTCCTGCCACTGACATTTTCTTTTTTTGGCATACAAATGTCAACAGGTAAGATCAAATGGAAAGAGGCATGAAAGGTTAATTCCCCAATATCAGCACCAACTATAGGAAATGTACTTGCAGGGGTAAAGCTAAGTGGAGCTCATCAAATGAGCCATGGTCTGTGACAGCCGTTAAATGAGAACATTTCTGTCACAATGGGGACAAAGTTAGAGCGTTTCAATGTCATGTGTCACTGGGTGAAGAGCAGAGAAAGCCAGCTCTTCGTCTTTACACAAGAGCCCTTCAGACATGGAAAGCCAATGTTAGAGAATGTAAAGGCTTAACCAAAGAGAGGGTGGCTGTTGTCAAAAGTCAAAGAATAAGTTTTTAAAAATACAGTTATCAACCTTTATCAAATCTCTATTCAGATGTGGCCAATATCAGTATGTCATCACATATAAAGAAAAATGAAAATTATAAATGTAGAAATTATGAATGTAGAAAGGAATACAGTTGTTCACTATGTTATTTGAAAAATTTAATCACTGACTCCGTATTTCTAGAATGGAGGCAGTATAATGGATTTTATTTACATCAATAGATCTTTAAGAAGAGTTAAAAAGTCAAGATATTATTTGACCAAGTTGAAAACAAGAAGAAAGACTTTGAATTCCTTTATTATTTTGGTCAAAATGGCTCTCTTCCAAATTGCAGGCCAAATTTTCAATGAGATTAATTTACAGTGAAGAGAACTTAAATTAACTTGAAGATCTTTCTTAATAAAATATTTATAAGAATTTTTAAATAAGTGATATATTTATACTCATCTTCAAAAATATTTTGAATTGGGTTATATCTAGGTCAAGAAGATGTAAGATAGGTACATGAGAAAGAGAGTAAAAAGAAAACAAAAAGAGTAAAGCTGAATCAGAGACAAAGTTATGTTCATGGTAATGGACTGTGTTGGAGTTTCTTAGTAGTGAAGACTGCATGAGAAAGAATAATCAGGAACATAACTACAGATTTTAGCAACTGAAGAGAACACAGTTATTTGTATATTTATACCTAAAAGTATTTATTCAGTAACTCTAAGAAGCAGACTTAGTGGGATAAACATAACCTTAATTCAGTAAAAATAAATAAATAAATTACATATCATTTTCTTTTAGCTATATCAGTTTGTTATTATACTGAAACAAATTAGCACAAACTTAGTGGCTTAAATCAATACAAATTTATTACCTAACAATTCTGGTGGTCAAAGTTCTGAAATGGACCTAACAGTGCAGAGATTAAGGTGTAGACTGAGCTGCAATTCTTTCTGGAGGCTCTGGGGAGAAATCTGTACCTCGCATTTTCCAGCTTCTAGAGTCTGCCCATATTCATTGGTTCCTGGCCATATCACTCCCACTTCTGCCTCTGCCATTAAATCTTTTTCTCTGACTCTGACCCTCCTCTGCTTGTTTTATAAGAACCATTATGATTACATTGGACTCATGGGACAATCCTGGATAATTTCCCCATCTCAAGACTTAAAAATCCCTTTTGCCATACAAGATAACATATGTAGGATATGGTCATCTTTGGGGCCTGATTACGCAGCCTACCATATTTGCCTTAACCTAAGAGAATAATTGATGATGAAATGCCTATATGTTCAGCACTCTGATACTCTTGTCTAATCTGAAAAAAATGTCTAGAAAAATATGAATTTTATGGCTACAGTCAACTCTCAATTAATATGACTAGTTTCAGTGAATCTTTTTATATGTATTTGGGGAAGGGTGCAAAACATATTTATACTTTTCTTTCTGATCATATCTAGATTACAGATACTCTGTGCTACTGATTAAGGATGGATCCAAAATTTTGGATATCTTCTTATGGAAATTGAGAATTTTAACCAGACTTTCAACAGAAAGCCATCTTTCTGAGATCAGAGATCCTTTAGTCAGAGCTGTTAATTATACAGTTATGGCTCTGCTAAACGCAGGGAAAACAAGCACTGGAGAGATCAACGTTCTACATTATAGCATGTAGCAGAAATCATTTTAAAACAAATGTTTCAAAGTACTTACTACAGCCATTAGAATCCTTAGAAAATCAATTTAATAGAGGCAACACTTTAATTGGGGACCTTTCATAATAAGCTTTTCACAAAATATGCCTCCCTCAGTAAGGAAATGAATTCATTTAAACTTTTTTTCTTTAATCAATATTTGGGAATGCTTTCCAAAAACTATAGCTTGAATTATTTTTCCTATGTATGAATCATTTATTTGGACAGTACTCAGATTAACTATATTGAGAGAACAACTACCTACTAAGTCAACTCTAATTTTAAGACAATAAAAACCTGTATCATCAGCATACAGGAAACTACTTTTCCATCCTTTAAAGTAAAAAGAAGATGAACTCAAACTATGTTAGGTTTTCAATATACAAAGAAAACTGAAGAGAGTTGAGAGCACCTTCATATTTTGCTATCATGAAAGGAAAATCTGTTCTGACAGCTCTGGTTTCATTTTCAGGTTAAGCTGTGGGTATAATTCTGAGCTTACATAGTTTATCGTAAGACCTATTTCTGTTTTCAGAGTCAAAGGCCAAGGAAACATTGATAAAACTTGCAAATTAATTTCTATAGCTTAATTGACATGATGATAGAGAGTGTAAAATGCTCAAAAATAGTAGCTGTGCCGAAACCGGTTTGGCTCAGTGGTAGAGCGTCGGTCTGTGGACTGAAAGGTCCCAGGTTCCATCCTGGTCAAGGCCATGTACATTAGTTATGGGCACATCCCCGGTAGGGGGTGTGCAAGAGGCAGCTGGTCAATGTTTCTCTCATCGACATTTCTAGCTCTCTATCTCTCTCCCTTCCTCTCTGTGAAATATCAATAAAATATATTTTTTAAAAAATAGTAGCTGTGCCTAACTGCTGGCTCACTTGAAGAATATTGGCCTAAAGTAGCTCCAACTTGAAATTTATCAGGGTGGAAACTGGTTTATATTTTATAGAGAACTAAATAGAGAGTTTCAAAGAAAATATCTAATAATCTAAAATATTTGCTGTTTTTGGCAAGTTAACTTGTTTCTGTTGGCTTAGCAAATGTCCAGAGATCTGAACTCTAGTGTCCCCTTCTTACAGCAATTCTTTGGTGTCACTAATCTTTGATGTCCAGAAAGGGTAGCGTCCACATGAGGTGTATGATGGATATATCCACTCTTGCTGAAAACTACATGCCCATGAAAGCTGATATCCTCTTTCCTAGTCTCATCCTTAAGTTAAGTTGGAGGTGCAACTGGGGAAGGGTTAAGATTTGGCCAATATTTCTGAACTGGATCTCTCAGGAAGCCCTGAAGGGATGTGGCTGGCTTTAATCAGTGGAAGATCTATAGAAAGAAAATGTGGAGTACTTGCACATTTAATTCTTATTTGAGACTTAGACACATTTTGATAGAATGGGAAAAATCCCAGCAGACATCTATTACCATTTCTAAAACATTAATCTTTATATCCAGTAAGTTACCAAGTAAGTTGATCACAGGTAATCACAGGAAATCAAATGTTTGATGGCTGAATCAGCTCCTATTTTTACATGAGCGTGGTTAGCACTTCTGTCCCTCTCCTCAGAAAATAATACATCAAATCCCCATCTCCCACCATTGGCTTATCTTCGTCCAAATAATAAATTAATTATGATCCCAGGATTTTCCCAGCTGGAACTGGGGAGGGGAGAACACCTTTTTACTCCATAATCCACACCCACAAAGGTATGAAATTCCCATTTGGGGGAAGTACTCCATGAAATGAAACCACAATGAGAAAATAGTGGCAAAAGAGAAAAGGATCAAGGTCCGACAGTTTTAATACCTGGACCTATCATCTCTGAGGTGTGTTCCACACCTCTCTTTGTGAAAATTTATTATGTTTTCCAATAAACTCTTCTTTTGTGCATACTCTAGCTTAACTTGCATATCTGTCACTTGTAGCCAGAGTGTTCTGACACTTACCCTATTGATGTGATTGAATGCCTCCCTTTGTTTTACCTGAATATGCGTATGACAGTCATATCCAAATAAATTGCCCAAAAGAAAGGAATGAGTATTTTCAATATGCTCAAGACATATTACTGTTTCTGCCTCCCATTTTGCCTTATCTCGACCATGGGCACACCTAATGTATTTCCAAGACTGAGTGCTAGGCTTCATTGTGACATGGTGAATTTAATGACAGTTCAATGGAAGTAAAAACCTATCTTTATCTGGTACATAGCAGTCTAGCATGCAAAGCTCAGATGATGACATTCATAGACTTTCTGCATCTCCAAAAGGCCTTGCTGTTTTAAACTATGAAACAGACAAAAATTATAAACACAATTATAGAGACAGTTAAGATCCCAGTTTGGTATTATTATTTTTGCAACCATCAATTTCTTTTAAAAATATTTTTATTGATTTTTTTTATAGAGAGGAAGGGAGAGAGAAGTTAGAAACATCAAAGAGAGAGAAACATTGATCAGGTGCCTCCTACCAAGGATGTGCCCAAAGCTAAGGTACATGCCCTTGACCAGAATCAAACCTGGGACCTTTCAGTCCACAGGCCAACACTCTAACACTCTATCCAATGAGCCAAATTGGTCAGGGCAACCATTAATTTCTTATATAGAGGAAAATGGAGCTTTCTTTAAGGAGCATAACTATGATAATAACCTATGAGCTTTACAGTTCCACATATTTTTTGTAAAATATTATTAGTGTTTTAAGTTTTCTTTCTTTATCTCTGTCTCCTACTACTCCTTAGATGTTCATGAATTCTGCAACATTTGGAAAGTAAGTTTTAATATATGTATACATGTAGACCAAGGTTACATATACCCAAAAATGTGATATAATTACATCTGAAATTACTACCATCACTTTTGCAGCTAGTCCATTATTGTAGATCAGGGATCAGCACATTTTCTGTAAATAATTTCCATTTGCAGTCCAGATTATCTTTACATGAACTGCTGACCTTTGCTGTTGTAGCGCACAAGCAGCCAAAGACAATGTGCAAACTAATAGGCATGGCTGTCCTCCAATAAAACCCCATTTACAAAAACAACATTTGGGCTTAATTTGCTGACCCCTGCTACTATGTATAGATTGTCACTTTCATTGTGATATTTTAAATCCCTACTTCTGA
Organism: Vespertilio murinus; assembly: GCA_963924515.1. Lineage (NCBI taxonomy): Eukaryota > Metazoa > Chordata > Mammalia > Chiroptera > Vespertilionidae > Vespertilio > Vespertilio murinus. The sequence continues at coordinate 14,940,938 of OZ004717.1, read as the reverse complement.
TCTTACATCTCTTTTGACTGGAGGACATATAAAACTGACTATTCCATCATTAACCCAGTTAAAGTTGGAAGAATGAACAGTTAGGAGGCTGTTTCAATGATTAAGACAAAAAAAAAGATGGTGGCATGGATTAGGATAACAGTGAGTATGGAGATGAGCAGGGACAGATATAAACATAGTATAAACTCCACTTTGTGATTGAATAGATGTAGGGATGTGAGGAAGAAAAAAGAGGCAGGGAACAGTCCCCCTCAACAACAAAAAAATACACAAGACCTATTCCTTTTTGGAAGCCTACTACAGAAGGTTTGGCCCCCATTCCACTACAAATTCAAATCCTACTCATTCTTTGAGAACAAACTCACAACTTAAGCATCCAACATGCCTTTCTCAACTGCTAAAATTCACTATGATGCCCTTTCTTTGAACTCCCAAAGGATCTATGGTCTATTTTCCCATTTGGGGTATTTATACTAATAATATCTTACACTCTTTATTTATTTCAAGTGTATGCCAGATTGTAGGATCTTGTAGAATATGTGGACTATGTCTTTTGTTTTTCTGTTGCTTCTTATAAAGTTTCTGGCATAGTTCCCATGTACCTATTAGGTAAATATTAAATGCTTATGCATAAATGGATCAATGACCAATGAGTGAATCACATTCATATTTAATCACATATAATGAACACAGCAGAAACTTCAGAAGCAGATTGTGTCTTTCCACAATCTGATGTTATCTTTCTCTCTCCTCAACTTTTATCAATTAATAATAATGCCAAGTCTTACTGCTACACAGGTCTCTCATTCCTTTATTCACATTTCATCCTTATTATGCTGTCTACATTTTACTTTAACAAACAATCCCATTTATTATCATTCCTTGTCTCTGTCTCTCATGCTTCATTGTAATATTTAATTTCATATTCATTTTCAGACTTAACATATGTAGCTATCTCTTTGACCTTCTATTCACCCAGACTTTTCTTTAAACTCTGCCAAAGATCTATTCTGAATTGATGTCTTTTCCCAGTGAGATTTGAGCTCTGGAATATATGTCTGCAAACAAGAGTCAATTCTGTAATAGTTTCACAGGATCTGAGGAGTCCATGCCTGTTCCCATTGCCTCACTTAAAAATGTCAGAGGTGGGAGTTGAAAGTTGGGAGCAGATGGTAATGAGGTAATGCTTTGGGGTGTAAGAATCACTATAAACTAGAGCATATGTCAGGAGCACAAATGACTTCTCCTTCTAGAGGCTGTTTCTCATCTTTTTATCACAGAATTTCAATGTTTTAAGCCTTATTTTCCAACATAGTTGGTGGGATTCTAATCACACTTCTTATACTATTCATGCACTTTTTTCCAGATTGATGCATAGACATTGATTCTAAAAGGGTTAAAGAAAGTCACAAATATTTCTTTTTGTTGCAACTCAATAATAAAATTATAATCACTGTGATCATTGGACAAGTAAATTAAATTTAGTCCTAGAAATGAAGTCTGATGTGCAACTCTGTAAATATATGTGTGCTTATATATATTTTACATTATTTATAATATATTTAAAATTTTTATTACATTATGCATGTAGTTATATTTACATTAATCATAGGTATATTTAAAATCTTATGTAAGCAATATAGATGAAGAGAAATGCATTTAATAATTCAATCGTTACTACCTCTATTGCCTTTTAAAACTATATATGGAAACTAAATTGTAAAATTATTTATTGATTTACAAGGTACAGAGGTACAAAAGTTATAAAATCACACTGAATAATAAAGTACTCTGTTTCTATTACTGCAATATAGATTTGTTTGTAGCTCATTTTTAAAATATAAGAATCAATAAAAACTCAAGAGAAGGGAAGAGTGGGTTATAGACAGACGCAAATAAAAATATACTCTCTTAAGTATGATAATGCTGCCATTATGTAAGACCTTCTCTATTGCATACTTGTGCTATTATTGTTTGTTGGGAGGTTGGTTGGCTTTGATACAAATTAATATCTTCCAATATATCATTTTTATTTTTTTAACATTGGACAATTTATTCAGCCTTTGGATAATATAGTATATTATAATGTAGTATATTATCCACTTTAGATATTCAGTGTATCATCAAGCACATTTTCTTTCCCTCTCAGATTTTTATAATAAGTACACATCTTTGGTCTGGTTAAAATGATTGATAAATATGTAGAACAAAAATGAATTCATTGACAAAGTTCATTGGCACAGACAATTCATTAGCCATGACCCTTTAAAATTTTTTTTAAATTAAATATCTTGGGGTGATGTTGGTTAATAAAATCATATTATGGTTTAAATTCTAGCATACAATTCTATATGCATCATCAGCATGTTGCATTATGTGTTCAACTCCAAATTCAAACCTCCTTCTATGACCATATATTAAACCCCCATTAACATGCAGTATTTCTATAGCATGAACCTTTTAAAATTTTTTATAATCCTGCCATTCTGGATAAGCCATGTTTCATAATGCATACCTATATGGAAGGAAAACTGGAAGTTATCGTTTTGGTCTCAGCTGGCAACAATTCAAAGAAATGCCCACGTGCTTTTCTAGGCGGCCCTCTGCAACCTAGTATACGTATTGTTATTCTATCACTTTATTTAGTTGTTAATAAAAATTGGATAATAAGGGTTGAATAAAATTTTAAAAAATAGTTAAAATAATCTCTATACCCTCCGTATCCCATCCCTAGTTTCTATCATCTTAATAGTATTTAGAAAAATCAGACTCTGCTTTTTAAGAAGTAACTAATATATATTTTTGTATTCTAAAATGTGAAAATACCGTTTTGTGAAACACAACTTATATTGCTGAATGTCATTAGTAAGAAATCAGTTTTCATTAATTTTTAAAAAATACATTTTATTGATATTTTTTATAGAGAGGAAGGGAGAGAGAGAGAGAGCTAGAAACGTCGATGAGAGAGAAACATCGACCAGGTGCCTCTTGCACACCCCCTACGGGGGGGGGGTGCCCCCAACCAAGGTACATGCCCTTGACTGGAATTGAACCCGGTACCCTTCAGTCTGCAGACTGAAGCTCTACCACTGAGCCAAACTGGTTTCGGCGAGTTTTCATTACTTTTTAGTGTATATCCAGAGTACAGCATCCCATTATATACACAGTCAGGAGTTCAAATATTGACATTTCCTTGTTTCTCTTTCAAACCAACAATAAACAATTTCATTTGCTTTATCTAATCCAAAGTCTTTGAGTCTTTTTAAACTAAGGTGACCAGATGTCCCGCATTTGGTGGGACAGTCCTGATTTTCAACAATTTGTCCCGCATCCCACGGCGTTTTAAAAAAGTCCCAATTTTTGAAAGATTCCAAAAACGCCGTGGGACGCGGGACAAATTGTTAAAAATTGGGACTGTCCCACCCAAAGCGGGACATCTGGTCACCTAATTTTAAACCATACATAAAGCAGAATAGAGAAATTTTAGTTCCATCTTTGAAACAGAGTAAATATTGTAGAGAGAATTATTCTTTCTTTTTTTCATCAGTAATGTTTGACAATGTTGTGTTTCCACCTTAGCATATTACAGCACTCAGTAAAGTAAAATGGCAAAAACCAAACAAAAGCAACACAAAACTATTTAAATACTAGCACTGAAGACTAATTCATTGATGCAACAAATTTTGGGAGGTATGGAAGTGAATAAACCAAACTTCCTGCCCTCTCCGCCTTTGGGGGGAATTTGAATATACCTACATTACTAAATCTATTTTATAAATCTAGGTAGCCATGTGATTACAATAAGTAATGCCTTAAGAATAAGGCAGGGTAAGAAAAGAATGACTAAGTGGGAGGAAATGGCTACTTTGCTAGAGTGATTAGGAAAGGCCTCTATTAATACCTGACTTTGGAATAGAAACTTAATTGGAATGGGCCATGTGACAAAGAGCCTCTAGGAGGCATAGGATCCTGAGAAAGAAGTGAGTTTGAATTGTCAAGGCCAGCATAGTTAGAGCAGAATGAGTGAGAAAGGAAAGAGAAGGTAAAAGTGGCATGAAATGTACTTTAAAAAGACAAGAAAAACTAAATTCCAGGAAATGTAAGTTCCTTTCTCTAGTTCTCCATCTATTTAAAGTTTTTTTTCCCCCACTTTTAGCTCCCAAATTTAATTTTCTACCTACCATATTTAATCCCCCCCCACCGGAGATTGACAATTGATTTATTTTTAAATGACCAGGAATAGTTAAAACCACTAAGCTAATGGAAGGATTTTTCTGTATTAAGAATGACTTCTATTATACATTAATCACTAAATAAGCCTTTATTTAAAAGAACACTTTTTAACTTCTCATTTCTTGTTTCAATCCTCTTATACAAAAACTTTAACTCTAAACATAAACACTGAAGTGTTCTTAAACCAGAGTGTATTTTAATTTTATTATGGCTTGTTATACACAAGACGCAAAGCGTATAATTGAGACATAAGTATCTAAATAAATTAAGGGCAAATAATAATTTTGTCTTAAATATACAAACAATTATCCAGTTAGGAAATAACACAATTAGATAGCCAAGTGGGATTCTTAAATGATGTTTTGATGACTTAAGTGTAAATGAATCTCAACCATTAGGATTAAATTTCCCCTGAAAGAATTTTGTGTTTAAAATCTATGGAGAAATGTCTTTGGCAAGAGTGTACTTTGACTTATATTAAAACCAAAGAAACATGAAAATGGTTTGAGATAGTTTGCTGAAACAAAAGCCAGGTCTCTACTTATAACACGCATGTAACTGAAGCAATTAGCTGGGTGTTTGAAATTACAAATACATTTGTCAGAAATTCCCTGATCGTTACCCAGTCATTTACTCATGTGTCTAGTGAATACTGTTCGAACCCCTTTTGTGCTGTGTCCCAAGTTTACAAAGGAGAACAAGAGTCTTGCCCTTCACCTCCTGAGGCAATTGATGTGCAATAATAAATTCCACTCCTCAACTCTGTAGAGGAGAGAGGACTTCAAGTCCACCCAAAGGATGTAAAGTATAAAAAGATGATCTGGTCGTCTTATATGGTTTCTCTCTATCTTTTCTCTAAAATTTGACAAAGTGCTTCTCTGATATTTTCTCTGTTGAGAAAATAGATTAGGAGTTGAGGTGTAAGGAAGGAATGGCCTCAAAAAGGAATGGTTAATATTGCCATAAGACCCAATTGCTTTTTTCTTCTTATTAGCAGTTGGGGAAGGAAAGAGATAACTCAACTATTGGTTCATTGTCCACTTGTGTGGTTTACTAAACAGCATTTTCAACTTAGTTGATTTCTTCAAAATTGATATGTTTTCAAGGATAGTTTCAAGGAAGAAGTTTTAAAGCAATAGATACTAGATGTAGAAGAAAGAGAAGGCAGAAAGACCTGTGAATTGGAGCCTAATGAAATTGAAAAGATTTGTGGGGAAAGATAGAAAACTGTGAAATTGGAGAACATCATGCTGAGTGAAATAAGCCAGTCAATGAAAGAGAAACACCACATGACCTCACTCATTTATGGATAATAAAGAACATTATAAAATAATGAACAGAAAGACAGATATAGTGACAGTAAAACAACAAGCAGCAGACTGTCAAATAATAGCGGGGAGGGTAGGGAGATCTGGGGGAGATAAGAGATCAACCAAAGGACTGGTATGCATGCATATAAGTACAACCAATGGACACAAAACTCTGGGGAGGGAGGGCATGTATGGGAGGTTAGAGGGGAGCAATGGTAAGCTATGTACACAAATAATACCTTAATAAAAATGTTAAAAAATAAAATAAAAGAGTAGAGAGAAGGCTTTTTTAATCTCAGAAATAGAGCATATCTGGTGGGTCATGAGAAGAATAACAAGTGGAGTATAGAAGAATTCAAGTTCAAAAATTATGTTCACTTTTGGATTAGTTGTCCAGGACATAATGACATTACTCTGAATGGCAGGAAGTAAATGGTTTGAACAGGTCCCCAAGATTATATTGAATCAAGGAGGGTAACCAGAAGGATTATAGAACATAATATCAGAAAATAAGAAAAGAATGTATAATCAGTTGCCAAGAGCGTCAAGGAGAATGTATGTGTTTGTTTATATGAAGATGGGGGAGTCATAAGATGAAAGTTGTTTGAAAACCCTGAAATATGTGGTATTTGAGAGAGAGAACAGTGAGAACTTAAGGAAAGAGCCAGTGTCAAGTTAAGCCAATCTGAAAGAAATGATCAATAGAGAGGCAAGTAGTGTAGGGGAATTTGTTTAACTATTGGGCAAGGAAAACCATACAATGGATATTTGTGGTTTGGGCCTTTGCATAGACTAAATTTCAAACTTACTTTTACTTTAATGTTAGGGGAATAAAATCAGCAGGGATCCTTAGCTTATAATACCCAACAAATTATCTCACTTCATTTAGATCCTTCATGAATATCCTGCTCTCAGAATATCAATTGATTTTCAAATGTCTTGGGCTTAATAAAATCCTAAATGCATTTTGCTAAGAGAATACAATCTGATATTTTAGGAGGAATATAATCCTTATGTTTATGATTCACTTATATTTAAATCAATATATTGCTAAGGTAATTCCACAGTACATCCAAGGTAGTTCTTGTCACTCATATATCATTTGGAAAAAAATTTTCTTTCTTAAATTGTATAACTATGAACATTAAACCATTCCTAATTTGGAAAGCTGAGAGACGGCTTCTGGGGAATGGTACAAGCACATTGAATGGGACTTACACAACTAGAGCAGTCTTTCAAAATCAACTAATCCCCTCAGTATGAAAGAAAGGGAAGGGCAGAGTAGTTACCGCACATAACGGTAACCACACTCAACTTAGGAAAGAACCAAACCAAATAAGTTAGGTGGTGTTTTATTAATGTTACATTTTTGAGCACATGAACATTTACTTAGTACAAAATCTTAAATATATTATGTGCCAAATAAATGTTTGTTTAATGAATTAGATAAATGTCTCTGGGACTCTACCTATCAGATAAATGCGCTCTAGTTTTCCATTTGGCATATTTATTAGGTGCCTCATGATGGGTTTTGTACCAGTTGCCTTATCAGATACAATCATTGGCTTCTAGAAGCTCTGACCTAAAAAAATGACAAAGTGGCTGAAGTGTTCAAATATTAAAGAGACTTATTAGATTAATACATAAAAAACATAACTGTAATTTTCTATGGATATTAATACGAGAATACCTATGAATCAAAATGTCACATTATAGTAAATAAGTAAAATATAGTGCTTCTTTTAATTTCAAATGCATGAAAATGTCTATGGAGATATGAATTTGAGCTCTTTAACTAGACAGTACTACTAGCAGAAACATTCTGTGGAATCATTGATCAGACTGAGAGAAGATCTAAGATCAGGAAGGAGAATTTAAGTAAGTGGAGTTGATAAGGAGGTTGCTGCCATGTGGCAAAGTGTGGTGACCCATAGGAGTGACAGTGTGAAATGAGCTGAAGGAAAGAAGACATGCTTCAAGATTCCAGGAAAAGGACTAAACTTGGAAAGAAAGATTTTGATGTTATAGTACAGAGGTTTGTTTAGCTGTGTGACTTTGGAAAAGACATTTAATATTTTTTAAATGTTGGTTTATTGATATAATCTCAAAAATGCAGAAAAATCATAGCAACCATCTCACATGTCAAGGATTAAATTAAACTATGTTTGTTCACTGTGCCTATAGATTAAGTGGAACCGAGAAGTGAAATATGTGGAAAGATAATGAATTCTTCTGGGTTCATCCTTAGCCAATAGGTGTTGTGGCAATTCCCGTTCAACCATAGATCTCAATCAGAGAATTTTTATACATGAGTATTCTCCATATGCCTTCTCTTCTTTGGTAGCACTTTTCTTCTATGAACCTCTATTAGGCAGCCCAACCTGGAATGCTCTCAAAGACAGAGTAAGCTAGAATTCTGTCTGATGACCAAATTAGAGTGAAATAAGTCCTGATCATTTCTTTTGTGTTCGGTGCTAGGTTAGCACAGTGCAGGTGAGGATGAGGTTCTCCAGGTGACCTATTGGTGCATGTGCAATGCAGGGGACAAAGCACTGCACGCAGATTGGGAAGGGAAACCCTGTTTCTGCCACTTGCTAGCTGTATGACTTTGAATAACAAAACCAATATTTCAGAATCCCCATTTATCGATCCATAAAATGGAGATAATTATACAAATCACACCAAGGTGTGATGGAAATTAGATAACGTCATGTATGACAAAGAACCGAGCATGGTGCCTGGCATTCAACTACATCTTACTCTATACCTCTGTTCTTTTTTTTCCTCCTATGATTTAAGTCTCAAGATGTATTCAAGTAATCTTTAGATTCTTCAGAGAAGGAAAAAATAAAGCAAAAAAAGTGGAGGGGGGGAGAAACTCATGAAAAGAGTTCACAAAGAACCATCTGTTATTCTCATTACATGTTAAAAAATTACAAACATCATACATTTTGTAAACTTTGGATATCTAAAGCTGTCAGATGATGGGTGTATCATTTTGGAATGATTCTGAAAGTCACATAATAATAATTGGGAATGTGAATAAAGTCAGGTTAAATGGTGGAAAGTCAGCTTCTCTTCCAGCTCTGTAATTTTGTGAAATGATCAGGAGTTGCAGAGAAATGAAATTTATTTATGACATAGGCATGGTAACACAACACAGCAACTAATCAAGTTTCATAATATTATAGGACATTAGAAAGACATTAGTGGAATCATTTAGACTTCTGCAGTGCCTCTAACCACAGAGCTTAACATGTCTGACTGCTGTCTTCCTTCAAATGTTGGCTTTCTTCAAATTGGGGGCTATTTGGAGAGCTAACCTTAGGAGTGCAATCCTTTCAGAAGGCTTTGCCTTCAATAGTTACTCACTATCTCATTTACATTGAATAGGGATTTAGCTCTGCAGATAAACCTTCAACAAAGCACAGTGCTTCCCTTACTGGTAAAGTGATAGGCAGCAGATTAAATTTGGTTTTCAATGCATTAAACACTATATGGTTTCTTACACAAATTTATGGCGGGATCAAAAACTTTATTTCAAACATTCTGCAAAATGCAATTTATGTGGATAATTACAGAAGAATGGTGGTTTTATGGACAATTTAATTCTGTAAGAAAGTGTCATGTCACTAAGAGAGTGCACAGTTTGAGGTAGTTGTCTTTTCCTTTGCACCCTGGAAATCTCATGGATTTATTCTGCTGCTCATTGACAGGATTATATGCAAAATCCAAAATCCAAACAGGATATCTGTTCTTATGTGTAAATAACAATGCTTCTAAACTAAAATGAGCAAATCCTTAGAGAAAAAGAACATGTCTGATGTTGTGTTTATCAGATAATTACAGAAAAGCACCTGAATTCTCCAGTAATTAGAGTCCAGGGATGGGCAAACTTTTTGACTTAAGGGCCACCATGGGTTCTTAAACTGGACTGCAGGAACAAAAGCAACCTGGCCATACTGGCTTCTCATCTTGGGCTGCTGGTGAAGGAGCAGAGGGGAGAGCAAGAGAACCCTCGGCTCTTTTGACTCCTCGGGCTGGATAGAACAGTCGAACAAACGGGCCGGATCTGGCCCGCGGGCCGTAGTTTGCCCACAGCTGAACTAGACTCTGCATTCCTCATAGGCATTGGACAATAAACTCCCACAGAAAAGAGTTTCCAGCCCACTCTTGTTTGCATCCATTATGTAGAGTTCTAGCGTTAGAGTTTGTACCACCTGAATTGGACATTTGCAGTCTAGACTTTTTCAGTCTCATACAAGGCTCATCTTTGTTCTCTGCACATATTCTTCACTAGAGGGTCAAGCTTTATTTGATAAAGTACAAGCCTCCATTCTTTTATTCAAGTCACATTTTTAAAAAAGGCATGCTCTATTTTAGCTATTCTTCTAGAGACTGACAGTTTATTAGTGAGCAATCTACAGAAGGCTGCAGCCTTATCAAGCCTAACAGTCAAAGGGCTGCTAGAAAATACAGCAGACTTGGAATTTTCTAACGAAAGCAGAGTTAAAATAGGTGATAGTTGTCTAAAGAAAGCTTCCTGGGCCAGCCACACTGTTTTAAGTACCTACCTGTTCATGATTCAAATCCCAACAATAAACTGAAGTCAGTGTCATTATCTTCATTTTTGCCTGTGAGGAAACTGAAGCACAGGAGTGAAGTTCTCAGCTAGTAATGGGTGGCCCTGAGACTTGGATCCAGGCAGCCTGATTCCAGGATGTGTGTCATTTTTAACCGCTCCTGATGCAGCCTTAGAAATGGCAAATAGTTTCAGGCAGCTTGCTTTTCTTGTAGCTAAGGTGGAAGAAAAATAGTTGCATAGTTACATATACATAGTTTTGTGTTTTTGACAAGAGAAAGAGTAGGCCGGGCATTTTTCCCCCCTGGAACAAATCTTGAGTCTGAGTTAATATTATGTGGTTTGTATAAAATATATTATGTGATACACTGGACAGTAGCATTGACGTTAATATCACAGGCAGTACAGATATGCTGTTTAACCAAATAGTTCTTTTAAAAAATGTATTTATTGATTTGAGGGAGGGAGGGAAGGAGGGAGCGGGAGGGAGGGAGGGAGGGAGGGAGGGAGGGAGGGAGGGAGGGAGAGAGAGAGAGAGAGAGAGAGAGAGAGAGAGAGAGAGAGAGATTTGTTGTTCTCTATATTTACAGATTCATTGGTTGATTCTTGTATATACTGTGACAGGGAGTTGAACTCACAACCTTGGCATACTGGGATAATGCTCTAACCAGATCCCTAATCAAGTAGTTGTTATAGTTGACACTTCAAACATCCAGAGGCATCACACTCAGGCACTTTGCTCCTTTGGCTTACATAATAGGAGGATGGTACTGGAACAGCCTAGATAATGAGATAAATTCCATTCGACTATCTCTCAGATTGTCTTAAGATTTCACAGGTGCTAGATTTAATTGGGTTTTCAAGCAAATCTTCTAAAAAATACCTCAATTACAAGTATTCTTTATGTCTGACTACCATAAATAAGAGAGAGCAAAAGAGACATCTGAGGGGGAAGTTGAGTAGCCACACTGTTACTTCCTACAAAGAAAAAAGGCCATCCTTTCATAATGGCTGTTGTTAATTCATTCACTCCTTTTTTTTCTTCCCATCATATATTTTTATTGATTTCAGAGAAGAAGGGAAAGGGAGAGAGAGATAGAAACAGCGATGAGAGAGAATCATTCATTTGCTGAATCCTCTATGCCACCCAATGGGGACTGAGCCTGCCCTGACTGAGAATCAAACAGTGACCTCCTGGTTCATAGGTGGATGTTTAATTGCTGAGTGACACCAGTAAGGTCATTTACTACTTCTTTCAACAAGCCTTTATAGGTGGGGCGTTATGCTAATGTTGGATGTCCAGAAATAAATATGACATAATTGAAAAAAAGCTTCTAATATTATTGAAAGCCAAAAAGTATCTCCCACCCCTCAAATTTTACATTATTTTAACTTCTTACATTAGTTATTGGTTAAGAACTGAGAGTTTTGGATCATTGAAGGTGACTTTAACCCAGGATTTCTCACTCTTGGCACTAACAATATTTTAGATTGGACACTTTTTGGTGTGGGTGCTATTCTATGCATTATATGATGTTTAGCAGCATTCCTGACCTCTACTAATTAGATGTCAGTACTACCACTACCCTCAGTAGTGACATTCAAAAGTATCTTCAGGCATCACCCT